>CM030855.1:10504326-11174326 GCA_018105865.1 Metaphire vulgaris
GTCTTGAGGGGAGAAAGCAACACCCCTCAATCGGCTTCAACTACTTTGATGACCTGCTTATTCAATATTCAGCTATAGGTGTAAGGTGCAGTGGCGGCTCCAGGATTTGGCAAGTGGGGGGTCGTTGGGGTGGCAACTTCTAATCATGGGGCCAACCATTTGTTGTTAGGTATGTAGCATTAAGTATAGGGTCCCAACAGAGGGCACTGGGGCTAGACACTCAATAGGGCACGGGCCCCCCCGTGGAGCCGCCACTGGTAAGGTGTAAGGTGTAAGGACGAAACCCGACTCCAAGGACGAGGATAGGACGAGGACCGACCCCAAGGACAAGGATAAGAACGAGGGCAGATCCCCCAAGGACGAGGATAAGGACGAGGACTTCAAATTGGTCCTTAAGGAGTCCTTAAGGATAAGGACCAGGACAAGGATTAACAGATTAACATCTCTGGTAAACGGATTCAAAGGCTATCTCTGAAAACTAGGTTATTGACTGTGGAGAGTTACTACGGTCGTTTTTACACAGACTTACTTAGCTTCATAAACGCATAGGAATAATGAGCACCTTCGGTGCATCTTTTGAAAGCGCTTTAGAAATTAACGAGATTTTACTTACTTACTTACATATAAGCCACCACTTTTAATTATTACATTATTATTATTATTATTATTATTATTATTATTATTATTATTATTATTATTATTATTATTATTATTATTATTATTATTATTATTATTATTATTATTACAGGGGCGGGGCCAGACGTTTGAGAGTGGGGTTGTTAGTGTTAGGGTTAGGGATAACCCTAACCGTAACCCTAAAGTTAGGGATAACCCTAACCTGAACAGTAGCGTCATTTCATACTTTTCTTTGGGGCGAGATAATTTTTGCCAAATTTTTGGGAAATTTTATGCAATTTGTGCAAATTTTATGCAATTTTGGCAATTTTTGGGCCAATTTTGGCAATTTTGCAGTTTTTGTATGCTTTTTGGCAAATTTTTGGCAATTTTTGCGATATTTTGCAATTAATACATTATAAATTATTTTTTTCATTTTCTTGGAGGGGCACGGCCCCTAGCCTCCTTCAAATGACGCCCCTGATCCTGAAGCTGAACAAATTTTACTTTGACAACATTAGAATTTTTTAGAATTACTATTCCACACGCAATGAGTGCATCAAATAGCTTTTAAAGGGGGTCTGGGGCAGAGCCCCCAGTGGGGTCCAGGGCCCAGCCCCTGGTCAGGGATCAGGGGGCGAAGCCCCCTGAAGCTGAACAACTTTTACTTTTAGTAACTAAAGGCGCTAATACAACGCATAAACATGCATTGTAATATAGCTATGCATGTAATGGCAGCTGTGAATACATGCAAAGACTGCATGGATAATAATTTCAAGGTGACTGCCAACTTTAAAGTGTATTAAAGTGAACCATACAGATTTATATTGCAGTTCACATTATGAATTTATGATGATCCAGTTTCAACTAACTCAAAGGTTAACGGAACGCAGTCATTGCCAATCAACATACAGTACACAAACACTGTAACACAAAAGCCATCCTCTACCCCCCACAAAAATTTATCTGCAATTTTGCATGAATCTCACGGGTGGCCCTGATGGCAAGTGGGGGTGTTCAAACCCCCTCCCCCCAAACCCCTCCCCTCATGGCCCCGCCACTGATGATGATGATGATTATTATTATTATTATTATTATTATTATTATTATTATTATTATTATTATTATTATTATTATTATTATTATTATTATGTGTTGAAAGTTCCGCGAAAGGCGACTACGTTAAATCTCTGGAGTGTCACGGATATTCGTTGTAGGAGAAACGATGTCTCTCATCTCCGGATTGTCGCATAAGAAGACCGCCGATTTCCTTTAAGAAGTGGAGACCTTCCTCGTTGATTGGCCCCATCGTCTCCAGAGCCAGAGGGAAGAAACGGTACGACCCAGACAGTTGAAGGTATTTTGCCGTTATCCTTTCGGCTGCACGTTCGGCTGCAGCACCCGCAGTAGATGCTGTCTGATGACAGTAGGAAGCAGCGAAAGTATGCAATGCATTTTCCTGTCCTCCATGGGATGAGAGTGCAGCCATCCCTGCAAAGAAAACGACGTCTTGGCGACCGCCTCACGACGTCGTGAACTCGGCCCGCCGACGTCTCGCGCGGACGTCGTGCAGACGTAGAAACGTGAACTCCAGAAGACGGCCTGACGACGTCCTGATACGACGTCTGTCTCAGACGTAGTTGCGACGTCTGTGCGACCTCAATTTCGTCGTTAAATGGACCTGCATGGCCTATATATATGCCTATAGGTATAGTCTAATTAAATAGCCTAGCTAGGCCTATAGCATATATAGGGGTCTACTAGAAGTAACGGTGCTAGCCTGCTAGGACAAAATGTCAGCGGACAAAATGTCATGGGGACAAATTGTCAGCGGACAAAATGCCACCCTAACCCTAAACCGTGACATTTTGTTCGCTGACATTTTGTCCCCATGACATTTTGTCTATGACATTTTGTCCGCGGACATTTTGTCCGGCACAGAAGTAACATGTTCAATCCCATGCATGGATTATCGATATTAATTTTATCAACTCAACAGGCAGTGATCGATCGAGCCAGTGCGTGGCAAAGAAAATCATGCAGATAGTCACATATACTAAAAAATTAATATATATATATATATATAAATCTCTGTCATGCAACATATGCATAAGTCAAGTTTTTTAGCAGCTCAAGCGGTACACCGCGATGAATTAAGCGTGGGATGAGGTGGCTGTTGCCATCTGACGAATGCAAGTCCAGTCAGTGCAGTATTGGACATTCGCCAGATGGCAGCAGACGCAGCACCACATAATACAATAAGAGAGAAACAATAAATCATGAAATGCACATTTTTCGTAAACAATGTCAATCAATCAATCAATTTATTTCTCACATTACAACAATGTCGTTTGGAGCAATGTAATACTTTATATTGCACCGGCCATTTCCAAATATGGCGACTGGCATTCATACCGGACCTAGGGCCTATATCGTTTAATTACTGAGATTATAATCGATCTCTAGCTGTGCCTGTTCTGCTCCATTAAAAGCCATCAATTTAAACTCTCCAGTGTCAGAAATTAATGTTTCAAATAGCACATTTCTTGAATGAAGCAGACATCGATCGCCATGTATAGAATCTTTTAAACATGTTTCTATGTAATCAATAATTAGTTTAGTTTAAGCGATATTCCAATTTCTCAAGTTCCTTGTACAGTTTCACATCTCAATCCTCCTGCTGGAGCTAATGACCGACTACAGTATTCCAGTAGGCCTATCCACGTTTTGATATTGATTTGATGCAGCGTTATTGTATCAAAGGACTCGACGTTCACTCATCAGAATTATCAGATCCATCGAACAATGGCGTCAACGTGCTGGTTGACGTCTTTCTAGGCTGTAAACGAACAAAGCAATGTCATGCATTTATTTCAGACAAGTCAGCTTGCATGTAATAATTTTAGTTACTACTTTACAACTAAAAGCGAATTAGGGGATATAGATTATGAGTTATTATTATATTGCTATATTACTATATATTTATTAATAATTATTATTTTATATTATTATTATTTATTATTATTATATATTTAATTATTAGTAAAACCTGTCCCAGGACAGAGAACATGATGATGATATTTAGTAATTATTATTATTATTACTTGACCTGCCCAGACTACTTAGCTAAGCTGGTGCATAAGGCAGGGTCGGGGACAGGTCGTTCGAACTTAAGATCTGACCAAGGAATAAGACTCGTGGTGCCCACCCCCCCCCAGCTAAGACCGCTAAGTTCGGGGACAGACCCCTTTCAAGGGGTAATCCCATAGCGTGGAATTCCCTCCCGGTAGATGTCAGGTCAGAAATCTCCCCAGACCGTTTTCCTCAAAAACTGAAAACACACCTTTTTAGTACATCTTATGGAACTTTTCTGTAAGTTCCTCTCGCCTACTGCCTGGGCTTTAAGATAGCGCTATATAAGTTGTCACCCTAATAATAATAATAATAATAATAATAATAATAATAATAATAATAATAATAATAATTTAGGGCTGCACTGAATAGTCTATTCACTCATCAGAATTAGACTATCAGATCCATTGAACAATGGCGTCAACGTGCGTTTCGTGCTGGTTGACGTCTTTCTAGGCAGGCCCGCCGAGAGAAATTCCGGGCCCCTGCCCCCTGTGCAGAATGGCCGGCGGGCGCCGAAAAAATTGTTTAAAATTGCTGACGACCCTTTTTGCTTGTCATTGGTTTAACCTAATTTAACCGACACGATGTCATGTTGCAACTCTCGAAAACTAGTGGTGGCCTTTTTTTCTTGTCGCTCTTTTTCACACTCAGTAGCGTCATTTCACACTTTTCTTGGGGCGAGATAATTTTTTGGCCAAATTTTGGCCAATTATGGGAATATTTTGGGTAATTATAGGCAAACTTTGGCCAATTTTTGGACCAATTTTGGCAAATTTGAAATTGTTTGACATTTTTGGGCAAATTTAGAACAATTTTGGCGATTTTTTGCACATTTCACATTTATTTATTTATTTAATACATTATTTCTTCATTTTGCTTGGGGACCCGCCTGCCTCTCCCCAAATGACGCCCCTGTTCACAACTTCACACTGTTCATTTTGATGCTTTTGATGTCCTCAGGTCCGGGCCCCTCTTTTACTCGCCGGGCTCCCTTTCTTTAGTGTTATTATTGGTATTATTGTTAATTGTGCATATTCATCATCGGCCCGGGCCCCCTCCAGACCCCCGGGCCCCTGTGCATTTGCCCCCTGCCCTCTCTCGGAGGCCCTGTTTCTAAGCTGTAAACGAACAAAGCTTTGTCATTCCTTCTAATATTCCTTCTAAACCACTTTAAAACCAAGTTATAGTAATACATTAATATTAACCATAAAATTATTATTATATCATAAGCACCCGCTCAAAAGGAACCAATCATCGTCAACCAAATGAATAGAATTTACATAAATAAATTTACCTATAGGCCTATAGTGTATGCATACAAAATTTACAAAAGATACAGTGGCGCTGTAGCCTAAATTTGTTGGCTGTTAGGCCTATATTAAATTCTGATGGTTGCAAAATAAAATAGCAAAATTATAGGTACTTAATTATGGAAAAACCAATTCCGGGACGTCTCATTGTCCCGGAAAGGACCTGTCTGGGACGTGGGACATTTTATTCGATTCCGGGACTGTCCCGCCAATCCGGGACACCTGGTCATCCTAGCCCCACTCGGTCGCACTTCTGTCGTTTCAGACATATCGTCCATCGTCTGTAAACTTAGTATTCATAATATATTTATAAAAATAATTAGAAACCACAGGCCTGCGTAACGCAGGCCTGTGGTTTGTGGTTCTAACCAAAATTTGTGGTTCTAACGCAGGCTGCGTTAGAGCTAAATTTAATTCAAAAGCATGCATATAGCCCTATGAGTCACCAGAAATAGCATGGCGAAGCTTTCCGAAACTTAGATAGTAGATACTAGATGTTATATTAGTTTTTAAACAGATTTATGGGCTTATTCTGAATCTTTGTCGTCTATATTTTCTTAACAGTTTGAGTTTCAGTAGAATCCTGCCTCTTGGGCCTATATAGAAATCCCGGTTAGGCTACATATAAGTTTAGGCGCCGGTCCCTTCCAAAATAATGTTAATAGATACAAAAGAGACATGTGGAGTTGTGCAGTGATACATCGAACTCGCTCATTTCGAAATCTAGCTACATCGGGTGCCTTGCGCTTCGATTTAACTGGATTATAATGTAAATATTTGACTTTGGTCGACAGCGGTTTGTTTATACGGTATTCGGCTATTAACATGACACCTCTGCCCCTACACCTCTTCCCAGAGGTGGTGCTGGCCATCACTAAAACAGACTGATGTTAAAGCTATTCGTTTAGAATTCTAAAGGGGAGAATTAACCGTTGGAAATTGAAACTTGAACACTATAACTAACTCCACAAAAATTAGAATGGACCGTAATGAAAACGAAAGAGATGACAGATAGGCTATAGGCCTACAGTACAGTAGAAACTTTAATTCAGAGGCGGATCTAGGGGTACGGGGTGCAGATGTCCCCGTGGGCCGAGGTGGGGGGGCGCCAAAATTGGTTTAAGGTAAGGAGTTCCGCTTGCTACGGGCGATGAGCTTTTTGCTTGTCAGGGTGTTCGCGAAGTTGAATGAAGAATGAAGGGACGCCAAGATGGGCAGAGTGGCGCCCTTTTTGGCTTCTTACTTCTTAGGGGTTTCGTCAAGTTGAGGGGGCGCCATTAGTATTTGGCCTCGGGCGCCGGACACCCTAGCTCCGCTACTGCGTTAATTACTGAACTGTGTTTACACGATCAGTCAAAATGAGCTGCTAGCGCTGAACACTGATGTCTCGATGGCCGGCTCAGCCGCTGTGGTAGGCCAAAGACTGACCGCAGTGAGCTTAATTGTTTCACTTTGTCTAGTGTCACCGCTTGAATGTCAAGGAACTGAAGTAAACAAATTTTCACGTGTGACTGAAATCTATAGAGTATAGATACACTGTAGATCCGATTATTTTAAAATGTTGTTTATGTAAATCTTAACATTTGAGCATAAAAGCGAAAGTTTAGATGGCACAACAGCAGCAGTAAAATGTAGTAAAAAAGTGTTGACGATCCAAAAATTGTCGAGTCAATTTTTGCGCCCCCCTCTGGTCTGCGCCCGGGGCCATCGCCCCACCCGCCCCCTCTGCCCGCTACTGTACGGCACTGTCTGTAGCAGGCTTTAAACATCGTCATAGACAATGTTTCTCACACAAATATGCAGCCTCTAGTTCCAAACGAAGAAATGAAAATCACGAGCTAAATTTTTAAATCAATAAACTGATCACATGGAGGCAGTAGCGTCATTTCACACTTTTCTTGGGGGCGAGATAATGTTTTGGCAAATTTTTGCAAAATTTTGGCAAATTTTTGGGCCAAAGTTGGCAAATTTGCAATTTTTTAATATATTTTTTCGCAAATTTTTGGCAATTTTTGAAATTTTTTGCGCATTAATACATTATAAATTATTTTTTTTCATTTCCTTGGGGGGCTACGGCCCCCTGCCCCAAATGACGCCACTGCTATATTCTATGCCAATTTAGATTGACTAACACAGCTGTCTTCAAACGCTGAGTAAACAAAACATTGCGTTAACGAATAAAGAAGGAATAGTAGCGTATCAATATATTGCACATGGAATATATTCTGTTCTGATAATCAATAAATAGGTCTAGTTTAAGTGAGAAAAAAATCAACATTACAAACGTAGGCCTATAAAAGATAGACCTATAAAATTATAGACGCAAACCAATACAAACCAGCTGTCGTGGGTGTCGTCTTCTTTTTCTGTCTGAAATTTGATTTTTATGTGACCAAGAGACCACTGCATGACTGCACCCTTCGAAGTCAATATAGGCATAAACTGCGCCTAGTACCTACATGTGTTGCTGCGTATGCAGCGTAGTTACTTGGCTACTGGAGTACTGTACTGTACTGTACCTGGATTGTGGATGCAGTGACCACATTACATTAGTGCCCTCAAGTGATTGAAAGGAAGCTGCACACAATTTCGCGCTGCCATCTAGGGATTGTTTTTAAAACATTGATTGCTTGCTAATTATAAATGGCATACAGCGTATATTGATATGGCGTTTAACTTGAAAATGTGAAGACTATATCTAGATATATATAGCCGTCAGTCGCTATATAGGCAGTTATAAAGTGAAAAGTGATCAATATATAGCCCATTCTGATATATAATTAATTTATATTTAAATTTTTATTTATTTCGGATGCGTGCATGCGTAGGGCTAGGCCTATATAATTATAGGCCTAGGCCTATGTACGCGGTTATATAGGCCTTACGATCAATATATATATATAATTATTATGTTGGATATAATTATAAGGCCTATATATATATATATATATATATATATATATATATATATATATATATATATATTGCATGCATGCTATATGCATGGTCCGCCGCACGTCGCGTACGTCTGCAGCCTACCGACGTCGTAATAAGGTCGGCTGCAGACGCAGACGAAGCAGACCAAAATGGGCTGGTCGGACAGGGCCCACCGACGTCGGCTCTTTGCAGGGATCCGGTCGTTTTCCATCGGATCTTGAAAGACCTGAAGGTTCCTTTGACGATGGGAAACCGGCCTTTATCAACGAACAACATATGATCAGGCCCGTCTTTACGTGTTAAAAATTGGGCACAGTGCCCGGGGCCCCGCGCATCTTAGGGGCCCCGCACCGCGCGCAAACTTTTTTTTGCTTGTCAACATTCAAAAACGTCTCGGAGATGACCTTTTTCGCTTTTTGCATTTGATCTTCACATCTACGGTCCCGCAGGCCGCCAGGTGCCCGGGGTCTCACACAGGTATAAGACGGGCCTGCATAGGATATCGTCCAGGGTGGCGTGGCGGGCGATTCGACCAGGTCCTAGTATAGCCGACAGGAGAGACCATGGTGCTCATCTTGTTCAACTAGAGTACCGCAGGGACAGCTATGCGGCATGCACAGTGTCGCTCCGAGTCGTAGACCAGCTGCTACATGCACTGATTCGTTGTCGAGTCTGACGCCACAGTTGCTGATAGGCAACTTATTATTATTACTATTACTATTACTATTATTATTATTATTATTATTATTATTATTATTATTATTATTATTATTATTATTATTTCTGGCTGCTCTAGCGCGTAAGGCTAGCCTGCTTAAAGATCGTCGCCTATGTTTATTCCAAGATTTAGGCGGCAACATTGGACGTGATTCGAGTCTATAGTTGGCGATGTGTTCGGTCGGTGACGGTGAGCTGTCAATCATCAGAGGGCATTTTACACGCTGTCAATCACCTGAAGCGGTGAGAACTCAGCCGCCGACCGATGTGTGAATGGCGCTTGCAATTGAGATGCTTCGGCGGTCGGTGGCTAAGTATAAAGGCAGCGCCTTCGAAGTGGCTGAGATGAAGCGGATCCTGTTAACGACGACGAAGACTCTGTTGACTTTGATAGACGATCAAAGGCTGTTGTGTTCTTAATCCTGATGCTGTGATGATGCCATGATGGTGCTAATTATTGACAGCAGCGATGTCAAATGTAGTTTCGTGAATCGCGAGTGAATGTTATTATTAGTTGGAAAGTTTCATCGCAATGTTCTCTCTGTCATCAGGATGTGGAACAGTGTGGCGTCTCTTCTTAGCTTTTATGATGTTCCGACTGATGTCGCTCTGTGTGGGAACACCACACTCCGGGAAGAGAGTGAACGAGACCGTCTCTTGCTCAGCTGTGCGTGGAGTCTGGTCGTCCAGAGGCTTCGGATTGCATTCCATCCCATCAACACCGATATCAGGTAAAGATATTGTTAGTATATATTATATAACATATATTTATTATATAATAAATATAATATACTCAAACTTGATAACATACATAAACAACAAACATCAATATTTAGATCTAAATATCCTAATAAATAAATTGCCTAAATTCTTATACTTAACAAAATATTTAACAACAATTAGGAAATACACAACCATAATACAAGAAAATGTCAATAGATCTTTCTTCCATTTGCTTCTGCAAACACCAGCTTTTTACCATCAAATATTTTGGTCCTTGAATGTGTAATAAATATAACTATTTCAAACAGAAACTTAAAACAACACCCTATAATTAACCAGAGTAACATCAACTGAATATCAGCTCAAATATTTTATATGAGATATTAAATAATAAATTAATAATTTTTATATAATCCAAGCACATGTATTTATATATGCTGCATATATATAGGCCTACTTTTGTTTGCTATAGCTAACATTAGCAGTGGTGGTTCCACGTGGGGGATGAGTGGGGATGCATCCCCCACTGGACTTCAAGACTTTTTTTCACTTGTGACTCTTTTTGTGTAAAAGTCTAGTAAAATATGAGGGAAAACTGTGGATGACCTTTTTTACTTGTCAACATTTTTTGGGTAAAAGTGTAGTAAAATTAGGACAAAATTCCCTTTTGTCAGCCTTTTTCGACAAAGTTTATTGATTTTTTCTTCTTTTTTCATCCCCCACCAACAGTGGCGGCTCTAGGATTTGGCAAGTGGGGGGGCCGTTTGGGTGGCAACTTCTAATCATGGGGGCCAACTATTTGTTGTTTAATGTATGTAGCATTAAGTATAGGGTCCCAACTGGGAGCCACTGGGGGGCCAGGCACTCAATAGGGGGCATAGGCCCCCCTGGCCCCCCCCGGTGGAGCCGCCACTGCCCACCAACATCCTATGAATTCATTTCATCTCCACACTAAGAAATTCTGGAACCGCCACTGTACACTAGTTACTACTGCAAGATACCTACTTGCAGGAATTTCATTCCCTTTTGGTGTCTTTTCTTCAATCCAACCCAGCAAATAGTGAGTAATGATTCCTTTACTTTGATAGCTAAATAATCCAGGAATATGATCTTAATTTGTATCCATTACTTTTGTTCAAAAATGTATTCTTTTATCTTTTATTCATTATTCAATGGTTTTGATCTAAGAATTTGAAATTTGATAATATTCTTTTAATGTGATTTTTACTTGTAGGCCCCTATGTCCAAAATTTTCTTCAGTTGCCTTGAGTTGGGAATAAATAAACTTTTCATATAATAAGTTGGCATGAAGGCCTCTTTCTCTTTCCAAGTAAGTGAATGATTGGGGCCTATGAACACAGGTGACTGTTCAACATTACAAAGGTTCCACCTCAACCCTGTTTTCCCTTTATTCCTGTTATGACCAGTAACGTTATTTAGTAAATGTTTAAATCACTACCAGCATCATACAAATGGCTTATTGTGCCAAAATAAGTTAAAATAAGTAAACCAAATAAACTGTGAAGTTGAAGGCAGTGAAGAAGACAAAGGAGGTGAGAGGGGGTGGTCTGCAGTGAAAACAGAGAGGAAACAGTGGGAAAGAAGATGGAGAAGGGAAGGGGACACTAAGGTAAGCCATCCGATATAGAAGTAGCCCTAACACTTGCCATCGGTGTATTGAACCTTCCAAATATTGACCAATAACCTTGAAAATCAAAGGCCCTAAACACACTCACATGCAGGAGGAGTGCAAGGAATTTTGAATTTGAGGGGACTAAAGCCTCATACCATTTCATAGATGTATCATGAATTTCATTTTGAAAATTATTTATTTTACCACAAAAACTTGTTCGATGTTTACCTACATTTACACTTTGAACACACTTATGCCCTGCACAGCGCTTCACAGATGAGGTTTGATTTGTCAAGTTTTCACTGTTTCTACCCCCACTCCCATATAGGGCTGTCAATTTTTTCCAAAAATCAGCCCGGGTACCCGTCAAGATTTTGAATGGGTACCCGTTCGGAAATTAGCATAATGGTATTGCCGCAAATCATACACAAGCTGCCTGTTTCATACAATAATCAAAGGTAGGCTACACTTCCAGTTAGGCCTACTTAATATTAACAATGATCTGCATATGTGCAACATAAACTTATTTTAACTTTTAATATGGTTAATCAAAAATCATTACATAAACTAAACTAAAATGAAGCCAAATGTCAACAATAATAAAAACATATTTAAAACAGGCCAAGTTCAATCTGTAGCAGTCAGTCGGGAAAATGTTTTTCCGCAGATTGTACACCAGACGGCGATACTGTGCTTTCAAGGGTAATCCTTCCCACTTTTACTACCCGGGTACCCGGACTGTCTTCGGGTACCCGGGAATCCGGGTACCCAATGACAGCCCTACTCCCATACATTTACTGCAGCTACCAGACTTTATGGGATTTATGCAAATTTAAATCAGTGTATTTTGTTGACCAGCAAGAAATAATGATGGTTGTCATAAGAGAGCATTTGAAGACTCAAACTGTTCAAATGTTCTCTTTGATTTTTCAGGTATTATCATTGGATTGTTTGTCTTGCATTGTGTCAATTATTTGTGTTCTTGTTCTTGCATGTTGTGCAATTACCGGTAAAACTTGGCTTATATTTGTAAATATCCAAGGCAGACACTAAAGGGACAAGAGGAGGACAATTAAAAATATCCAGAGAGACTTCAAACACTACGAAAAACAAAAATACATGCCAGAAAAACTGTTATTAAATTTTCTTTATCAACACAGGTGGCTAACTTATGCTCTGAAAGTGTGCCTTCAATGCTGAGAATAATTGCAGCTTCCTCACGATTACTGCAAATTAACTCAGTCATGTGTTTTAGCTGCGAGAGATTATAACTGCTGATTAATTAATTATTATCCTCAACAAATTCACTGTTAAAAATTTAAAGACATGGATGATAGCGTGCATTTATGTGGCCAAATTGACAGAAATTCAGGTCAATGGATGACGAAACCAGAAAGCCAGACATTTTTGCATTTGAGGTCAGTGCCTGCTGGAAAGAAGACACAGCTTTTACTGGTTGTCTGATGCCCTTAATTTTGTTAAAAAATATCTAAATGAGAAAGTCCTACTCCAACTTTATTATACAGTGATACACCCTATATATCTTACTGCAGTACGGTCTAGGGCTTAAATTATAAGTGCTATTCAAATCAGTTCCAGGTCCTTCAAAATAAATCTATTAGAATAATTAATTCTCAGATGTTATATCAAAAAACTAATGATCTCTTTAAATGTTATAAAATTTTAAAAACAACTGATATAAATAAACTACAAATGGCTATATTTATTTTCTTATATGTAAATTCTCTCTTACCATCAATCTCCTACATACATTGTAAATAACTATTTCTCCAAATCCAAAAACACACATACTCGTAACATCAGGAACACCGACAACTTAATTATTCCTTTTGCCCAAACAAATACTAATTTCTTACAATAAAATGCTCAGGCCCACGTATATGGAATGAGCTTCCCATACTGTTTAGCAATGTATCTAACCTGCTGTGATTTTTAAAATGCTTAGAATTGCATATTTTTGCTCAATATTAATCTCTGTCTTGTAAAATTAATCCTCATATTAAATATATTATTCTAAACTATTGTCATCTCAAAATTATTTTTAACTTTTCTTAATACAACAATCTGGGTTACCTCCTAATGGGAAATTGTTTCCCCTCTGGTAATCCTATTTTTACTCATAGTATATAGATCTTGATATTACTATCTGAAACTAATAACTTCTTTTTTGATTTGTATAAAATAATTGTGCTAAGCCATGCTTAGTTCCAACGTACATTATTGTTGAATTTCAAATGAACATTGTTTTAAATTTGTTAATATTGTGTTTCTCCAATAGATGAAACTAGAATTCTTTATATCTTTTTATTCCTTTGTAAATGATGTGTGTGTATATATATATATATATATATATATATATATATATATAAATATACTTGGAAAATGACATATCTACCATATATTTGGAAATGATGCATGTGCTAAGCTTGAAAATGTTTTTGACTTGAAAATAAAGTCAATATCAATCGATCGATCAATCAATCGTTCATTCAATCATTCAATCAATCAGTAGACTGCAGTTATGTTTTAGGATGATAAACTTGGTATATTGACATGCAGCAGCAACAATTCAGGAAACTGAATTTGCCAGAAGCATGTTAATGGTTCTTATTTTTTAAAGAACATCTGTCTGTTATGTGATATATTGTGAGAGAAGATCAGAGCAACATTTTAAAAAGCTATTCATAATCTATTAAAAACAAATAAAAGCTTTCATTTGAACTGTCTTTTGCTTGTGTCCCAGAAAGTTTAACTTGGCAGTGGCTGATTTTAAAAACATTTTTATGCCCATTTTTATGCCCCAGTACATTTTCTTCTAAAGAGTTACAGATCAAGCGTGAAAAGTGTCAAGATGACCTTTTTTCTTGTCAAGTTTTTTAAGCTTTTCTTGGGAAAACTTTCGGAAGAGTGGAAGAGTTATAGATCAGGTGTATGAGTAATAGTGGCGATAACCTTTTTTCTTTTTTTCAAGACACATTGTGTGACAAATGATTGCATTTCAGAAAACAAAGTTGTTTAAACATCTAAATCATAAAAATCATTATAAAATGTTGTTAATAGAAAATGTGGGCCCCTACATTTTTATTTTGCTTGTGGGCCTAGTACAAATGGGAAACGGACATTCTCCTCTGGACATAATCCCCCAGACATTATCCCCTGGTGCACCGATGAAATGACACCCCGGACATAATCCCTCCCCCTTTGTTACTCAGTGGGCTTTGACGAACTCTACTGGCGCTGTGATGAAAGAGAACTAGTGTCCCTATCACTAGTGAATTGAAATTGAAAACTTCTCTAAATCAAAATTGAAATCGTTTCTACTCGCCGGTCTTTAGAGGTTAGAGCTATTCGTTCTAGTCAATGCTCCTCATGATTTTCCTATAAAACTGACGCTATGAAATTGGCTTTGGAACTTAATTCATTTTTAAAATTCTAGACTCATATACCAGAATAGTGACAGTTTAAACTGTTATCAAATGATTGATTAAGCATAAAACTACACTACCATTTTAAATTTTGTAAATCCACAATATTGATTTACATTGTTCATTGCTTCTTTGCCTGGGGGGAATATGTCGGGGGGGGGGGTAATGTCCACGGGGGGATAATGTCCAGGGGGAGACTGTCCTACACTCGGTGCCATGGTAAATCCGACACTGCCTCCTATTGCTAATTTGTTGTAAGTTTGCTTCAGCTTTGTTTTCTTCATTTATGGGTAGAACATTTATAGGTTAACTCATTAGGTTACAGTCAATCCTACTTAATGCCACTCCTGTTGATGGCACAATTCTCGTTATGACCAGTCATTTTCATTGCCTTGGGAGTCTACTCCTGTCTTGTCAATTCTAGCTTGACATCACATCAGTCATAAACTGGCATTTCTTTGATTGTTAGACTCATAGTCACTCTGATTGATTTGATGATGACCACAGAAGTGATGCACTTAATGAACTGTTGATCAGTTTACTCTGCAAACAGAGTGTCAGCTGGCTTGCTGATCCACAATGTATTAGAGCAATTATTGATTGTAACATTTAGGCAGATTATGCTGATGCATAATTACTTCTTTACAGTCAAAACCATGTCAGATTATATGATTTTGAGCAGGATATATATAACATTATATATATATATATATATATATATATATATATATATATATATATATATTAGCTGTTAACCCATCAAAATTGACGAGGAGAGTGGCTATCTCCTTCCCGATTTATTGCAAAAGTTCATATTATTACATATAACAGTAAAGTGAATGCGTAGATTAGCATTTAAAAATTTTTCCTATGTGCTTACTGTTTGGTCTTGCCCCCCCCCCCACCACAGGGGGCTGCACACCATAATGGAACCTATGACTACGGTTTGGGCCTACGATTTTATTGTGATTTAGTCTCCCACGGGGATGTGCCCTCCAATCAATCAATCAATCAATCAATCAATCAATCAATCAATCAATCAATCAATCAATCAACTTCTATGGCGCCACTATCATAATGCCCAGGGCATTAGCCGATGGCGCACCAAATCCAAATAGAATTAGAGCCAGGTCAATCCCGAAGATCAGTCAGAATAGCGGGGGAGCAATCTAAGGGGGATAAGCCAAGTCAAACAGGTAAGTTTTAAGATCAGATCTAAAAGATGATAAATTTTTAGTTTTACGAAGTGTTATCGGTAATGAATTCCAAAGCTTAGGACCACACACTGAGAAACAACTAGTGCCAATGACGGTGCGAGAATAAGGAACAACAAATGAAAGTCCTGCCGAATACCTAGTTGATTGAGTAGTAGGTCGAGGGATTAGTCACATTTAAGGTAACAGGGTTTATTATGTAATATGGTTTTAAATACCAAAAGACAAATTTTTTAATTAATTCAGTATTTGATAGGAAGCCAATGTAGAGACTGCAGTGGCGTAGCGTGACTTTTGGGGACCCGGGGGACATCTTTGCCATGGGGGCCCCAGACTTTCGAGCTGACGAGCAAAAAAAAGGTCATCAGCACATCATTTCTAGGGTTATGGTTAAGAAGTTAGGATTAACCCTAACCTAACCCTAGCTTAGACCCCTCTTGTCAAAGTGCCCCCCCACGTTACGCCACTGAGGGACTGTCTTGTTGGAGTTATATGTTCGAATCTTGGAGTTTGAATATGACTCTAACTAAATAATTTTGTACTCTCTGAAGTTTCTGCATATTTGAATTTGTGATGCCAAAAAGCAAGGAATTGCAATAATCTAGGCGACTAGATACCAATGCATTAGCTAACTGAATAAGAACAGTGTTACCTCCAGTGTTACCTACGGCCCCTTTGGGCATACGGCTCCTTTTTGGCTTACAGACCCAAAGGGGTTTTGTGTCATGCGGAGGGCTGGGACTTTTTCTCTCTCGGGGCTGTGCCTTAGTGGAGCTTATGGTCCCCACGGGGACTGGGGCTTGGTCTCCTATGGGATGATGCGCCCCCGGTAGGACCTACGGCCTCCCTCGGTGGCTTGGGATTGGTTTCCGACGGGAGGATGCGCCCCAGTAAGGCCTACGGCCCCCACGTCAGCTGGGGCTTGGTTTACTACGAGAAGCTGCAACCCCTTCCAGTAGGGTCTACAGGCTACGGCCCAACACGGGGGACTGCGTCCCCAGTAGGGCCTACGGCGTCACATGGGGTACTGCGCCCCCAATGGTGCCGTACAACGTGCAAGCAATCAGGACGATTCGTCAAGCTGCAATGAAGACGCTTCGTCAAACGCTCCGTCGATTATACAGTTTGGTTGTCAATGGCAACGACGTCTTCCAATATCTGCCGTGTAGCGTGACTGACATAATTAACTAACCTTTTAAGAGAGTAATTAAATTTTACAAGTCGTCACCATTCAGAGTAATTAATTTTGGGAAAAAGTGTTCATATGAAATGTGAACATATACGTTTTAAATTTAGTCTATTTCAGGCTATATAGAAGCTAAAGAAATGAGGTTTGCACCTTCGTTTAGCATTTTTATTGTTCTTTCTAACCATCCGTGCCCAAACAATTTTTTGGGGGTAGGGTCCACTCTACAGCCTAAAATCGGACCCCCTCCCCAAAATTTTGTTCAAAGCTCAATAGCAAAAATTAACTAAATCGAAAAGTTGTATTGCATCAGAACGTATAAAATTTTGAAGATCGGATCCAATTTGGCGAACTCCGATTTTTCAGAACAGACACTGAAGTTTTTGCAAAGCCAATATAACCCTTGGCCTATAAAGCCGATTGTCCTTGCTTATTTAGGCAACACTAGCTAAAAGTGAGCTGAATGATTTAAATCTCGCATCAGAACGTATATATATGAACTCCGTTGCAGAACACTGTTAATGGGTTAATTAATTAATGGACAAAGGAAATTATATAAGATATATATATATATATATATCGCATGTGTTTTATTGAAGATTGACATAGGGTGATTGGCTGCCTTTCACACAAGGAGCTTCAATTTGATTTGGTCACTTGCTATGCTATAAATAGATGGAATCTGAGTAACATTTATATTTTATGTGCCTGAAATTGTCTCCTATTTTTCCACTCATTAACTTTGTTGAGACTATTATGTTGTCATAGATTGTATTAACATAGATGTAATATATATAATTATGTATATATATGTATATATATATGTATATATATATGTATATATATGTATATATATATGTATATATATGTATATATATATGTATATATATGTATATATAATTATATATATATGTATATATAGATAGATGTATTGTATAGCATTTGAAAGACATGTGGTTGAGTTTCTGAGGTGGGATGTGAGTAGTTTAGTTTGTATGGAATTGATTTTTTTGGATTGGCAAACATTTGGGGAATTTGTTCTGAATTGAGACAATGACGTTTAGCACATTGTTCCCTTCTCTGACTCACTGCACCCTGTGTCTCTGTTGGCATTTGGTCAACTGTCTTGATGTCAGCCTCTTTCATCAACCTGTCTGTCTCTGTCACTCTGTCTGTTTCTCTCTGTCTTTGTCAGGATATTACACACAGAATTTGCTTCTGTTCTTCCATTTGCTTTTCTGCTCATGTTCATTATTCATGCAGATCCTGATATTTGCATTTTATTTCTTGTGTCACATTTTATGTCACTGTCTATCCCTTTCCCTGTCCTCTTTCTTCTATAAATAAATTCCCATCTTGAATTTTTGGATCTCCCTCTTTGACTTTTTCTGTTCCAGAGATCTGTACAGTTGTTCATTAGGAAATTGTCTCCTATCCACTCAGCCTTTCCTTTTCTCTTCAGATGTCTTTGTCTTAATTAGCAGTTGAACAAAGGACAGTCTGAATTTTCCAACATCCACTTGTCCTACCATATGAATTACAAACACTTTGTTAAAAGAGCCAAGAACAAACGGTCACATACAATGAAACACAACAGATGACCTACAACAAACAATTCAGCAAGGTATCATGCCAGGAAAAAGAGAAGTCGGCCGAATAGAAGATGGTGGACGATATAGAGGAATGGATTGGAATAACTACAACAGCAACAGCAAAAGCATTGAAAGTAAGAACTGCCTCATCTTCAACTATTGAAGGAAAGGGGAAATAATGATGATCATTAGATAGATCAAACCACAATTACACTGTGATTAGTTAATTTATAGCATGTGACCAAATCAAATTGAATCTAAAGTTTACTGTGAATAGATTCCTAGAATATTTCAGTGCCTTTAGTGGCTTTATTGGTGTAAATAGCATTCTTTGGTCAGATTGTTACTTGAGTTGATGTAGAGTTCTCACTGGTATTCCTGCTATTAATTAAGGAGACAGTGTAGAAGAGAAAAACCTATTTTCCTAAACTCTGTGAAACAATATTAGCTCTCATTCAGTTGGAAAATAAGTGGTCTTGGATCTAAGAATTGATGGATTCTTAAGCAGATAGTGTTGATGTATTGTGGGAACAGAAGTGGTGTTGTTTATTAGTTGTTTTACTCCTGCATGATGAATCGATTGTGACATTTTGCTGTTACATGTCCAGTGAAACACTGTCACATTCAATGGACGGTTCTTGTCAAGTAGATTTGACATTGACAGACGTTGGATATATACACGGTGGCACAATGAAACCAGTGCCATCTTGTTTCATTGTAGACATTTGCACAACCCCTGGACCAAAAGACATGAAATTTGGTGTACTTCTACAGCATTATGCCCTAAATGCAGCCATTTAAATTTCAAATTCCAAAGTTCAGCGGCGCCATCAAACAAAACCAGGCTAAGGGTAGGACGGTTTCATCAAAAACATGAGCTACTATGTTTGTTTGCCAAAATTAGTAACTGGTATAAAAGTGCAAAATGTCAGTCTGTCTTGCAATTTCACGTGGACTTTTATGTGTCTGTGGCTTGGCTTGTCTCTTTCTGGCTGCATATTAATTCCTGGAAAACTGATATTGGTTCTAGTTCGGACAGAGTGTGGGCGTGGACAATCACCTCATTGCTGCATCTTAATTGTGTCAGTACTATTGACTTTCTTCAGCTGGGATTCAAGATTCCTTCTACTCCACATCTTGTTCAGAAATTCTTAGCAAACTCAAGATATTCTGACAGAAATGATCATCTTTTGATATTTTGCTTATTAAAATATTTATAGAATTTACTTCACAAAAAACAGACTGTAAATAAAGCAAAGACATCACTGCAACAGTATCAAAGGAGAAAATAGTAAGAAAACAAATTTATTTAGACACTGTTTAAAAAACTTCAGTTACTACCGTAATTTTAGCAACCTAACATAGTAGCTCGTATTTTGATGAATGCGTCCTCTCCCTGGTCTGAGTTTTTGCTAGGTGGCACCGCTGCACTTTTAAATTTGAAAATAAACATACCGGTAAATTTATTTATTTATTTTATTTATTGACAATTTATATAGCGCAGTAGACAAGGCTAAGGCCTACAACAAAAGCGCTTAACACAATTCATATCAATATTAAATAAATGTGTCTTCAAATTTCTAATGAAAAGTCCAGCTGAGACTGCTCCAGTAACATTGTCTGGAAGAGAGTTCCACAGGCGGGATTCCCCAAGCAAATGATCTTTCCCCAAACTTAGGGGTCTTGGACGGGGAGGGACCAACAACTGCACTCTCCGACTGGACCTAAGAACCGATCTCCTCTCGATCACAGTCGATCTCCGTGAGTTAGATAATCAGGACAGAATGGATCCCCGGAACGTGCGCTTGTAGACAATGCGCTGTGGAACACGGAGCCAGTGGAGTCGATCTCTAAGGAGAGGAGTGACGTGGTCACCCCAGCGACAGCCGAAAAATCACTCGTGCAGCCTGGTTCAGCACTGATTGTATGCGGTTCAGCCTAGTATCCGGAAGTCCAAGAAGCACACCGTTACAGTAATCAATTCGTGTCAGTACCAGGGCACGCACTAATTTGACAGCTGCGCTCACTGGCAGGTACCGTCGAATTGACCACTCTCCGTGTGGCAGGAGCGTATCAGATTGTTAACGTGCGCAAAGGATAGAGTCTCATCTAGGCCACTCCCAGAAGTTAAGCTCTCGGGGAGCAATGGCTGGATCTCCCACCACAAACGGGGCATGACTTAGCAAATGCCTTCTCCTGGGCCTCATCCACAAAAATTCAGTCTTGGCATTCAGTGCGAGCGATTCTCTTCCGTCCACGTAACAATAGCTGCTATACAGTCAGTGAAACAAATCCGTAGTCGCTCCACTTCCGAGTGACGTGATCTGTCCATTGTCTGCATAACTATGCGGCGTAAGACCGAAAGCCTTGATGACGCTGATGGACGTCTGCTGTATACAGTATGAATAGCAAGGGGCCTAAGACTGATCCTTGCGGCACACCATCTTGGACTCGACGCTCTGAAGACATTTGATTGTTCCACCACACTGCCTGTGTTCTATCGAGATAGCTCTTGATCCAGAGAATAAGGCCGTCCAGACCGTAAGATATCTCCAGTCGCCGGGTGAGGATCTGGTGATCCACCGTATCAAACGCTGCCGAAAGATCGAGTAGGCAGAGAAGCGCTGCACGTCCGTTCGAAGTTGCATCCACCAGGTCATTACCTTTTTAAAATGGCAGTCTCATGGCTGCATTCATGATACAACACTGCAGAGGTACACCAAATTTCATGCATTTTGACCCAGGGGTTGTGAAAATATTTGCTTGCTGCAGGGAGGTACTAGTTTTATTGTGCCACCCTGATTATATGGTACAGGAAGTTAGCAGTGTGGTAGCAATGCTGGACAATAGAGCAGAAGGCCATGGGTTCTATACCTGCAGGATCCTAAGGGCGACTCAGCCTTACTCACTAGAGGGCGGTGGTAAAAATGAGTAGTGTTAAGCTACGAGGTAAAACGTGGGTCTGGGGAAAGTAATGGCAATCTACCCCAGATTAATGGCTTACACCATCTATGTCGCTGATTGCCTAGACCAGAAATAAGTGCCAGAACCCAATGCTAGAACTTGAGTACGGGACCTCCTTTTACCTACCTGTATATATATGTATATATATATATATATATATATATATATATAACGCCTTTAAATGTGTAGCACCCATACCTAGTTAACTCAAATAAGTGGGAAAATAGTGAGACTATCATGTAGAAGTGGACAATGGGCCCATCCATATAGTACGTACACACTGAAGAGTGAGGTGGTTGGATTTAGGAGAGTTTACGTAGGGATGCATATGGGGAGGGGAGAGGTCTCGAGTGAATGCACACGTTCATAAATAGCCTACTTAACAATAATATGAAACCACTCACATCGAAGACTGGCACATTCACACAAACATTAGATTTGAACACAATTACTGGTACTTTCTCAGGGTCAAACAAAGGGTCACCAGAATTCACCTGTGTATTAAATAATTGGCCAGAAAACTTGGCAGCGTTTATGGTGGTTCTGTGGCTAAAAATTAATTTTTCAACCAGCTAATTTGTATGTATTCATAGAGGAGGGGTCCAAAAATGTACGGGGTGCATCAGGAGAGGGCATGAAAATATGCCTTTTTGTGTACGTACTATATGGATAGGATTAGGATAGGGTTGCCAGACGTCCGGTAAAAGAAGAACATGTCCTCCTCTTGGACCTCGTGTCCTCCAGCCGGCCCGCCGGCCGGCAATCCCAGCATTGGTCTGAAATGGAAAATGTTTGGCTTTTTCTCTCATACTGACTCAAGTTCTGACTTGAATTTCGGTCTACTTGGCCATGTTATTGGCAATTGCACACCATCATGGAAGATCAATGCTCAATGGACAAAGAAGAGAACCTGATTCAGAGGACCTTTTTTGCTTGTAAATATTTTTTATTTGATTGATGTTGTAAATCAAGAGTTGTCAAGGGCGCGCCCGGCGCTGTGCCTTTCGCCTCGGGCACTGGGGCAACCCTCTCTACGCCACTGAATGTGTGCTTTGTGAATTTTACGACCTATTTCCTTTGTCCAGCTTTGTCCTCCTTTGTGACCTCTGGTGTCCTCTTTTGTGACTTCTGGTCAGGGGCGTAGCAACGGGGGGTATATCGGTATATATACCCCCCAAATCAGTCTACCTTAAAGTTTTTGTGTGATTTACATGTGGTCATATGTGGTTTATATGGTTTATGTGGTTTATAGTTAAGATTTATACCCACCCAAAATATTTATACCCTCCCAAATCAAATTCCTGGCTACACCCCTTGCTTCTGGTGTCCTTCTTTTGACATGGAGGTATCTGGCAACACTATATATGTATGAACCCATAGCGGTGAGTTGGTTAGAAATGGATTGGAGTGCTGGTCTGTGGTTGAGAGGAGAATAGGTGTGTGTGTTGTGTGGAGTGGATCATTTGGAGTTTTATTTCTGAAATTTTGTCTGACAGATAATTAACTTAACAAGAAGTGACAAAATGAGTTATTATTTTTAATTTGCATTTTTTTACTAATACAGTCTTGTTCACACAATAGGCAGTCCAGTACTGTTAAAAAGCTTGAACAGATCATACTTAAAGTATGCTGTATATGGTACCCAGTGCGTTTGATTCTAATACTTGTAGTATGATGCGGTGAGTGCCAGGTGAAAAATATCATGTATTTGACCCATTGGCCTTCTGTCATGTTATAGGCCTAAGGCATTCATTGTGTTTGCTTCACAGATCAAAAGAAATCATTTGTAATATAACCAGGTGCAAGAGTCCTTCAGGGTCTATAAGATGTTCATTGGGTGGAAACAACATAAGACATAAATATTCAAAGCCAAGAGTGCACATTATCTGGCCAAACCCTGTTGAAATCTTACTATTCAGTTAGGTCAATTTATCTATAAGCCTAAAGCCTCAAAGTATTATTGTTTTTTAAAATCTTGATTAAGTTCAGCCTGAGGATTTAAATGAGACAAAATAAAAAATTAAGCAAAAATTTTGTTGTGATTTTCTCAGTTAAGAGAATTAAATGTAAAAGACCTGTGTTTTGGCCTGTTATTAAAAAAATATAGATTTGACTCCCTCAATTTTATCTCCACTGCAGCTGCATGGAGGTAATCATACAGTGGACCAGGGTGCGATTTGTAGGGGGGAGGAGGAATTTCCGGCCCACTGCCCAACTTCATTCCCTCACAAAGGTGGCTTCTAACATCCTGGCCAGGAAAGTTAATCTTCCCCCACCATTGTAACAGGAAAATGCATTCACCGTCAGCAGAGGGAGAACATTTCTTTGGGGCCTTGTGCAGAGCATGAAACTTGATGAAGAATGAAAAAAAATATCTGTGTTGCTGATTAAGCTTGATGATTTGGTGATAGAGCAATAGTTTACCTAGTAGAACTGTGCAAAGTAGATCTGTCACAAGCCTTGCATCAGTTCCGACAGTACAAGGTCAATGTGGTAAATCGGGTACTCAGTAGATTTATCTCGTCAACCCTATTCGTGCAGAAAAAAATCAACTCTGTGTTCATCAGTGTTAGCTGATTAGGGCATATGCCATTTATACGTTGTCATAATAAAAGATGCAACAACCTTTTTCCTTTGACACTATAAAATTTGAGGACACCATTTGTTTTAACAGCAGTCTGGAGGGGTGCCAACGGTACACTTTGCCCTCCCCCCTCCGGGCGCCGGATACCCTAGCTACGGCTCTGGTGTTCATAGACTTTCATCTCATGTTTTCATGAAGGTTAATGGGCCACCCCAACACAGTTCAATTCTGCCAGTTATGTTGAAAAATGGACATGCGATGGGCGACATGCTGCCTCAAAAGCACCAAATGCATCTTACAAGACATATGAGTCAATTCCTGCCATGGCAACTCTGTATTAATGTTAAATGATAGTTGCTTGAATTTAGTTGCAGCTATTTCAATTGTTGCAACTTGCAGTTGCACTATTACATTTATGGTTTAAATAAATGGTGTGTAACAATTTATAAAATAATATTGAAAATTAGAGCTAAGTAATGTGCATTAAGCCATGCATTTTCCGTGTTCCTCCCGTCCACTGTTCGCCACGTTCCCCCACTGCTCCAGGTCACAAATTGCACCCTGCCGCAGACTATGGTCCATACATTCTATGGAAGTCTGAGATATGAATGGATATGAATCTACCGATAGTCCTGATGCAAGGCCTGTTTCCAAAACATTGACATTATGAGAGGTCATCATCATCATCATCAGCTCATAGTCCCCTCAGGAACCGTCGAGACCAGTAGCATGCTGAACGATTCTTTTCCAATTTTCGCGGTCTTGTGCCGCATGTATTGCCTCTCCAAGATTTAATCCCGTCCACTCTCTGATGTCGTCGAACCATCGTCTTCTGGGCCTTCCAGGAGGGCGTGTTCCCTCCATTGTTCCCTCCATTGCAACGTTCAGAATTCTCTTCTCCATGCGACTGGCATGACCAAACATCTGGAGCTTCCTTTCTTTGATTGTGTTTATCACATCACTGTCGATCCTGATTCTTCTCCTTACTTCTTTATTCGTGATTTTCATTCCCCACCATATCTTAAGAAGCCGTCGGTAGCATCACATTTCGAAAGCCAGGAGTCGCCTGCAGTCATCCTTTTTCAGTGTCCAAGTCTCGCCTCCATAAAGGAGCACAGAGAAGACACAGACTCGTAAAAGTTGGAGCTTTGTCTTGAGGGAGATCTTTCCAGAGCTCCATAGTTTGCCAAGGCGACCCAATGCTGAGCTGGCCAGACCAATCCTCCTCCTCCTAATCTCCTGACTACAATTCCCATCTGCACGCACCAAGCTTCCCAGATATACAAACTGCTCGACCGTTTCCAACTGGTGTCTAAGGTGATTACCACCGGCTCCTCCACTCTACCTGCCACCATGACTTTTGTCTTTTTGACGTTGATTTCGAGACCTAACCTTTTACTCTCTTCATTTAATGTATTCAACATCTTTTGTAGTCCACTTTGCGTGATTATTATGAGAGGTAGTTGTGTAAAAATTTATTGTATAAAAATGTGCTATTGCTATATGATTTTATATGACTGAGATGTCAATTGAGGAAAGGAACAATGATTTTACCAGGAAACTTAAAACACACACTAACAATGTGCTAGACTTTTGGAGCACAATGAATTGATGGCAATGACAAAGCTATGAAGATCAGTTTGTTATTATGTCCAAGACATTTGAAATGTTCATATTCTGAGCATCATTCAAAAATTATGGGCAACCTGTTGAAGTAATTGATATTTTATTTCAGGTGACCATCTGAGTATTTGCTCTCAGAACAAGACGTGCTGCACGAAATCAATGGAAGATAAACTGCATTTGGTTGGAAAGCAGGAATTTCTCAAAATGTCGAGCAGTGCATTTGCTTCTGTTCACAATGATTTTGTTACAAAGTCAACAAAATTCAGAGGTAACATTTGTTTGCTAAATGTTGCCAAATAATGTCCTTTAGATGTGATTGAACAAATATTAATATGGACCTTTTCATGTTGTTTGCATTTCAAATTCCTGAGATACACGATTGCATGGCACTTAATGGCTCTGCCATTCAACTGAAGGAGAATTTTTGAGCTTTGGGTTTATGCAGAAAGTTGATAAGGATCTGAGAATAAGGACCACAGTTTGCTAAACCATCTAGGACAGGGGTTGGCAACCACCGGCCCGCAGGCCATATCCGACCCGCCAGTGAGTTTAGTCCGGCCCCCACAGTCCTAAATTAATTTTTACTCCTTTGTCTAACAGACCTTCCAAAAAGTGAATTATTAGATGTTTTGCTACTGTCAACAACAAATATTTCACCTGATGTGGAGAAGCTATGGCACATTAAGAAGAAACAAGTGTCTCTTTCTCTTTGAAATGATTTTAAAAATAATTTTCCATTTCTAACAGTATTTCATTTTAATAACATTTTTGCATTGTTTTTTCGTTATTTATGGTTAGTAGTTATTTTTTGGTAAAATAAGAAACCTTGTTTAATTACAATAAAATTGTCTTAAATTCTTGCTATTTTTTTATCAGATACAATTTTACATTATTTTTAATTTCAAGGCCCTCTGCCAGACACTGTCATGGCTGTTTGGCCTTTGCTGTCCAAAAGGTTGCTACCCATGATCTAGGAGATTTGATTCCAAGATCTTTGAGCTGCTAAGTTAACTTTATTACAAAGATGTTTTTAATTTTTAAATAAAATTGTTTACAACAGCTGCATCTGCAGGTCTGTTTATATCTGCCAGTGGTTCGTTATTTATCAGTTTCCATATACTGTATATTTGATTCATAGACTGAACATTGACTGTGATTATATTCATTTTAGAGCTTAGGTCTTAGAGATTTAAATAGCATAAAGTAATATTGAAAATGTTGAACTGGGTGATTTTTTAATTATCTTTTAAGAATCAGCCCTAATTTGTTCAACCAGGATCATATTTGACAGTGTTGGACAAACAAAACCCATTTTATTGAGACTTTTTTGTCAAATAACTATTATACTTAATTTGGTGAAATATAATTCACTAAGCTGTCACCTCAAACTTTCCTTTGGATCTTTGATCTTTTACTCATTTATTTTAAATTCAAATTGGAAAAATTTCAAGTTTGACATTGCCAGCTACTTGTAAAAAATATAGTTCACTTATATTTGGAGATTGATGTTTATATTTTATTTTGACTTGTTGGCAGTTTCATATATAGTCTATAGTCTTCAGTTTTTGTAATTCTAAATGTTCACAAGTTCTACTTCACATCTTAACATATTTCCTATTAAAGACAATAATCTGTTGCTTAACTGCTTGTGATCTCTTTTATTTCTCAGCTCAAAGGCTGATGGGAGGGTTGAGATGTTATTTGGTTCCACCCTGAGGATGGTCTCAGTATGAGGTCCAGGAGGTCAGGGTGTGGTTTATTTCCCTTGGGGCACCACCTTGTTTGTTCAGCTTATTAGAAGTCCCCTTCTTTGGTTATCCAGTGGAACCTGAGGAGGGCGATGAGGATGGAGTGAACAGGAGATAAGACTGCCCGTTGCCTTGTTTAAATTGTCTTACACTTTGAGTTGTCAGATTTCTTCCTTGCACTTATAGCTGGATGGATTCAGTTTAGGGTATTAGAACTTGTGCTATAGAAGCTCATAATTATTATTTAGGGCAGTGTTTTTCCACTGGTAAAGGTAGATAGGGAGGTGCATTCTTTGAGGGTTGGGGTCCAGCAGTATTAGCCATTAATCTGGGGTTGGTTGCCATTACTTTCTCCAGACCCAAGTTTTACCTCACAGCTTTTGCCAGTCTTCTAATGAGTAAGGCTGAGTTGATGCCAGCGCTCCTGTGGGATTTGATCCCCATTCTGTCACCTTGACTCTCTGTCATCTGACAACTGGGTTATTAGATTTTAAATGAAATGGGGTGAATGTGGTCTTGCAGGGCTACTCTGCATGTAGTCACTTCTGTGAAGCTTGTTGGAGACAGTGTGGCATTCACTTATAACACTGAAGATGAAGCATAAGTTGCCTTCGTTTAGATCCACACTGTATCTTCCAGTTTCATGGACTGAGATAATATCGATCTGGCTTCAATTAGAAATCATCCATGATTGGGATTCACTGCCTGATACATACAATTTCCAACCAAACTTTGCTGTTTATATCATCTGAATGTGGCTGTTGTATTGAGTTGATTTATTCTTGGATTCTTTGGAGTTTGACACCTGCTGGTGATTAAGGGTAAATAAAAAGTATGAACTTCAATTCTCTTCATCTGAATCAACCTTTTCCCTCTCAACAGCTTAACAATATTAGTTTAATGTTAGTTTTCAGGGTTTCTTTTATTGTGTCATCAGCTGTGGACATACATTATCAGTAGAACTGCAAAATTTCTCAGGTTTGAAAGCAGTTGAACCGGATTATAATAAACTTGCTTTAAACTTGACAGATTCAAGTCTGAAGGTTCATTTCAGTTTATTGCTGTTACACCTTGCTGGTTAAAACAGACTTTGGATGCTGAAGTAGACTGAGGTCCAATCTCAAAGGCAGATTTATATTTTGTCATTTACAACAGAACAGAGATTTATGACTCCCAATTTTGCAATGGCCTTTTCTTAGTTGATCAATTCAAGGAAAATGGTAGGAAACAGAACAGGTTATAAGTTTAACTTTTTGTTTTTATGACTCCAGTTTAACTTATAACTTTAACTTTTAACCTTGTAACTGCAAAAACTAGGCTACCTTTTCTTATGCTGTTGATCAATTCAAGGACTTCTAAATGGTAGGATTCCATGGAAAAGTAGAGCCTACGCGCGACTTTGTGCTGAAAGTGGCATAGAATCTGAATAACTCAAGTTTAACTATTAGCCAGTTAACTAAAAAATTTCCAGTTTAACTAATGCCTTAACTAAACTTTTACCCAACCAGTTTAACTTTTGATGCAACTAAAGAAAAGTAGTTTAACTAAAAGTTAACTAGTTTTTATTAACTTTTGTCACTATTAGGAAGCCCTAAATGGAATGTATAGGCTTTGTTGAATTGTCTAAATTAGAATGCCAAGTTGCAAAGAGCAATAGAGCAGACTGCAGCAAGTTAATGAAGACAGCGGTTGATCTTTGGCAACAGTTGACTGATTGAGTTTTGTTGGTTTCAATTGTTTTTATCATAATTTGTGAAACTGTAAAAAAATTCAACATTGAAATTGAATAATTAAACTTAATTGATTGCTCATCATCTAAAATCGCATTTTAGGTTAGGGATGTCCATTAATGATGTCAACAAAATGTGTGTGTGTGTGTGGGTGTGTGGGGTTGGGGTTGAAAAAGTCTGACAGTTGTTGACTTGGGGTGGAGGTTCAAGATAAATTGACATCAGCTATAGCTGCATTTAAATATGATAGACCACTCCTCCATTTATGAGCAGTTGAAGAACATTTGGCTTTTCAATGGAAAGATGATTTATTTAAGCTGGAACATAAGGCCTCAAGTTCATGTGCTCAAAGTGTTATACTATATTAAATTTGAAATCTGTTTAGCAAGTGAAAAAGCCATCTGCATAAAATATGGTTAGTGTGTGTGTGTGTGTGTGTGTGTGTGTGTGTGGGGGGAGGGGGTGTAAATTTTTAAAAATAATTTTATTAGGGGTCACTGAAAGCCTGACACTTGTTGACAAGGGAGGGTATAAAATTGCCTTTAAATTGCTGACATAAATAATGGACATCCCCTTAGCTGTAATTATTTAAAAAAATTATATTTCATTACAAATTTGACTATCTAGAGGGCAAAGCCTGATAACATTTCTTGTAGGTTCATAATTATTTATTATTATTATTATTATTATTATTATTTATTATTATTATTATTATTATTATTATTATTATTATTATTATTATTATTATTATTATCACAGTCACCATCATCATCACCACCTTCATCGTTTATCTATTGTGTTGTTCTCTATAGTAGGATTTCATATTCTAGATCTTATCATATACCGGTAATCATTGCTTATGCATGCAGTAAGGAAGTTTACCAAGGGACTGAAGGCTTAAACTGCCAAATCAGTTCACAGATCTTTTGTTATGCAAATTGTCATTTTTAGACTTGTCTTTGATATAAGCAGTTTTTTTGGTCCATACTGCAGAACTTTATAGTATAAAGTCTGTTTCTGAAAGGCATTAACTGAAAAGTCAAGTGCAAATTAGCTGATAGATTGAACTATGGTAGGCCTACTTCTACACATTCTACACACTCCAGCACTACTTCTCACCGATCTTTGTGCATGAGTGGTCATCAAGTGACATTTTAAGAACTCCAGCTTCTCTTTTGAGTTGAACAAGATGCTAATGACTCCACCAGGCAGACAATTTACATTGTAAAAGGTCTAACAGTGCAGGGAATAACTTGTATTCTTTACCAGCTATTTCTGTTAAAAATATATCAAATGAATACCTTAAAGCCTTTTAGACCATTAAAGAGCAGCATTTTATGCTTTGTTTTTGTGGTTCCATAGCTGCTTGATCTGTTGACCTTTCACTGTTTTGATAGCTCATGTGTGTAAAAACACAGAGGCTTGAAAGAAAGCAGCCATGATGGTTTCTGAAGTGCCTTTGAAATGTTGAAAGGTACAGTAATAACCATCAGAGAGTAATGGCTGAAAGGACTTTGGATGCAGTAGAATAGGTGTTAAATCCTCTGGACACACAATTGAATGCACTTTGGAGATAAAGTTTTTGCTGTGTTATGATATGCATAACAATGGTGTCTACAGTCTTCTAATTTATTTATTTATTCCAGGACAATTTATATAGCGCTGTACGCATGGTTTAAAATCCAAAATCAAAAGCAAATTATTAATGGTTGGTTTGTGGAGTGATCTGCATGAAATAGAAAATTGATGTTTGATTGCAGTGGAAAACTGGTTCTAAATTTTAAAATGGGGGCTCTCTCACTCAAATTGGAGGAGGGAATTTCTATCACAATATCTCAGGACACTGCCACTGCGCTAGAGGAACAGAAATTTATGATTCTTTTCATAATTCTGTTATAGAGGTCTTTGAGACTTTTGTGAATTGATGTGGGCAAAAGAGAGTGGACAGAAGTGTCGCTCGCCCTCCCCTCTAGTCTGAAAGAATGACCAAACTTTGAGTCTGAGAAAAAATGATACTCTTCAAAAAGTTTAGACCACATAGCTAAGAGTTGCATTTATGCAGAATATGTTTATATACTAAAATCCCATTAACAAGGATTTCAGAGGGACTAAAGCAGGATCTCTGCTGGATCAAACAAAAGGGTTTTCTGTATGATGAGGGCCCATGCTATAATTAATTATCAAAGTCTGTTAGCATGGCTTCAATGTATGTAGGAATCCTTTACCATATTAACAACTTTGTTGATCATGATGATAATTACAATTTCACAGTTAATAGTAGATGTGTTATGTCCTAAACCACAGGAAAAGATGTTGGCAGAGTAAAATTTAGTGCTTTGTAAGCTGTTGAAACAGAAGGCTTCTCCTTTGTGCCTGTAGTTAAGAGCTGATTGCGGTCAAAGTCTTTTATACCAAATTAGCTTGATTCATTATCTGTGAGACAAACAGGTGCAAGACACAAGAATTTCCTTTGCCTGAGTTTGGGAAATAACTTTGACCATAATTCACTTACAATATTACAGAGTGCCAACTGTTTCCTTTTTGCCATATGCATCCTTTTGGATGCTAACAATTCTAACATTCTAACAATTTATGGTTGAAGACCTTTTGGAAATGAAGACTTTTAGCCACCCTGAAGTTGATGCTTTGTTTGCACTGGCCTGAGGATTTATGATTTAGTGCCAGAATGCAGAACAGCAGAAGGATCACATTAATTGGTCATGTTTTAAAAACTAAACTTATTTTTAGTTTGTGAAGAGGTTTAATCACTAGTGGCTTTTATGACAACTTGCTCATGGGTTCAGTCATGTTGCAACAAATGACTGCTTCTGGCGAGTTAGATGACCAATGTGTCCATTGTATAAACCAGATGCATGAGGAAGCAGTGGAATGGGAAAACAATTGATCTCATTTGCTGGAAAACCAGAGAAATGCATTCAACTTTCAAACACCTAGATATGTCACTGTCAACATTATGTCTGCCTCTGTGCACACACTCACACCATGTGGCTGTCAGTTTGTAATGTGTCTGTTTGTCTGTCTCTCCGAACCTTGGCCATCTTTTATAATAATCTTTATTGCACCTAATATGCAAGTGCAGAGGCGGATTTACATTTTGGAGGCCCGGTGCAAATATTTCCATGGAGGCCCCGGCGCATCAAATACAATCAAAAAAGACAATAATAAAAATAATATTAAACTAATAAAACACCCTCACAAAAAAAAATAAGAGGGAAAAAAACAAACAAAACTCAAATACCTTTTTCAACAAGACTTTTGATATAACATTCATTCCATCAAACATCCATAACCTCAGACCTCAAGGTGGCTAGAATAAACACTGCCTAAAGATTAACTATACAACAAACGTCAGAAAAAAATAGCAATTTTCCCATTATACTTCAAATAAAAAGGCATTGCTGCCGGTATTTTAACTGCATCATGTGTCAGCTGCAATCCAACCATATCCCTTATACACTGAATTAGTCTAAATTGTCTTTACAATGAACGTTAAATATTTTTCACGAGTTCATTTTCAATGTTCAGTAAACAGCCTGCTGATCTGATAAGTCAATCCAAATCCATTTAACGTAAATTAATTTAATTTATTTAATAAGTTGCTTTATTTCTTATTAATTTAATCAAAACCAAAAAAGCAAACAATATGACCTAAATAGATTAACACAGATCAGTTCTGAAGACAAATGAGTGATTTTGAATGATGATATATTGCCATTAAAATTTCTATAAAATTTCAATTTAACTCCTTGATAGAGGTTCTGAAGTAACCGACACTGTCTTCAACACAACACCCAAATATCTAATCTCCTGTACATATGGCAAAGTCAACACCATCCAAAATCAGAGGCAGCTAAACAGACATGCATGACGCTCTAACATAGACTCATGGAGCATAACCATTGATTTCAATAGTGTTAAATTTAAGATCCAGATCAAACACTACTAACGTCTAACATATATCAACATATGTTGCATCCCAGTAATAAAATGCTTTAATTAACAAGATGTCATCTTTAAAAAATTGTTATGAATGGCCATGGTATTTTGTCAGTTGCAGTTGCCTCACCTGCACCTAAATCCGCCCCTGTGCAAGTGCCAGGAGGAACTAGGCTTATAAAGAGACATCTGCCCTTGCCTCCAGTTGCTTTTCACCATTGGTCTAATAAGCAGTTCCTGCACTGCGCTAACTTACTTACTTACTCGCTAACTTACTTACTTACTCGCTAACCAGATGAGCAATAAACAGTCACTGTTACTTCATGATACTCATCTGCCTTGAATTAGGATTATGTGGAGCGATGCTTATCTATGGCTGCCCCATCATCACTCAAATGCCGCCTTTGCTGTACCTGGAGCCTTAATGACCTGCCAACGGCCTCCTTTTGACTTTGCAGGCACCCATTTATCCACCCTTCTGATGGGGGGGGGGGGATTTTGGCCATTGAAGGCATTGTGCCTGAGCATCATTCATCAGATTCTTAGGCTGTTTTTTTCAGCAGAGTCTTTGCTGCTTTGTAGCCTGTCATGTGTTTCTAGGTTATACATATGCTGGGCATTTGAATCTGTCATCATATTGATTAGAGTGCTAACAGGGAGTCATTTGTAGATTTTCGGCTTTCTTTGATGCTTTTCATCTGCAGTGACTGCCAGATATTTAGTGGCTTGGAGCCAATGTTACCTTCAGTCTACGGTTAATTATTATGGAAAGTATTTATGATATTTTTGCTGTTTAGGCTGTTATGATGCTCTGTTTGGAACACGAATCGAATTCTTATTTATCACAAGTAGCTAAGTCCTTATTATGACACTGAAAACCAGTGATGTCTCGAGACAGTATTTTCAATGTCTTGGTCTTGGTCTTGCTGGCCAGTGTCTCGGTCTTGGTCTCGTCATTACTGTCTTGTTCTTGAGATTCAAGACTGAGACAGTGGGTTTTTCCACTGTTTTTTGCCAGAAACAAGATGAAACATATCCAACAAATCCACATTAAAGAATGCTCATAAATTCAATCGTAAAAATTTAATTGCCGGGTGCGGTCTGCCAGTCAGTTTAGTTGAGCATCCAAATTTTCGTAATTTTATTGCTGATGTTGATAAAAAATGTGTGAATCCTGTTTTTTCTGTTTTCTTTATGTTTAAAATTACTGTCTTGGTTTTGAGCCATAGTGTCTTGGTCTTGACATCTAATGTCTTGGTCTTGAGGGTTAGTGTCTTGGTCTCGGTCTTGCCACTTACTGTCTTGGTCACATCCCTGCTGAAAACCAATTTAATGGAAAATATGTATAATTTATAAGGAAAATAAAATTTTACTCGATAAGAATATCTGCTTCATATGCATCCTAAGGATATCTTAAAATGATGACTATACTGTGTGTATATATATATATATGTATACTGTATTGTATACCTGTGTTAATGCACAATGTGTACATCCAATGAACTGTATTGAACAGTCATTTATAACTAATTAATGGATTTGTTTCTGAAAAAGGTGCTAAAGCAAGTGAAAAACTGCACTTTTTAAGAACAAATGTAAAATCATTTTGATAAATATTTTTCTTTGAGTTGGGAATTGTTTTTGCCTGTTCTTTTTAGATTTTTGCATTGAACTTATTAAGAACTCAACCAAAGATTTGCATGACATGTTCCAGAAAACATATGGAGTCCTGTACCTCCAGAATGCACAGATCTTTGCAAATCTTTTCAGCAATCTACAGAATTTCTTCCGTGGAAGAGATCTCGACCTTCATGAAGTTCTGGAACAGTTCTTTACAGTTCTTTTCCAAAGAATGTTTGCACTCTTGAACACATCTTACAGTTTTGACAAGAAATATCTTGACTGCGTTGCAGAATACATGGATGACCTGCGACCTTTTGATGATGTTCCTCAGAAACTGTCTGTGCATATTCGACGTGCATTTGTTGCCGCAGCAACTTTTATGCAGGGCCTTCGAATTGGACAGAATACTCTTCATAGAATCTCTCGGGTTTGACTCTTTGGGTTCTTCCAGGGCTCACTGTTATTTAATTGCTGTTTTATTTAATATTCGCTGACATTTTGTCACCAGAGTCTTCCAAAAACAAACCATTTGGTTTAAAACAGTTAATTAGTTAAAATTGTAGTGACAAATTTGAAGCATTGCTGAAATTCACACATACATTTCCCAGAAAAAAATTCAAGTAATGTTCAAGTGCTTCATTATTTTAGAAATTTTATTCTGTGGAAAGATGTTAAAATTAGTACAGTCTCTGGTGTCCATGTACTGAGATCACAGCAGACTGGTAAAATTCAGAATTAGCAAATAGAAGTCCGTTTAGTTATCCCACATTCTGAGATAATAACATTCTTAACATGTAAGTCTGGTAAAATAGAAATGCTTGATTGACTGTTATTCTGCTTCTGTTCTTTTTACCCATGAACTTTCAAATGGTCTTATTCTACAATTTATAATAATCTTGTGCTCAGTGTAAAGTCACAGGTAAGGCCTGTAGTCATGAACGATGATTGGTTGGAACCAGGGCCATCTATAGAAAATATGGGCCAGGGAACAAATATTGATTCCGGGCCTTTTGTTTCAAAACCTTGACAAGCAAAAAAAGGTTGTCCATTATCCTCATATTAAATAATTGCTGACAAGCAACAGTAGCATCATTTCACACTTTTCTTGGGGGCAAGATAATTTTTTTGACCAATTTTGGGCAAATTTGTAATTTTTAGACATTTTTGCAAATTTTGGTGATTGTTTGCACATTTCACATTAATTAATTAATTTAATACATTATAAATTATTTATTTATTTCCTTGGGGCGTGGCTTCCCGCCCCCCAAATGACGCCCCTGACAAGCAAAAAGAAAAAAGTCGTCTCATATTAAATAACTGCTGACAAGCAAAAAAGTAAATAAATGCTGACAAGCAAAAAAGGTCGTCATTTACATCTTTTACATTAAAATAATTTTTTTCTGGTCAGCGCGGGCCCTTTGTTTATCGTCGGGCCCTGGTAAAAATGTACCCCTGTCCTCCCTCTCGTCGGCCCTGGTTAGAACTTGCAACTATAGCCGAGGTATCAATGTGTACAGATGAGTAACTTTGGAGACGTCATGACCTCCGTCATCCAATCTAAAAATTAGCCTGAATCTGTTTTTACTGCTTCAAAGGGTTTGTGTCACTCCATATGCTCAAAGCATTTCACAATGATAATTATTGTTTGTCTCATGACTGTATTGAAAATGTTGCTCCTTTGAATCCAGAATCTTAAGGTGTAACCGTAGTGGCTGACTTGGCAAGTCATGATGTTTGAGATTCCAAGCTTCAAGGGACTCAGCTATGCCATATTCTTAATCAGAGTGGAAGGAGGAAAGACTGGCAGCAGCCATCATTCAGCCAATACAATCAAGATTTAAGGTGATAATTAATATAATGAATAAATCTCCGGTGTGGTTCAGCATCACGGATGACCATATTTTTAAAACCAAAAATATTGCTTGTGCTTTAACAGATGGACTCAACTGACCCTTGTAGCCAAGGAGTGACCCGGATGTTGTATTGCTCCTACTGTAAAGGTTTGAATTCCATCAAACCATGCCTCAGTTACTGTACCACTGTGCTTACTGACTGCTTTCACTATTCAAAAGAACTCGATGAAGTGTGGAGAGATTATGTTGGTAAGTGAATAAGGTTATGGACAGGGTGCGATTTGTGACCTGGAGCAGTCGGGGGGGGGGATATGTCGAGCTTGAGGGGGATGTAGTTGTTGGGGAAGTGTAGCAGTGGGGGATGTAGTGGTGGGGGATGTAGCAGTAGGGGGATGCAGTTGGGTAGTGGGGGGGAATCCCCTTCCCCCTACAAATCGCGCCCTGGTTATGGACACTAGAATGTGTCAGGAATTAGAAATAGATAAAGAAACTTATCTTTTTTCCTGAATGGTTTTTTTCTTTTTGAGTGATTGTTTTAATAATGTCTGCTTTTACTGCATTGCTACTCTCCTCAATTGCATAATATCTCTCCATTTTATTATGCATTAGAAGCTGATTCTATCATCGATAGATGATTGTACTGTGCCGTTGTAATCCACCGTCCTACGCGATTCTATTCATTTGAAGTCATGGTTTAGTCATTACATTTGAGACAGCTTTGAAACCTCCTGAATTTAGTCATCATGAATAATGTCTTTCTCATTGTGACATCTTTTCAATGAAGTATTAATCTAATTTCAGCCTCTTTCTTTCTTAGGAGAATTGGATTTCTTTGTCATATTAATTGATTTCCGGGTCCATGTTTTCAGTCTTTCTGGATTCAGTCATCTGTTCTATCCAAGTCTCTTATCTGTGTCTGCAGATGGCACTGTAAATCTACTTTCGATTGAAGGCGTCTTCAGTTTCTTATTGTTTTCAATTTATTGATCTATAACAGCGGTTCCCAAATTGTGGTCCGCGGACCGGAGGGGCTCCGTGGAGGATATGGCAGGGTTCCGCGAGAGCCTCCCAAAATATTTTGTAGCTCTTCATAGTTTTAGCATTAACAGTCTCTGTTCTCAAATAATTCTGTGTGCCGGTCGAGCCACCAATAACTATAATAATTAATATAAATCATAAGATATAATATACTAAAGCAACATAATAATATCTAGATATAGGTCTACACCGCCAGCCGGAGTATAATATTAGTGGTGAAAGGGGAAAACCAAGGAGGTCTCGCGAGAGCGTGCGAGAGGGCCCAGCAGACGACATTAGTTTATTTTATTGAAAGTCCTTATTGAGAACGCTATTTAGGCCTACAGTATCACTGATTTTGTTTCATTAAAGAAATATTTCGCTCCGTACTGGTGCTTAGTCAGTCAGTGGCGTAGCCAGGATTTCCGGAAGGGGGTGGTTTTGATCGTGACCAAACTTTGCACAATTTTCCTATTTTAGGAGCTGACAAGCAAGCAAAGGTCATCGCCTTTGTATTCTTTCTAATTTTTTCTATTTTCTATAGCACTTAGAAATTGTTTCAATTGGCAGCCAGCCAAGGGGGTTTTGACCCACAAAATCGCGTCCGAAAATGAAAAATGTATGGAAAATTTGTCGGCAGCCAAGAGGGTTTTAACCTCCAACTCCCCCATGGATATGCCATTGTAGTCAGTTACCAGCCGCCTGGCCTGGAGAAATAAAAAAGAAATTAAAGGCGTTCCAGTACTTTCTTCTCATATAATTCTGACACACAAATTCCCTTGGTCACCACCAGACCACTTACAGCTGCATCTATCAATCACAAGCAAAGACCACCAAACCTCAGCAACAATCAGAAATAATAGTCTAGTACACAGCATCACACACTATTCAGGGTTCAGGGTTATAGAGTTTAAGCCATAATGGCTAACAGAAGAATATTGAGAACATTTTTAAAAACAGTAAAGAACACGTCAAAAACACAAATAAAATCCTTGTATGATTTTAGTCTCAGCCATATTAAATATAAGTAAACAAAAATGAAAACGAAGTATATAGATCGAGACTTTTCGTTGAAATTAACTTGCATGCGTGTGTTCTTGTCATAATACAATAAAGAATTGAGAGTGTGCAAAAACGCAAGCACATCCATCTCATTGATAGTAATTAATTATATTTAAGAGAATTTGACGAAGTAGCTGATTCTGGGAAAAAAGCGTGTTCAATCTATGTAACAACATTTATTCAGTGTTTAATTGTACAAGTAGGCCTATATTACATTGACCGCATCGTAGCATGTCGTCTTAAGGAAAGCGTTGGTGTTGTGGGATTAGTTTGCCCGTTATTTTAATAAATATAAACTAACATTTGCTTGTTAAATAATATGGTCTGTGAGCTGAGCTGGGAACCAAGTAGGGGTCCGCAGTCCAAAAAGTTTGGGAACCTCTGATCTATAAGTTCGCTTCTTTTTAGTATATTTTTGCAGACATTTTGTAGATTTTGCAATGGGACTAATAGAGAATGAAAGAAGTTTAATAATTTTCTGTCAATAAAAATCTAATTATGTCTTTTGGCTGCTGGAATTCATCCCATAACTGTCTGATAATTGATTTTAAGTTCATTTTGTAGGAATAATGACAAATGTCATTTATATAGTGCAGGGGCAACTGATCTCCTAGCCATTGTGGAAGGAGCTCATATTTCACAATTGTAGAACCAGTTCCATTGCAACCAGCCTAAGGCGACCAGATTTTTTCAGTGAAAACCAGGACATTTTTTGAGTTAGGGTTAACGTTTGTTACTGATATTGACATTTTCCTGAATCAGGCAGAAAACAAGTCTGATGACGAGCAAAAACAGATAGTAATGATTAATTAATCGTTAAAATTTGTAATCAATTAAATTTTCTTTGTTCAATTAATTTTTCGATTAATTTTTAAAGTATTTTGGTTGCTTATTTATTTGAATATTACTTAATTTGCAAGAGTTCTATTTCCTTTCAGACAACACTGGTGAATAATGAAAGCAACGTTGCAGTTAAGCATTTAAGCAGTGGTGCCATTTCACACTTTTCTTGGGGGGGCGAGAAATTTTGTAAAATTTTCTTTTAAATTTTTAAAATTTTTTAATTTTTAAAAATTATTTTTCGACTAAGTTTGAGTTTCCAAAAAAGTTGACGACCTTTTTTTTTGCTCGTCAGTCCTTTTTTACGATTACTTACTTCAGGTTGCTCAAAAAAATAGTTGACGACCTTTTTTTTTTTTTGCTTGTCAGCCGTTCGGGGCTGCTGACCTTTTTTTGCCCCCCCAAACACAAATGACGTCCCTGTTTTTGTTTTTTATTGCACATTAATACATTATAAATTAATATTTTCATTTCCTTGGGGGGGCCACGGCCCCCCAAGCCCCCCCAAATGACGCCTCTGCATTTAAGGGGAGAGATGAACAAACATTTTGATTTTGTTTTTAAGCTAGCTGCAGATGGCAAAGTAGACAGATGCAGAGTTGCATTGCAAGCAGATCAGCTGAAAGCTTTATGTAATTATTAATTAATTGAGATTAATAGATTAATCAATTATAAAATTTTCCGATCAATTGAACAAGGAAATTTTAATCAGTACTAGCCCTAAAATGGCCTTTTCTAATTTAGCTATATGGATGAGACAAATAACAGATTTGCTATGTTTCTATTTAGAAAGTTCTCATTTTGTTTAAAAAAACTGGGACAAAATAGGAATCCTGACGCTTTTCCAGGACACCGAGACGCCAAATGAAAAACCGGGACAATTGCAAGAAAACTGGGACGTCTGGTCACCTTAAGCCAGCCCCTATATTTAATTTGTGGAACATCACTCTTGCAACCCCACTTATGGTCGATATAACTGGTCCAAGTAGAATTAGTACTAATGTTTTAACTATTATATTTGTAAACAATTTACACCTCTAAACAAATAAGGAAAAACTTCAAAATAATGTCCAAGATTGTACTTTGCAGTTTGTGAAAAGCAGAAACATGAATGCAAATCATTCATGAACTTTCTCAAATTTTCTTGTTTTGACCTAAATTTGTTGACTTTTTGGCAATAATGTTGTCTTGAACACTAATGACACTTTTGAGAGATTAAGACACTATAGAGATAAGATCAATTCATGAATATTCAATTCTTTTTGTGATCTGTTTTTCACACAGTTTTTTAAATGAGTGAAACTAATTGATGATATTTTTAGCTTTACTGTGCCATATTTAATATTATATGGGCTTGTTTTTTCTCTTATGTTCTGGGTTGATTGTTGATTTTAATTAGATGCTATGCTCAAAGTTTCCGATAGGCTGGAGGGACCTTTTAACATCGAAAGTGTGATCGAGCCATTAGATGTGAAGATTTCTGATGCTATCATGAACTTCCAGGAGAACTCTGAAGCAGTCACATCAAAGGTTGAATTTTAAAAAATCTGAATTTACTTTCTTCAAATTAATTATGTTCTACAATCTTTTCTTATTGTTGTTATAGTGCAGGCACTGTATATAATCACTGTCTTTACATGTCACCAAGAAGCATTTAAAATTTTCTCATTTATAAAAGAGGGACTTCAATAAAAGCTGATGCTTTTTGGACTAAAAAAATAAATTCTATGATATAAAGGCATTAAGTGCTGTCACTCCAGTTGATATTTGGAGAAATGGAAATCGAGAACTTTTACTCTGGACAGTTTTAATGAAAAATAACTCTTTGAGTCTCTTTTAGTTTCTTGAGTCTCTTTTAGTTTCTTGTAAAAGACGTTTATTTCTTCCATATATCTATAGTGTTCAGTGAGCAAATTCAATTATAATTTCTTATGACAAAACAGATGTGAAATCATTGAAATGGGTTCCCAAACCTTTTTTTCTAGAAAAAAGCACTGGTGATCACTGTCTGATGCTTCATATGTCAGTGTCCTTGAATATCTCACAACTTCACATATACAACAAAATATGTTATAGCTATAGTGACAATGGCATGACATTTCAGAAAGAAGGTGCAAATAAATTTACAACCTTTGAACTCTAGGAATTTTATTTCTAATGTATTACACATTAACACTGACATCAGCCATAATGATTGCAGCTAATTACACATTATTAGTGTCAGAATTACATTGCCACAGATACAAACTATACTACAGAAGATATTCACGGACATGCCTGAGCATCTGAGCATACATAAGATTGATTTTCTTGCAGTATTTTAGTAGAGTGAAACTATAGTTTAAACTGCATTTCATATAGCTGTGAAACAACAATTTTGACTAAGGTTCTTAAAACCGCTGGTTTTAAAGGACCTGTTAACCATTCAAAAAAGACCGGTTAACCAGTCGTTAGCGGCAGCCTGGTGTCGTGCCTACATCAAAGCGCTTTGATGTTGCCGGCGCTGGGACTGGCATCCTCTGCTGTGACTTAAGAGCGCTTTGAAGTTGCCGGCATCGGAGCCGATATCCTGTGCGGCTACATCAAAGCGCTTTGATGTTGCCGCCGCCTATGGCGGTGTCCTGTGGCCTACATCAAAGCGTTTTGAAAATTTTTTCACATTGAAATTACGGTTAACTGGTCAAAGTTAAAAGGACCTAAAAAAGGACCATTCCTTGCTCTTATGACCGGTTAACCGTTAACAACCTTAATTTTGACCTCATCAGATATATTAGAAATTATGAATGAAACAAAATGCTTGTTTACCAATGTGCACAAATGAGTCAGTGGCATTCAAAATCCATCAGCAAGAGAAAAGTTCAATGCCAGAGATCTCAGTCACTGAGTCAGTGAAGCAGACTAGAGTCAGTGAAGCAGACTAGAGAAAAACCCAAGATATGCTTTTAATTTGGATTAAAATGTTCTGAGCAAATTTGAAGTTGTAATAGAGGGAAAGAGTCAAGGATTTTTGGATCAGCAACAGAAATGTTTTCAACTCAATATCTGTAATTAATTCTAGGCTTCTGCATTTCTTGTTGAGTGAAAATGTTTTGGGTGATTTAAAGCAGATTCATATACTGAGACTGGCCAATTTGCCTTGTCAGATAGAAGGACTGGTCTTAATTTTAATTCTTTGTGCAACAGACGATTAGTGCCTGTTTTAAAGAAAAGATGCTATGTGATCATGCCTTTATGCTTTGGTGATAGCTTTAGCAAATGAATTTTGATTTTTTTTTCTTTTTCTGTTAAACTTTTCAAAGAATACACTGATTTCTGTTGTTGTATCAATAGGGAATTCTAATAATCAAACAACAGGAGATCAATGAAAAGCTCTGCCAGTCCACAGACATCCTTAGATCCTTGATACAAGAGGAATATGTGCAGATTTAAGGTGCAAATAAATTTACAACCTTTGAACTCTAGGAATTTTATTTCTAATGTATTAGAATATTAACACTGACATCCAAAAGCCTAAATAATGATTGCAGCTAATTACAACATTATTAGTGTCAGAATTACATTGCCACAGATACAAAATGCTATACCATAACAGAAGATATTCTGTAATTGCTTGGTTCGGACATGCCTGAGCATCTGAGCATACATAAGATTGATTTTCTTTCAACAGTATTTTAGTAATCCTGAGTGAAACTATAGTTTAAACTGCATTTCATCAAACTGTGAAACAAATACAATTTTGAATCTAAGGTTCTTAAAACCGCTGGTTTTAACAGGACCTGTTAACCATTCAAAAAATAGACCTTGGTTAACCAGTCGTTCCTCCAAGATCTTGAGTCTGTGCTGCTGCTCATTTCCTTTACTTGCTAATCTGAGTTTACTTAGTTTCGCTTTGTTTTTCGCCTACTTCCCTTGTTATCAAAGCGCTAATTGATGTTGCCTTCGCTGGGACTGGCATCCTCTGCTGTGACTTAAGAGCGCTTTTGACCAATCCCAAAGTTGCCATTTGGCATCGGAGCCGATATCCTGTTGTTGCGTTGGCCTTGTCACATCAAACAGAAAATTATCATTGACACAGAGAAATTTCCTATCACATGATCTCTCTGCCAGCGTTTCCCAGTCTACATGATAATTGTCCTGTTTTCCTGATACCCTACATCAAATAGCGTTTGTAAAATTTTTTTTCACATTGAAATTACGAAGTTAACTGGTCAAAGCCTTCTTTAATGTTAAAATGGACCTAAAAATAGGACCGTCCTTGCTCTTATGACCGGTTAACCGTCTAACAACCTTAAAACCCCAACCTCATCAGATATATTAGAAATTATGAATGAAACAAAATGCTTGTTTACCAATGTTTGCATCAAATGAGTCAGTGGCATTCAAAATCCATCAGCAAGAGAAAAGTTCAATGCCAGAGATCTCAGTCACTGAGTCAGTGAAGTTCAGACTAGAGTCATTTCCGTGAAGTCAGACTCAGAGAAAACCCAAGATATGCTTTTAATTTGGGTTAAAATGTTCTGAGTCAAATTTGAATCCTCGAGTTGTAATGGAGGGAAAGTCCCAGTCAAGGATTTTTGGATCAGCAACAGAAATGTTTTCAACTCAATATCTGTAATTAATTCTAGGCTTCTGCATTTCTTGTTGAGTGAAAATGTTTTGGGTGATTTAAAGCAGATTCATATACTGAGACTGGCCAATTTGCCTTGTCAGATAGAAGGACTGGTCTTAATTTTAATTCTTTGTGCAACAGACGATTAGTGCCTGTTTTAAAGAAAAGATGCTATGTGATCATGCCTTTATGCTTTGGTGATAGCTTTAGCAAATGAATTTTGATTTTTTTTCTAACTTTTCACACACTGATTTCTGTTGTTGTGTAGGGAATTCTAATAATCAATAACAGGAGCACATACAAGAGGAATATGTGCAGATTTAAGATTTATTCTAATATCCTAATCCTATAGGACATTTATAAGTGCTGTTGATTTGATTAAATTAATTTTAGATACTATATTCACCATTTGCCTTTGATGATACTCTGAGGTGTTGTTCACCTTTAGGCTCACTTCTCTCTTTTTTGCTTTGATAATTTGTAGGAATTCCAAATTTTGAATGTCTTAATGCTTTCAGCACATTATACTCTTCAGAATTGCACAAACAAGTGAAATTATTTCAAGTTGCAATGACATGGTGGTTTGTAATTTTCTTGTGAATTGATTTCAGCAGCAGTTGTTCTATTTTATTACTGTGCCGCCTGCCGTTGTTAGATAGAGAGATTGGGTGGATAGCTTCTGGTTATTTTGCTCTGTAGTGGTCAATCTAATTTCTGCCTTCTCTGTTGGACCTGATATGAGAAATGAAAATGGAATAGCTTCAGAGTAACAGCTGCATGCAGCGATGACTTTGGGAGCAGAATGTAGATGTGATAGATGACATATCTTTCACCAGACTTATACAGAGGCAATGAAATGTGAAATAACATGGTGCTATAACAGATACACAGAGAACATGTTTAACTCAGAAATTGAAATGAAAATCCATCTTCAGTGTTTGTTTCTTGTCTGAGCTGCAACTGTTTTCTCAGATGTCATACCTCCGGCCTTGTGGTCCATGTTGAATGTTTAGCTTGCGAGGAGTGAATTGTGAATGAGTTCAGACTGAATTTATGTGAAGGTGCATGCAGTGAGTTCAGATAGATTAATATTGATTTTGTGTATTTGGTTGACACTTTGATCAATGCAGTTGTTCATTGGCACTGCAGGAAGGATGACATTTTTGTTGACAATAGGATTTTGAGTGAATGCTTTGCTATTAGCTGTGAACATGTCAGCTACTTAGGCTTTTCATTGATGCAAATGGTCTTTTGTCTGCTTTGTTGATTTTGTGGATTTTCAATTGCCTGACTATTTCTCAAAGCAGTGTATTACCACTGATTCTTTTAGAAAATACACACTATTACACAGGTTGCACAACAGAACACGAAAAAGCACTAAAGAGAAAATTATTGTAGACACAGATAAAATTGTGTGAAATTCCAAGAATATATACTAAATGCAAGAATTTTTTAAAAGCCAAAGTAGTATACCTGGTAAATTTCTTCAGGAATATATTTTGAAAAGTGCTTTAGATATTTTAGATTGCTATTGTTCTCAATAACTTCATAAAGGTGTTGAATACTACAACTGATTTATTGCAAGGTCTTGCAAGTCAATTTATAGGCATTGATTAAAGCACTTACCGGTACTAAGTATATATTTCAAACTTTGTTTATATTGATGTTCTTAGATTATTTTTAAAGCAACAAAATAGAAATATGTGCAGTAACATTTAGTGGGTGCTAGATGCATTCAAATTGCTTTTTTGACAAAATTTCTGGTTAATTGGTTGTCAGCACCTGAGTGGAAATAACAAAATTTTAAAAATTTACATTCCATGGTGCCTGTTTTTTTAGCATGGCTATGAAGATTGATCTGCAGAGTTGTTCCGGCAGGACTCTTTTTTATTATAGAACATATTTGTAATTTCTGTCAGTCAGTTTCCATTTTCTATGGATTTCCTGTTAAAAGTAGCATCTATGTTGCTAAATTGTCTGGGCCAGCTGCCTTAATCTTTGTCATTCTTTTCAATGGTCTGGCAGTATCCTCTTCTGAATATAGTCAGGCCATTTTCTACTTTTATTGTGGGTTTTTGTCCTTTGGTGTCACTGTTCAAATCTTCTCTATACTCTTCCCACCATTTCCACACCTCTCTTTCCTCCATTAGTAACTTGCCTTCCTGTGATTTTATGCATGGAATAGCCTTTTACCTCCCTTTCTTTTGCCAGCTATGTCATTTATCTTATCGTGTATGTTTGTAGGGGTTCTTTTCTCTTCTATTTCTTGTAGTTTGTTGCTAAGCAATTCTTCTGTCGTTGCTCTACATCTTTTCTTTTTGTCTCTGTTTAGTATATTATATTTGTCCATATCTTTACCTTTCAATTTTCTTCTTTTCTCCATTAAATCCAGTATTTCTGCTTTCATCTCTTGTTATTTGCTCTTTTCATTTTCCTTTGGAGCTACCAGTAATTCTTCTGCTGTTTGAGTAAGAATGTCTCTAAACTCTGCATTAGGCAGCTCTAATCAGCTTATACGCTGTGTTGGTAAACATAATGAAGTACTCTGATGTGTAATACTTTGATTTTGTTGTTAAATGGATTTCTGCTTCTGTATTTCTTGCTAACTTGCTCATTCACACACTCACTCATTCACTCACCTTCATCTTCTATGCTTTGGTAAGATCCCTACTATCTACTATAAGAAAAGAAAGTTCCATTTATTTGTTTTCTCTAATTATCTCTCTCTATCTCTGAATGGGTGTGTTCTTTCTGCATACTTAACCCAGCCATTCATCTAGTAGGTAACTTGGGTGGGGAGGATGAGGAGTGGAGAGGGCGAGAAGATGGCACTAGGAGATGGAGGGTTTGTTGTTGTATACTTGGTTTGGTCTTTTGCTTTCTAAGCCCATTACATATGGACAGCATCTGACTACCTTTGACTGCAATCTGTGGCTGACCACCCACAGGACCCTTGTCTCTCACCCTAACCACCACTCTTCTTTTGTTCCTCCACCCATCACTCTTTAGTACAAATTATGTGAATACTGCAAAATGTCAAACTGGTGCCTGATATACTTGGAGGCATGGACCATTTTCAATTATCTGTCTAGAGGGTGTCTCATTATGGCTCCTGACATAAAGTACTATTATTTGACATAAAACCGTCATACTATTACCAGATATGATGTCCGGAGTAATAGAGTCATTCATAATGGTTGATGTCTGGCCTTTGTGAAGAGCATTGACAGAACTTGAATTGCCTTACAAGTAAAACTGCTGCTAGTTATCTGGCCAGCTCTAGGCAAAACTTCAGTCTCAAGCACTGTACCTGTCATTGGTGTAATGGTGTATGGCAGTGTTTCTCAAACTGTGTGCCGCGGCACACTAGTGTGCCGCGCGAGATTATCAGGTGTGCCGTGGGATTTGTTGGAAATTTTATAAAATTTAAAATGTCAGTGTTTTAAATGTCTCATATCAATGACTGTGCTTCAACACTCTATTTTGTACGCATAGCCAGTGAGGGCAGAGCGTCAACGATGTGTCTGATGAATCAAGAGTCTTGATAATTCGCCCCCTGGGACCTGGAAGGAGGGAAGCGTAGCATCGCATGCAAAGCCCCTTGGTATACGAGATGATGCTGGTATGGAGAGGGGTTGTGACTTCGCAGTTAAAACTACATGGGGCCAAGTACACCTAAGCCATTAAGATACAACCCCTGCCCGGTGTCTGGTTTGTGGCACCTAAGGGGGTGTTGTCTGCAGAGCGGCTGTGTACCAGCAGAGAGGACTTGCAGTCTGTTCTGAACCAAGCTATTCAAGTTGTGAACTTCATAAAATCCTGACCACTTAAATCTTGACTTCTTTCACAGCTCTGAGAAGCAATGGATTCCGAATATACAGGCCTATTATATCATACTTATTTTTGCTGGCTTTCACGAGCGAAGGCTTTGATGTATTTCATCAGCAAAAAATTGCGACGTCTTTTCAAGTATGCCGCCGATGTTTTCACGTATTTGTTTTGTGCCGCAAGACGAAAAAGTTTGAGAAACACTGGTGTATGGCATTGGATTTATCTGGAATGATTGCATGCACGCGTGTGTGTGTTTATATATATATATATATATATATATATATATATATATATATATATATATTATATATATACATGTGTATATATTAGGGCTGCGGAAATTAAGGATTAATCTACCAATTAATCGTTAAAATTTTTCATCGATTAAATTTTCTTTAATCTATTAAGTTTTTGATTAAAATTTAATATTTTGATATTTTCTAGTTTTTTAAAATTGTTAATAGTTTGATTAATTTTAATAGTTTCTATCTTCTTCTATATGTACTTACTTTTCCCCAGTATTATTATTCTATCCATGGAGGTATTATCCCAGGAAATGGCATTACATCATTTGGCTGAAGCCGACTAGCTGGGAAATTCCCAGACATGTAGACTCAAAACATCATAGGCTGAGCCATGGTTAATAGGATTGCCGGTAAACATTAAATTAAACATTAAGACATTTAATGTTTTTAATGAGCCATGGGGAATAGGATTAATAGAATATGATTTGGCATGTACCAGCATGGACCCTTACCGGTGAAATGTTACACCTATGGTGCGATCCCGCTGCGTACACCCATAGCTGAACATGCTTGCATTACTCTAAATGAATTTCCACGGATAATTTAAAGGAATAATATAACCCTAACCCTTAACAATACTCCTGTATTCGTCCCATTGTCCAATTCAACCACAATGGCCGCTAAACATGGAGGTACTATTTTTAGCCTACGCGCTACTGGCTTCATGCAGCCTTGGCTAGAAATGACGTAATACCGTCTCCTGGGATAATACCTCTATGATTCTATCGGTAAACGTTAATAGCATAGATTTTAATTTAAATCTATGGCTTAAACCATAATCAAAAATGGCAAGTAATAAGAGCGACGTAGCTGTAAAGAATTTAAGCGGAAAGTTGAAGAAACATTTCATTTTTAAACTAACTGCGGAAGGAAAAATAGAAGGTGGCGGTAAAGTTTACTGCGTTCACTGCGAAAAACAATTTGCTTACTAGTGTTCAAGTACATCGCTGATGTAACACCATTGGGGAGTGCCAAATGCTAATGTTCAGGCATAAAGTCTCAAACATGTGCATCAAATTTCAAGATTTGAATCTAATATTACCCCAAAATGTATACGTCATTATTATTGTTATTAAACGACAGAGACTTCTGGTGGGACATAGGGTTAGGGTTACCCTAACTCTAATTAATCGAGATTAATCGATAACAATTTTTTTCGATTAATCAAACAAAAAAAATTTAATCATTACCAGCCCTAGTATACATATATATATATATATATATATATATATATATATATATATATATGTGTGTGTGTGTGTGTGTGTGTGTATAAATATATATATACTAGCTGTTAACCCGTCAAAAATGACGGGGAAGAGTGGCTATCTCCTTCCCCGATTTTTTGCAAAAGTTCGTATTATTACATATAACAATTTTTAAAATCTGAAAATGTACTATGAATGCGTACATTATCATTTACAAATTTTTCCCATGTGCTCACTGGGTGGTCTTGCCCCTCCCCACAACGGGGGCTGTACACCATAGCACCCTACGATTCCATTGGGATTTGGTCTGTTATGGGGGATGTGCCCTCCAGTGCTACCTACGTCCCCTTTTGGACATACGGCTCCTTTTGAGCTTTCAGACCTAAAGGGGTTTTGTCTCCCATGGACGGCTGGGGTTTTTTCTCCCCGAGGGACTGTGGCCCCAGTGTAGGATAAAGCCTCAATGGGGGGGGGGGCTGGGGCTAAGTCTCCCACGGGAGGCTGTGCCCCCAGTAAGGCCTATGGCCTCACATGGGGCTGCGCCCCGTAGGACCTGCGGCCCCACATATGGGGCTGTGCCATACGGGAGGCTGTGCACCCAGTAAGGCCTACAGCCTCACATGGGGGCTGCGCCCCAGTAGGACCTGTGGCCCCACATGTGTGGCTGCACCCTATGGGAGGCTGCGCCCCGCATGTGGGGCTGAGCCCTACAGGAGGCTGAGCCCCAGTAAGACCTACGGCCTCACATGGGGGCTGCGCTCCAGTAGGACCTGCGGCCCCACACGTGGGGCTGCGCCCCTCAGTGGGGCCTACGGCCTCCCTTGGGGGCTTGGGCTCCGGGAGGGCTGCCCCAGTAGGGCCTGGGGCTTGGGCTTACGATGGGAGGCTGCGCCCCAGTATATATATATATATATATATATATATGTGTGTGATGTGTGTGTGTGTGTGTGTGTGGGATATGTGTGTGTGTATTATGTTGTTAATGTACATGTAAATGCTCTTCCAAGTTAATAACAAAATTTAAAGCTCCATCAACAGCACCAGCAAAAATTAAATTATCTATTTTGTGATGATTAGCAGCAGTACAATATATACAATAATTTATACAATATTTGCCATATTGTAGCAATTTTTAACTTTAACCTGTCAAAGAGTAATATTGTGTCTTTGACATAGTGTGGCTGTTCATTTAACACAGTGTCTGCCAAAGAACCTACGCAAATGTATAGAAAAACGGAACATACAAAATTGCATAATTTGCATTAATTTTTTGAGGAATAAATAATTGCTCTGAGGAATTTCAAACCTCAGTTGGAGAAAAAATTTCTTGAGCATCTCTCGTTGGTTTGAAGGGGCCCATGGGGTCACACCACCAGAGAGGGCCTCTTGCAATAAACATGAATGGTAGTTGAATTACTGGTAGTTTGTTTTCATTGATGGTAGAATTTCAAACACTGCTCCTCCCATTGGATTTTAACTCCGTTTATCACTGAGATCTTCAATCGCTCGCTCTCCTTGGGGACAGTGCCCACTATCTTTAAGACCGCTTATGTTGTTCCTCGGATCAAGAAATTTAACTCTGACTCCTATGCAGATGCCAAATCATATCGACCGATCTCCAAATTATCGGTTCTTTCTAAGCTACTGGAGCGCCTCGTAGCAAGTCAGCTCAACCAATATCTAACGACTCAGAAGCTGCTTCCAAGTCAGCAGTCGGCCTACCGCGCCTCACACTCGACCGAGACAGCGGTCCTGAAGGTAATTGCAGATATCCTACGTTAACTCGACACCAGCAAGGTAGCGGCACTGATACTACTAGACCTGACTTCAGTGTTCGATACTGTCGACCACGACACTCTGCTGAAGAGGCTGGAAATAACTTACGGAGTTGGCAGCACCGCACTTGCTTGGTTCTCATCATACATTAACCAGCGACTTACTCTGTAAACTGCAAACTCAACATCAGAGAATTACCCACTCACGAATGGGGTCCCTCAAGGTTCGGTCCTCGGACATATTCTCTTTGCATTATACCTGGTCGATCTACTTGACATAGCTCACAAGCATGATATGCAGGCATACCTTTATGCAGATGATACCAAAGTATATGGGAGTTGTCACTCAGCTCTCACCCAACAACTCCAATCACAATCACTGCATCGCAGAAATGACAGAATGGCTAGGCTCAAATCATCTCCAGCTCAATACAGCGAAGACAGAAATCTTATGGATGGCAACCGGAAGACAGCAGCATCTGCTCCAAACCACCTGGTCTGGATTAATGGTCATGACATCCATCCAAGCCTCTACATGAGAAATCTCGGCATCTACATCGACAATACCGCCACGACGAGGCAACAAGTGACACGCACCGTCGCCAGCTGCTTCGTAGCACTGCAGTTTATCCACAGCATACAAAAATATGTCTCTCTTATTATTATTACAACGTACTGATTATTGTGGTAACTCGTCCTATAAGAATTGCGCGAACACATTACAAAGAATCATGCAAGAATTACACAAGAAATCACGAGTACCTCCTGTGGAATAGCCAGGTTTTAAGTTTCTCTTTGAAGGTGTTGAGCGATGGAGAGAGTTGCACAGATGGAGACAGACAGTTCCATGCTCTCGACGCAGCCACAGGGAATGCGCGATCACCGACAGTTTGAAGGTGCGTCCTCGGGACGACCAGTGAGGTGGAACAGGCAGATCTCAAGCGTTGCCGTCCTTCTAAGTTAGCCACTCGTACCAGTTCAGTCGCCAGGTATGCAGGGCCGACACCGTTCAGGCAATGGTAGGTTAATAACGCGAGCTTGAAGTGGATTCTTTCTTACCACCATGAAGATTTTGATCAGCGCCTTAGTACTCACTAAACTCGACTATGGTACCACCACCTTAGCAGGGCTCCCTAAACACCTCCTTGACAGACTCCAGAATGTACTTCATGCGGCTGCACGCGTGATCCATCGATCAAGGAAGCATGATCACATCAGGCCACTGATGATCCACCTACACTGGCTCTTGGTCCCCCGAGCGAATAATGTATAAGCTGGCAACCCTTGTCTATCGGTGCCTGCACGACATTGGTCCCTCCTATCTCAGGTCCGAGCTCCAGAGATCCGCAGACATAGACAGTAGAAGGTGTCTGCGATCTGGCTCCACTGAAGCACTCATCGTGTCACGCACACGCCTTGCCACTGCCGGCGACCGTGCCTTTGTGGTTACTGCGGCGAAAGCGTGGAATTGCCTCCCCATCAGCGTTCAAACATCGCCTTCTCTGGAAATATTTAAGAAGCGACTAAAGACTTGGCTGTTCGAGATCAGCTATTCTGTTAAATCCTGACCTATACAGGGCCGGATTAAGGTCCGAATGGGCCTGGGGCTGAGAAAAAAAGGCTGTCACCTATATTGAAAATCTCTGAGAAGCAAAAACAGGTTATCTCCCTTCCAAATCGTGCTGACAGGCAAAAAAGGTTATCTCGAAAATCGGTGGGCCTATTTTCATGATGGGCCGGGGGGCTACAGCCTCCTTAGCCCCGCCTTAATATGGCCCTGGACCTACCGTATATACTCGCATATAAGTCGATCTCACAGATAAGTCGACCCCCAGTTTTAGGCGAAAATGTAAGAAATTTGCTATGACCCGCGTATAAGTCGACTTGGAAAATTTAGGGATTTACATGTTTTTTAAATGCATAATTGTGCCAGGTCAACATTGAAATCGGGCCAATACCGAGTCCAAGTGCTTGAAGGTCGGCTGCGCCCAGCCAGAGGGCAGCGGCCAAGGTAAGTCATAATCGCTGTGGTGATCCTCCGTGGGAGCAGTTGTCCACTTCCTCGCAGTAACGAAGGATTTTGGCACTTACTCTTAGGCGTCAAAGAGTCTGACCCGTTTCCCGGAAGCTTTTCCGCTGAGGGACCATCGAGCTGAAATGATAGCGGAAGTGCTATACACACAGATAATCAGTCGGTATGGAGCCCCAAAAGCATTCCTAAGTGACTGTGGAAGCAACTTTTTGAGTAACATCGTAGCCGACCTCAAGCCAATGGGGCCGTAGAAAGAGTCAACAGACATCTATGGTAGTCATTACGCATTTTGCATCGAAGGAAGCAACAACGCCAACGACGACAATAGAATACCTCCGCTGCATAGCCTAACGTTGCAATGCGTTATGCATGGCGTTTCTTTCCCAAAATTCTTTGAAAAATTGCATTGACTTGCAGATAAGTCGACTCTGCATTTTTTAGTGAATTTTTATGCATAAATTTCTCGACTTATACGCGAGTATATACAGTATATTATTCATGAACTGTGAAATGGGTTCAAGCATTCCTCCTAGGACAATTTACCATATAAATCTTAACTTTCAATAATAATAATAATAATAATAATAATAATAATAATAAAGATTTTAGCAATCCTTAAATTTTACAATGCCAACACTGCACTTGGCCAAATATCAGACAAAACAGCATTTAATAGACATCCTTTTTGCTTGCTTAATTTTTTCTTTATAAGCAGCAGCCTGTAGAAAAGAGCAGCATGCTGCCTTTGCTGTTGTTGTAATATTGATCATTGCTGTTGACTTGCTTTTTGTGTAAATATAGTCTAATTTCAGCATGTATTCCTGCATACAGAGCTGACTTTACCAATATCCCAAGGTGGTGATAAATTTCCTGGAAAATAAGAACTTTTGTCAGAGGAAATGTGAATGGGCAAAAGTCGTTTTCCTGATGAACAAAACTCACTGGAATTTTGCTTCTAAGGCATTCTACTTATGTTAAAGCAATACTTTATGCTTGCATTGATTTCCAACTGATTGTGAATTTATTTCCTACATTGACAACATTGCCAATATCTTCTTCAACCTTCCTCACTCCGAGGGTTGGTCACGTTATCACAGGCATAGCTAGGGTGTCTGGCGCCCAGGGTCAAACATACACTGATGGCGCCCCCTCAACTTCCGAAAATCCTGACAAAAAAAAAGGTCATAACTTATTTTGTTGATTATATTAGCGCGAACGACCTATACAACTACTATATTGATCTCTTTTGTTTGCTTTTTTCCTTTTTTTGCTACCTTAAACCCGATTTTGGCACCCCTACCTCGGCGCCGGGGACATATGTACCTCTCTGCTCCCTATCTACGTTTCTGTACCTATGGACTATCCTTTCCATTGCTGCCAGGGATATTTTTACACCTCTTTAAACCCCCACCCCCTTTTGAGGTCGACACCCCCAAATTTGGCAATGTCAGAATGGTATGCATATACAATGCATATTAATTAGCCATGGGCACCCCTCAAATGGAGAAGGACATGCCCCAACTTTCATCCTCGGATGACCTTTTCTTTTGCTTGTCAGACCTTTTTACGACTTGATAACGTTTTTTTTGCTTGTCAGACTTTTTGGGTAGAGATTTCTAAACTCCAACACCCCAGATTTTCCCGACACCCCCAAATTCACAATCCTAGAAATAACCCTGATTGCTGCCTATTGTTAGTTGCCCTCATGGCTTGGTATGTTGTAAGTTTGGACTTTGTCGAGCCAGGTTATCCTTGGCCTTCCTTGAGCCCTTCTTCCTGGAATTGTACCTTGTATGATCTCTTTCTTCTTGCCATGTGCCCAAAATATGTCAGTTTTCTTCTGTTGACATTGTCCAATAGGATTTTCTGTTATTTGGCTTTTTCATTACCCATTCTTTGATCCTCTTTGTTACCCAAGGCGCTCTAAGAATTATTCTTAATCCTTTCATCTCAAAAACCTCTATGTGAGTTTCATCTTGTCTTTGCCAATGTCCGGCTCTCACAGCCATATGTTGCTATTGGCCACACCAAGGCTTTCTACAGTCGAATTTTCACTGTTATATTCTGTGATAGTCACCCTAAAAATTCTTGCTGGGAGACAATTACCCCTTTGCCTTGCAGAACCATTGTTTATGATCTAATGTGTGTAGTAGGCTCTTGGTTAATAATTATTGTTTGGCCTGTAGTTGCATTTTCAGTAGATAACCTGCACTTTAATGGCTCTAAATTGTTTAGACAAAACTCATTTGTATATAATTCCAGTGATATTTTTCTAGGAAATAAAGTTTGGGAAGTCATTTTACATCTGTTTTGTCGTAAGATATTATAATTGGATTTGCTCACTGAACACTATAATTTACAGAATATTTAAAGAAATAAACACATTTTACAAGAAACTGAAAGGACTCGAAGAGTTAATATATAATTAAACTGTACAGAGTAAAAGTGATGCAGAATACTGGTATTAGTCTTTACATCAAACTTCCAGAGTCTGGCAAAAAGGCACGGGAACGCCGTTCCCGTGTATTCCCACTGAAAAAATCACTGTACATTCCTACTTTATCATATTAGAACAGTGCTCCGCAGACTGAAAAGCCCACTTTCAATAAAGGGCCAAATTGGTGAGAAATTTCTTTTCATGAGCCACAGTTTTAAAAATTCTGACTACACATACCGTTGTCTAATTAAGCATTAGCTGTTAAAATATTGGCCTGCGAAGGTATTCTGTTTGGCCCGCAGGTTAGGGATTACAGATTGCTATATATTAAAACATAAAATTATGGTGATGCAATAAACCACATTAACATGGACTTCGATAATATTGACCATTCATTAACAGAGGTTGACCATGACACGAGAAGTTTCTTCAGACTCTGTTAACATGAACTTTTTTCTCAGCCCCAGGCCCACTTGGACCTTAATCCGGCCCTGTATAGGTCAGGATTTAACAGAATAGCTGATCAATATATATATATATAATATATATATATATATATATATATATATATATATATATATATTAGGTGGTGCTTATTTTTGAAGTTTGTAAATATCTTCTTCTTACCCCCCCCCCACATTTTGTTTGTATATGTAAGAAAAAAATTCTGGCAAAATATCAGCCTTATTGGGGAATATTAATTTTAGAGGTAGCTCAATTACTCTAAAGTTTTGCCAAGATAAATAGCTTCAATGCATACATACTAGCTTCTAATATAAAGATTTAAGCTGAGATTTAAGCTGCAAAACAGTGCAAATGTAAAACCTTGGTTGCAGTATTATTTAAATTTAGCACTTTAATATTGAGATTGATTGATCATGTAACTTCATCACGAATCAGCAGTCACCAGTGGACTAATGTTGCTTGAGACTGCTGACATAATCAGTGTTGGGTAAGTTACTTTTTATTTGTATCTAGTTACAGTTACAAGTTACTATGCAAAAAGTAACTAGATACAGTTACAAGATACTTTTCAAAAAAGTAACTAGTTAAAGTTACAGTTACTTGCAAAGTAACTAGTTACAGTTACGTTACTTGTAGTTAAAAAGACGCTAAAAAGTCCACAAAATAGACCCTTCAGTTAGTACCAATTGTACTGGTAGTACCAATTGTGGAGTAGCAGTTCTTACACGTACAGTTTCATTTCGTTTGTTTTGTTGTTCAATGAAGCACTAGTAGTTGAATGAAATAAGCACTTGATGCTAAGCAAATACAGAAACCATTACTAATATGTGTAGGCCGCCTACAAGACTTTAGTTCCATGAATATCAAGTTGCTAGTCAGAGAGAATATCAGCAGGCTAAAACAGTTTGATACTGTCAAAATTGCAATCAGAAGCTGCAAGCACTGTGAAAGTTATAAGATGAAGCTAAAAACAGGTTACAGCTAACAAGTGACATAAGCAAGTTAAAAACTTGACTCAAAAAGTTATTGGATCTCAACAAAAGCTGCTGCTCAAAGTGTTCGTCTCCTATCCTGTTGCGTCTAGGGGTCAGAATCTGACCTTCTAAACTAAATAAGCGCTCTACCCTGAGTCTACCTGCGCACTAGATGGTAAAGGTGTATTGTATTTTATGAATAGCTGCTTAATCAATGGCATCTTATTCAGGCTTTTAAAATCTGTTGATGGATCACTAAGAATCAGATACAACTCTACTTGAGCTGTTGCATCTGAGTTCATCAACTTAGGCTCATCAAATTCAAAGAAATTATCCTCAATTGAACTACTCTGCTCCAGAGTATTATGCCCAGGCTGTGATACATCTGGTGTAGATTAGAAGCTGTTAAATGTAGTGAGTAGCTACCGTATGTAAAGAAAGAACTGACTGCGAAATGATTATTATAAAGAAACATAGATCTACGCTATCCGTGAATCTGAGGTTCCCAATGCACGTGGCCAGTGCTATACTGTACACTGTAGGTTATTGATTTAGAATCTATGGCTCTGCATGTTATCATCTTGACGCGCTGCTGCTTGCTTTTAATAGAAATTCTACTAGAAATAAAAATAAAAGTAACTTGCAAAATAACTATAAAATTTCCGTTACAGTTCCTCAAAAAAGTATCTAGTTACAGTTACTAGTTACCTTTTAAAAATGTATCTAGATACAGTTACAGATTTGGTAACTAGGTTACAGTAACTTAGTTACTGTAACTCGTTACTCCCCAACACTGGACATGCATTTCCATTTTCCACAGGCATGTTTATGGTTTAATTGTTTATATTGTGTGCCGACTGCTGACTGTCAGCAGTCAGCAGTGCTGACGTCAGCTCAATGTTGGTATAAACAGCCACTTTAGAATGTGGATGCTGATTTGTTCACAGTACACACATATGATTAGCTGTATAATAGAGTGTTTTAGAAAAATTTCTTTAATGCACTCGGTTATTACTGCTGTAGTTGCAATCGGTTAATGATATAGGAAATGGCAGCAACAACTAGATCTCAAAACATAGTCTATCTTCTTGGATCTACTGTGACTGAACTGACTGGTAGTAAGCTGCCATCTGTACGCATGACACGGTTTCTTTCTACATCATCACCTAGAAATGCGTGAAACTATTAGACAGTCATCAGCAGCCACTGTCGAAGAAATTGCAAAATTTTGGCACAAAGCAAGAATTCCTATAAGAGATGCACAGAACTGTCAAACTAAACTAGAACGATCATTTGAAGAGTGGCGTTTGCTTAAGAAGAATAAAGGCCGTCAGTCTTTGAGCCAACAATCAAGAGAGGTTGAGTTCACTTCCAGATTAGATGATCTATTCGACATTGCCCATGCTGATGCTCTTAGCATGATACAAATAAATGAAAACAGACAGTTCTTGCTACTTCAAAGAGAAAAGGGGATCAATGTCAGGTGTAGATGCAATCTTAGACGCAAAGAAAAAAACGATCAGCCATGAGACAGGAAGAACTGCTTGCCAGACGCCAGCAAATGGAAGACCTGCAAAGAAGGCAAAATGAAAGGGCAGTATTGATATCCAGCACCAGTAGCAGTGATTACAAAACTGATGAGGCCAGTAGCAGTCACGATACATATGCTGAAACTGAGGAGGGAGCTGTTGGAGGTTGCAGTTATAAGACTTCTAAAAAGAGAAAGAGAGGCAGAAACAGTATTGTAACACCAGAACTTGCAGCTGCTCTGGACAGAACGAAAATGTCAGATCGAAAGGCGATGCATGTTCTTGTTGAAACTGCACAGAGCTTAGGTCATAACATTGAAGACCTAGCCCTCAATCGCGACTTGATTCGCCGACAGAGAATGAAACACAGATTTCCACAAGCAGCGACATTAAAAGCTGAGTTTAAAGGCAATGTGCCACTGGTGATTCACTGGGATGGCAAACTTATTGCTGATTTAACAACCAAGGAACATGTTGACCAACCTCCTGTGATTGTTTCTGGCAAAGGACTTTCCCAGCTACTGACAGTTGCAAAGTTACCAAGTGTAACTGGAGAGGCACAAGCCACAGCTGTGCTCACGGCAGTGGAGGACTGGGGCATAGTAAGCAACATTCGGGCAATGTGTTTTGACACAACCAGTCCTAACACTGGACGTCTTGCCGGTGCTTGCATTCTCCTGGAGTAGAAAATCGGTGAAGAGTTACTATCACTCGCGTGCAGACATCATGTTATGGAACTGGTCATTGGTACCGTTTTTAAAGTATGTCTTGGAGTTGCAACAACCTCTCCAGAGGTTGCTCTCTTTAAGCGTTTTAAAAAAAATTGGGTGTTTATAGATCGCGAGAAATATGAAACTGGAATGGCAGACGATACAGTGTCGAGAACAGTGCAAGATATCTGAGACAGTATCATACAATTTGCATTCACATATCTGGCAGAGTCAGCCAAGGGATGACTACCGGGAGTTCTTAGAATTGATTGTCATCTTTCTTGGTTCAGTTCCACCTGTGAGAGGAGTCAGATTCAAGGCACCGGGGGCCATGCATCATGCTCATTGGCTGTCGAAAGTAATTTACAGCATGAAGATATGGATGTTTTGAAGCCAGTTCCATTTGACAAAATCATAGGAGAATGGACTGAGACGTGTTTGCAGTTCGTGTTTACCTGAAGGCTTGGATAATGGCTCCTTTAGCAGCAAGTGCACTATATGGTGACTTTCAGTTGCTAAAATCGCTTCTTGTTTACTCAACAATTAATCCGGTTATATCAAAAGCAGCAGCCGAAAAGTTTTCCAATCACTTATGGTACTTGTCTCCTGAGCTGGTCAGTTTGGCATTCTTTGACAGCAATGTGAGTATACCAACAAAGAGACAAATTATTATTATTATTATTATTCGACTATTTATGAAGCGCCAGAACAATCGGCCAAAACAAAAGCCAACACACAGCTAATAACTGTACGATCTGGTGAACAAGTCGTTTTTAGTTCTTTGGCGAGGAGAAATAGTACAATCGGGAGCGCATTCCACAGAAGTAACAGAGTCATGGACCTGCAAACCTGGCAGGGAAACGTAAAAGCCGGGTGGCGACTGCTTCTCAGCTGGAGACGGCACCCGGTCGTTTTGTTTCCGTACCAGGCGTGACAAGTAAGGGGCAGGCAGGGTCCAAAGTCAGCCAACACCGCTTGTAGACTATGCGCTTATGGAGCTTGTCCTTTAATCACAGGTGTCATGAACCTAATCCGCACAGGCATTGATGACCGCCTGGAGTCTGAAACTGGTTCCCAGGAAGTCCGAGAAGGACACAAATGGTACATGCAATGAGAAACACCAGCGTTCAGCAAGAGCAAAAAAGGCGCATAACAGTGGACCTGCAAACATTCATGGAAAAGAATTTTGAAGATTTTTTCTTACCAAAGTCCATGACATTATTTGAAGTGATGAACCTCCCACACGCATTTATCGATAAGGACCCAGACTTATGGGAGGCACAGGAGGATTATCAGGAAGCGGCAGACAGTTCATGCAATGAGCGTGGTGAATGACCACGCAGAACTGAGCGGCCTCATAACCAAAGATGAGTCACAGCTTCAGTTTTTATTACAGACGGTTGCGCAGCACAGGCAGGCTTATCCCGACAGCAAGAAACAGACATAGTCAGGGCAGCGTAGTCGGTCAACACTGTAGACAGATATACTGTACTTCTTTACTAACTTCTTGTTTAAACACTGAACAGTTGCAATAGACACACCTCTAGTAAACTCTAGTCTTTCTGGTTCTGCAGCCATTTAGGTTCTGTTTTGATTGGTCAATGTATTTTCAAATTTAGTGACATTTCAACCCTATAAAGGCAAATGTTTTTTAAATCACAAACAATGAATCAACTTCATTCAAGTGTTCATTCAATGAGCTTAAATCTCCCATTAGCCTTGGAGTAACAGTACTGAAATCCAATTGTTTCTTTTACACTTTAACCAGGTTTTCCAAGAATGTGGTCAACCGACCCTTGGCAGTCGAAGAAAGCGACAGACTACTTCTGGCCACACTCAAATCGCTGCTCGACCCTCGTTCCAGTCTCCTGTGACTGCTTTCGATCAGATGATGACCGAAATCAAAGAAGTGCTGACCAGTTCAAAGGATGTTTGGTCGCAGCTAACATTGTCCACATGTACTGTGCTTTCAGCTCCATTCAGTCAGGAAAATAATTGTTGGGATGGAAAGAATAAAGTCAGGTCTCATTACAAATGAATTGTTGCTAAGAGCATTTAATTCATTATTTCTGTTTACATTGCATTATAAAAGGCTTGGAAATCTAGAGCAGTGCTTCTCAGACTTTCAGGTGCTGCGGACCAGTAAATGATTTAGCAAATTACTGTGGCCCGACATCGTTTCAAGTTGCTATGATGGTTATTGTTTTAGTCACCATTTGCTGAGACTAACAAATTTTTAAAAAGACGTATACGGATGTAACTAAATTTAAAAATACTAAATATGTTCAAACTGTATTTTTAAGCTTTAAAATCAAATTTTACATTTTTGGTTAGAGTAGAAATTTTTAAACCAATGGATTTCAAAGTTGAAGACTGTTCCATGCTTTGTTTTAATTGCACTCATCGTTGAAAAACCAGTTTCACACAGATAAGGGGAGGGAAATTGAACAAAAATTTCCAAAGCAATTAGATAATTAAAGATATTTAGAACTAACTTTTTAACCCAATATAAACTTACAGCCAGAGATGTTAAAGGAAGGGTCGGTTCCTCCAAGGTGGAAGCATGCAGTGGCTCACCCACATCTGAAAAAGCCAGGCTTGGAAGTTGGATCAAAGTGAAACGGCGAACTATCGGCCGGTTTCTAATTTACCATTCATTTTGAAACTACTTGAGGGGGTGGTCAATAAGTAACTGGTTGCACACCTTTTAATGAACGACTTAATCTGCCGAGGCATTAATTGGCCTAACGACGAGGTCAGATGGCGGTGCTTCGCATCTTCAACGACCTGGCCGAGATGACAGCTGACGGACGGCTGGCGCTACTAGGCCCTCTGGACCTGTCATCCGCTTTTGATATGGTCAACCATGAAATCCTGATACGACGACTCCAGTGTTTTTATGGATTAGGCAGTTCTGCTCTGGCATGGGTAGTGGACTATCTGAACGGAAGGACACAATCGGTCTCATGGAAAGGACAACAGACCGTCTCCCACCCTGTACACAGTGGGGTGCTGCAAGGCTCAGTGCTTGGGCCTTTGCTGTTCGTAATGTTTGTGGCCGATGTGGTGGATGTCTTTCGAGCGGCTGGTCTGACGCCTCATGCTTATGCCGATGACATTCAGATCTACACCGATTGTCTGCTGAATGAGACGGATCATCTTCGAGCCAAGATGGTGGATGGCATTCTCAAGGTCAACAAGTGGATGGAAGCAAATCGGTTGATGTTAAATCTGAGTAAGATTGAGTTTCTGTGGGTGTTGACCCTAAGGAGGAGACATCACATCATGCGGGATCCGATCCAAGTGGCTGATACTGAGGTTCACCCTGCGGTCGAGCTTTGCCTCCTCGGGGTTCAGCTTGACGAGACACTCTTGTTTGCCGGCCATATTGGCCAGCTGACTGCGTCATGTTACTACCAACTGCGACAAATCAAGGAGATACGGAGATATCTCCCGACAAGCATGACCACAATGCCTGTTCTGGCAATGGTGTTGCAGAGAATCGACTATTGCAACAGTGTCCTCCTTGGTCTATCTGAAACACAGCTCGGGCGTTTGCAGAGGGTGATAAACGCATCGGTTAGGCTGGTATACAGACTCAGAACGAGGGAACATGTCGCTCTGCTACTGGAAAAACGAACTACACTGGCTGAAAGTTCCTGAGAGGATTACATACAAGCGGTGCATGCTGTCATTCCGCACACTTCATGAGCCAACGTGTCTGAGCACCTTCCTCACTTCTTCATAGACAATCACTGACTGAAAGATGTCGTCAATTACGTTTGAGAAGCCATGTTCTTCTGGCAGTTCCCCCTCCTGCAAAGACATCAAAGTTTGGCAAGTGTTTGGCTGTAAGGGGAAATCCGGGGCTGTGGAATGCTCTACCGGACAGTGTAACTTCGATGAACTCCTATGATCAATTCGCGAAAGAACTTGAAAACACATTTATTTGCAACTTCTTATGAGTGTTAAATACGTACAGCACCCTTGACTTTGGCAGACGCCATGTGTACGGTGCTATATAAATTGTTTAGATAATAATAATAATAAAAATAATAATAATAAAGTTTCAAACATCATATTCAACCCCTCATCAGTGGTGTGAGGGGTCAGAGGATGGCTGCAAAATTATCGGGAAGGCGCAAAAAAATTTTTGGTGCAAAATAAAAATAATTGAAAACGTAAATAAGGGGAAAATAAAAATACAAAAGTTATATATAACTTCTTCAGATGCCCTGTCCAAAGACAGGTGCCATACTCTAGCGTCACCACTCCTCTCTATCTTGAGCCTATATCTTCAGGGCTGAATAGTTGTTTTTTGCCAGAACGTCGAACATCCACTCCAGCATCGATGTCCATGGTTGCCCTTTCTGTGCTTTCCTATTCATCTTTCCTTCTAGTACTTTTCATAGTAGGCTTGATTCTTCTCTCAGAAAATGGCCTATCCACATCTTTTGTCTAGTATAAATAGTGTTTGTTAGGCTTTTCTTCTCTTCTATCCTCTTCCAGGCTTCTTCATTGGTTATTTTTCCATCCACCTGATTTTTTCCTGCTTTGCCAGATCTATATTTTGAATGTCTCTAGTCTCTTTATGTCTTCCTTCCTGAGCATCAAAGTTTCTGATCCATAGAGTGTCACTGGCCAGATCAGTGTTTTTTCAGATTTTGGTTAAAATTCTTCTCAGTACCGGTAGTTCTCTTCTGTTCATAAAGGCTTCTTTCCCCATGGCAATTCTTCTCCATATTTCTTTATGACACTATATATATATATATATATATTTTTATATATTACAAACAATAAATATCAAAAAGTAACTAAACAAAATTGTTGATGGTCCATTTTTGTTCTTCAGACTTTTTAACAAGTTGAGGGCACACATACCAGTTTCGACCCGGGCGCCATCAACCCATGCTACGCCACTGCCCTTCATCATCAGCAATCTGAAACAACTTGTCTTCAAGATTAACATTCAGATCGTCTTTTAGGGGCACAAATAGGTTAATGATCCATCCACTTCTTTTCTTGGATCATTTTTCTTTTTTGGAAGATAGAATTCAAAACATTCTAGACAACATAGACAAGTTTTGCCCAGTTGCATTCTTTAATTACATAGTTTCGTGTTCTTCCATTTCATTGCTAATGATTGCTGCCAAATTAGGAAACATGTCAAAGCAGTCTTCATGCCATTTTTTCCACGACAATTCATCTACAGACTTTTCGTCTACAACAATTCATCTACAGACTTTAGGTCTACCGACAGTAGCTCTACTGCGATGCCCAAACCTAACCATAACCCTAACCCTAGCAATAACCCTAACAATAATCCTAACCTAAACTAACCCTAACCCTAGCCCAGATATTGTAGTAGACCTACTGTTGGTAGACGAAAAGTCTGTAGATGAATTGTCGTAGACAAAAAGTCTGTAGACAAATTGTCGTCACATCCTAATTTTCCCTTCATCCTGTCAATCTTATTTGAAGTTCCAAAACTTGTCATTCTCCCTTGTACTGAATTGTTAAGCTCAGAAAGTTGTTAGCTATGGTGTTTTCATTAAATTGCAGTACACTGGTAGTGCTTTTAAGCACATATTAAAAAAATTTAATTAGCAACATTCAGTCCACATAATTTCTGTTTAATTATTTCAAATTTTAAAATAAATTTCTTACATCTAAGCAACCCAGTAGCTGAACCTCTGCGGCCCGGCACTGGGTCGCAACCCACAGTTTGAGTAGCACCGGTCTAGAGAACTCTTCTCATATAATCTCGTATAATGTGCACTTATTTTCAGAAAAAAATGGTGCAAAGTCTGGGTGTGTATTATGTATAGGAATACATTTTTCTGCACTTTTTAGCCAAACACTACTGACTTGCACAGACCATATTATTAAGGTGCTGTACAAAATCATGAATTTAAGAAATTTAACGGTACTTGCACCTAATTTACGAAAGCAGCAGGCACTAATGGGTGATAGTAGAATATATTGATTTTGAGACAAAATGAGAAAATAGAATATAATAGGACTTGCTCTGTCCAGTAACGGCTGGCAGCCAGACTGATTCAAAATTAAAATGCTGTTAAAAGATACAGATGTCTATAGTCTATCTCACTGTCCTGATAGGACCCACTGTAAACCCTAAATAAATACAATACTTTTAAATAAAAATATATTTAAAAGTACAAAATTTTAAAAGATACAGATGTCTATAGTCTATCTCACTGTCCTCAAGATGTATGACATGAAGTGGCAGAGTTGGCCACTGACTCTTTTTTCAAAATAAAGTTGCAAAAAGGTGGCAAAAAAGGCTATCTAACAATTTGCTCTCACTAACTTTGTTTAACTAAGAAGTTTTCAGGTCCTTCATAGTGTGAGGACTAAGCAAAATTTCTGGGGCATATTATACATAAGTTTTAAAAAGTTTGCATTATATCTCTTAAAACTAAGGATTTGTATTATACCCAAGATAATACAGTATGTGCACATTCGGCACAATAATTTTGACAAGATTTTTCACATGACTTTGCCTGTTACTGCAGAGTGTATGTTGTACAGTAAATAATGAATGAGCTCATTATCACTGGTTTCTGCTGTAATAATTTTCATATTTAGGTATTTTTCTATTCTTATAGTAATTTTTTATAATTTGGCTCTTACCGTATTATCTCGGGTATAATATGCAGCCGTGTATAATACGCACATTGAGTTTCGAAATTTATCATAATGCAAAAATCTTTAAACCTATGTATAATACGCACCTGAAATTTTGAAAACCATATAATAATAGCTCCCCACTTCTGGTACCATATGTAGCGAATTTACAAATTGCCTCTCCTTATGTATAAAAACCATGTTAATAACCTTCCACGATGTTAGCAAAGTATGTTAAACTAATCTTCTCTGCTCTAATGTCACAAATAAATGACCCACTTCTGGCACCATTTGTAGTGAATTTACAAATAGCCTCTTCGGTATAAAAACCATGTGAATAATGTCCACGACATTAGAAAAGTATATTAAACGAATCTTCTCTGCTCTAATGTCACAAATAAATGACCCCACTTCTGGTACCATTTCTAGCAGGTTATGGTCAGGGTTAGGCTACGGTCAGGTTCCCGTCCGAACAACCATTACACTTCACTGAGGTCCGGATAATGGGAAAGTACCATTAGCGTTGGTTCTGCGTTTGACTGAAGAGTGGAGAAAAATTTTATTCCTATGCATAATACGCACCCAGACTTTTTAGCATTTTTTAAAGTGCATATTATACCCAAGATAATACGGTATTTGTTTTTATCTGCTGAATGTTATTGATGGCATTCTAAAGATTATACTTGTGCTTCTGTTTCACTGCATGTAATCCTATTGAATGTCATCAATGGTAAATGGTAATGTTCAGAAGCTTACATTTGATGAATCAATTAATTTCAGGTATGGGTTGCACATAGTTGAAGGGAGGGATAACATTACCAATAAAGACCACGAGGAAGGAGTTGGTTTACAGGAGTCCAATCCTGTGGTTGAGCAACAAATTCTACAGTTGAAGTTGATCACAAGTAAATTACACAATGCCTATGCTGGCCAGGAAGTCAACTGGATGGATATAGGTAAATTCTTTTGTATCATGATCGTCGTAATCAATTAAATAGCATTTTATACTAGTTCTACTAGAATACAAGACAAATTTGTAAATAATATATATATATATATATACATTTTTTTTACATGTATATATATACATGTGTATATATAAAGAAACATTGTTCACAATATCACAGCAGTTATTATCCCCAGTTGTTAGTTTTACATATTCAACTCCTGTTATTATTATTGAGACAACTTATATAGAACATTAAGCATGTAAAACAAAGGGCGCTTTGACATGGGTCAACCCATACAAATGATGGAACAAATGGGTCTTTAGGTTTTCACAAATTCCTCGGCTGTGTCAGTTTTAGTTACAAAGTGAGGACAGGCATTCCACAAGATTGGGTTGCCTTGCGATGCAGATCTACGGTATCTCCAGTTGGCCGTTTTGGCTGGTGGGGAGACCAGTAGTTGAGCTCAATTGTTCAAACGGAGGAAAGTGCGGTGATCAATTGAAGTGGATTTTGTAAAATGTGTGGAGATATACTCTGGACAAAGGGGATCGTCATGTAGCATTGCTTAAAGGTGATCCGTTCTTGTATTCTCAGCCAGTGTAGCTTGTCTTTGAGAAGCAGCATTACATGATCTTTCCAACGTTGGGCGAATATAAGGTGGGCAGTGACATTCATAACTGATTGCAGCCTATTGAGTTGGGTATCAGGAAGGACTAAGAGAATGCTATTGCAATAGTCAAGTCGGGACAGGACAAAGGCCTGTACAAGGTGACTAAACATCACAGAGACATAACGCCGAATTACCTTGATACTGCATAGGTGGTAGCAACAGCAGTTGATGTCATATTTTTTGAATATGACATACCGTAATTTTAATTGTCCCTTAGACATTAGTTGGGTTTGACTGTGTATTTATAAAAATATTTAGTTATACATTTGAGATGCTGAATTGGGAACTTTTTATGGTGCATAATCACCGAATAGCTCTTCAATTGTTGGGGTTAGATCCACTCTGGATCCAACCCAACATTTTGACATGTGTATCAGACGGATACAAAGGATTAAAGACCCAAGCTGCTGACAGAGATAGATGGCGCCAATGGGAACCAGGACCTGCTTCCGGGCAGAGAACTTAAAGAATCAGCCTCATAAAGTGCTGGATGTCAAAAGTGGCACCACTTTCACTAGTCATCATTTGAAGTTAGCATTGGCCAAAACCTGAAGAAAATTCATTCATTTGCTGAGAACACTTCAGCTAAAATTACTTAATTGCATTTAAAGACTGTTTGGATAACATTTTGTTTGCTTCAGATAATGATGATGATGAAGATGATGACGACAGAGATGAAGATTTTTCTGGGGATGACATCCAACCTTCAACCCCTTCACAGCTTCCTCATCATCGCCATCATCACAATGTTAAGAACAATAACATCAACCCATTCACAATTTCAACGATTCATTCAAGGGATGTATATCAGACAAAGCAAGTGGCAAATGAGAGAAGCAGAGTTCAAGCAAAGAAATTGTCACGAAATGATTCTTTTCATAATCGGGCTCTTGCTGCTTTGGAGATTTTGACACTAGCATTTTCTCTGTGTATTAGTCATCTTACTGTAGTACAGCAATTCAAGTGAATGAAATAGGATCAATGTTTTACGGTGATTTGAGTCTAGCTATGCAGAACATGTTGTGATAGTGCCACGACTTTAGACAATAACATCAGAAGCATTTGATTGGAATTGTCATATTGTTATGGAAGCACTTCAGAACAATCCTGATCCCTCTGTTTCATGACCGATTTCTGAATGGTTTAGGGCAGTGTTTCCCAAACTGCTGGTTGTGACCCAAAAGTGGGTCACAGGGCTCAGTCAAATGGGTTGCAGAGTAGTGTGAAATAAGATTTATAAGTGTCATTTTATAAAAGTGCATAATTATTATTGTTTTCTAACCAACTCTATAATGTAGGCCTAACTAGCCTTGCAAAGTTGCAAGTAGGATTAATTTTAAGAACTGTATTATACCTGCAATCGATACAAGGCTTACAGTATATTAAAATGATTACCGGGGTAAGTGTTTGTCCACTTTTAGTTGACACTAGCTTTGCAGGGTCATGGCAGGGTACATAACCATTGAAGTGGGTCGCAGTTCCAACAAGTTTGGGAAACCCTGGTTTAGAGGCTAGTGTAAATTATCTGTGGTAAATTCAGCCATGGCTAGTTAGAACGACATTCCAGCACCTATGTCTCCTTCTGCCTTTCACCTTTTTATCCATCCTGCTATGTAACCTATGACATCATTAGAACATAATTTTCTCTGTCATAGTACTTTTATAAAAGCTTCAGTGGCATCATTCCTCTCCAGTTGTGTTCATGAAAATTAATTTATTTAGATATTGGTAGAAGACTTGGCTGCTTCAGCTGATAATTGTCAAGAAAGACCTACCGGTAATTAAATGCCATTGAACACATGCTGTGAAATCTTTTTTATATCTGACCTTTTAATGGCTGAGCTTCTTGGCAATATATAAATATTACAGTTTAAACAGTCTTATTATGCGACTGAGTCATACTCAGGAGATTAGTTAACAGCGAGTATAAATTAATTACTCGTGTTTTGTTGTATCGAGTTGTAAATTTTAATTCTTTGACAATTTGAATGTGTTTATATTTGATGTAATATTGTGTCAATTAGAATCATGTCAAATACTTCTAACGTCTAAGTACATTCTCCAACAGGCCTGTACTTGCCTATGGAGTATACCTTTACCTAAGTACATATAGTCAGTGAACCCTGTAAGCTAAGGATACATTTGAATGTGGTGCCAGAAATCGAAACAAAACCAGAAAAGTCGGAAATTTTTAAAAAGTTCTTGCGCATAAAATATCACATGAAAGCAGGTAGCTAGAGCTTGTCTGACTGTCAATGTACAGACTACTTGTTACTACATAGTTATTATCAGTAGCAAGTTAAATGTGTACAGTGCTTAATTTAAAGGTGAATGCTTCTATTTAGACAATTGTCATTTCTTTTTGTAAGCAGAATACTTTGAGAATGTCTTCAATGTCATTTAGTTATTGCTAGTGTGGTGGTTAATAAGTGCAGCTGGTGAATTAGCTGATTGGAAAAGAGATGGCTTTTTCTTTCTCATTTTCAACTTGATTGTGTATATTTCACCAGAAGCTTTCATCTGCAAAAGAAATTCACTGTTGTTAGATTTTATTTAAACTTATCTAGAGGAATTGACTATTGACTGCAGGAATGTATGTACTTCTATAATATTATGGATGCTGTAGTTAGACAGTCAAGTCATGTCTTAAGGTCTTCCTGATCAGACAAGTGTAGACCACTGCATTTGAGTGATCCATTAGACAGTAGTTAGGTAAATTATTCAATTATGAGTGGAACAGAACCTACAACTAGTAAGCCCTGTCACTAGAAAATACAGCATTATGCATAAAATGCACAACCAGACATGGAGAAATTCATTGGACTGAGGAGTGCAGTGTTAATGTCGGGAACTTTTTTGACAATAATGCGCATTGTGCAAGTTCAAAATAATTTTTGTGGTTTGAGTTATTCAGAAAGCATGTTATTATTATTATTAATATTATTATTATTATTATTATTTGCTGCAAATTTGCAAATAAAGCATGTTATTGTTAATTTTATTACTATTATTACTATTATTATTATTATTATTATTATTATTTGCTGCAAATTTGTTTTCAAGCATTTGCTGTTAAAGCATAAACACGTATCAACACAAAATTTTACAATTTGATTTTTTGCTTTCTTGAGCTGATTTTAACTTTGCTTAAAGGGAAATACTGATTTTTAAGTGTAAAATTCTGTCCAATCCTTTACTTAACCATGTACTACCCTAAACAGGATTGTTTTGAACAATGATAAAGCAGCTGTTATTCTCTCATGCAAAGCAGGATCTGTGTGAGTGCGGGTATGCAATCTATGCATGCATGACTGACTGACTTGATTGTCATTTCAACAGGTGCACAGAACATGCATCAATTGCTACATCTGCTCTTCACTCATATGATTATTGCTTTAATAAAGCTGAGAAAAGATTGATTGATTAATGCAGGAGTATTTTACTTGGGTGGGGGTGTGGTTGCCTTGATAGGAGCAGGGCAGTTTCACTTCTACACCATTGCACCTGTCTGTTTGGAACTACAGGGTGTAAAAGTGAAAAGGGCACCCCTTTATGATATTTAATATCTCGGCTGCGTGTATAGCGATTTCAACGAAATTTATAGGCCATATACCTGAGAATGTTTCTGATGTAATTGCCAAATTTCATGCTGATAGCTTTAGAGTTTGCTAAAATATGGCCAAAAAACTAAAGAGACCCAAAATTTAAAATTGACAAACAGAAGATAACGTCATAGTAATTTGTATTGTTTTTAAAGTCTAAAATTGCGTTGTTGTCATTGCGCCAGACAAGGTCAAGGGTTACTTACGGCCAACAGATAAACACAGCAGCATTATGATTGGCTGCAGGACTGTCATGATATGCTTGGAGAAGATTTCATATTCCAGCCAGACGGAACACCTGCACACTCTGCTCTCAGGACCCAGAATTTTCTGTAGCAAAATTGTCAAGATTTCATCAAGAAAGATGACTGGCCACCCAACTCCCCAGATATCAATCCACTTGACTTCCACGTGGGGAATCATGCTTATCAAAAGTATCAGCCAAAGCTACAAAACATCACGGAGTTGAAGACGGTGCTGAAGAATATCTGGGAGAGTTTGCCTGAGAACCAGATCAAGAAGTCGATAGTGTCAGTGAAGAAGTGCTTGTCGGCATGTGTGAAGGCTGAGAGGGGGCATTTTAAGCACCTGCTCCTGTAGCAAATCATCTGAAATCCCCTTTAAAACGGCCCTTTTCAGGACCAAATAAATAAATAAATAATTTTGTTATCACTTTATTATGACGTTATAATTATTCCAATGTCAATTTTAAAATTTGGGTCTCTAGTTTTTTGGCCATATTTTAGCAAACTCTAAAGCTATAACCATGAAATTTGGCAATTGCATCAAAAACATTCCCAGGTATATGGCCTATAAATTTCATTGAAATCGCTATACATGCAGCCGAGATATTAAATATCATAAAGGGGTGCCCTTTTCACTTTTACACCCTGTACAGTGTTTAAATTGTGTGAGCTTTTGAGTTCTAAACTTGACAATTCTTCAGGTGCTCTGTCCAAAGACAGGTTCCATACTCTAACATCACCACTCCTCTCTATCTTGAGCCTTTATCTTTAGAGCTGAACACTTGTTTTTGCCATAGACTAGTGTCGAACATCCACTCCAGCATCGATGTCCTTGGTTGCCCTTTTGAGCTTTCTCTTTCATCTTTCCTTCTAGTACTTCTCTTAGTAGGCTTGATTTTTCTCTCAGAAAATGGCCTATCCACATCTTTTGTCTAGTACAAATAGTGTTTATTAGGCTTTTCTTCTCTTCTATCCGCTTCCAGGCTTCTTCGTTGGTTATTTTTTCCATCCAGCTGATTTTTTCCATACTTCACCAGACCCACATTTAGAATGCCTCTAGTCTCTTTATGTCTTCCTTCCTGAGCATCCAAGTTTCTGACCCATAGTGTATCAATGGCCAGATCAGTGTTCTGACCAATTGTTTTTTCAGATTTCAGTTACAATTCCTTCTCAGTAGTTCTCTTCTGTTCATAAAAGCTTCTTTCCCCATGGCAATTCTTCTTATTTCTTTATGACACTTGGCGTTTTATCAAGAAGGCTTCCAAGATAGCAGAATTGTTCTATTCTATTCTTCATGAATGACAATTTATACTGAGCAGTAACAGCAACAGCAAGGGTCAAAGTCAAGAGCGCTTTAAATAGAGTGATCATACAAGATAACGGGCAGGAACAACACCTGCAGGCAGCTAGAACAGTGCCCCTAGCACTTCTACCTGATCCATTTCCACCCATCAATGATTATTTTCATTTCTCCACCATGTCTACTGATTTTCATTGCCTTTTTAAAATTGATTTTCATTCTGTAAACCTTTGATGTTGCGTTAAGAGAGTCCATCAACCTCTGCCAGCACGTGTTTGTATGTGCCATGGTTTCGTCGCCGTTCTTGGCATTTACCAACGTTATGCGCTTGGATTTTACGCCAATCGCGAGGACTGCATTCCACTCATCGCTTTTCCGACGAGTCTCTTGCAGTCCTCCACTTTTCCACGTCGTTCTGGAATGTTTTAAGTCGGTTGCCGCTGAGTGGACCGCCAATGTCCACCATTAATATGGCCACCGCGTGCAATTCAATGGGGCCACGGTGGACGGTTGTTCCAGACTTTGCTGGAACCTCCATCTTCTTCAGATTTGCCGATTTCGGAAATGAACTATACTCTCGCGGAAGACTGTTACTTTGGATTCACCGCCGGATCTTACCGTGCGGAGAACTCCTACTACCAACTCGCGGACCTTTAACATCATCTTCCGTTCCTCGCTGACATGTCAATGTTGCAGTTTTCTTGTGAAGGACCGCTTCTTAAGGACTCATCACCGGATTTCTTCATGGCATCGAGTTCTTTCTTTCATCAGAGTGGATTTTCGACATCGCTGCCTTCTTACCTTCATTGACATGTCAGCGCTGTCAAAGCGCTTTTGATTTTGGCTTTTAACTATGTTACAGCGCTATATAAATCATCCTGGATAATAATATAATAATCCATTTTTGGTGTTTGGCATAATTGCCTGGTCACCAGCAAATCTTATGTCCCTTATCTTTTTTCCACCCATCACTACTCCATCTTCTATGCTCTCAAAGGCTTCTCTTATGAGTTCTTCTGTGTAGATATTGAACAGGAAAGGTGAGAGAGGGCATCCTTGTCTCCCCCTCACGCCTTCCCAGCATTCCTGGTCTGAGTGCCCTCATCAGTTTTGTCCAGTTCACTCGATCAAATGCTTTTCATAGCCCACAAAGCAGATGTAGATTTCAAGGCTCCTTTCTATAATTCTTTCTCCTGGCACCCTAAGATTTCCTATTGCATCTCTGGTACCTTTGCCTGTCCAGAATCTGCACTGTTTTTCACAGATACTCTTCACTGCTTCTGACTTTGCTTCTACTTGGTTTGTGAAGATCTTCAAAACTATCATTGAAGCATGACAAAGCAGACTTATTGTTCTAAAGTCTCCACATCGAGTTGCATTCAGGCTGAACAATGACAGAGTTCAAGTTCATATTCCAAGTTCATAGCGTACCCGGGTGTTTACGCTATTCTAGTCGATCAAAGCAAAAGCAAAGCAAAAGTTAAGGTGGCTGAAACGATGTCAAATTGGCTTGAGGGGAAAAAAAGAAGTTAGACAGGGCTGTGTTATATTGCCGTACCTGTTTAACATCAAGGCAGAAAAGGTAAAGAGAGAAGCACTGGACGGTTTCATGGGTGGCATCAAAATAGGAGGAAGAATGCTGACAAATTTAAGATACACAGATGAGATCATATTTATCGGAGGTTCAACTGCAGAATTGCAAGATCTTGTCTTCAGGGTGGACTTAATAGACAGAAAATATAATATGATAATCAATATTGCTAAAACAAAGGTAATGGCACTAAAAAACAAGAACTGCACCATCAAAATTCAGAACATAATATTGGAACAGGTCACCACCTTCCCGTATATAGGGTCCATCATATCAGACGACACTTCGAGTAAAGCTGAAATAAGAAGCAGATTGAATAAAGGACAAATGGCAGGAGCATCACTAAACAAGATATGGAAAAGTCACAACATTCCAGTGAGCACCAAAGTTTGATTACTGATATCACTGGTGTGGCCAGTCGCTACATACGGCTGTGAAAGCTGGACAATAATGAAAGAAGATGAACAGCGCATACAGGCGTCTATTATATTAAGATTCTTCCTCTGTGCCTGTACCTCTGTTACCTTCAAGCGTTCTGATTGACGTAGACGTGCGGCAATGACGCTGTATATTCCAGCAGCTGCTAACAATAGACGAGAAATGCAAATTCTACACAATAGTATCATCCTGCATTGCGAGCGAAGCGAGCATCGTTCTAGTTTGAAATGAAAGGCCTAAGGCAAATCGCGAGAGTTTCTTGGACAGCAAAGAAAATGAATGAATGGGTATTGGATAAAGTAGGGGTGCAAAGAACCCTATTGGAAACAATAAAGAAAAGAAAACTGAATTACTGGGACATATTTTGCAAACAAAACAGGACTGTCTAGAGAAAGAAATACTACAAGGCACAATGCCAGGATCATGAAAAAGAGGCAGACAAAGAAAAAAGTGGGAAGATAACATAAAAGAATGGACAGAGCTCACTATAGAGCAGGCGACAAGAACAGCAGAAGACCGTAACACTTGGAGGAAGGCAGTCCACAATGCAGCCAATTTTCGGAGCGGAGACGGTTAAAGACAAGACAAGACAAGTAGATCAAAGGACATTGGCCTTTGATTTTCTGCTTTTCCGGATATTTTCATACCCTCCCCCTGTTGCACCCCCATACATTTTTGGACCCCACGCCTATGCATATGTACAAATTAGCTGTGCCCCACCCTGGTTGAAAAATTAATGTTTAGGCACGGTCACAAGGCATTTGTTTTACTATTAAATTATAGTTTTGTAATAGAATCCCATTATATCAAACTCGCTTTATATCAAAATTCCGGTTGTCTTTACATTTTGGAAAATGATCAAGTCAACATAACATAAGATGTGCAATAAAAATACTAAGCTTGATCTCAAAAGCCTTCACTGATTCATACAAAGCATGTACAAGTTGGTTTGAACCTTGAAATTTGGTGTTTAGCTGATTAAGGCATGTCAAGTCTGACAAAAATGCCAAGTTCTGTAGCCAACAGTATGGGTGAATTCTTCTCTTTCATAAAGGTACCGGTACATATCTCGTGCAAGATATACAATCTTTCGAGCACAATGCTATATGACTTAGCCATCACACTTTGGTGTGATATGATAGATCAGAAAACTCAACTTCTGTTTCTTCTAAAAATTACTTGAACATACGATGATTAGTTGAACTGGATTGGATAAAACTTACCATCATTAACATAACATGCTGCATCTTCAGACTTTTTATTACACAAAGCTTCTTGGTGAATTATGCAATGGTAAGTCCAATTCAAATGTAAAGTCAGTACTTATCTATGGCTTGGAAAGTTGGAGGTCAGTTAATTGTGTTACAACAAAATTACAAAACTTTGTAAATAAATGCCTTCGTAAAATAACAGGGATCTGGTGGCTGAACAAAATAAGCAATGAAGATCTGTGGAAAAAGACATCCGCACTGTCCTACCTATCTTCGTGACTTGATTCAACCTGCTCCGTCAGCACAATACCGTTCCCAAATACGGTCGAGGAATCGCAATCCACTGCTTGTCCCCCCTCCAGCCAGGACCAGGACTCCTGCCCTTGGAGACAGATCCTTTCGGAGAGGCAACCCAATCCTGTGGAACACTCTGCCAAGGGTGGTCACCATGGAGACTTCGCCAGGAGCGTTTTTGAAGAACATGAAGACACACCTGTTTAAAGTTTCTTTTGGTTGTTAGACGCCTTTGACTTTAGCCTTAGCTATGCGTATGGCGTCGAATAAATCATCCTGTATAATAATAATAATAATCCAAGAACCAATAGGTCCGTCTTCTCGGAGTACTATTAGACGAGTTTCTGTCACTCCGTAACCATATCGGCATCATCGCTCGCAATTCCTTCTACCAGCTTCGGCAGATTAGAGTGATAAGAAGACACCTACCTGCGTCTGTCGCAACTCAGCTTGTGCGAGCACTGGTGCTCACGAGAATAGACTACTGTAACAGTATACTCCTCGAAACGCCAGACTACCAGCTCAATTGTCTGCAGATGGTGTTGAACGCTTCCGCCCGAGTGATCTTTCAGACCAGGTGGGGTGAGCACGTTACTCCCCAACTTCGGGACAGATTACACTGGCTCCGCATTCCAGAGCAAATAATCTACAAGAGGTTCACGTTTAGAACACTCTACGACCCGTTTTGCCCAGACTACATATCGGTGCTTCTTCGTAAGCCTTCAACCACAGAAGGTCGCTTGCGGCTCCACTCCTCCAGTCGGGTCCGACTGTCTGTTTCAATAAACTAACCGCTAAATAGGTCCTTCTCCGGGCAGATGTGTCCAACCACTTTCATCATGCAGCTTTTAACAAATTCACCATCTGTAAATGGTTTTCCTTGCTTAGGGGCTGTCCATTAATTATGTCAACAATTTTTGGGCAATTTTTGACCCCCTCCCTTGTCAAAAAACTGTCAACTTTCACTTAACCCCCATAATTATGTCAACAACTCTTGACCCCGGATCAATGACAGGTCCCAATAACAAGGTTATTATTTTTGTGGTAATGACCATTTTTTCCCTTTTTTCCTCATCGAGTGTCAAAATGTGGTGGTGATGACCTTTTTTCTAATGCTTTTTTCCATTGTAATAGGTAGTATTCTATGAAATTTCCTGTTTTTTGATTATTTGAAAAAAGTGAAATTGTTGACGTCAACTTCTCTTGACCCCTTCTCTCCCCCCTGTCAACAACTGTCAAACTTTTCTAAACCCCCTCTCACCCTAAATTGTTGACGTAATTAATGGACAGCCCCTTAGCAATAGCCACTGCTACTTCATAGCTTGCCTTCACAGCTGTTTCCGGTTACCGTGAAACTTTTTCAAAGATATTTTGTTGAGCCATAAGTTTCTTTTAGAGATATGTTAATTTGTCTTCCTTCATTTCCCCCTCAAACTTGCCAAAATCATTTAAAGATGAGATTTGTAGGAATGCTTCAAGTTATAATCCTTCAAGATCACAACATCTTCAATACAATCCAGACATACAGCAACTCCACATTGCTCAACAAAGAAATAGTTCACTTCCAATCTTTCTTACAAAATTCTACCCTATGCTGGATGCATTAATAGATCGAGTTATTTTTTATTCTTGTTCAACATTTTGTAACATTTGACTATTTAATCATCAGAATATTTAAATAAATTCAAATTACATCAAGATAACAACATCAATCGGAAATTGAATCATTTTGTAAAACCATAGTAGTTCCACAAATAATATAAATATATAGTGCAGAAACATGGGGCATGAATGAAACAGATGAACATAGGCTGCTAGTGGCCGAATTGACCTGCTTGCGGAGAATCCTTAGAGTCACCCGGTTACAAAAGATAAGAAAAGAAGACATATCAGACAGCCTAAATGATACAATTAATTATAATTATTGACAAAATTAGAAGGAAAAGACTCAACTGGTATAGACACGTCAACAGAATGGATGAAAGACTACTATACAAGGCACTCTACATCCAAACAGAAGCAAATAAATGAAGAGAAAGATCCAGGAAAAAGTGGATGGACAACATTCAAAGAAGATATGCACATGAAAGGAATTTCAATCGTAGAAGGAAGACAATTAACAGAAGATAGGCAATAATTAATTATAAGGATTCTTCTTGGAAACGTTTTGTGTCTAGCTATTGCCACTAAAGAGCTGGCAGAGAGCAAGGTGATGCTGATGATGAACTTAGCCTCCTAAACCACTTTAAATCACATTATTATTACTATTATTAAAAGATCAGGTCAAAACTATGCAGTGAGAATAATTAGCAAAAGATGAAAAATCAACACTGATATAGAATGATTAGTATTATAGTAACTACCTCGTAGGCCACTTCAAGGTCTGCTTTGACCTTGTCAATAAATATGTTCCACCAGAGCTGAAGGAAGGTGTTTGAATGTATTGATGTCTCATCAACAACCACCTCTCCGCGTTTAACATCATACCCATATTGCCAAGGCTTCACCGGTCCGATGAAATGTATCAACAAGAGTCTAAGTTATCAAAAACTTTCTCTGGCATAGAGTGATGATAATTTTTAACCAAGGCTTCAGCAATGCCTGGGTTACTTTTCTTTCTGCCCAGGTTGAGCAAGCAAATATTTTAAGCTTCTTAAAAATTATATCTAGAAAATGTCATAATTTTACACACGAGGAATTTTCATCGCCTTAAAATCTGTAACGCTGCTGAATGGAGAGTACAATAAAATGTATCTGCAGGGTGACCAGTTTCTACAGTACTGGCCAAATTATTATGGATTTGGTTTCAACGGTTGATTTCTTAGTTATATCGGTAAAAAGGCTAAAATAAAGTAAAGTGACGCTATGGCAAAAGTGCAACTTTAGTGAATAGCTTATTGTGTCATAGAAAGTGAAGTGAGCTGATTCGGTATTGTGCCTTAGGGACAGCAGCTACCTGATCTGGTATATCTGCAATATCGATGACCTGGCATGATCCTTCAGCTGCTGGTCATGGAATCATACGTGAAGAAGCCACTCTGTGAGTTGGCGCTTGTTTGTAGAGACTGCTTCTTTGTTCTTCTTGTCTTTAGGCATCTTGAAACATTTTCAATTGGGTTCATGTCGGCTCTGTTCGCGCCAATCAAGCAACCGCCCTGCCTCCTGACGAATTCCTTCACTTTCATGGCATTGTGGTGTGATTCATTGACCTGCTGGAAGGTCACGTCTGCATTTCTAGTGCCAAACCATGCACGTATCTGATGAGATAAGAATAAAGTAGTGTGCAGTACCTTCGACCAGTCAGCTGCAGTCCAAGACAAATGCTCTTTAACCCACTGCAGCCTCTTTTTCATCATCGATGTCTTCAGCAGAGGCTTCTTTAGAGGGTACCATGATCGAATAACCAAATGACTTGATCGACCAGCATCGAACAAACGTCTACGCACCGTTCTACTACTGCTTGTAACTCACAACTCACGACTCCCAACTGTCTAGGGTTTGCCTGCGGTTGGACAAATTTCCTGTCGTTTCTTGCACTCGATAGACGTCGTCTGTCACATCTTCTCCTTCGCCTCGGAGACAATATCAGGCCAAACATCACACTTTTTGCAATAACACTCACAACTTGGGGTGAAATCTTCATTTTCTCAGCAATATCTGGCTGTGTCAAAGATGTCTCCTCCAGAAGAACACGAATCTGGCCCTTCTTCCTCAGGCTAAGATCAGACTTCTTTCCCATCACATGGCTATGATATGTCGCCTTACTGCATAGTATCGGTTAAATATGCAAAGGCCCACTAATTGCAAATTGACTTATAAAATTAACTTAAAAGTGAAACTATGGCGCGTGAAGATTAACGAAATATCTTCACAAAATAGGCATTTTATTCAAAATTACTGTCAACAAAAATAAAGCAGTAATCTATAGCAAATGATATATAATATAATAATTTTATATAAATTTATATTCAATTTTATAGCATTAGAACAGCAAAGTGCCATTCAAAAAGGATAATCACCACCAGGAGAAATAAACAGACTAGCAGCTATTAGCATCAAATTAGTGATGAAAAGGGCAAAATCCATAATAATTTGGCCAGTACTGTGTTCTTTAACCTGTCGTCTACCAACCATGGTATCCTGCATCAGCACATATGATGTAAAAAAACAATTCTATTCTATTCTACTTGATAATTTACGTAGCGCTATAGCATGGCCAAGGCCAAAGGCAAGAGCATTTTACAAAAGGCAGTCATACGATATACGAAATAAATGCGTTTTAAGGTTCGATAAGAACGACTCGAAGTTGGTTGCCATGGTCACTGAAACTAGAAATGCGTTCCAAAGGAGAAGATTGCCCAGAGTCACGGATCTTTCTCCAAGCTTCACGGTCTTGGACAGAGGGAGAACGTAGAGGCAAGATCATTTGCTAGAACGAAGCTGTTTGCAACAGTCTGTCATCACCGGCCTGCGTATCAATGCCGAAAGATATTCTGGGCAGAAAGGGTCATACAAGGCTCGGAAGGTCAGCGAGCAGCATTCGGAAGGTCAGCAAGTAGCATTTAAAAATGATACACTCTGGGATCTTGAACCAATGGAGCTTAACCCTCAATAACAGGGTAACATGGTCATGCCACCTGGCACCAAAAATCATCCGGGTGGCGGCGTTCAGGACCGATTGCAGTTGGCCCAGCTGATAGTCGGAAATGTGTGCACTAATCAAGGAGAAAGCGTCACTGTTAGACAAAATGTAAGCATCCCTGCCGTTTCTAAACTTTCTTTGCATAATGTCATCAGAGAGCATCAGGATGTCAGCTGCCTGTGTTGGTCAGCTTCCTAGGTTCCATCTTTACTCTAGTTATGCCACTGATCTTCCTATGACTTAACCTGAAGAGCAGAAACTTTTGCACTGGATATATGATAGGGGGCGCTCTGTAGCTGCCCGCAGGTAAATGTAACTGTCGTTTAAATTCCGATATTTCTTTGGATTCATTGCATGAGTGGGACTGTGTGACGGTCGATTGAAGGGATTCAGAATCTTTTACAGAAACTTACCAATTACGAATAATGTAAAATGATACAATGAGAATAAAGAATTGGTTTGTTTACTAAATTTAAAATGCCTAATAAAAACTGTTAGAACATACAACATGTGGAAATTGCAGTGAAGATCTCGTTCACGAAAAAAGAGACAAGAATCTTGCCTTGAAGAAAAGTTGAATTTTTTTAGCAAGTAAGGCCTCCAATGCTTATGTAAAAAGTTAGTCTTCGTTAAAATATTCTGTCATTGGACCGCAATCTATGTTGTGCTGTTCAATAGGTCTACCTGGCACTGAAAATTTTAAAGAAATTGCTCACGATCACGATATTACTTTGCTCATGAAGGAGAGTTAAAGCAGCAGGTGATCTAACAATAAATAGTCCTTAACCACTGATATTAGAGATCTTTCCCAGTTTCCGAAAATTTGAAAATTGAAGCCAATTTTATTGTGCACGTCTTTGAGTGCAGGATTCAACCAAGCGGATCAAGGACCAATGGATATGCATGCAAAAATGCAGAATACAAGTATGAAGCTAACACAAAACAAAACATACTGCTTAAAGGCAGGTTGATACATCTGGCTTGCCTGTGTGACCATGTTGTAGACAAACGGAAGCCGACGAGAAATGTCTTTTGTGGCCCAGTCACGAAAGAAAAGGTTCAAAAGTCCTTGGTCGCCTCCTGTTAAAGGTATCAATAGCAATTTTCATAAGCATAGTTGTCTTATGAAAACCTGGGAAGAATAGTAATTAACAAAGAGTCCAATTCTAATAGTGTCTGGTGCTATCTTTTGTCCTTCAAAGAACTTTCCACTTACACCAAGTCCTGCCAAGCGAATTGTGTTCCTTTATCACTATCATGAAGTTGTGCTTTCAATGTGGGTTCTAATACTTATATGGTTTGCTAGAAATTCACCACCTCGACATAACCGTGTAGCTGGCCATATTTTATATAAATCAATGTTACGAAAGAAGAATAAAGCCAAAGAACAAAGAAAAAATTCTTTAACTCAAAAACACATCTTCATATAAAGCAAACAATTCAACAAGAAACTCTTCTTCTTTTACAGCGCTCAGTAATAACTTGATAAGAAGATGCATACAAGCTTTTGTAGCATTACCGTCTCTTCTCAAGTTTTTACCGAAGACAGTTCTCCTTCGTTGTCCGCTGTTTCTTTAACCAAATATTTCTCCAACGATTTCTAATACTTTACTAAACTAACATGCTACTCTACATTTCTACTCACGTTAAACTCTAACGCATTAAAAAACTAACGCATTTCTACAGTTGCAAACCGTACATAATTCAACACAAACGATTTCTAAGATTTCTCTATTTTTCACGGTACTCATATCACTTATTATCGAAAACTCTTTGACAACGCCCCTTTTTCCATTAGTTATTTCTCCTTTTTCTCCTCTCACACAACCCACTGCAACCACGACCTCTGTCCGACTGCCCTGTCTTACACTCCTGTAGGCCTACAGTCACACACTGAAACCCACCACAACACATACATGCCCTCTTTCATACCTCAACACTTACACTAACACAACCCAAACATACTCAAGCATACCTAAACATATACAAACATCACACCCAAACATCCCACCCAAACACACTTAAATATACACAAACATCACACCCAAAAATATAAATCAATGTTACGAAAGAAGAATAAAGCCAAAGTCTTAAATATACTTAAATATCACTTAAATATCAACCACTTTAAACCTTATTATTACAATAGTAGTAGTAGTAGTAGTAGTAGTAGTAGTAGTAGTAGTAGTAGTAGTAAGTTTAAATCGAACAAATTTGTAAAAATATTTTAAAACTCACCTATCCATAAATTTTAAAAACGAACCATCTTATTCGCGAGTGCATCTTATAAACCTTATATTATTAGTTAGTAGTATTAGTATCATTATTATTATTATTAAAATGTTTTAGACTAGTAGTTGGTAGTTTAAAAGACAGTAGTAGTTACCTTTTCGAAAGAACGCAGTCCGCTCTCCTGGAAAGGTCAGTCAGCCAAACGCCCGTAGCCCTAGGTCCGCTCCTTTTTATCCTCTACGTCCTTAATCTCGGCCGCGGATCTGGGCCGGATCGCCGGATCGTTTAAACGGGCAAAATTTGTAAAACCTGCGATGTTTGTCTACAGGAGATCAAAACTCAAAACAGAATTGCTATGGATCAGTACTCCCAGGAAGGCTCACCTATTAGATCGTTCACCTCTGATGCCGTCATCGCTATCCATAATTTTTAAAAACAAATCATCAAAATCGCAGAGATTCGACGGTCCAGCATCTTATCCGGCACTAGTGCTATCCAGGTTGGATTATTGCAATAGTCTTCATCTTATACTGCCTTCAGTCGGTCATGAACGCTGTTGATCTTTAGCGCGAGATATCACGTGACTCCATTGCTAAAAAAGGCTACACTGGCTGAAGATCTCGGAGTAGCTAATGGTCACATTCCGTAGTAGTTTCTAGTAGTAGTAGTATCATTATTATTATTATGATAAAACGTTTTATGACTTCAGCTGTGATTGGCACTAACATTTCTCAGAATTGTGTTAAATGCAGAAACTTAAGTAATACTTTATCTGCACAACTTTCTGTTATTCAATTTAACCTATGCAGTGACATCATTTAGCTAACTACAGGAAGCTTGGATTCCCGGTCACTATGCAAAGCTTCACTAAGATTTTAAGACTGTGCCTATAAATTTGTGATTTGTGCCTCAACATTTAGGGTTACTAAGGAGGAACAGCCTGTTTAATGGCACAGTTCATGAGGATCATTACAGTATAGCCTTCTTCTTCAAGTGCCATGTATTGCTACGTCGGCGACCATAGACTTCCACTCTTCTCTGTTTTTGGTTTTCCTTATCATTTCAAAGTTGTCTTTAGCTCTTATTGCTTCTCTTAGGCTGTCTGCATACTTTATTCGTTGTCTTCCTCTTGCTTTTTTACCTTCTATTTTTCCTGTTATGATTAGATTTTCCAATCCATCCTTTCTAATTCATCATCTTCATCTTCTCCTTGTTCCTTCAAAAACTGAAGTTAAGGTGACAGCATGAATTTCTTTCTTCCAACCACGTCGATCCTCTGTCTTCTTGACTGCTGCTGATATTTTCATTCCTGCAGTGATGTTAATCCTTGTCCTGGTCCTTGTCCTTAAGGACTCCTTAAGGACCAATTTGAAGTCCTTGTCCTTGTCCTCGTCCTTGGGGAGTCAGTCCTCGTCCTTATCCTCGTCCTTGGGGTTGGTCCTTGTCCTTATCCTCGTCCCTGCAGATCGGTCCTTATCCTGGTCCTTGTAACTTAGTCCTGAAAAGTCCTTATAAGGACCAAATTACTTATACCATTTTCAATTGTACTGATATTTATGTTCCAAGGTAAGAGTTATATGGATTTATATTTTGGCTACATACTTGCGTTGAGTTACTCTAAATGCTTAGTCAATGTTTCCTTTATAATACCAGTTGATTCTTTAGCAAATTCTTTGTTTCCCTCATCATCTCTCCCAGTTGAAGCAGTGTTTTTACCTGGTCAGTAATTAGAACTGTGCATGATTGATCAGCTGCTGGAAACACTTTTTCATTTATTATTATTATTATTATTATTATTATTATTATTATTAAACTTGACAATTTCTTAAGCGCAGTAACATAGCTAGGTGGCTAAAGTCAAAGATTTGAAATGCAGCATTGTCAGGCGCATTGAAATGCAGCATCTCACACAGGGCAGTCCCTACTGAACCACTTTAAACCTTGTTATATTATATTATATTATTATATTATATTGCTGTTGACTACATTGTTTTTTTTTAATTTGCTTTTCTAATTTTGTGATTTTGAAATTGTGTTTGGTTTTTTCCATCCGACTTTTTGTCTGACAGAGGTTTGGTCCTCCCTTGATCCTTGTCCTTGGGGGTCATCCACCTTGTGCATCGGGGTAAGTCCTCCCTTGTCCTCGTCCTTGGAGGGTCGGTCCTCATCCTTGTCCTTGCAGGTTCGGTCCTTGTCCTTATCCTCGTCCTTGGGGAGTCGGTCCTTCACCTTATCCTCGTCCTTGGGGGGTCGGTCCTTGTTAACATCACTGCATTCCTGTCCACTCTCCCACGTCATCCGCCCATCATCTCCCTGGTTGCCCTCTTCGTCTAGTTCCCGACATCATTCCTTGTTGGATTGTCCTCTCCAATGTTGACCTAGTGTCGCTGTTCCGCTGTATGTGTCCGAAGTATTGCAGTTTCCTTCTTTTGCACATGTTGAGGAACCGTCTTTCCGTGCCTGACATTTTCAAAACCTCTTCATTGGTTTTCCTATCTCTCCAGCTTATGCTTTGCATGGTACGTAATGAGTACATTTCAAAAGCTTCTATTCTTCTCTGTATTTTTCTTTTCCGAGTCCAACTTTCACATCCATATGATGCTGTACTCCATGCAACACTCTCGATTATTCTCTTCTTTGTTCTCATGCTGATATTATTGTCTTTCCAAATGTTCTTCATTTTTCTGATGGCAACTCTTCCTTTTGTCAATCAGGCCTTTATTTCTTCTTCTAGGGAGCAGTCTTCTGATATAATCGCGCCAAGATATGTAAACTTTCCCACTTGTTCCATTACCTTCTGATCTACTCTGATGGAAATTTCTAATTAGATGTCCAAAAAATTCCAACTGTTGCTTTCTTATTGTTTGTATCAGTTTTCTTATTACACCAAAAACTTTTAATACTTCCTCATTTGTTATTTTTTCTGTCCATGAAATTTTTTGCATACATCTAAGAAACCACATCATTGCATCTTCCAGTTTCATTTCTGTTGTTTTTGTCAATGTCCATGTTTCTGACCCATACATCAGAACTGCCCACACATAACTTTGAAGAATTCTGAGCCGTGTTGTTGTTGTTGTAATGTGTTTACTTGTGAGGATTTTTTAAGTTGTGTGAAGGCTGTCTTTGCCATTCCTATTCTGGTTTCAATGTCCTTTTCACTCCTCCCATCGCCTGTCAAAATGCTTCCTAGATATTTGAACTGTGTTACCTGCTTTATTTCTATGATTTATTAAACCCATAGCTTAAAATTGATGTTCAGATCTATACCTAGGAATTTCTTTCTTTTTCTTTCATTACCAGGAGGGACACAGTATGATGACTTTTTTGTATTTATTCTTAATCCTTTCTTTTCACTCTCTTATGTCACTCTGTCTAATAACCTTTGTACTTTAACTTCTGTGTCTGCCATTAGTGTGGTGTCATCTGCATATCGTAGGTTATTTATATTCTTTCCTCCTATCCTTATCCCTTCTAATCCTTCTATTTTTTGCATTATCTCTTCCCCATATTCATTGTAAAAGTCTGGTGATAACCCACATCCCTGCCTTGTCCCTTTTAAAATGTATCCATTTTCCTATTTTCCTTCAGCTCTTATTGCTGCTTCTTGATTCCAGTACAGGTTTTGAAATATCCTCATGCCCTTCCCATCAAGGGCTATGCTCTCCAGACATTTGAACAGTTCTTCATGTTTTACGCTATCAAATGCTTTCTCATAATCTATGAAGCATAGGTACAAATCCTTTTGCATCTCTATGCATTTTTCACCAATCAATCTTAGTATAAATATTGCATTTCTACATCCGTTGCCTTCTTTGAACCCATATTGTTCTTCAGATATTCTCTCCCTCATTTTAACTTTTGCCTTGTTCAAAAGTACTTTTAATAGAAGCTTCATTACATGGCTTATAAGGCTTATTGTTCTGTGCTCTTTGCATGCTATTGTTCCTGGCTTTATGGGTTTTGCAATAATATGGATCTATATAATTCCTTTGGTATTCTTCCTGTTTCATATATTTCATTCACTAGTATTGTTATCCTCTGCATTCCTGTTTCCTCTGCTGCTACTAGCATCTCTGTTGTTATTTCGTCTGGTCCTGGCGCTTTGTTTTTCTTCATTTTGCTTAGTGCTGCCTTTATTTCTTCTTTATTTATTGAGGTCCCTCTTTATATGTTTATCCCTTCTCTTATCATGGTATAGTTCCTCTATATACTCTTCCCATTTTTTATTACCTCTTTCTCTTTCATCACTATGCTCCCCTCCTTTGTTTTTATTGTGCTACCTGTATTTTGTGTCTTTTTTCCTGATAATTCTTTTATCTTGTCATACATATTCTTTTTATTCCTCTGTGTTTCTATTTCTTTGCATTGTTCATTTAGTCATTCTTCCTTTGCCTTCATACATTATTCTTTTATTTCTTTATTGATTTGTCTGTACTTTGTTTCATCTTTGTTCTTAGTTTGTCTTCTTTTCTTCCATTTTGTCTAGTATAGTCTTACAAAACTATAAATGTCAGTGAAAATGTCAGTGAAAGTATGCCCACAACTGGTAGCATAAGAGTGAACTGTGGGGTCCTTGGTTCAATGTTACTTGTTCTAGGGCTGCGCCAGTAACTCGAGTCTGTTGTACTAGTAGAATAACTAAACAAAGAATAGAAAAGATAAATAAAGAATAACCAAAGAATTTCATTAAAATTTGGCCAATTTGTTACAAATAATTATTAATCAGTCTTATTTAGTTATTCTTATTCATTATGTGCCAGTTATTTTAAGATGTTGTCCATGGGCCAACTCTAGTGAAGACCTCATTTTTGCCAGTACCGGTAAAATAGTTTCTGTTCTGTAACTTCTGTTATACTAAATTTGAAAACGCTTGAATATCCGAAAAATTGATATGTAACTGTATCTAATGTTCTGCTTTGGTTAAATGAGGGCCATGAGGCAAATAATACGCATTGTGTGACGTAACGCTTAAAAATCAAGTATTTCCGGTTTTACGCGAGGTTCAAAGCTACTTCCTACTTAAACTACTCTGTTAGCGCAGCCCTACTTGGGACCTTCCAATCTCTTGTCTCCATTTGCAACTGATTCAGAGAGGGACCCTTTAGACTCAGAGGCATGTGGGGCATAACAGGTTGGGCCAGGTGGGATATGGCCCACCCAATATTTAGGCCCAATGGGCCACAGTGTGTTTGGCCCACCCAATTTCAATTGGCAAATTACAATGTTTTGTGGAACTAATAACTGCAAATCCACAATATATTGGCATAATATTGAAATATATAATTGACAGATGTGGAAGGCCACTCAAAATTATTATATTTATATAACCATGAAATTGTGTTTTTTTCAATGATTGATTGATCATAATGGCAAGAATTTCTCCTGCTCTGTCTTGACTCTGAAATATTGGCCCACCCATTATTTGGCTCGTGGGCCGTGGCACCCCTGATGCTCAGAGGGGCCTGGTTCTGAGCCATGTGGGCCATAGCACTGGTATTCTGGTAAACTGCTGCCTGAAATGTGACTAGGTACACATACCATCAAAGCTGCCATGTGTAATGGCGTAGTCTAGTAGATTAGTGTAAGTCTGAAGCGACGGTCTGAATACGAACAGTCCAGAGTTGAAGCAGTCTGGCCATCCAACATCCGCACAGGCGGACAGCTCCTCACGATCAAAGAGATCATCAATATTCTGGAGAACCTTAACACCACCCAAAATCCACTGAAAATATTTTATAAGCCTAGATACAATAGATAAGGGGACCACTGGCTTAATCAGACATTGGCTTAGGGGCTAAGACCCTGAAAACTGCTCAACCTTAAAACCAAAATCTAAGTGACAACAGTTGTGCTAGCTAGCACCATTCAAAATGAAAGTATTGGGCATTATTCCCATTTGAAAATCCTTGAAGTACTACTGAAGATATTTAGGCTTATATCAAACAAGTGGGATTTAGGCCAGGAAGAATTACCATAGACCAGGGGTGTCAAAACCTTGTGAATAGGCTGATTTTATTTGGCCCACGAAAATATTTACGTTTTTAACATTTTTCCTGAAAGTTGATGAGTGAAATTGGTTTGATCTAAAATTTTGTTTGGTTTGAGAAATTGGTTTGATGTAGAATCTTTTGGGGGTTTAAAAATAGCTTTGATGTAGAATCGTAGATCTTGTGTTTTGCTGGCATGACAAATGGAAGAGCACAAATCTTTTTTGGGTTTGAGTTTCGTTGGTGATGTTGAGTTGTTGACTGAACCAGTATATCGACGTGCTACATTAGCAGTGGGAGATACTCGCCTAGCATACTTGCATTAATTTGCAAGACCCTCAGCAAATTTGGGAGTAGCGTTGGCTGCAAATTTAAAACCCGACGTTGCTAAACTAGTGAAAAAATAAACAATGTCACGTCTCATCAGCTTCCACATCTACATCGACTGTCATCTAACTTTATATGTTTTCAATTTGATCTTCTGTTCCTTGCCATTAACAGATTTTCAAATTTAACTCTTTCTGCTAGACTTGACTATATAGAATGCTGTTTGTCATAGTTACAACAATAGGTTGTAATCAGTGTAAATAATGTAATGGTTGAATGGCCTTTAATAATTTCCTCATTTCCCTTCAGATTTTTAGATAGCTCAGATTTTTGAATATACATGTAATATTGGCAAGCATTTTTGCATTTGGCCTGCGAGGACATGGAAGACATGTCATTTGGCCCGCCACCCAAAAAAGTCTTGACATCCCTGCCATAGACCAACTCTTTACATTAAGACAACTGAGAGAAAAAATACCAGTATACAAAGGAAAATAAACCTTTATACATCAATTTCATCGACTATAAACAGGCTTTTGACTCAGTATGGTATGAAGGATTATGGCAGGCTATGAGAAATATTGGCATAGAAGAAAAACTAATAAACCTAATACAAGCAATATACATGAAAATGGAAAGTGCAGTTAAAGTTGATAAAGACCTATCAGAATGATTTAAGACAGAAGTCGGGAATAGACAAGAACAAAATTAAATTAGGTGAACACAGAAAAGAAACTGTCCGACTGGAGAGTCAAAATATTTCCGCAATGCAGTTCTACATTATAGTGACGTAGTAACTATCGTGTTGATTCAGAAAATATTAGAATTTTAAAACTGCTTGATAGGCACCTCACTTGGGCCTATTTGAATGTAAAAATTCCTTAATAAATTCCTCAATTTCATCTAAAAATCATCTGACAATCTGTTCTACTTGCTAGTCCAGTAAAAGTTGGAATGACTGGTCTTAGTGCATGATCCTGACACAGCCTATAAGTACTGTGTCTGCTGAAAAGATGCATATCTGGCCTCCCACTGAGCCAATATAACATTCAGTTTCCTCATATTTTTCAGATTTAAACATACAAAATAAAACCTACCACCATATCAGCATCCATAAAGACACATTTTTTGAACTGAGTAAGACGCCAGCAATGGACTTTTGTGAAAGTGACTCCTAGTTCTGGTCTGCTGAGGAGCTCTAAGTTGACAGGGTCATTGCTATCCATGACATTGACATCAACCAATTGGTGAAACACATCTGACAGACAATTTCTGTTAAAAACCAAATTGAATCAGTATTAGTCACTTGCATCACTGAATCTATATAAAATAATTAGCAATAACATGGCAGTAGTCAATGTCTGGTCACATGATATGACATGCCTGGAACTTTGACAGTATCTGGAAGATGATAGTGGCTAGAGATCAAAAGAAATTAACAAATTATGTAGACAGAATCAGAACCACACAGGTAAAACTTGGCTGCAACACAATGGCATAATCAGGGTCCAAGAAATAGGGAGGGGCACCAAGGCTTCTACAGACTGACATTTTCAGTCCCAGCTACCGGTAGTGGGCTTGAGGGAGTGTGGTGTCTGGTTAGCTCCATGAACCCAGAGCAGAGCCACAGCCAAAAACAATTTTTTGTTATATTAGATTCAAATCTTGAGATTCAGTGCATATTTTCACACTACATGACAACATATTTGCACTCCCACAACTGAAAAAATGTGTGTTCAAGGTCATTAGTTCTCCTAGAGGGGTCTCTGGCAGAGCACTCTGGCAGCTGTGCTAATGGACACCAACATTGACTCACATGCACATACCATTTAGCCCAACTAGGAGGCTTAGAGGGAGCATCATGGGTTTTCTCAGCAGGGTCTGGGGCAGAGTCCCAACTGCAGAATTTTGATTAATACTAGAATTAGATGGTGAGCTCTGGTGCACATTTTAAAGACTTTATTTATTTATTATGACTTATTACTGAGTGGCCAAAAGTATACAACTATGCATATCAAAACACTTATTGCTTACAAAACACCCTACCCTCCCCTCCTAAAAAAATTCTCTATGCTTTTGCACAAATTCCATCATTGATCCCCAGCCCATGCTGCAACATCCATCTGCTACAGAATGGGCTGAAAACGAAGCAAAAAGAAGTTAAGACTGAATCTGAATCTTCAATTTATATACAGCTTTGATCAAAATGAACTATGCACACCTCCACTGAAAACTTCAAAGTAGATAGAGTTGTCAAAGAATAAGGTCTCGAACAGAGGCGGATCTAGGGTATTCGGCGCCCGGGGACAAAGTGTATGTTGGCGCCCCAACAACTGACAAGCAAAAAAGGTCCTCACATCGTTTTTGGTGCCCCTCAACTCTCTCTTCATATAGTGCTGACGAGCAAAAAAGGTCCTCGCAAGTGTTTCTTCTACTTTATTGTGCATTTCACTTACCCAAATATCCAATTTTGGCACCCCCTCACCTCGGCGCCCGGGGACATGTGTACCCCCCTGCCCTCCCCTAGATCCGCCTCTGGTCTTGAAGATACAACTCTGATGCCCTTAGACAAGGACGCTCACTACAACTTTTCTATAGATAGGAAATGAAGGCAATTAGGATAACAGTAATCCTACTAAGAGCTGATGACGAATTTATATTTGAACGATACCTGTCCCAAATGCCCCTAATATCCGGTGCTACATGAATGGGTTTAGATAAAAAGCGCCACCTGTCACTGAAAAGGAGAAAGCAGGGGCCACGTGGGCACACATTTACTCATGACTTTTTTGGTCGGGAGATGGAGGAGAGAGGATGTGTACCTCCGCCGAAGAGAGATTTGGATTATAAAACTTTGCGTATTCTGACATACAGTGTTAGGAAAGATCACTTGTAAAATGATCTTGATCAAAGATCAAGATCACTAGAGAGAAATTGATCTAAGATCAAGATCAAAGATCACTAGAGTATAAATGATCTAAGATCAAGATCACTTTAAAAGTGATCTAAGATCAAAGATCATACAAATATAGAATATCATGGGTTTAGATAAAAAGCGCCACCTGTCACTTTTGTAAACTATGAGAAAACAGTTCATGACAATTTTAGCAACTAACTGTCAGTTCGTTGTTGAACACGGCAGTTCATTTTCACATTTAAACGTTCAGACAACCTGTTTCCTTTTCAAACCTCAATACTAAAAATTCTTTCGACAGGCGCAGAAGATGGCAGGGTTGTGTTAGAAATGGATGCCAACAAGCTAGAAAGTTCCTTATTTGGGTTATTCAGGTAGTGCATGACCTCTATCTTGACTGCATTTTCACGACCCGTTGCAGAGATTTGAGTCCCAGTTATAAAACTTAATCCTCATCATCTGCACCGGCTGCATTCATTGAGGTCCGAATGTCCGCCATTTTACTCAATACACATAGAAGTTCGTTGATTGATTGACTTAGTTGGGAGAATACATATTTGATTTTGAAAAATAAAGATTTAAAAAGTTAATCAAAGATCACTAGTAAAAGTGATATAGATCAAAGATCAAAGATCATGAATTGTGATCTTAGATCGTGATCTTTGATCTTTTGATCTAAGATCACTCCTAACACTGCTGACATATTAGTTAAGGTTTAGTTAATCGAAGCAGTTTCTCGCTCAAGTCTAATTATAACTTTGTTATCGTACATCATTGAATTGTGGTATGTACTTGCATTGCTGCTATACTGTAATATGCTGGTAATAATATATCATAGCCGTGTTAATCTTATTAATAAAATTTCACCACACCTCGAGCCAAAAATATGTCTTTGCCAGATCGGTAAAGCCGACCTCAAGCGGACATACCTTGGTTATCCTGGGATGTTGGTTTGAAAGATTGCCCTATAAAAACTTTCCAATATCAATGACACTGATATCACAGATGACCTTTTCTCTCATTATTTGACTTATTTCTCTTGGGAGAAGAATGTGCTTGTCAGAAGTTATTCTGGATTTTTATTGTTTGACCAACACCAAACTTTGGTTTAGGGAAGGATTTCTAGCACCACGAGACTGGAAGATTCTCTTTGAAGACCTGACACTTGATGATAATGATTCACTAGCAAATGCTCATATCCTCAAACTAAATTTATGCCAAATGAAAACATTAGTTTTTAAATTTTAACTTAGCATTTGATTGGTTTTATTGACAAAGAGAAATGGAGTTCTTCACATTCTAAATTTCACTGCTGTACTTTAGTTATATAAAAATTATTACCGGTAGGTCACTTGGATCAGTTATTATGGAAGAATGAAGATTTCTTCAGTGATGCATTTACCGTATTATCTCGGGTATAATACACTTTTTTCAAAATAAACTGCTAAAAAGTGTGGGTGCGTATTATGCATAGGAATAAATTTTTTTCACTCTTCAGTCAAACGCAGAAGCAACGCTACGGTACATTCCCGTTATTGTTAGGTATGTAGTATTAAGTATACCGTATTTTCGCGCATATAAGACACACCCACATATAAGATGCAAGTTTTGATGATTTGTGTTTTTAAAATTATGGATAAGACACACCCATATATAAGATGTTGGAGGTGAGTATTGACATCAGGGCTAAAGACTAAAATATCATCCAGGTAGCATAGAACAGACTGATAAGTCATGCCCTTGAAAACGTGGGCCATCATGCTCATGAATGAAGCAGGTGCATTACATATGCCGAAAGGTAATCGCAAAAATTGGTACTGACTAGAATGTGTCAAGAATGTTGTTTTCTCTTTTGTACTTGGGTCCAATGGAATTTGATGATACCATTACTCTAAATAAAGGACACTAAAAATTGTAGGCTTCTACACTTTTTGTGTGGACGACTGCTCCCACAAAAGATCACCACAGCGATTACGACTTACCTTGGCCGCTGCCCTCTGGCTGGGCGCAGCCGACCTTCAAGCACTTGGACTCAGTGTTGACCCAATTTCAAAGGTTGACCTGGCACAGTTATGCATTTAAAAAACCTGTAAATCCCTAAATTTTCCATGTCGACTTATACGCAGGTCATAGCAAATTTCTTAGATTTTGGCCTAAAACTGGGGTCAACTTATCTGTGAGATCGACTTATACGCGAGTGTATGATTAAAGGTGGTCTGTTTTGCCTCTTTCAAACTGGAAAGTTGACCGCTGGTTCTCAAAATTTCAGGTGCGTATTATACATAGGCTTAAAGATTTTTGCATTATGATAAATTTTGAAACTCAGGGTGCATATTATACACGGCTGCGTATTCAACCCGAGATAATACGGTAACAGCTTCCAGTTCCAGAATATAATACTTATGGTTATCATGATCTGCAATCATGAATATGTGAGAAATCATTTATTGCAAAAATTGATATAGATTCAGGATTTGAATCTAATACCACAAAAATTTTTTAGCAGCTGGGTCTTCAAAAGATCATGATTATGCTTATTATTATTATTAAGGTATCAACGTGGGCCTGGGGCTGCATATTTGAAAGGGGCCTATCTTGGCAATTTTAAAGGGTGCCTATTTTTAAGGGATACTATTTTTAATGGGCCTATTTTTTTATTATCTCCTATTTTAAAGTATTAGCAAGTATGTAGAGAGCTATTTTGATGGCGGTTTTTAAAATTCAATGCCCGAGCAATTTTATTTTTAAATTTTAGCTTAAGATTAAAATTTCATTCTATAATTGTAAATTTTTATTAAAATTAAAAATTAAAAATTGAAAGTTTATTTTAACATTTTGAAAATTTTAGCCATTTTTGATAGAACTTAGAAAACCTCAGCAGACAAGATTATAGGTTTTGTTGTTATTTAACTTGTTTTCAAACTGTTACATACAGTATAGCCTCATCATCAGTGTTTCTGTCTCTCGAAGGTCCAGGTATCCAGTTTCTCCACTCCGGGATACTATTTTTAATTCTTTGAGTTCCTGATATTTTATTATCATCCACTCCAACATCATCTTTCTCAACCTCTTTTAGCCCTCCATTTTTCCCTTGATTGTTCTTAGTAGAGAGTCATGCCGGAGGACATGTCCCATCCATTTTCTGCCTTTTCCGGATTTTCTAAATTTTTCCAATTTTTTGTTTTATGCTCTGTGTATTTTAAATTTTAGTTTAAATTAAATTTCAAAGCCTCTAATCGTTTTATATCTTCCTTTCTTTTGTTAAAATTAAAACGCCACAAATATTTATTTTAACATTTTTTTTTAATTTTAGTTTATTTTTGCCCTTTCTCTTGAACTTAGAAACGGCAGTCAATCTTTTTATTGCAACTGGCATTTGTTGTTATTTAACTTGTTTTATGAAACTGTTACATAAACAGTATAGCTCTCATTCCTTCTTTTATTATTACCATATTTATTTACATATTTATAATATTTATTTGCATATTTATATGACATTATTGACATTATTGCCCCGCATAGAAATTGTTGAATTAATATAAAAACGCTGCTATTTACTTTTACCTTGTGAAATTTAAAAATCATAGTTGAGTTCAAAATAAATTTGGGTTTGGAATAAATTTTAATGATTACATGATAAATCACATTTGTCAAATTGTTTTCTTCTCGGCTATTAAATAACTCACTCACGGTCACCTTGTGATAAAAGTGAAAATCTTTTAAAAGTAATTTTTCACAGAAATAAATGGTTCACATATCTTTACACACACCCCTGGTCCACTGTAACTGTTGTCTGATCACTGGTCTTGTGTTCGATAGAGATCTGGTGGTGGTCTGGTGTTCGACAGAAAATATTCTAGAATTTCAGCCATTAAAAATGGTGGGCCTAGTTTTCATGGTGAGCCTGGAGCTTCAGCCCCCGCCTTAATATGGCCCTGCTCCTCAGGTCTTCTAGTGACTAGTCGAATTGGTCGCAATTGGCTTTTATAAGTGGTGGTCATTAGTTCAACAGATCTAACATTTAACATTGCAAGTAGAGGGTGTTCAAGTACACAAGTTACCTCATTGGCTGCGATACATCATTTGACACCATCACAACCAGGTGTCTATTCGTCCGCAAAGACTTCAGAGAATGAGCCAAGACCAAAGCCCCCACACAATAGTAATCGTTAGTTGCCAAGGTAACAAATGCTTCGTCATCAACTACAATAAAAGACATCACTGAATACAAATTGCGAAAATTTATATTTTTGGCTCCTGAAATAATTAAGCAGATCATGAAACTTATTGCAGAATAAATATTAAATACCACCAGGTGTCTATATGTATACCAATGCGTCAAATACTGAGACTAAATGAAAAAATAACACTATCATAACTCTATATGCACAGTACATTGGATGGAACAGTGACTCATAAACATTACTGTCATCAGTAACACACTTTAACTGTTACATTTATATAGCATGCTGATAATTAACTTAGATTAAAGCTTGAAAGTAATAAAGACTGGTGAAATAATGAAAGTTCACGCGAGATAACATACAACTGCTTTGTTTCCACTTAGCCTAAAAACTCGCGACTGATCGCTTTAATAACTTACCTTAAGGCCTTAAGTCATAGGCACCATGGACTATTATCACTGTCCTTTGGATGCTGACTATTGCCTGGCTGATCATATATCTTTCCCATAGCTAAGAGGCTGTCCATTAATTATGTCAACAATTTAGGGGAGGGGGTTTGAAAAAGTTTGACAGTTGTTGACAGGGGGAGTCAAGAGAAGTTGACGTAAACAATTTCACTTTTTACAAATAATCAAAAAAATAGGAAATTTCATGAAATACTACTTATTACAATGGAAAAAAGCATGGCAAAAAAGGTCATCAACACCACATTTTGCCACTTGATGAGCAAAAAAGGGAAAATGGCCATCACAGCAAAAAATAATAATCTTGTTATTCGGACCTGTCACTGATCTTGGGGGGGGGGTCAAAAGTTTTTGGCGTATTTATGGGGGGGGTAACTGAAAGTTGAGAGTTGTTGACAAGGGGGCGAGGGGGTCAAAATTGCCCAAAAATTGTTGACATAATTAATGGACAGCCCCTAAGTTAAGAAAGGCTCGGCGCCTAAGAATAAGCAGCTACTGCTGTGCTGCTTCCAAGGCGTTAAAGAAATCCAGAGATTTTAGTTACTTACTTATGCCATGAAGTCATTCTTCGAATAGTCCACCTTATGATAATCTTTAACTGAACACCAATGATTAATGGTTCGGATGCGTTTGACTTTCGGCTACTCAAAGTAACAGTTTGACCGAACACCCATATGCTGTAACACAATTGAATGTTGTTGGAAACTAACCTTCGGCATACATTTTCTCATTTAAATTTTCAAACTTTAACTCGACTAAAACTGTTTGAAAATCGTAAAAAATTGAAGTGACGTCATGTGGTGGTCTATGACGACTAGAGCTGGGTCGATTATTATTATTTTTTCCGATTACGATTACGATTATTTTCGATTATTTTTCACGATTACGATTTCGATTACAATTACGGTTTTTTATATAATCGCGATTTCGATTTCGATTATTTCACAGTACCTTTAAAAACTGGCTTTCCCGCCATATTTTACAGTATTCGGCAATCCTCTGTGTATCGATGTTCAGTTGGTCTTCAACAGAGATATTTCTACACCCCTAACACCCCCAAACACCCCAATTTGAGGTCGACACTCCCTACAATTTGGTAATGGTATGCATACAGAATGCATATTGATTAGCCCTGAACACCCTCAAGCAGGCCCATTCAGAGAGGGGGCCAGGAGGGCCATTCGGCCCGGGCCTCCATCATTTGGGGGCCTCCCTTTGTTTCCTTGTCTAGAATTCTGGGAGAGCTAGAAAGCTAGATAGCTACTACTAGAAGGGGCCTCACAATTTGGTGATGACCTTTTTTGCTTGTCGACAATTTTGGAATTTTGGGAAAGTTAGGAAGGTATTCTGCGGTCCTCAAAATTGGTGATTACCTTTTTTCGCTTGTCAAAATTTAGACAAGGAAACAAAGGGAAGCCCCCAAATGATGGAGGCCCGGGCAGAAGCAGATTTCTTGCCCACCAGCATAGATACTGGCTATGTTGGTGGGCATAGAGAGTGTTCTGGATATTCCCATATGAAAAAGCAGAATAAACTAACAAATGTGCTTATAAAGAAAGTCTGAAGAGTAGGCCTCATGCTGGCAATGTCAAATAAAGTAGTGTTTTTTTATTTTATTGCTCTTTCTTGCTGCTTTACAGTATGAACTGTTCAATTGTCAGTATTATAGAAATGTTACTTATTGTACTTATTAGTTGAGTTAATCTAAAAAACCTTCTGATTGCCTATAATGTATGCCAAATGTACTGATACAAATGTACTGATTGTTCTTTATCAATATTTTAGATAAAAGATTAATTTCCACAGTTTATAACTTATTGTATTGAAGTAGACTTGCCACAAAGAAGGAATTGTAAAAGTCTAGCAGATTTCTTAAATCCATAGATACTTTAGTAAATTTGAAGACACTGCCATCAAACAAAGATGTGCTACAAAGGCGACGTCAGCTACAAAATGAAAATATGGGGAAGCCCAAAAGTGTTTTCTTATCAAAGTTAGCAAAAGAAATTAGAGATACATGGACGATGCAAGATGTTCCTGTTCAGCCATGGCCAGCCATCTATAATAAACTGCAGCGCTGTAAGTCATATGAAGACAATAATTTGTTTGATTGCCTTCCTAAGAAGCCAGTGTGGAAAACAAAATAGGATAAGCAGTATTACTTAAATCAAAAGCAAAACCTTGGTGGCTACTGCACCCCAAAAGAAATTTCATACAAAATTCATCCTTCTAAACGTCCCTTTGCACGAAATACACAGCAAGCCACTTCAGAGGTAGACGTCGTCAGTGATGAAGATGGTACTGTAGAAAATATCCGTGACCATGACAGTGATCAGGATGATACAGCTTTCAACCCTTTAAATCGATTGCCGATAATGGGTGATGTCAAGTTTGCTGAATTACTAAGAGAACGTGCAAACCTTTCAATATCTCAAACAGTAGCTGTCATGCAGTTTTACAAAGATGAGTTTCCAGACCTACACAATATTCCTTACCCCCCAACCAGAGGTTCCTTGTCACGAGCTTCAAGAAAGGCAGCCGGACGGATTTCAAACAATGTTACGCTTAATGTCGGCAGCCACACTTTGTACTTTGACATGAAGCAATATAGAAATCTTTATGGTAAGAAGCGTGAAATGATATGTGTCTGTGTAGGTAACCAGTTAGTTGAATTTCAAGAGTTGCAAGGTAAGAAAGCAGCTACCATAGCTGAATGTTTGTTACCAATAGTTAACAAGTGGCACATTGACACTATTGTTTCAGATACAGAACCTACTAATACTGGCAATAAAAATGGTGTCATTGCATTGATAAAGAAAAGCATTCCCAACATTACTTACGAACCTTGCAGATTGCATATATTAGATCTGATTTTGAAGCATGAAATGCAGCATTTCTGGGGGCAATGGCAACATCTAGTCCTAATATTCCTTACAAATTTGTTACAAAGCTGCAAGAAAACTGGAGCCACTACAGAAATGAATATTACAAAGTAGAAAGATCTGCAGTTGAAGCTTTTCATGATCTTCCAAAGAATGAAGATAGACGTGATGACTATCGTTACTTGTTGGAACTTACCAAAGCTGTTAGAACATTGAAGGACAGTGGAGAAAGAAGATGTGTCAAAATTCCATGCAAACAAATTAGTATTAGCTCTGCGAGATGGAACAGTAAAGCCATATATTCACTGATGGCTGAATTGGTTATGGAAAGCAATGATAAACATCTTGTTTCCTTAAACCGATTTATTGTGTATCAGTGGGCTCCGGTATGGTTTGGTGTCCGAGATGTGGCGGAGTGGGGAAAACTAAGAAATGTTTCAGATGGTGCAGATAAAATTCTCTTAAAGCATGGACTAAAAAACCAAACTGAACACAAACCACCTACCAATGAATGTGCAGAGAGAATTTTCAGACAGGTTAATGAGAAGATACCCCAATGCAGTTCTGTGCAGTTTTTAAGAAATGCTCTACTTTGATATGTCAACAATAGCATTAAACTGAACTGATTGATACAATTAACTGCCTGACATTCTGGGAACATCAATGTATGTTTAATTTGTTATATGTTCTATTTTCCGTTTTTTTATTGTTGTGTTCCTATTCTATGGAGCATTAAGGTATTTCAACATGAAGCATTAACGAAAATGGCTATTTTGCTAAAAACTAAGACTAGAAAATTATGAACTTTTTGGAACTTTACAAAAAATTTATATTCATATCTGTTTCATGTGCAAAAAGTGTCATCTGAAAAGTTTTGAAAGTTTTTGAAAATCAGAAATTTTGTTTTTTGCAACACCTTATTGGACACTCTTCAAGAAATCCGCATTGCCAATAATACTCTTATAAAACCTCTTACAATTCCATGTCCTTGAAATTGTACGTTATCATTGCAATGCGTTTCTTTATTGTTACCAAATTACAGTGAGAATAATTAAAAATTAACTTCTACTTAACTTTATTTGACTAAAAACAAAAAGGAGAATAAAAGAGGACTAAAAACAAAAAAGAGAATAAAAGAGAACTTCAGTAAAAAAATGAAAGAGTAAAATAGATCCGACCTAAAAGATAACATGTTCTCTTTAAAAGAGATGTTCTGGAAACCCTATTCATGCTCGCCTATCAGTTTGCTTTATGATGTTGTTTTGCCGCTATGGCTGTGGCCATTGTGAACTGATACTCTGCTGGCAGTGGCGTATTTAGAATTTTGGCAAGGGGGGCCAGCCCTTGGCGAGCGCGAAGCGCGAGCCTATAATGGGGGTCTGGGGCGTAGCCCCCAGTCCAGGGGCAAAGCCCCATGGGGGTCAGTGGGCTTCGCCCCCTGAAGTTGGCGACATTTGAAGATTTTCCAGATTAATTTTTTCTGAAAATATGCATGATTATGTTCTTTTCATCAACATGTGCAAGCCACCTTTATTGGAGAAAAAATGGAATTCTGTGGGCTGTGACTAAGCCCTGTATGCATATTAGGCTGAAAATGTAAGCGTTTTAGACTCAAAATCTAATGTTGTCTGGCGAAATCGCTTTGAAGGTGGACCAGACGACATTTTAAAAATATCATGAACACTAAGCTAGTAAGTTCTTGGAGTAATGATTACTCCAAGAGTAACTTTCTGTACGTACGTGGGACAACTACAGCACTTGATTGGCCAGAATGGATGGGTCAGGACAGGCTAGGCCAATACCAAAGGGGGCCATGGCCCAAATGGCCCAATGGTAAATACGCCACTGTCTGCTGGGCATTATAAGTAACTCAGGCCTAGCATTGTGGAAGCTCTTATTGTTTATATTATGCGCATGTATGTTTTAACATTGAACATTGTTGTACTTTATAATACAAATTATTTTAATATCGACTGTGTTCTCTCTCCTAAATCTCATGATTTAGGCGTACCCGTGGGCATTTTCAGCACTGAATTCCTAACTATTTTTGGCCATCCTGGGGAAGGGAGAGCGAATTCAGTGGACGCTGTGATACATAATGACCCCTTCTAGCATCGAGTCCCTTAATCCGCCTCTGTTCAACAGGTGGGAAGTTAGGGGAGATCATTGAGGAGGGGCTAAGCATCAAATATGTAGGACATGTCATCCTTTTGGCCTGTGTCCTCCGTCCGGCAGGCATTGGCCTGAAATGAGGAAATGTCCGGCTTTTGCTCTCATCATCTGCTGACTTGAATTTCTGTCTAGTGTCTACGTACCATGTAATTGGCAATTGCACAATACCACCGGCGATCAATGGACAATTGAGAGAAGCCCATTGACTCAGCAAGGGGAATTCTTCTCACTTACAGAAAATGTCTTGCGTAGTTACAAGTGTATGTTGCTGATAATGATAAACTGTTGCACAGAATTGTGTCTTCACGAAAACAGCAAACTGCTTATAACTGCACGCAGCCTTCAATTGATGCGTATACAATTAATTTGTGTTTTCGCGGTTTTAAAGTCTTCGAGACATTCAGTGGTGTTGCGTGAGTTGGAAACGCCCGCAACAAAAGAAGAATTTGCACATTTTCTCTTCAAAAAGTTTTTTGACAAGCAAAAAAGGTCCTCACTTGCATTGATCGGCATATTTTACACTTTACATACAATTCTTCTCTTTGTCAATCACATGTGTCAACCTATGTTACGATTAATTAATTATTACTTGCAACTTTTATTTTTGCACCCCCAAAACTTTTGCTCCCAGGGCAGCCGCACTCTGGCCCCACACATCGTCATTGAAGAGTGAAGACATTTCAGACGTGTCATGTGAACTTTCCGATTGTCCGGCTTTGTCCTCCTCTGGTGTCCTCCTTTGGACATGGATGTATCTCTGGCAACCCTACCTTTATGTGAATCAAAATTGCTTCATACTTAACAAAATAATTATATGCTGGCATAGACATTTTTGGAGACCTATTGTGTATCTATAACTGCCTTTCTTTGTACCCTATAACATTTTAAAACATACTGGTATTCTAAAACCCTCTAGGGATATTTTACACGCTCCCTAACACCCCCCAATTTGAGGTTGACACCCCCAAAATTTCCTAATCTAACAATGGTAGGTACTCTAAATAGCCTCCAAACACTCCCCCCAATTCGAGAAGCAGCACCCCCAAATGTATTTCTCTGATGACCTTTTTTTCTTGTCACACTTCTTGGAGGCCAGATAAAGTTTTTTGCTTGTCAGAATTTTTTGAGATTTGATAGGGTTTTTGGGATTTTTGCCTGTCAGGCTTTTTTTGGATGACTCTTTTTCACACTTATTCGGCAAAGACCCCCAAATTTTACCGACACCCCCATAAATTCACAATCCTAGAAATAACCCTGAACCCTCTGCACCATGAAAAAAATTTTTGCCACATTTACTATGATTGTTTTCTATATTTGTACTGTAATATGCAATGACAGCAGCTGATAATTATAGAATTAGACTTTTATGGCATCTTTTACACAATCAGTTTTCATTTATCATAACTAGAAAAGAAGTTGAATGTTGTACAAAGTACTTTGCAGCTTCACATCACAACTTCAGTTCCATGTTCCAAGACCAATAATTATAACTGATATTTGACACAAAGGCAGAATACAAATGGTTATAAAAAAAGTGAAAGCTATGATCTATAATAAAAGCAAAAAACAGATCAAGAAACAGTTTTTGTGTCAGACTAAATAATTCTCCATTGCATAACATTCATTCTTCTTCTGCTGGAAATTGAATAATCTGCTGATTTAGACACAGCTACATGCATCCTTCAAGAGCAACTAACACAAGAATGGGATAACCGGTTCCTCCAAGGCTGTAGGTTTTGCCAGAAAATTGACAGGCAAAGCGCTTGCTCATTGCTGAAAACAAAACATAAATTTAACATGAAATTGTGTATTAATGTTATTATTATTATTGTTGTTGTTATTATTATTATAATTATTATCATTATTTATGAACTTCTATAGCACCAATTCTAATACTCAAAGGTAAGAATTGACAAATCGTTGGTACTCCAAATTCATACCATAAAAGACCAGGTCAATTCCAGTGATCAGTCAGAGTGGGAGTGGGAGAGCAGCAAAGCAGACTATGAAAAGGGAAGGAAAGAGATAGAATACACTATACCAAATTCTGAGCCTAAATCAGCTCCAAGCAATGTCGTGAAAATTAATAAGTTGAGAAAATCATTAATTTATGCCAACATACTACAAAATACAGTTGTGCATTCAAGCAAAAGAAAAAGCAGAATGCAATATCTAGACTGATGGTCAATCCCTTAATGTTTACACTTCTTATTTGCCATCTTTGCCAGAGTGTCAGGCTGTCAGCACACTTGAATAAATCATTTCATCATTTTCATCATGCATTTTGTAGTATGTTGGCATAAAATTAATGATTTTCTCAACTTATTAATTTCACGACAGTGACATCTATTACATCCTTCAAGACGTTTGCGACTGCCCTCAAGACGCATCTTATGAACATTTGTAAATCGCTCTTGATTTTAGCTCTAGCTATGTTATAGCGTTTAATAATTCATCTAGGAATAATAATAATAAATAATTTAGTTTTACAATCATCCTCACAATTTTTGGTCAAGTTGTGGGTTTTCAATTGTACAGGTGTGCACTCCCAAGTGGCCAGCACTGATTTTGAATTACCATAAATTGCTACAAAAACTGAATGGAAAGGAAATGCATTCCAGCAGAAGTTTTGTTTAGAAAGCTTGGTCTTTATCAATTGAGTGTTTGAGTCAGATGCAACGTTCCCTCTAATTTTTTTGGGTGCTGTGCAAAGTTTTAGTTGGTCTGAGCAACTCAAAAATTCTGCCGTGCAAGGTATATATGAGATTTGAAAGATTTGTGAAAATTGTATTGCCTTGTCCCATACGCTAGTCAAGTGAAGACTGAAGACTTATGTCCAACAAAATAAGCTTTTCCAAAAATTGCAATAAGACCTAATTAATAAAATGAACTTGAAATTTCTTAAAGTCGTTATAAGTAAGTCTTATTGACAAAACATCACATTATGTACGGCTTCATTGTCATCGAAATTCTAACGTAAAGGCAACAGCTTGCTGACATATTTTGCAAAAATCAAATTCATCGGTTTCACTATACGTGAGGATGCGTTTAAGCTGCACGCTACATTCCGAGACAGAGTCAGGTAGTTCCGTGTTAACATGTTCATTTAGCCATTCAGTCTTAAATTTTGTTATACATTTCTTTTTTGAAGCTGCAGATGTTCGCGACTCCGCTTCGCTATTGCGTTTCGGGTCAGGACAACTGGGTACCGCCTATTGTACGAGGCCGAGATGTCCCGTTACCCAGAGGTCCCGTTACGCAGATGTCCTGTTACCCAGTTACCGGGCCCAGTTGTCCGGGGCCCAATCGGCGGTACCCAGTTGTCGCGGACCGATGCCGTTTAGATATTACGACGATTATTCGACTAAAATATTTGAGAAATTTTACGAATATTTAGCTCCAACGCGGATTTTTCTGTGTATGCTATTTGAAATTTGAGCTACATAATAACGTAATGGAAGTTGGATGCGCCGTCAGAAGGCAAGGTCAGAAGGCTTTGGCGCCATTCACGAAATTGTTTTATAGTGCTTGATTTTGTTTAGACTACGAACAATCATTGGGCCATGTAACGAAACTCATTTTCGCCACAACTATTACTGCATGTTCTGTGATTGTGCTTCAAGTCAAATTTTTGTTATAATGTTTCAGCTTTGACTGATGTATCATCCTATAAATGCCACTCAAAAATCACTGTGCGCTACTCAAAATCTTCTGCGCGCGCAGCTTAGAGGGAACATTGGTCAGATGACAAATTGATTAAATGTCATCCAACCAGTAAGCCACTCACACACACACACACACTCGCTCTCTCTCTCTCTCTCTCTCGCTCCTGGCATTTCACTCAAATGATGCACATTGGAAGTAACATTGCAAAATGAACTGCTCCTGAAAAAGACAAGATTTGAAATTGCAGTCCTTGGCTCAAAACTCACCAACTGGTTTGTCAGCTTTGACCAGTAAGTATGTGTCATAGAAATGACATGCTGAGGCAATATGAACTCCATATTCCAACAGACTTTCCTGAGGTGGTGTAATCACTTTGTGAACATGACGCTCAACTGAGAAACTTGTTGCACCATATTTGATCTGCAAAACACAAAACCTATAGATGTAAATGCAGAATTAATTACTGCAGTTGCACAAAAACGAATGAAAATGTGGCCAGGCCATCTTTAAGCTGATAAGTTTCCAGCTGCTATATCCAGCAATAGATACTGCAACCAATTCCCAAATACCTATTGAAATACTTTTAAAATTCAATTACCGGTAATCAGCAGTTAGAAGGAAATGTTTCCAGTTTTCTTGTCACACAGGCATTTAAAGATAGAATTCCTATTACTGAACACCTAACTCATAAATTTCCAAGCTTTTTATGTGAAGGGCCGTATCTGCTATTTTCGGTACCTAAGAAATAAATGATGTCATGCGATTTTGGCAGCTTTTTGACTCCCCTCCCCCTCGTCACATGTCATCACAAAAAGTCAGACCACTCAAATATGACGGCACCACGCGTTAACCCCCCCGTCATCTTATCGTCTTTCCAATGTCAAAATTAATGTTTCTAATCACTTATTTCTTGAATGAAGCAAGCATTGCAATGAAATTCGTTTGAAAATATTCATTATAATTATTATAGTTAAAACAATATTTAGAATTTTTTCAAATTTCTTTGTTTAAAAATAAAGTATATAATAATTATAAGTGCAAAATACGTTCAATTTTGTGGTAACATAGCATTGCGGTTTTAATAACAATATTTAGTATTGTGTGATGTCACATTTCTGGAAACCCCCCTCCTCCCGTCGTCACACATCATCACAAATGTTTGAACCCTCCCCCTAAGTGTGTGACGTCATTTATGGACAGCCCCTAAGTGGGCCACACCGTTATAAAATTCTTACAGATGATTCTGATATTGAGCAGATCTTTTGGGCCACTTTATGAGTTTGGGAACCTCTGGACTAACTAAAAGCCACAACAATATCACTGTTGTTCAAGCATTGCATTAAGAGAAAGTAGGAAACGCAAAGAATTTTCTTGCTTAGATCTGATTGTTGAATTAAGTGTTGATCTCCAGTAACAAGACAATGTTCAACCTTTTATATTCCATTAGATCAGTTGCTGAAGATTCTACATTCATTTATCCACATAGCATATTCTGAAGAAGCTGCATAATTTTAGATAACTATTTTGGACTTTAAGAAAGTCTTTTGCTGCAAAGTTTACCCCAATTTTCTGCTGGTCTTTGATGTATTCCATGAATGTCTCAGGAGGAAATGTGATGCTTCTGTTGAGAGGAGTAACAAAGCAATGAGAGTCATCACGGTCAACAATTGCAGTCCACATCTGAAACAATTTGTATTTATTTTCCAAAATGCGCATTTTCAATTCAATATTTTGGCCTACATCATTTTAAATCTATATCAAAGGCTGATGAAGACTGCCTATGTAACAATAAAGAAAACAACCACTCGGGCAGAAGACAGGTTGAAATTACACATATTAGATTTTAACATAATTACTTTCTCACAAAGGGGTGGGAAGTTATCAGGGTGGTAACAACGTTGGACGATAAGGCAGAAGGTCGTTGGTTTGAGACCCACAGGAGCCCTAAGGTCGACTTGCCTTCATTCGCCAGATGGTGGTGGCAACTGAGTTGTGGATTAATCTATGGAGTAAACAGGTGCGTTGCATGAGAACACTGGCCCCATATCATGTAACTTGCACCAGTCATCTGGCTTGAGGGCCTTGGAAACAGAGATCAGCACTGCCCTAGGAGCTTTGAGGGTTCACCGACATTTGCGCGACTGACATTTGCGCAACTGACATTTGCGCGACTGACATTTGCGCAACTGACATTTGCGCGACAACATTAGCGCGTATTTTGAGCGAAGCATGAATTGCGCTATAAATTAAAAGTCATCTGTTCTTTAGTAACAATAGTCTTAATCATAACCCAAAATCAACCCTAACACTAACCCTAACCCTAACCCCAACTATATCAATTAATATCGCGCAAATGTCGGCGCGCAAATGTCGTTGCGCAAATGTCGGTCGCACATTTGCATTTGACGGGTCACCGCTTTGAGAGCTCAGAAAGAACTTTATTTTACTAATTTCTCACAAGCAGGCAGGTGCCTTCAGAGGCTGAAGGAGGCCCGGGCCAGGTGGAATTTTTAAGCCTGAAAAAAGTATTTGCTAAAATTTTTCAAAATCGGCGACAAGCAAAAAAGGTAATCACCAAATTTAAAAATCGTCAAATTTTGAGGCCCCTCTTTGATGGAGGCCCGGGCCAAATGGCCCTCCTGGGCCCTGGATGGGCCTGCAAGCAGGCAATGGGTCATGAGAATTGTTCAACGCTTGCACTTGTTAAAACACATTTCTTGCTTTTCTTAGTTGTGACTACTTTAGTCCACCGTATGCCTTGTGACTATGGCTAAAAATTAATTTTTCAAACAGGGTGAGGACAGAGAAGCTAATTTGTACACATGCTTAAGAGGGTTCCAAAAAATGTACAGAGTGCATCAGGGGAGGGATCTGAAAACATTACTCTTTTGCATATGTAATACCGGGTATATGGGTGGCCCTAATACTAGTACACTACAACTACTCAATGGCTTTGTGCAAATTCCACAACAAGTCCCAGGCTGAATATGGGTGGCCACAGGCTCCCCGTGTCCCCTGTGACCACACCAACGCACGATGCACACTTATGCATATGAATATCTGCTCTTTGATGAGTCATTGTACACGAAGAAATGCTGTTCATGCTCACCTGAACAAAGTCGTGAACAACTGTTGCACTTCTAACTTCAATGAAAGGAGGAACATTGATCTTCTCATATTGATTTGTTTTCCAATCTACTTCAACTTGCTCAAAGAAGCCACCATTGATGCGACTTTCAGGCAGGTAGGGTTCATCTGCAGTACGATGATAATCATGGAATCGGACGTGGAGTGTCCCAACGAATGGCTGAAGATGCAGTTATTTGCCGTGAAAAGGCACAAAATATTGAGTAAAAATGAGGTCATAATTAAGTTTCCAATCAGAATCAAATCAGGAGAGAACCAGCAATCATTATATCATAATTTTACATTTTTGACTTAATATATTGAATGTGGTCCATATGTACCACAATTAACTTCATATTAAAAAAATTATGATTAGCTTTCTAATGATAAGAGAGGGTTATATATCTGCTTTCAATATGAAAATTTACAATTTCTATAATTATTATTATTATTATTATTATTATTATTATTACGAACATTTCTATAGCGCAAATAATTGCAAAGCAGCAAATGCGCTCATGTCAGTTGCGAACCGGATCAATCAAACAAGAATGTCTTCAGTTGTTTCCTAAAAGAAAACAGCGTCATGGTTGAGTCAGAGGGACGCAATGTTGCTGGCAGACTGTTCCAAACAACCGGGCCAGCAACGCCAGGTTCTGCGTCACCGAAGCCTGTCCGAGTTCGAGGCACTGCGAGTGTGCTGGTCAAGGCGGAGCGCAGATGCGACCGACCAGGCAACTTAGCCGTCGAGCAGAACATATCAGTTAGATATGGCGGAGCAGAGCTGTGTTGGGCCTTGAACAGGATGGTCCCGAGTTTAAAAGTTACGCGTTGACTGACCGGGAGCCAGTGAAGCTCCCGTAGGACTGGTGTGATATGATCGAACTTCCCTCTCTGGAACACCAAGCGTGCAGCTGCATTCTGGATGAGTTGAAGTCTCTGTATCAGATGGTCGCTGATGCCATAAAGGATGCTGTTGCAGTAGTCGTGCTGATGAATTCTTGAGCCAGCATCCTAGTTGCGTCAGGGGTCAGCGAGTTCCTCACTGCCCGCAGCTGGCAAAGCTGGAAGAACGACTTCCTGCAAACTGTATATATGTATATAATTGTATGGCCCTAGCATTTTTTCAACTGCTCTTTCTTGGTCAATACTGTTGTCTACTTCAATGTCTAATGATAAAACATTTGTGCAGGGACTCATGCAAAAGCAATCAACTGCTAATTGCATTGAAAAGCTGCAGCAAAGATTTCTGTAAGTAAATTAAACAAAATGAATTCTGAAAGAATTTTTTCCTTGAAAATTATGTTAGAACTTTTGAAATGTTAAGAATAACAAAGAACAAAGATTAATTACTAACTCTTACAAGTAATTAATTGCAGATCTATATTGTTTTTAATCAATGTGCTGTTCTACATGTCATTTTATGCCCTGACCTGTAGAGAACTAAGGCATAACCCTGCAGCCTGCTCTGTCTCCTTGCAATCTATTCAAAATGCACTAGCTCACACAATAACCAAGTCATCAAAATTTTGCCATATCTTACCAAAACTGATCTAAATTTAAACTTCCTGTTCCAAAAATAAAAAATTATTTCCTCTATAGCTACAGTGACCCAGTTTCACTACCAAAAGGATATGCCAATCCTTGCCTGACTGACCATTACACCTTATCTACTTAGCTATTCCAAGATAGCTTTAGCACCTAGGAATAACCAACTAATATGGTACTAGGGCAGTGTTTAATCTAGACTCCTGGACTCCGGCGGGGAAACTGACAAAGCCGGGGGGAATTCTGCTAGGGGCCGCTGTTAGTCCATGTAGTATTCCAAAATTTCCGGGGGGAATTTGAAACGCACAGTGAATCTTGATGCATTACACAAACCATTTTTATTTCCACTAAGAGCCAGTGGACAAGTGACTGCCTAATACAAGGCTACTCAAATGGCAGACCACAATCCACACTCCTGACTGCAGAGACTTCCTGAATGGACCATGGCAAGGCCCAAAAAATTTCATGTTTATCGAATTATTACTAAAGAATTTCATACATCAAACTGAAATATTTTTACGCTATGAAAAATATTACTTTTACTTAGAATTACAGAGTCAGAGCGGTAAACTAATTGATTATTCTTTATTGCAGTGTCTATTTAAGTTCAAAGCACTGGATATATGACACAAAAATTTTTTTTGCTCATCAACAAAACCCCATGACCCCAGTCATGTCTCGGTAAAACTGTCTGGATCACCAAGCAAACAATCTGAGTGGCCCTGTCGTAAGAAATACAATCTCTGTCTGTCCAGGTATTGATCTCTGGCCAATGGAACATCTTCCAGTCTCAGAGTTGACGCTTAACCAAGAGAGCCACCAGGGACGTAAACCTGGCGTCAACATTGGGGGGATAGAATAATTTTTAAAAAGTTGATCCCAGAAATATAAATATCCCCCCATTTGGGGGGATATTGCATAGTATGGTGGGGACTTTAAATCATCAATGAAATACAATAATAACCAAGTAGCCCATGCATTGTCTGGTCTAGGACTATTTTGCATGTATGTACACTCAGGGCGTAAACCTGGCGTCAACATTGGGGGATAGAATAACTTTTTAAAAGTTGACCCCCAGAAATATAAAAATCCCCTCCTCCATTATGGGGGATATTGCATATTATGGTGGGGACTTAAAATCGCCCATGAAATACGTCTTGACAAGCCAAAAAGAAGGTCATCCTGATATTTTTATATTTTTCCCTCTCCAAATACCCTGACAAGCAAAAAAAGGTCATCCGAAATGAGAGAATGTGGATTTGGCGTAATTCTGGCATCAACATCATGGGGTAAGATATAATTTTTTTACCATATAGCCCAAAACATTGGGGGGATAATTGATACTCTGTCCCCCGCCAACTAATTATTCGGGGGGACCATCCCCCGCCGTCCCCCATGTTTTACGCCCATGAGAGCCACCAAGGCACTCCAGAATGCTAACTTTAGGCCAGGGGTGTCAAAATATACAGCCCGCGGGCCGGATACGGCCCGTAAAAGCTTTTCACCTGGCCCGCATATATGTGGTTGAATACAAGAAAAAAACTTTATGTTTAAGCAAAGTTACTTTATTTAAGGTGTGTTCAAAAAGTAGGCCTACATGTATGAAAATCAGAAATTACATATATGAAACTCAAATTTTTTACATAAGAAATGAAATAAAAATTTGTAAAATGATTCTTGAACACGCCTTTTTATATACTGTTTTGTGCAAGAGGACTACTGTAGTTCGTGTTAATGTTATGTAAAAATCAGGCCCGCAACAACCGCAAAGACTTTTATGTGGCCGATTATATGAAATAAGTTTGACACTCCTGCTTTAAGACTAAAAGGAATATTGGTACTTAAAAGCATCATACAACTTTTGTAAATTTTGAAAAAGACAGCGACAGACCTTGCTACTGATGAGCTTGTGACGTGCAAAGTATCCAAGGCACGTTGCAAACGCAAGGATCGTAAGAACAGCTAGGACGGCACAGATTCTCATGAAACGACGCTCAGAATTCTGTGCATGTCTTCGCAAAACTTTGATCTCAGGAGAGTGAAAACTTTCCTCACCTTTGTCAAACTCTGGTTGTGTCAATGGCTTCAAAAGAAATAGAAACAGATCATCAGAGGTTAATTACAACTGATGCAACCAAAACTATCAACAGCAAAACAATTGCAATCAGTGTTGCACACAAATCTCCTACAAGGGAGATTTTTCTCCCTCGAAGGTTTATGATAGGTATAGACCCACAACATTAAATTTACACAGCAGAAAGGCCAAAATAATAAATGGAAACATAAGACATATATAAATAAACATACAAACATTCATAAAATACAATCCTGAAAGTAAAACATAAAAAAGAAGAGAAATAGTAGGTCTACAACAAATCATCGCATAATTTGGATATGCTTATAGTTGATATGTTACTGCCCCTACAAAACCAATACAGAAGGTTAAGGGTATTCAACACTGGTTCAACAAAGGGTAGTCAACACTGCACTTGATACAGAGGATTGTGTGATATTAAAACTAAATTATCCTAAATAGCTAGTTTTTCTCATTTGCTATGGTTATTTGTATATTTAATTTATATCATAAATATTTAAGTATGTCCCCATTTATTATTTTAATCTTTTCTATGGTGTTTCTGTTGTGTGAAATACAGGTAGAGGGTCAACACCTATATCAAGAGTTCAACATTCCCCAAATGACATGGAACAAAATTTGAAAAGTGGCAAATGGGTGAAACACACATTTGTGAGCAAATCAAGATAATTGTTAACAATTAGACTTCTATCTCATCAGCCAATGTTCAAAATGAGTGAATATTTAGGAAATTTCGCATTTCAAAATATTTGATTTTTCTCGTAATTTTAATTTCAGAAATCCTACTACAACATTAACATTTGCCTTTAGTTTTTGCATTGAACAGAGTGAAGGAATAAGAAGTGTTCAAGGAGGCCCAGTGGATGGGGTCAATGCATTCCAGAGAGAGGGTCCAGTCACTGTGAATGCTCAATGCTGAGTCAGAGCAGAGCGTGATCTAGGAACATGAACTTCCTTGCGATAAGTGGAATGAGGGTCGTTTGAAAAGCTCAGTAATGTAGCCTAAGACCGAACCTAACCTCAAAGTGCTGCAGAAATAATAATTACTTGTTTGAATTTAATGCGACCAGAAATTGGCAGCCTAATGATGGGCGTTAAGCATAAAATCTGAGATGCTAGAGTAGCGAGGAGCATATGAAGAATGAAATGCGCTAAATGTCTGAGGTTAGGAGCAATCTCCTCTATTAATGCATTTATAAATAAGAGAACGTACCACGAAGGCGATGTCAGCTGTCAGCACAACTGATGGACTGTCTAACTTCTTAGTAAGTTTCTTTTCGTCAACAGCTTTTCCCTTGTAAATCGTCATTGCGCAGTTTTTAATCCAAAACTCTCAGCAAACCATAATTGCAACCGACACCTTCAATTCAGGTGCAACACATCTGATCTATAGTCAAGCGGGGCAGGTATGTCTACCTAGTAAGACAGCTTATAGCGCAATATTTGACGGAGGCGTCGGTGGCCGTGATGATTGTCGTTAATTACAATCATCAAGTAAGTTTACTTCAATAGAACACGATGGAGCCATTAAAAATAAGACGTGACATGTATTGGGCTTACATTCTTTGGCGTGACCATCGACTGATGCCAAGTGCATAACTAAAATGGCGCTATAGAAGTTCACTAATAGGCCTAAATATTAACTACATTTGTGGATTTCTTAATGGTGCCATTTGAAAAGAGTGAGTTCTGATCAATAACCCCAACCGTCTACTCAACAGTGTTTTTATATTATTTTCCAGTGGCATTTTGCGGCTTTTTGCCAATGATTTTGGGAATCGTGTTGATAAAAATGCAGAGAAAGTAAAGTAAAAAAGTAAAGTAAAAGTAAAGTAAAATCTCGTGGATTTCTATAGCGCCTTCGAAAGCAGCACAACAGTAGCTGCTTATTCTTAGGCTCTAAGGCGTTAGAGAACTGCGGAACTGAGAATTATTTTCAATGTTGGTCTTCTAGCTTATAAAACATTCCGGATTGACCGCCTTCAGAATTTAAATCCGCGCTAAATCGGTCGTAACATCATAGTTAGGCCTACCAGACACCTTCATACCTAAAAAGGCGAATAGGGCACCAGAGTTATAAAAAGGCGTAGAAAGAAAGACAAAGCCAATCACGAAGCACACAGCCCACACACTACAATGTCCCGAACAAGACTTCTAAAGTAAGTAAAGTAAAGGCTATAGCGCCTTGGAAAGCAGCACAACAGTAGCTGTTATTCTTAGGCGCTCAGCCTCTCTTTAAAATAGCTATAGGAAAGGTGTGGGATCAAGCCAAATAGTCAATATCCGAAGGGCAGTGAGGCTTTGTTACAGCTATGGCGGAAATGATTTCCTGAAACAGGAAGAATTTACTTAGACCTGAAGACTTGAGGAGATAGTGCAGGAATTATAGGAAATGAGGATTCAGATTTTATTGTTTGAAGGTGTCCAAGTGTGCGAAGGGAAGCTGGGATCGAGTTCAATTCTTCTAAAGAGACAACGGAAACCACAGACTGCTGTGCAGCGTCCAGCGCCGGAAATTTGCTCGTTACGATTAGTCTACTCTAGGCATTTAAACTTAAAAGACAACGACGATAGTGACGAATTGATCCGACCAAAAACCAGTGCACGGCGTCAGTTACCAGAGTCAAAGTGGAACCCGGGCAGCTGACCAACTTAGCAATTATTATTTAAATGTCATAGGCGTCGATCCCGTGAGGGTCCTGGGGTCCGAACCCAGGACCTCACAAATATTTGGTTGTGAGGGTCCATAAGGCATTGGACCCTATTAGGCCTAATACACGTAGATATTATCAGCAAATGGTATTTTGGAACATTAACAAGTAATAAGAATTATGCTAACAGGGTTAGGGCAGTGGTGTAGCCAAGGGGGTTGGGGTTAAAACCCCCTTGGGCGCCGACGAAAAAATTTTTAATGTGTTTTCAAGCATTTTAAATTTCGGATGTGGTTTTGATGGTCAAAACCCCCTTGGGACTACTGACCAAAATTTTTAAGCGCCATAGGCGTGACGACCTTTTTTGCCTGTCAGCATCGAAAGAAAGGAAAAATTCAAAAAGAAAACACATAGGATAGATACATAGATACATAGGATGACCTTTTGTGCACGTCAAGATTTTTCGAAAGTTGGCTAAGGTCAGGGGTGTGATGGAGCCGGTTCGGCCGAACCGGACCGAACCGGCTCCGTTACACATGGTTTGTTAAAATTCCGACCGGTTCGGCCGAACCGTTTGTTAAAATGACAACTATATCACCGAACCGTCTGCATACTTACTGGTCTGGTTTTTGTTCTCCTTATTCCATTGGATCGGCACATGATTTTTAAGTGGTTGGCGGTCGGTCTTGTAACCCAACGGCATTCAAATGTTATTTGCCATGGCTATAATTGCAGCGGATATGGTTTATACAGTACGTTAACACTTAAAAGCACCCACCTTATTGTCCATGTCATCTCCCACCTAATTTCCAGCTTCACCGCACCCACTGGATATCCAGTGGACATAGACTACCAGATCAAAGCTGATATCCAATTCTAAAACCCGACAAAGACGAAGTCTACGTTCAAATTGTAAAGATGCCTGAGAGTTTAAACTGCAATAGATGCCTAAGTTCAATGGTGATACATAGCGAACATCAGTGTTGGAGTTGCCGGGGGGGATTAGGTGGGTTGACCCCCCTGCTAACTTTGCAGCCCTTCCAAAAATCGCATATCGGGTACATGCAGCTTCTGTTATACATTGAATTTCAGTCCTCAACCCCCCTCTCAAATTTCACAACTCTAACACGGGCGAACATGTATTATAAACTCTATAGTAGCAATTATTAATTATTATTATTATTATTCTTATTATTATTATTATTATTATTATTATTATTATTATATTACTATCATTATCATCATCATCACCACAAACCAACACCCACATCATCATCATTATCATCCCATCTTTTTCACCACGGACAATGATTCACGACTACGATAATTCACTGAAGCGACCATCGACTGGTGCAGATGTACTACTACAATGGCGCTAAAGAAGTCTACTACTACTACTACTACTACTACTACTACTACTACTACTACTACTACTACTACTACTACTACTACTACTAACGGCTCGAAAAGCATGCATGACAAGCTGACAGGCAAAAAAGGTCACCGTAACTTTTCGCATTTGTGTGTATATCTGTTAAAACTCTTTTCCGAACAAACTTTCTAAAAAAATTAAAACTTCAAAACTTTTTAGGGGCCCGTAACTGCTCTGCCCAGGGGCCCAGAATTTCTCCCAACAGGAATGAGGCTAGACGTTTGACCATTTGAGACATTAAAATCTACCTGATTGTGAGATTTTCTAACGAATAGACCTGAACTCATGAAATGACTACCCCCCCTGAAAATATGTCTCATCGCCATCATCATCATTACCGTCATCATCACCACCAACAACAACAACAGTTTCGTAAGCAGCAAATGGGTGATTTGCTGAAGAAGACTCAGTTAGGCCTATATTTGGAGAGGAGGTTGGTTGTATTGGAAGCGCTTGTTTCGTTAATTTCTTGTTTATTAGCGTTTCCAGTGGTCGTGCCTACTTTCGATCCCTCTTTTGAAAGTCTTTTCCCTGCATTCGATCGTTTCCATTTCCATCTTTTCGTTCGGACCTTTTCCAATTTCCAAACGTCTTCTTTGCATTATTATTATTATTATTATTATTATTATTGTTGTTGTTGTTGTTGTTGTTGTTGTTGTTGACGCTTCAACTGGCGGCGAAACTGTTTCTAGTACTTTACACTGTAGTCATGTTGCACCAATCGGCCGACGCATTCCAGAATATCTCACTTCTAAAGGCAAGATCCATTTACCAGACTAGTTTTGGATTACATGATGCACCTGTACCACCTGCAATCATCGCGTCCATGCAGTGGCGGCTCTAGGATTTTGGCAAGTGGGGGCCGTTGGGGGCAACTTCTAATCATGGGGGCCAACCATTAGTTGTTTAATGTATGTAGCATTAAGTATAGGGTCCCAACTGGGGGCCACTGGGGGCCAGGCTCTCAATAGGGGGCACGGGCCCCGTTGGCCCCCGGTGGAGCCGCCACTGCGTCCATGTATGCAAAGCCGTTTACCTGTCTAATTGCGCATTTTCGATAATTTTGCGAGTCTCTACAACCAAAGTTCAGTATAATCTCGTATCTGCGCTTATTGGTAGTAGCCTAATTCTGCACTGAAGTTCCGCCCTTTTTTACCAGACTCATTGGCTCTAATTCATTATGCTAAATCTTGTTACTTAACTTATTCTATAGCTGCTCAAATACTAATACTTTAAGCTGAGGCCGTGGTTTTCCGTAGGCCTAACTGGCGACTGTGTAGTGACCTGCATAGCCTCGCGTAGGCTGCGATCGATCTCCTGCATTACTATATAGGCCTACGGTGTTGACATCGCATTCGAACAAGGTTACTCGATATCTCACTTGAATCTAATTAGCTGTGAAACTGTCCCTCCTCCTCCTCCTCCTCCTCAGTCGGTTGTTATAATTCGCATGTTTTTCAGTCCACTGCGGATCTTTGGTTAATGTACGGATGAATCAAAATGTCAAAGCCGTTTTAACGCGTACAAAGGTCTCAGATGTCAGAAACCGGCGACCGAACGAAATGAATAATTATCGTCTGCGTATAATTCTACTCCTGCATTGCCCTTCGATGTATGTGAAGCCACCGATCATGGTCTAGATCTGGTTTTCGACCGAAAAGACGAAATGAGTGCAGAAAATACTTCAAAATAGGCATTTACATGTACAATGGCACGATTTGCTGGAAGGATGGAGATCAGTCCCTACGACTGGACAAAATAACAAGACTAGGGACACACACACACACACACACACACACACACACACACACACACACACACACACACACACACACACACATGTATATATATATATATATATATATATATAATATGCCTAGTCTTGTAAATATTATATATATATATATATATATATATATATATATATATATATATATATATATATATATATATATAGGCTCGTATATACACAAAAAGCACAATGTGGTTGAACTGTAAAACGTGTATTTTCTTCACCAGTGAACCCAAGCAATATTGCGTTTCAACAATTGACGATAAATTCTAGACAATTAAATTAGAAACGAATCTCGTGAAACTACATTTAATATGGGGCTGTCCATTAATTATGTCAACAATTTTGGGGCAATTTTTGATCCCCTGCTCCTTGTCAACAACTGTCAACTTTCAGTGGCCCCTATAATTATGTCAAAACTTTTGACTCCCCCCCCACTAAGATCAGTGACGGGTCCCCCTTAAAAGTTTAGAAGGTTATTATTTTTGCAGTGATGACCTTTTACCCTTTCTTTTGTTCATCAAGTGTCATAATGTGGTGGTGATGACCTTTTTTGCTTGTCAGGCTTTTTCTGTTGTAATATTTTAAAATAGTATTCCACGAAATTTCCAATTTTTCATGTTTTGTACAAAAATGAAATTGTTGACGTCCACTTCTCTTGACCCTCCCTCCCCTGTCAACAACCGTCAAACTGTTTCAAATCCCTTCCCTCTGTTTTGTTGACGTAATTAATGGACATCCCCTATGCGTAATAGAAAGTTCAGCGCCCTTAATTAAATAAGACTCTTAGACGTCGTAGTTTGAAGGTAGTGCTGTTGGAGACACGAATGTTACGATTTTAACCAAACACAACGAATGCAATCGACTGATACAGATCACAAGAAGATTCTGATGTCAACTGAAAATTTCATTCGGGAAGTTAAACAATTAATTTGTTTTTGCGTTTGTTGTCGTTTCAAAAGTGTTTCACGTGAAAATCAGCGACGGACCCAGAATCAATCATGGTCTCAAAAGCCCAATTTGACGTTGACATTTCCCTCAAACTGTCGGCAAAATGTGAAGGGCATAGCCTCAAAGCACCCGATATTTTATATCAAATCATGACCTAATCAGACGTAAAATTTGAGTTCATGTAGAAAATTCTGAGCTCCTGACGACACCGGTTCTGTCCTCTTAGCTGCCACTCTTTGTTAATGCCAGGCGCATTTGAAATGCTAAACATCGCAAATATCTATAAGTTTATATGGCGCCATTAGTTTAAAATGCATTACTATCGAAGAGCAGTGCTGAGTGAGTGGTGCTTGTCTTGCCAGAAATGAATCGAAAGTTTACCGGAGAACGTCTCAGATGACAAGTCTAATAATTCCAAAAGATGAAAAAAGACAAAAGGACCGGAGGAAATCTCGCCAATTTTTGAAAGTTCTAGGGCACCATAATTTTTCTTCGTACCAAAAGTTATCCCTAAAATTCACAGCTGTTAAATTTTTACACAGGAATATACTTTGACATTGATTCTAATCAGTGGATCTAATGGTGGAATACAACAACATTATCAATTGCACGTTGAGAGAAGCAAACTTGTCATCTTTGACGAATTCAAAGTTTAAAAATTGACGCAATGAGAGACAAACTCGGAATATCAGAAAATGGAGACAGAATTGGACAAAAACATAGTCACGAGTCTACAGTATTGTAAACTAACCCGATCCAATCATTTGAGCTCTTGCCCCCCCAATCTTACGTGGGTCCAGAAATAAAGGCAGAATGAAAACTACCGGTACGCTAATTAACGGATTCACCGTAAACCTGGATTGGCACTGCCCCCTCCCCCACCCCCTATGGACACTATCCAAAACCCGATCTAAATAGACAATCTGCATGTAAACAATAAAATGCATACGCCCCAGAATGCGCCGTACAGCTAAAACCCGTTAACAGCCTAATCAGGTGTCTGTATGCAACATCTCTTGAGCATTTGCCTGAAATAAAAAAGCTATTCATATTTTGATCAAATAATCATAAAACATCGTGAGCATCTTGTTCAGAAAATCCAGATTCAATACTTTGATCGTCGCAATCAAGTGAAATTGAAGACGGAATATAGGCCATGAACTCCGGGTCAGACAGGTCCCCTACGCCGCCGCCGCCGCCGCCGATGACGGGGTCCTGGACGCCGTTGACGTTGATGGAGGGCAGACTGGCGGTGAGGGGGATGGCGTAGGCAGCGCTGTTCAGAAGGCAGGGTAAACTGCTGGCCAGAGGGCTGTGATTCAAGGGGCCCTGAAGTCTGTCTGAGGCCGAGCAGAGATTCTCATCACCGTCGAAGGTCGAGTTCGTTTGATCTTCGCCGTTGATGAAGAACGAAGGGACGACATCACTTAGTCTGAGGAAGACAAAATAGAAATTAAAATCGATTAACTATTAGTTTATGCGCGTCTGCAACAGCGCCTTGTATGCTGCGTATTTATTAATTATGTTTATTTCAAGACAACTTCTATAGCGCCGTGCACTAGGCTAAGACCTACGACAAGGGTGCTGCACTCGCAGTCAAACCATAACCTAGACTAAAAAGGTGTCTTTAGTTCTCGCAGGAACAGCCCAGCCGAGCCTGCTTCAGTCACCGCGGGCGGTAAAGCGTTCCAGAGCAATATGGGTTCCCGCGTGTGAAGGACCTGTATCCGAACTTCGGGGTCTGCGACGGAGGTGGGACGAGCAGTAGGACACGATGGCCGGAGCAAAGTGCCGACCTCCGCACGTTCGACGTCGACCTTAGAACCAGTTCGACCAGGTACTGTGGGCAGAGCGGATCATTTAGCGCTCGAAAGGCGAACCAGCAGCGCTTGTGGATGATGCGGTCCCGGGCTCGAAGCCAATGCAGCTGATCACGCAGAAGAGGGGGGGGGTCACTTGTGCTCCCCAGAGGCTGCTGAAGATGACTCGAGCGGCTGTGTTGAGTACGGACTGCAGTCGATTCAGCTTCCCGCCAGGGAAGCCCAGCAGCACGCTGTTGCAATAGTCCAGTCTGGGCGGGACAATGGCACGCACGAGGTGCACTGCGCCGCTGATCGGGAGATGCCGGCGGCGGACCGATCTGACTCTCCGTAGGTGGTAGTAGCAGCCACGGACCACATTGCTTATGTGTTCCTCGAACGACAATGTCTCATCGAGTAGTACCCCCAGAAGTCGTAGGCTCTTCGAGGGAGCAACGGTGACATCACCCAGCGTGAAAGGTTCAGGGCTCAGCAGATGCTTCATCATGGGAGTGCTCATCCACAGGAACTCGGTCTTAGGCGGGTTGAGGGCCAAGCGGTTCTCCTCCGTCCGAGTAATAATCGCAGCAATGCAGTCGAGGGGGAAAACGACGACGTGTCAGTCGTTCCATGTGTCGGCCGCGGGTCAGGCAGGAAGAATGCAACTGCACGTCATCCTCTATTACATAATAACCAATATGATTAAATATTAAACCACGGAGTCATTTGAGTATTATTATTATCATCTTTGTCGTAATGTTCATGTTCATTCCAATTGTCTTCATTTTACTAATCGTCAGCGTCGTCGTCATCGCAATGATCACGTTACCGACATTATCATATTTTGCCCAAATCCATTAAAATATTTTCGACGATCACAAAATTTCGCTACCTCGACAACTTTTAGCCACTGATAATTAATAATTATGAATACTCAGAAACTGCGCTTAAGAAAGAATGCTCTACTTGAAACACTCGAAGACCAAAGCACGCAGATAATTAATCGACAATAGATCTTAAGACGCCACAAGCACTCTTGAGACGAAGGAGTCATATTCTATTACTTTGCTAGTGACAGTGAAATTATGCAGCAAGGTTTGGAAGGCCCTTCCTCGATGGTGGACCTCTGGAAACCTCCTTTGATTTTAAACGAAAAACGATCGGCGCTCTTGCGATATTTACACATTTCGCCCTCGATCATAATCATAACAACCAATATGATTAAACATTAGACCATGGAATGATTTCAGACTGAAGCATTTTGGACGACGACCAGTTAGAACCAGTTGCAGACTTACGGTGACAATTCCGTTATAAGTAGAAATCACGTAGAGTCCTAGACACTGTGACTTGCGTTATTATGTTTTGGGCTATACTGTGCCTATATAATTGTTTTGCAGAGCTAGCCTCAAGTAGCATCAGTTAAGAGCCTTCTGCTGCGTTTTTTGTTTGCATCGTATACACTGGCGTATCAGTTACAATGTATAGATGACTGTGCGGTTGAGCACCAGTGCAATCTAGTTATTAGTCATGGAGAAATTACGACATGACCGTTTTAACCAGATTTTCGCCACTGTGCCAGAGAACAGTGCTAATGTCGTTTACGTAGCTGCTCTCAATCCTCTCATATATTAGAAGCAGAGTTGAAAAGGATTTTTTGGCTTAGAGCAGAGATTCGTCTGCCACTTCAGAACTTCTGATTTTCGAATCGAAGTCTCGGTCAATTCCATTCTATATTTGAAACCGTATTCTGTGAGAGATTTATCGTGTTAAGAGTGAGTGATGGTTGAAGTCAATAACAGTCCATACCTGCAGTCAGTTGACTCCGCCGGTGAGGAGAGCATAAAGACGTCCTCCCTCCTCCTCCTCCTCGATCGCGTCCTCTCTAACGGACGCCGTCCAGGTCTCTTCCGACCGAATCACGCGTCGATCGGCCGTGATCATCGCCGCCAGTTGGTCGGTCTCGCCGAGCTCCTCGCTGATGGCGCCGAGGGTAGAGGAGGCCGCCGTCGACTGCGACGCGGGGGGCTTGAAGTGCTGACCGATGCGCAGCAGTTGGGTGCGGAGGGGCAGGGACGCTCCGACGCCTCCGCACGGCACCGACTGAGTGCGCTGGATGGTCAGACGGGCGTTCTGACGACGGATCTTCTCGCGCATGAACTCGGCAAGGGCGAAGGCGAGACGCTCCTTCAGCTGCTCTTCGATCGTCTTCGCCTTCAGTTCGGACTTACAGAGGGCGGCGTGGCAACGCACCTCGACCTTCATCTTCCGACCTTCGTGCCGATAAACCCAGACGAACAGTTTAGGGTACTGTGGATGATGAATACTGTAGACGATGCGATGGCATCGGTACTCCATCAGACCCTGTTCCTTCGTCATCGCCTTCAGTCCGTAGTTCGTTACCGTCAGCTGCATTTCCTTCGGCAGCGAAGGATTCGCAAGGTAGTTGTTCCAGAGAATTGCGAGGGGGCGGTCAACGCACCCGTCTCCCTTGACGAAGGTCGTCAGAACATTTCCCAGGTACTTGACCTTGTAGGTTGGATCGGTTTCCGAAATGGCCAGTGTTTTACTTCGGGTTCTGAAGAGGAATGTCATTTCTGAGCAAGACGATTGTCGGTTGCGTTTCAAGAGAGAGCGAATATGTCGACGCTTCAGTTAAGGAAGGACAGAAGAGAGGAATCGACCGACGGATGACAACAACAACATTGGCCTGAAATGAATAGCACTTGAAATGATCGTCTAAGTATTGAATTAACCCCCTCCTCCATTCGATGACCCCGAATATAGAATTTACTGATATCGTTTATTATTATTATTATTATTATTATTATTATTATTATTATTATTATTATTATTATTATTATTATTAAAGCGGATTTATATAGTGCAGTACACATGAAGAAAGTTCAAAATCAAGAGCACTTTACAGTCCAAATGATTTCTGAAAGAAGAATGTTTTGAGTTTCCGCAGGAACTGTTCAGAGTCAGTCTTTGTCGTGATGTGACTCGGTAGCATGTTCCACAGAATAGGGTTCCCATGCGTCATTGATCTCTCATCGAATACTGCAGCACGTGACGGTGGAGGTACAGCCAGCCTGAGTTCCCGAGTTGATCTGAGTTGCATCCGCGAATCAGGGAGCTGCCATCTGCTAACCAGGGCTGCGAGGTTGGCTGGGAACCCTGGGTCGTGTAGAGCCCGGAACGTCAGGACACATCTCTTGTACGTAACACCCTCAGGTATTCACAGCCAGTGTAGTTTCTCCTTGAGGAGAGGAGAAATGTGATCCGTGCGCCCCGCTCCGAAGATCATCCGTGCTGTTGCATTTAGAACGCTTTGAATGCGGTCGAGTTGGCGCTCTGGAAGACTCCAGAGAAGACTATTGCAGTAGTCCACTCTGGTGAGGATGAAGGCACCGGCTAAGAGGATCGGCGCATAGACTACTAGTAACCATTTAGGAGTCTATGATCGGCGACGATCGTTTGTCTCCTCCGAGGACGACTTTCTTATTAAACGGAAACTTATATTGCTTTTAAGCATTTGCAGGGTTGTCCATGGGAATGGTATTTTCATGGGAATCACATGGCAATTGTCCCATGTGATGGGACAGGCATAAATTGCCATGGGATAGGATGAGGTGGGATAGAAAACTATGTCCCATGGACAAGCCTGAGCAACAACATTCAGAGACAATGTTCACCGTTATCGCATGCAGCAGCCAACTAAATTCTGGCGCAGGTTTATTATAAATCAAAGCGACAAGGATTTGTGCATTCAACCATTAACTCACTGCTAAATCTGGTGCTTATTATCAATGCTCGATTTGACGGAGTTTGAGGGGGTTAATCTCCCGATTTATCGAGAACCTCGACTCCACCAGCCGCACCCGGGCGCAGAGTTGTCCATGAGTCCATTTTTTAGAACCCAATCCAACCCAACCCAATGCCCAACCCATCAACCCAACCCACCGTAGCACAGTGCAATATGGAAAACCCACCATTAATCTGACCCAACCCAATCCAACCCAACCCCAACCCATGGTTAACCCAACCCATGGACATATCTGCCCGAGCGCTCAAACAGTTTGGCTTTAGCAACAGCACCCGAAGGAGGCCGAAAATGTTTGCGTATTGATCGTCTATTGTGCTGCGTAATCTCTGGTCTGCCATTGTTTTTGCATTTGGCTTTTACTTACTTTTCTTTTCAATTGTTGGGGTTTGATAAATCAAAATTATCAACGTCATCAGCGGAATATTTGAGCAAGTATTGTTTGTTTTTACTTCGCAGTCGTAAAATCCAACACAGTGACACGTGTCTTTGGATATACTGTTCGGGTTGAGCAGTGGCGTAGTCAGGATTTCCGGAAGGGTTGATTTGGTTTTTGGTTTTGACCATGACCAACTTCGGAAAAATTTTGACAATCAAAAAAGGTCATCTCTATTTTCCAGACAAGCAGAAACAAAAAAGGTTGACACCTCATCTCCCACGTGCTAGCAAGAAAAAAGGTCGTTACCTCTTAAACCGTTACATTTTATAGCCAAGGGGGGTTTTCACCCATAAAATCGCGTCCCAAAATTAAAAATGCATAGGATCTCATTAAAAATATTTTGTTTTCGGCAGCCATGGGGGCTTTTAACCCACAACCCCCTCCCCCAGGCTACGCCAATGGGGTTGTGGTTGTTCCTCAGTCGCGGAATAAACATTTAGATCTTCCTCAACTCATCCATCAATAGCACTTGGACTCTTATTCAGTGGAGAAAGACATCAAGGGAAAGGCTGACAGCCAATCAGCTCACAGCATGAGGGAATAGATTGAGGACGCTTCGGTTCTGTCCGACGGCTGTACCTTTTACCTTTCTTTTGCTTGTCCTGTGTTGAATTCCAGAGAATCGAGAAAATTGGTTACTGTACCAGACGATTAATTAGTTGTGTATACTTTGGAAACTCAGTTCCCAATGCATGTCTCAAGCAAGACGATAAACTTAGCTACAGTCAAAAATGGCAAACGATTTCAAATTCAATTTGTATAGTCTAACTATCGCTGGTCGCGTTCGTAATGTGGCAGAAATTATATTTTAATCTCGTATTAAACGCTGTTCTTATTCTGCTGTATGCACTTCCCTATCATCGTAACCAGCAAACTGTTAAGAAGACAAACACTAGCTCACCTGAGCGTCTGACAAGTTTACCTGCGTTTTTAGTTTCAATCAAATATCAGGTAACGACGCGCTAAGAAAAATCACAAAAAACGGAAGCATCGAGACAACTGATCTCCTTCAATGATATTCTGAAACCGACGTCGAAATTCCGACCACTGTTTTAAGTTCGCGTTCAGTCAAAGCTCACGCTGGTCGGAGGTTAGCAGTTAACGAATCGAAAATAACGATTACGCATTCGTTTAAGCCGAACCTGATCACGTGGTCTAGCAGGTCAAAGGTCACACAGTGTGCGTGCGTGTGTGCGTGTGTGTGTGTGCGCGCGCGTTGTGCGACTGAAGAGGCCGAGCGCCTCACGCCGCTCCTTTGTAGGACAACTAGCGAAGCGTAAATATACCCCCACACACACACACACACACACACGGCGATTACGTTGTAACTTGTAAGGCTTAGTAGTCTATACAGGAGTCGGGACACGAAAGAGCAGCGTTGCGCTGTAAATGGGAATTGCTGTGCGATAGAGAAGCCAGCAACAATGCGGTAGTACATTTCTTTACTCTAATACTGTACAATACAATAGATGGGTCTTGTATAATTTATTAGAATGTAGATAAAGTTATGTGGCAGTTAAAAAGTAGGCCCTAACTGAATGAGGCATTTAATGCCATTTATGAATACGTTGAAATTTGTATAAGTTTTGTTATTTGTTGATGCAACCACAAAAAGACAAACAAGGAGAAGACGAGAAAACGAGCTTATTTGAAACCATTCACGACAGAATATTAGAGAAGGCAGTGGATAAAGTCTCAAGAGACGAGTTTGAAGAGGAGTGATAACAAGATATGGGAATTTGTGCATAATCAGCATAATGATGATAGACCACAGCCGCCACATGATGTTCATCCAGAACTGAGCCCAAGGAGATTGTATAAAGAGCTAATAACAGAAGTCCTAGGACCAATGGACGCCACAGGATAGATCAGTGGGACTGGAGAGGCTCTCATTTATGATTACTGATTGAGTGTGAGATGTTAATACGAAGTCAGCCAATGCCGTTTCACTGGAATGATATTTTTGGTAAGCAGACTGGAAAGAGAAGTAGCATGGACTAGAAAACAAGTGATCATGCATTTGCATAGCAACTATTCTTTCTAGAATAGCGATAAGAAATTAAGATTAGATATAGACCAATAGTTACATAGATCGTCAGGAGAGATAGATGTCTTCTTGAGTAGGCCTAGTGGGCGAATAACTGCACAAGCGAATGAAGAAGACGTAGCCTTCTGTGTGTCTGTTTCTTCTCTTCCTGGCTGAATATTAATTCCTGCAAAACTATGATATTGTGACATTATTATTATTATTAGGCTATTGTCTTCCATTTTTCCCAGACATTTTGGAACTGTGGCCCACTTCAGCGGTTGTGTAAGGTCCTGCGACTCTATTAATAGCCATGTAATATCAAGTAATATAAAAATGCATTATGCCATCTGGCGAACGTTGTTTGAAAAGAATCTTCTGAGTTTTGAATAAAAGGCAAAGCAAAAGCCTTGATTCAATTCGAATGAAAATTGTGGCAAATATATTAGGCAAAATTATTCATATTTTTGCCAAATAAGATGAAAGAAGAGAAATAAATATTGAAATGTTTTGAAAATTATCTTTTTTAAAACTTGTCCAGGAACATACCTTTATTACTGGTCTTAAATATCCTATGAGTATGGCAAAATCGCTTGACCGCTAAGTATCTTCTCAGGTAATCCCGAGATTCTTATTGTTATTGGAGTTTCAGAGCAAAATGGTCGGCATACGCTTCCTTGTGTTATTGTGAAATGAGGTTAATTTTAAAAAGGGTTTCCCAAACTTTTGGAACTGTGCGATTCACGTCAGCGGCTTTGTAACATGCCGTGACCCAGCAACTTATTGTCGACTAATATTGCATAAAAGTTTCTTAAAACACTAGTCATTTTATATGAGCTGTGCATGGAGGATTGCATGCATATAAATTTCTTAAGACCTAAGTATACTAGCAAGGGGAAGATATAGAGTTTTCGCCTCCTCCCACCCATTTTTCATCCGAGTTAACGTCAATGCATGTGTGTATATTCTAAAATGGTAGGAAATTTGTACAAAGTGGATCATTGACCGATAAGAGTGTTCTGAGACGTATTAACTTGTTAGCACATAAGTAATGTTGATTTCAGACAAATTCTCGGCGCGCACAAAAGTTGACTTTCCATGTAAAATTTTGCACACAAGAAATTTCAGGCGCACACAGACTAGAAAAAAATTAAAAGGAGCATTGTAGGTATGTAGTAGTAAGTATAGACCCCAACAGGGGGGCCACTGGGGACCAGGCATTCAATGGGGGCCTCCATGCGGAGCCGCCACTGCTGCTCAGAGGCTCACAGACCGCTGCCACTCTTGTGGCTGTGCCAATGGCCACGAAGACAGGCACGCATATATGCCAACTTGTCCGACTGGTCACTAGGGGTTTGGGGCAGCGTCGTGAACTCCCAGCGGGTTCTGAGACGGAGCTCCAGACGCACAAATTTTTAGTAATATTAGAATTAGACGGTGAGCTCTGATCATTAGCGTCGCCACGGGTGGGAGCAAATGGGGCAAATGCCCCCAAACCTGACCCCAGACCATCTATCAGATTCGCGCAAATCCGGTGAGAAAGCTTTTTGTGGGGGTGGAGGAGGTGGGGTAAGGAATCTGACACGCGAACCCCCTTTGCCCAACCCAAAATTCCTGGCGACGCCACTGCTGGCCAGTATTCGATTTGAAACCGTTTCACATGATAGGCTGATAGCTTGTTAGCTTGTCTTGTGTTTACTAAATTTACTTTCGAAAAAACTCTCGACACATGCAGAGAAGTGAGGTAATGCCATTAGAGTGTACATAAAGTCTATCAATGCATCAAATTATCTCTGATAATAATGTATTTTCAAGCCCATTCACATTTTCTCTTCGATCGTGCCACTTAGGCCTATACTCCTCTCAAATGTCTCATCTGAGTCGAAATGTTAAAAATATATCTAATAAAATGATTGCGAAACATGCTATAAGACAATCAAAAACTCGGTTAGTATAGGACTATAGGCCTAATAGCCTATTCACGAGATGACGTTAAATTCTGTGTTATTGAAAGACAATTTAAACTCGAGATCGTTATTGAGCATTCGCTGGCGTAAACTTTTAGGAAAAAATGGGGGCTCAAACCCTGTACCTTCCACTTCCCCAGCTGCAGTGCTTTTAATCTTCTGAATATTATACCTATAATAATTATTTGCCAAACTTGTAAACATAGGTCATGCTACTGGCGGCCATAATTGTTAATTCCGCTTGATTTAGTAAAGTCGGATCCAATAATAAAACTCAACTGAGTAGTGAATTGTGATGCCTTAAGAAATTTATTCACATTTAAAGCACGGTATGTCTCTTAAAATGTGATGTGAACCATAAGTTACCTATACAAATCAAGGCATACGACTATTGTATGGAGTAATTAGTCCATTATTGAAAATTCATCTAAAGCCGCTGCATTCCATACATTGCGGTAACATTGGCATTGTCACGAGGGCCGAGGGAGCCGCCCTCTATTTGGACTGGGATCGGTCGCGAGATTTGCACAAAACCGTCGAGTATTTATGGGAGGGAGTGTGGGTAGTACATGAGATCGAAGAGAATGCACGAAATTTCTCAACAGGACGGGATGTCCACAAAACCTATGTGCCCCCCCCCCATTTCGGAATCATGGCTACGCTAATGATTTCATATAACTGTTTTATTGTCTCATCTAAGGAAAGCGAACGAGAGAGAAGAATCCAAGTCCAAATGCTCTGTGAAATTGTTCATCTGTGTATTTGTAAAATTATTCTTCAGCACAATTGAATGATCCAAACAACTTAGCAAAAGATGCAAAGTTGCGTCTATGAGTATTTTGACCAGCGAAGTCACGTGACTATAAATGTTCCCTCGGTTCTCTAAGTGTGGCTGAGATAATTATATATTGTCCTCAAAGATCTTCGGTCAGACTATGGGTTCAATTTGAACCATTTGAACCCCACTTTCAACCCCACCCCACCCAATGGAACACTTATTGATACCAAACTAAGATGACTACGTGGTTCAACTGGTTGCAGTTGTATCGTTATTTGTGCGCAACGCAATGACCCACCATTAGTCCAAATGCTGTTTCCTTTAAACGGAACATCATCAAATCAACGCCATTGCTATAAATATCTGCTATTGAGTAGCGTCCATCGGTGCATTTATCTCGCATTTCTCTTGATTCGTAAACAGTCTCGACAACAATCGCGAGTGTCATGTTGACTCGTTCTTTTCCTTTGAGACGTCTTTCTCGATGACTAGTATTGAGCGATCACGTGATGCAGGTTAGTCACGCGACCATGACCGAGAGCCCCCATTGGTAGATGTTGTTCTAGGCAGGGCGGCGTAGACGACATGGCGTAGGCGTTCTGACTGATGTACCATTCGCTTAGATTTGCCATCTGGTGCTGATGCAATAGATTGGACATTGCCGGGAGAGACGGACACCCTGAACCCTGCTGCTGCGAATATTGCTGATGCAGTTGACTGTTGCCAGCCGCTGACTGCTGCTGCTGCTGCTGCTGCTGCTGCTGCTGCTGTGTTGCTATGCTGCCGCTGTTCGTAACGCCATCTGGCGACTGAGACTCGGATGATCTCGTTCTTGACCTGACATCGAACGCCGTCGCTCGAAGGAGGAGGATTCCGTGAAACTGACGAAACATTTTCGTCGTCGCTTGAACAGTCGAAACTCGAGTTGACTTTGAACCCCGGGTCGTGGACTGAGTTTCCTCGGCGGGGGTCGTCGTCGTCGAGAGCGGCGTTGTCGCTGGCGACGGTGGCTTTCCGTGTATCTTTGCGTGTTTTCGGAGGGACGATGGATGCGTGTAGCTCTTGTCGCAGCCGTAGTACTTGCAGCTGTACGGCTTGTCGGTCGTGTGAACGTGAGAATGCTTCTTTCGATCGGAGCTGTTGGCGAAGCGTCGATCGCAGCCAGGATATTCGCAGCGAAACGGCTTCTCTCCTGTGACGCATCAACAGCAAAACAACAGCGTCTCCCACCAGATTATTCACGACAAATGGCTTTATCAGATGGGGGAGCTGTGCGCTTTATGCGATCGCATATTTAACGAATTTTTGATGCGACGCATTTTCAGCCGTTTTTCCGCACATGCAATTTCTGCATAAATAAGCGGCAATTTTATCCGCATTTTCTTCTGAATGACTGAGTCCCGCATATTTGTCTAAAAATCTCCACACTAAGCGCACAGCCCTAATAAGAAAATGCTGCGACCATAAAGCTAACCATTGAAATATTTGTTTGTCATAGATAGCCTATCCGTGGGTTGGGTTAACCCATGGGTTGGGTCAGACTTTTTCATATTGATGGTGGGTTGGGTTGGGCCAAAAAAGTAAATCATGGTTTAACAAATTGTACTACTTACGGTGGGCTGGGTTGGGTTGGGTTAAGTAAACCTATTACCAGCATGGGTTGGGTTGGGTTCTAAAAAATGGACCCATAGACATCTCTGACTTGTACTTTAAAAACTAGCAATATTGTGGTATAATTCATCGTCAAAATCGTCGTTAAGCTCATATAGGCAAAACAGACAATGGATGGGGTTGTTTTAGTGCAACTCTGACTATCTCTCGTAAATGGATTCTTAACATTTAGCAATTACTCCCAGAACCCAACGCCATATCAGCTCAGACCTAGAGAACGCGCTTTGTTTCAAGCCCCTCTGATATCTGATATACGAGTTACAAGCAGTGACGCAACCAGGGTCAACGCGGAACCAGGGCAGCTGATCAATTCAATAAACAATCATAATTTAAGTGAAAATAGTAAATGTCATTATCTGCGTCATGTTTACTGTCATGTCAACTGTCAAAATAACATTTCTAATTCCATTGTGGAATAGGGTTGCAAATTGCAGTTGTAAGCTGTGATTTAAATTGACTTCGTTTGTTACCATTTCAAACACTGGATCTGTGGTAGACCTAACGGTGAAGCTACTTGTGCTTCTGTTTCACATAGACACTTGAATCGAAATGTCAGAGTATCTATCTACTGGTCTGTCATTGTGAGCCTGCATTTTCAGCCGTTTACCTGACACCGTCAAAAGGACGCTGCCTTCGTGTTGTTGAATTGCGGTTTTTTTACATTAGTTTCCAAACGATTTTGTTAAATTCAAATGCCGCATTCAATGTTCAATAGATGTTACCCGTTTGCCAGTTGCTTCCACAATTGCTCTCACTTATAGCGCATAACTAGGATTTAAAGAGTGGATTCCAGTGATGGGCAACTAACTAAAAAACATTAGTTAAACTATAACTAAAATTTAAACTAAATATAAATTGTTAAACTTTTAGTTGCAAACTAACTTTCTAAAATAGTTAATTAAACTAAAAAATATAATTAAACTTTTTGCAACTAATTTTACAACTATTTCCTCGGCATCAGGTATGTTCATGAAAACATAGACGATGCTCGCAACATGAACATATCAGTCAATGAACCATTGAAATCATTAATTATTGTCTTTTTAATTATTTAAGTCTTAGTCTAGACTGCAGGAACACAAGTTTGTCAGGTTTTTTGGAAAAAATGACCCAGAAAAGATTAGATGAAGAAGGACTGCTATTGAGAATTCGGGACACCAACTCAAAAGTTTTAGTTAAACTATTTAGTTACTAACTAAAATTTTTCAGTTAAACTACCATTTTAACTAAACTATTTATATTTAATTAAACTATTGAGATAACTAAAAAAATTTAGTTAAACTTTTAGTTAGCAGCTAATTAGTTAACTAGTTGCCCATCACTGGTGGATTCTAGAATCTAGATGGCCAAAATCATCTCTGAACAAACTGTTAAGCATACAATTAAGCATATCTGCCCAGATAATAATTATCTATCGAAAACATCTCAAGGTGACTTTGCCGTACTTCTTCGCTAGGTTTTGGACAAACAGCAATGACGTCATCATTGATGACGTAAGATCCGACGCTGATCTCCTTGCACTAGAAAGCAGCGACGCACGCCATTAACCTGCCGTTGCTTTCTCTAGACCGGCGTTTTATCTTCCCATGGAGCTTGGCGCTGCCATCAATTTGTCGATGCCCAAACGATGACCGGCTTGTTGGCCGATGGTTCCACCACTCGATCCCGAAATTGTCACCCACAGGAGCGTAGCCAAGAATTTGATTGAGGGGATATAAATTTGACCCAGTATATATTGTTATATATATATATATATATATATATTTTATATATATATATATATATATATATATAAACTGTATTATATTATTATATATACTGATTACTGAGATATGATTTATACACCGATATACCCCTTCGCTACGCCCCTGATCACCCAGCGAAGTAGGCCTACGTGTCGCGCAAATTATTTTAGGCAAATAAATATCTGAAAAAGATTTACACAGATTCCGCTAATCGGCTAATCTTAATGACCTGGATAGGCCTACTTAGTTCCCGAGACATTAAGAAATAATAACTCCCGTCGTTGAAAGAAAAGCAAAGACATTGAATCGTTGCAAAGCGACTGATAATAATCGTTGAAAGAGAAAGCTTGTCTCCAGATCAGGGGCGTGGCTACTAGTCAGGGCGCCGAAATAGAGGGAGGGGCGTCGCCAAGGCTTCTACAGACCGACATTTACAGTCCCAATCAGGGAGCTTGGCGATCTCTCCGAATAGGATTTTGAGATGATCCCCAACTGAAAAATTATAGGGTAATAGTAATAATAGATTCAAATCTTAAGATTTAGTGCACACTTTCTGGTTTGATGACAACATATTGGCAATCACCCAAATGAAGAAAATATATGTTGGATGGCCATTAGTCTTCCCAGCGGGGCCTGGTGCAGAGCCCCTCTAGCGTACACATAAGGTGGTTAGCTGGATTGATATGAATGACTTAGGGGTGACTTAGCGGTCCTTAACCCATTCTCCAGTTAGGGTGAGGGCATTTTACTTGTCTCCATAAGCTGTACAATTTTATATATCTAATACAAAATCCTTCATATGTAAAGCATCTATATATACACAATGTCATTGGCGTTTAATGAAATGGTCAAACCATGAGTGAGGTCAAAATACATCCGGTGATGTTCTTATATCGTAAGCATATTTTCTATTTACATCTTCAGCTATATGGCTATAACTAAGACTCGATACATAATCCCGTTATTATGTTAGCGATAAAAATATCTTAATAGAAGCTGCAGATAGAATAACAAGCATCGGTGGCCGCTGGTCATGCATTTGTGTCTCGTGTCACCAGTGCAAAGGGCTTTCGGTACGAAACTGGTCGTTGTATAGTATACATACACAGAAATTGTATATAAGACTTATCTGATGATCCAATGCAGTAAGACAGGCGTGCACCGTCGTCCGCCCATGGCCCATGGGAGCGGCGCTTAGTATAGGGGGGAGGCTTAGAGTCGGAAAGAGCCACAATGAAGAAGAGGAAATCTGAGAGCGACAGTTCATAGAATTATTGTTCATTGACAGTTGTCTGTTGGATCGTGAATGTGTGTGAGGAGCTCTGAACGATTCGACAGGACTCATCTAATTGGCCTCATTATCTCCCCACATGTCAACGCTCTCTGCTCAGAAGCATCGATGATGATGATGATGATGATGATGATGATGATGATGATGATGATGATGATGATGATGATGATGTGGATTCGAGTTCAGTGGCGCAGCCAGGGGTTTGGAGGTTAAACCCCCTGGCTGGCCCATCAGAATTTCTTTATTGCATATTATTATTCTGTGGGTGGAGAAACGCCAAAGTCTGGTTTAAAGTAGAAAAAGAAAAATAGAAGCACAAATGAATATAGTTGTACAGGGGCTGTCCGCGCACTCACATAGCTACATTATAACTAACAAACAAAATAATAGGTGACGACCTTTTTGCTGGCAGGATTTTCGAAGCCGGGAATGGTTGGTCGTAACCCCCTTCGGAAAATCCTGGCCACGCCACTGTTCTAGTTGAACCCAATCTTACCGCTGCTCGGGCTAACTCTAGCGGCGCTGAAATCATTAAATCAGAGGGGAACAGGTTTGGCTTCATCTTATAACAATCGCAAAGCAACTGCTTCTAAGAAATTTAACCGGTGAATCAATTTTCTCACGACGAACCTTAGTGATCATTCGGGTGATCGATGATAGGAACAACGGATACAAATGCATTCAGATCTATACCGCTGTTACTATTACACAGCGATACAATAGTTGTCAATTGAACGTGTAATCCCTGGTCGTCAAACCCTCCCCCCAGAGTTCGAGAATTTTGGTTTTTAGCAGGGCGCACCCCAACCCCACCGGAGCCCGGAGGTCGACTAACTTGTGTCGAATGTATTCTGACGCGTCTGCATTTTTAAAAATCGAACACTGATGCGCGAGATTCTGAGATGCAGTAAACGCCAGAAGCAAATCGATAAATAACGTACTTTGATGAAAAAACTAAAAGTAATTGTAGTTATAATGAGTTTCGAAATACTGATATATTTTAGGTTGTTGGCAAACAAAAATTGGGATCCCTCTTTTTTGAGCATTTGGGTCTAAATGGGTTTGTCACAAATTCACAACATGTCTTAGGTATAACCTTCTCGACAGCAAAATATTAATTCGAATTTTCACGGAGAAATTAAACATTTTCAGTCAAAGTCAACGAACAAATTTAAGTTGAAATTCTATTTTAGCATTTAAGATCTCTAATCTAATCTGGTGATGCGATGGAGTCTGCCGATGGAGTCAGAAGACGGAGACTAAATTGGGGATGGATCGAAACGAAACTGGTTCCTATAGTCTGTGAACGGCTTTTTCCCAATCTAACTGGAATATAGACGCCGCCGATGACCAGAGGCGTAGCGACGGGGTGGATATATCGGTAAATATGCCCCAAGTCAGTATTTATAATACAGTATATACTATATATATATATATATATATATATATATATACATATATATATACATATATAATATATAATATAATATATAGATATAATATAAGCAGGGCTTTTTTCAGTGGGAACGTACAGGTACGGCGTTCCCGCACCCTTTTTTGCCAGATTGTATATATAATTATGGATATGTAATAATGCGTTTGGGAACGTACAGGTACGGCGTTCCCGCACCCTTTTTGGTTGAGTAAAAAATATGAGTTCCCAAACCTTTTTTCTAGGAAAAGCCCTGAATATAAGATATACGATATATTATAATATATTATATAACAACGCATTATCCATAAGCGCTGCTGGCTCACCTTCCGAGCGTTAAATGACCCGCACTGTCCACAGTACCTGGCTGAGGCGCACCTTAACCTAGTGCACGGCGCTATAGAAATTGTTTTGAAATAAATAAATAAATAAATAAACAATATATATACACCTTCAAATTTATACCCCTAAATCAAATTCCCGGCTACGCCCCTGCTGATGACACGGTCTCTCATAGTCCTAGTCCTAGTCCTATCAACGTCGACGCACGAAGGTCGGCACTCTCGTGTCCTACTGCTGTTCCGCCTTCAAAACTAAGTTCGGAGACAGGTCCTTCTCTCGCGGGAACCCATTATTTTCGACTGCAATAAACTCTGCTGGAAAAGAACTAAAGACGCACCTTTTAGTTTAGGATATGGTTGACTATGTGTGTGCAGCAAACCTTAGCCCTATAAACATCCATTTCTTGAAATAAATAAATAAATAAACAATATATATTTTATACCCCTAAATCAAATGCTACGCCCCTGTGAACAGTTCTCTCGTAATGCTTTCAAAACTAAGCTTATTATTTTCAGAAATAAAGAAAACAAAGGACATTTTGCGCACAAACATAAACATCCATTTGCACGTCCATTTGAAGAGATGCATCCGTCGAAAGACGATGGGCGTCTCGCTCCTTTCTATATTCGTCTTGACCAAACAAACATTTTATATGCGTATTGAAACGTTCTCATAGGAAATGTCATGAGTTTTGCGCATCTTCCACTGCAGCCCATTATAGCCTAATCTGTAACGGTGTATAGCGTCGCGATTATAATTAAAAGTCGTATCTGCTGGGCTTATGGTCACCAGTTGCTACGTGATCTACTTTAAACCGCCTCTAGCCCTCTACCAGCCATCGTATACAGCCTTTCGTCAACCTGTATGACGCATTGCATTACGGCGCAAACAAAGTCATGCCAATGAAGGCAAAGAGTGCATTATTCCTTCTGCAATAGAGCACACGCCATGGAATAATGCCTGGGCCGTTTGGTAACTTAAAAGTGAAAACATATAATATTCACTAGCTATTTATATATACCAGAGATATCCATGGGCTTGGTTGGCTGGATTGGGCTGAGTTAGGTCAGACTTTTCCATATTAATGGTGGGTTGGGTTGGGTTGGGTCAGTAAGTCATGGTTTAAGACATTGTAATGTATTACGGTTGATTGGGTTGGGTCGGGTTGGGTCAAGTAACTCTATTACCTGCATGGGTTGGGCTGGGTTTGAGATTTGATGGGTTGGGTTGGATTGGGTTCTAAAAACAGACCCATGGAATCTCTGATTTATATTTTAGAAAATCTGCTGCATGTGCTATAACTTTATAGTTTAGTCTTTCGCAGCAAACGTTAATTGCCATTTGTTATTTGCGTCTACGTTCGAAATGACCAAAACCATGACATTTATAAAACGAGTTAAAACAAGAGAACAGAATCGCTGTTTCCATTTTAAATTCCAATTCTCCTGTTGATATAGCGCCATTTCTCTACAGAATTAGTCATCAGTCAACATGGTCACGATATAAACACTAAAATGGGAGGGGAGGGACGTGGCTCAGTCGTGCATATGCTGTATACGCATATATTTGATTTAATAGATTTTGATAGAGGGCGATCAGGGCGTAGCGACGGGGGGTATGTCGGTATACATACCCCCAAAATCAGACTACCTTAAAGTTGTTGATGTGTTTTTGACAATTTTCAAAGTTTTTAAAGATTTATCGCCCCCCCCACAAATCACATTATACCCTCCTCAAATCAAATTCCTGGCTACGCCCCTGAAGGCGATGCTTCACTGTTTCCTACCTGTGTGAGTTCGTTTGTGAATTTTCAAGTTTTCGCTTCTGGCAAATACCTTTCCGCAGCCTGGAAAGAGACATGGAAACGGTTTCTCTCCGGTGTGAACGCGGATGTGGTTAACGAGCTTGTACTTGGCCTTGAAGGGCTTCAGCTGTCGACAGCAGTTCGCCCAGAGGCAGGCGTAGCTCGTCTGCTCCGGTCCTCCTGTCACGTGGTCAATGCCGATGTGTGTCACCAGTTCATGCATCGTCGGGAACGCCCTGTTGCACGGAGACGACGAATCGAACCCTAGACGTCGACGGTCGATCCAAAGGCAGAACAACTCCTGTTTAATGCAATTCTGTCTTCTGAGATAGCGAAAGAACATCCCTGATCCTGGGTGGTGGTGGTGGTGATGATGATGGTGACTCAACTGACTAACGTATCTCTGGGAACCAGTGAAGCCGTGGTTGGAGGGATGGAAGGGGTCCGAGTGGGTCTGACCCCCTCCTCCTCCTCCTCCTTCCATCTGAGAGGAGACTGAGTATGGATCGGCGACCGAGCAGCGACCGTAGACTTCGCTCAGTCCGAGTCTCATGTGGACGCCGTTGTCCTGTGGCGGAGAGGGAGGAGCAGGAGGAGGAGGAGGAGGAGGAGGAAAGCTGCCGAAGAGCGGATTGGTCGCCGGATCCATCGGAGGATAATGGACTTCGTGGAGTCGAGTAGTCGAAGGCACGAGCATTCCCAGATGGCGTCGTCTACTGGGATCGTTCAACGACGAAGGCCGAAGACTGTCGCGTCGCCGTCGGAAGAGAAGGTGGTCTCTGGCGGCGGCGGTGCCCTGGGCGGCATCCATTGGACCCATCGACCGGCGCGTAGCTTCGGCGGCGACGGCGGACTGAGGACTCAGCCTAAAAGATGATCCGTGTGAAATGACATGATGACCGCCGTCCATGAGATTCAACATCTCTGAGGCTCAGCGCAATGGAAGGATCTCCGCTGGAGTTCCACTCTCTCACTCCTACGATTACTTTCGATTTTATTCGACAAAACGAATATTTCTCGTGATGAGAGGAAGACCCGTGGTCTTTTCTGTCCCCCTCTCCGTCTCCTTCCTTTCCTCTTCGGCCTCTGATTCACGACGCCAACGGTCTTTGAGCTTCGGGTCACGTCAAATGCCTTTGTAGCGTCCTTCTTATGTCACGCGTCCTCTCTTCTTGACGCCGTCCAATATGTCCGTCTCCGTGACTTAATCAGAAAAGCGTCGCTGGTCGCGGGTCGTCTTCTTAAGGCCGATCGGTCAGTCGTCGTCAGAATGGTCTCCCATTGCGATGACATCGGATTTTTGTCGCCGGCGAAGACGCGCTTGTCAGCGGGAGACAACGGCGGCCAATGGAGGCGCCAACCGGCGGCAGGGCGCTCGGCCGACTGGCAGGGGGCCGGTCGACGACACGACGCAGCCACCTGCTACAATTGGTCGGCACTCTGATTGACAGCATCTGATCATGCCGACTCAATCTCACTGATTATTATTCGATGCCGTGAATTCAAATAAGAGAACAGAACGCAATCAAAGATTTTTCTCATCTAAAATATTTCCTTGAATTGTCCCGGACAAAAAATTCAATGAAGAATTTTTTGTAGCAGTACACCTAAACAGGAAAAACGTCGTGTTTTAATAAATGGACAGTCTGCTGCCATGGGCACCCGCACATTAGGGCAAGAGGGCCACTTGCCCCTGGAAAATGCAAATACCAATATTTCAGAGTGAAATTTGAAAACCTTGCTAAAATATTAACCATGACCATTGTGATAAAATGTGTTTGCCCCCTCATGGAAAAATTTCAGTGGGCGCCCATGTCTGCTGCATAAGAGAAAAGATTGGATATCCTAGAAAAATATTAATCTGGGAATATTTCAATTTGAACGCCTTTCTCATAATGCCAATTACGTTGCCTTATCCGAAGCTGTTTGGAAGAGAGAGAGAGAGAGAGAGAGAGAGAGAGAGAGAGAGAGAGAGAGAGAGAGAGAGAGAGAGAGAGAGACAGACAGACAGACAGACAGACAGACAGACAGAGAGAGAGAGAGAGAGAGAGAGAGAGAGAGAGAGAGAGAGACAGAGAGACAGAGACAGAGACAGAGATAGAGACAGACAGAGAGTAAAACAACAAGTCCCCCATTTGAGACAATCTGTGGTACAGAACGTACAACAAGTCCATTTGAGACAATCTGTGGCTGTGGTAATGAAGTGAAATGGCGAATTCTCGATTTCGTATTTTGCTTCTGAATATAACTCAGAATTCAGGTGAAAATGACATTTAGGCCTATAGCTGTTGACCATGAAATTACGGCGTTGATGCGAAGAGATGCAGTTTAAATGAGAATATAGGCTATATATATATATATATATATTTATATATAATGAGAATATATATATATATATAGGCATATACAGTATAGTCAGTAGACTTATAATACACAGAAACTGAAAGACGCAAGTGTCAGGCGTTGTCTGTGGGTTTTTTGCAAGAGAAACTCTTCGTAAACTCAGAAGAAATCGATGAAACACAGACGTTGCAGATATTTTAAAAAATGTCTCCTACATACACATAACAAAATCACGCGGTTAAATAACTTACAGCAGTCGAATATATATATATATATATATATATATATATATATATATATATATATATATATATATATGATGGGTTCTTTCTATGAAGAATCGGAAACCTCGCCTGAGTTTTCTCTGAAGATCGAAGACCTAAGAACAACGCGACGCCTTCGTCTGTTGCGCATTGTCCCTGGTCCAGCGGCGGCTCTTGTGGTCTCAGGCAACTTACTTTCAATTGAAGTTTCTGACGGACAATGAAACTCTCGGCTCCGGCGACCGATGGAACAGCTTTTACGGTCAGAGGGAGAAGTCCATTCGAACGAATTTTCCCAGCGTGAAATCCACTTTCATTCGCACTCTCAACGGCCAAACAGCAAGTTCGGCTTCAGGCTAATTAGGTCAATAATGTTTAACGAGGGTCATTAGGTTCTCAGCGCCTGTAAAACCCCCGAATTCTCTTCTGGAATGTTGAGTTGCCCGTGGGCAGGGGAGGGGGGGAGTAAGGCACCCTCCTAGGCCTCCTTCGATCAGAAGAGTCAAGAACGTCAACACTCATAACGAAAGACCCAAAGACGCAGGAAAGTCCATTTGACTGTTTAGCACTCAAGGCGATGTTGTCACGCAATACCAGATCCACGAATGGTGAGTGACGGACTGGGGGGGGAGGGCAGCTATTTAATCAGAGGAAATTATATTGCATCCAAATGGGATTCGGTGATTACTGTACATCCTCGTCCAGAGCCAGAAGTCTTCGTTTCCCTTTGGATGATCCTCCGTCCGTCTAAATGGACCGCTGTCGACAAAGCGCACAACAAGCGTCGTTGACTTCGAAGTCACTCCTCGTGATCCGCGGGATTATCTGCAGTGCATTTAGACAACTTTACGACCGCATCAACAGTTTTGCAAAATTAAAATCTTAAATTTGCGATCGTTGTCGATAAAAACCGATTTTAAAGGGAAATTTTGAGTAATTGAGAAAAACAATGAAATCAGATGTTTCAAAAGCTTTGCTCCATTTTAAGCTGACGAAAAGTAAAAGCGATCATCAAAGGCGTAGCCAGGAATTTGATTTGGGAGGGTATAAATATTTTGGGTGGGTATAAATCTTAACTATAAACCACATAAACCATATAAACCACATAAACCACATGTAAATCACACAAAAACTTTAAGGTAGACTGATTTTTTGGAGAGTATATACCGATTAACCCCCTCGCTACGCCCCTGGCGATCATCGTCACCTAGAGAAGCAGAAATACTAGAAATGAAGTTTAATATAGGAATCGGTCCATTTAGAGAAGCGTACGCTCGCTGTTGGGATGTATTTAGCCTACTGTACTTACTTCATCTCCTCTTTCTTCTCTCTCTCTCTCTCTCTCTCTCTCTCTCTCTCTCTCTCCCTGTCTTCCTCCCCTCGTCGCGTGTTAAAGATTCTCTCCTTTGAGAAGCATCGGCGCCCTGTTCGAACGAACGCTTTTACGGCGTCTGCGTCGAATGGCGGATGAAACGAATACGGAACGAGATCTCAAAGCAAAGGTTCCGCAAATAGACCAACATCAACAGAGACCCGCGGAACAATCCGCCGATCATAGTTCACTGTTCAGGAGGACTCGAAGAGCTCTCTACGAACGGAACTTTGAGTTCTCATTAGAAAGATTTTTATTGGCCTCTATTCAACGCATTTAGAAGCGCTCGTTGTACAAGTAAGATGATTGTCAGATAACAGAGAGTCAGATAACGAAAGGATTTCGGCGGAAATACCTACACAGGATCCTCTAATAAACCGCAGCGGTGATCACAGGACTCTTCGAAATCCACTCCAAGTGCTTTGCTGTTGGATTTCGAAGTCTCGAAGTTCTAAATCAAGACTAAACGCTTGTCCAATTCCCTAAATAGAACAAACTGAAATTGGTTTTGAACGTGTTTGGCTGTGGATTTGCGGTTTCTTTGGAACGCATTTAGCGCTAAATTTAAATATAGATTCTAAAATGAAAAGATTTTTGCCTTTCAAATGGTTAAACCGTTAAACGTATAATACCATTCTGGGAATGGAGGTTGAGATCATGAGGAGCGATTGTCCTGTGCGCTGTGAGCGCTGAGTGAACCGCGAACGATGATTCAAATCATGGAATAACTTCTTTAGCGCCATTTTAGATAATGCGATTGTAATCATTCGATGGTCACTTGAAGGTTAAATAAATCGTTGAGAAATTTCCGTTGTAGATCTGTCGAAAAGCGTCAAGATATTGTAAGCATTGGAAAAAATATTTAAGAAGATGCTACTTCGACACCACCACAGTGCTACATCAGCTAAAGAGCTGCCGTTAAAATCAGCTGCAAAAAGCAGACATTTATACGTTTCTAGCAAAATAGACATTGAAAATTTGAAGGACAAAAGTAGATAAAATTGAAAAATAAACCCCAACATTCTGGCACAACCTATGACAGTGATAGTAAAATTAATGATAAGCCTGCTTCATAAAGAGCAAACGCTTGCATTTAAATCAGATCAACTGACTGCGCTTGGAAACAATTTCAATTTCAGATAAAAGAATGTAACTAACGCCAGAGAAAGAGCTCGGCGTTATTATACGAATTTATAGCTCACTATTGGGCCTAAAATCGTTATTAAATGAACTTCCCTTAAGAACTCCATTTAAGCCTAAATAATTTAGACAGTAGGTTTATAATCATTTACAGGGTGGCGCAAAAAACGGACTATATTAAATGCAAACCTAAATGTGACTATAGTTCATTTTTTTGCGCCACCCTGTATATACATACATACATACATACATACATACATACATACATACATACATACATACAGACAGACAGATAGATAGACAAACACTAGCATACACACGCACAAAGATCATTGCTCGCAGTAGCAGTTGATTACGAGAAACAAGATTTTAACGTAGAAATTCAGTCGCGTGTGATAGTTGAAAATCCGCGTTTTAGGGAAAAGGCGTTCAGGTTGATATGACGCAATTTTTACCAATTGTTTTTTGGCGAATCCAGCTTAAAGACAAGATTTGTAAAAACACAAAGCATTGTACGCAATGCCGAACATGACGGGCAGGCTTGGCTGTTTTTCCCCCCGTTAGACACAAACAGCGCTGCATGGCGTAAGCTCCGCCCCCAGCGTCCTAACGACGTCCAAACAGGCGATTATAGAATGACGTAACCAATCCATTCGATTATATTATCCATTCACGTCGCGTTTCAGCGTTCCAGACAGACATCACGAGAAAACTAATAAATCACATAAGGTCCACGTAGCCACACCGCTATGCAATTTACGGTGTGTGTGTGTGTGTGTGTGTGTGTGTGTTAATGATAGAAATGGTTTCCTTTAATTCTGCGTCTGACTGGAACTGATGCGTAGACGATCTCTTTTCTCATCACGAGACGTCGTCTCAACCTGTTGAAAAGACTTCGCAGATGCATTGCCGACTGTGTGTGTGTGTGTGTGTGTTCGTGTGTGTGTATGAGTGAGTGAGAGTATGGGAACACACGCACGCACACATACGCACATAACAATGGACTTGCAAATCAGCCGTGCAGACAGCTTCTCACTCCATTCGTATCTCCATTTGTAGTTGGCCGAGTGAAAAGAGACTCTTACAGATGCCAACATGTGAAGCTAAACGACGATGCTTCATCCATATCATTATCATCATCATCATCATCATCATCAGCAGCAGCAGCAGCAGCAGCATCACCTTCTTCTTCCTCCCCTCTTCTCATTCTTTCTACTTCTTCATCCTTTCTTCTTCTTCTTCTTCTTCTTCTTCTTCTTCTTCTTCTTCTTCTTCTTCTTCTTCTCCTCCTTCCTCTCCTCCTCCTCGTTTTCCTCCTCGTCCTCCTCCCTCCTCCTCCTCTTCCTCCTCTTCCTCCTTCTCTCCTCCTCCTTCTTCTTTTTCTTCTTATTTTTCTTCTTCTTTTTCTTTTTCGTGTGGTCTTTAGTAGTGAAGATTTTGAAATGATTTCGTTTGTTGAAGTTGTCTTTTTCTCTTATCGATCGTCAATTTGTTCTCTCTGTTAACTCTAGTGACTCAATTGGAGGCGGCAAATGAGTCGCCGTTTGATCCTTGTGTTTGGCCTTGTTTTGAGCCTCGTTTTGGAGCCTTGTTTTCAGTGGCGGTTCCAGGATTTCTTGGTGGAAGGGGATAAATGAATTCATAGAAAGTTGGTGGGGAGGGATGAAAATGGAAGGAAAAAATCGCTAAAATTTGCCGAAAAGGGCTGGAAAAAGGAAAATTTTCCCCTAATTTTACTGCAATTTTATCGAAAAAATGGATTGACAAGCTAAAAAAGGTCATCCCCGGTTAGTTTTACTAGATTTTAACCCAAAAGTAGGTTTCACAAGCAAAAAAGTAAGTCCGAAAGCCCGGTGGGGAGGGATGCATCCCCACTCACCCCCACGTGGAACCGCCACTGCTTGTTTTTGAGCTCTCATTGAGTCGACAATTTCTCATGAGTTCATTTTAGAATTCGCTCTGAAGAATTGCATTTTGCAATAAAAGGTTCTGTAATGTATTTTGAAACTAGTTATTCTGCTCCTCAATTATCAAAATAAAGGCAACAGCTGTGGCCATGGGACAGGGGCGAACCCGGGCGATTGCCCCTTTCGTTTGCCCCTCATCGATGCCGAAGGAAACAGGATCATGACTTTATATCAGTTTATGGTGTGGTCTCCGTCGATTGACACATTGTTGTATTTGCAGCTTCTATCTTCCGAGGACTTAATCCTTTTAGGAAAAGAAACGATTTCCTTCAGATTTCCTCAACGCCGTTGACATGAGGTGATGGCGTCATCAGCCGTCATGTCGATTGAAAGACGCGCAGTGGTTGGTGGCTCCGCATGGGGGTTCGGGGGTCCGTGCCCCCATTGAATGGCCCCAGTGACCCCCTGTTGGAACCTATACTTACTACTACATACCTATCAACAAATGGTTGGCCCGCGTGCTTAAAAGTTGCCACCTCAACGGCTCCCCTATTTGCCAAATCCTGAAGCCGCCATTGTTGTGCATTAAGAATTTCTAACGAAACTTTCGCCAGACAATCGCTTTGTTAACTCTGGCACCGCTAGGAGTCTCTTCCACTCTCCTTCGGATCTTCCCAATTTTTCAGAGACCTGATTAGATATTTTCAAGCGCTTTCAGATGCCTATAGGGGAAGGGTTCACTGACATTTAGGGGTAGGCCTATGTTCTATGCCGTTATTAGTTCACAGCAGAAAGGCATTGTTTTAAACACGAGCATAATTAATAAGGAAACATATATTTAATAATGTCATATACGTTTTGTACTCATTCAGTGCACCCAAAAGTTCCGCGAAAATCTGAAAATTGTTAAATTCCATGGGATGATTAAGTTTGAGGGCCAATGACTTTCACTACTTGAATAAAATCAGCAACTTGAAATGCTAATTATGTAGGGCTTTAGGTGCAGAATCTAAGTCGTATAAATATATACAATGCACATAGACTGCATGGCCGAAGAAGAGGAATTATCGAGAGCTGACCACCAAGTGTAATAATAAATACGTTGGACGCTTTGTTAAGCGAAGGAAATTAATTCTTCCGTCTGACGGGAAAGATTGCCTTCTGCATTAGACGGAAACTCAAGTGCGTCGAGAGAATGCTTGACTCGAGGAGTGACAAAATGGAGAGTAGGCGAAAGGAGGCGTCATGCAGAGGGAGGTGGAGATGACATTTGGAGAATTGATTTTGCCTGCAAGAGTTTCACTGTGCTTCTTTAAGTGTCTCAATTGTGAGACTTGTGTAATTTATTGAAGCCGGTGAAATCAACTCTTGTCACCTGCGAAGTCAATCATTGAACCATTTTCCAATTTTCCAGCTGAGCCACTGCAGATCAGGGCTGGGTCACGGCCCCGGGGTCATGGCCCCGGGCCATGGCCCAAGAGGGCGATATAAGTTAGTTGACAACAGCGACAGGAAAAAGAAACCAGAAGAAAATTTGGACAGAAAGGAATAAAATAAAGAAACTGAATGTAGAATAAAGAAAATAAAAAAGCAGAAAATGAAGAAAAGCTGCGGTTGCTATTAATGCAATTAATCTAAAGTTATAACTTTTGTGGTTCATAGACGATGAATTCTCACTCTTCACGGATTCTAATATTTCAGTTTTGATTTTCTGTTACATGATTTGACCCCTCCTCCCTCCCTAATGAAGTTTTTCCCTCCTCCCTATTTCCCTCCCTCCCCTCCTCCCCTCCCTCCTCCCCCCTTCCCTCCCCTCCTCCCCTCCTCCCCTCCCTCCCCCCTCCCCTCCCCTCCTCCCTCCCTCTTCCCTCCTCCCTCCCTCCCTCCCTCCCTCCCTCCCTCCCTCCTCCCCTCCCCCCTCCCTCCCTCCCCTCCCCTCCCTCCCTCTCAGTCTCTTGTCAACTCTCTCTCTCTCTCTCTCTCAGCAACAGGTCTTTCTTTTGTCCCTCGTACTTTCATCCATCCTCCATCCTTCGTGTTGAGGTCAGTCAACAGAGGATGTTGGATTGAACTGCAGAAGTAAGTGATGATCAATGCCGTGCAGCGACCTCTAGCCGTTCTCCTCTGCTTCTCCCCAATTTCTTTGACTGAAGGAAATTCACTTCCGCCGACGACGACAACGGAGAAAACGAATAAGACGATGACGACGACGAAATAGAGAGAAGCATCAACCGCTACAAGAGGCGGACAGAGAGAGAGAGTTACGAAGACTCATTGAATCTGTGTTACACAGAATCAACGAGATTCGACGAAGACTTCAGATGCCATTGTTAAGCCCAGATTCGTCAGAAATCGCTGATTTTTTGTGCAGATTTTCAAACGAAACCGTCGGAGAAAATCGTCTCCGAATCCGATAGTTTTGAGGATAATCTGTTGCATCTGTCAATGCGTCTGTCCATAACGAGGAAAGGCGCGCATACATTGACTCAGTGGAGGAGGAGGAGGAGGAGGAGGAGGAGGAGGAGGAGGAGGAGGTGGAGGGAGGAGGAGGTGGAGGAGGAGGAGGAGGAGGAGGAGGAGGAGACAATACACAGGCGCTGTATCTGGTGTCCATAAACACCAGTAGACGCCCTGTAGTCGTCATCCAGGTTCCTTTGTCTGTCTCTCACATTAAATAAAGCCTCGAGAACGAAAATTTAGATAGACTGGGCAAGGATCTCTTAATAGACTGGGCATCTTCAGTTTGGCTTCGGTTTACCTGCTTTCTGCGTTCGCCCTGCCTGCCTGCCTGCCTGCCTGCCTGCCTGCCTGCCTGCCTGCCTGCCTTTCTCTTTCTCTTTCTCTTTCTCTTTCTCTCTCTCTCTCTCTCTCTCTCTCTCTCTCTCTCTCTCTCAGGACGATAATTCGACTTTTTGACTCAGAATTTGATATTCAATTCCCAATCATCTGATTGCGTATTTCTGGTGAACTCGGGGATTTTCCTACACCCCAGGGGTGGTGTTGGGCCCAAACCAGACTGATGTTAAAAGTAACCATTCATTTAAAATTATAAAATGTCATCCATTTTCAAATTGACTCATATAGTCATGGTCAACGTCATCCTACTGGGGTAGTTTTGGAATAGTAGTGTCATCTCACACTTTTCTTGAGGGGGCGAGATAATTTTTGGGGATTTTTTGCAAAATTTTGGCCAATTTTTGAGCCAATTTTGGCCAATTTTTGAACCAATTTTGGCAAATTTGCAATTTATATATATTTTTTGGCAAAATTTTGGCAATGTTTGCGATTTTTTGCACATTTCACATGTATTTATTTAATACATTATTATTGTCATTTTCTTGGGGAGGGGCCACGGCCCTCCTCACCCTCCTGCCCCCAAATGACGCCCCTGTTTTTGGAATTAACCATTCATTGTCGTGATAATCTTTGGAGGCTTAGAATGTCGATGATTCGACGGAGCTGCACTGTCTTTCATTCATATCTATATTCCATGGCATCTCTGCTTCGTTTTTCATGGCAATTTTATGTTTGATGTTGTTACAGTAACATTCAGCAGTCTGCTACTTGACTTTTTGGGTTGTATTTTCCTTTTTCTGGGGACCAAGCATCGAAACCCCAAACTGCCAACTCCGCCCAATTCTATTCCCCTCTGGGGCCCAATGACTCTAAATGAAACACTGGACATTGACACCCACCCCGTGCAATTATGGACAACCCCTCCCCGAACGCAAATTCCTGGGAAAATGCCTGAGTGAATTGATGAGCAAAGTCAGATTTTCTATGCAATTCACGAAGAAATGATGGAAATCAATAAAATATCTTTCTGCAATCTTTAAATAATCCGAAAATTCTCTCAAATCTATGTACAGTAATCACTTTTAGAAACTGGTTTGATGCTAAACAGTTAAAGAGGTTTAGAAATGCTTCTCACTTTAATCGAAAACTTTGAATCTGCGACTCTGATTGACCAAAGACTTGACTCATTAGTTTATGATCTTTTTCTTTACTTGACCAGCAACTGTTTTTACTCTGACCAGGCCTCTCGGTGGAGGGGCATGGGTTGGCAAATGCTCAGAGGCCCCGTCGATTTGTAGGGGGCCCAGGCGGGTCTCCAAAACGTTATCTCACACATAATTATTATTAACACGCTGACAAACAAAAAATCCGGTCATCGTCACTTTTTCACACCAGATCTGTATATTTTGGAAAACTTTAGAACTTCTTGAGGACACACTTTCTAAAAAATATGAACTTTTAAGCTTTTAGGTGCACCTGACTGCTTTGCGCAGGGGCCCGGAATTTCTCTCGACGGGCCTGACTCTAGCAATTGTATTTTGAAAGTCTTGTTTCGTGGGATTTAGAATCCTCTTTGCCCTGTTTGTTTGCCGAGGGATATTAAAGCGTCGACGACGGTGTCGTAAGGCGATCATACCTGTCTTCCGGTTGACTTGATTCGTTGCAAGCGACGACATATGGCCACGGGACGTAGGCCTAATCTCAATCGACGATTAACACTGAACGGCCTCGAGTGGCATAATGAACGGCGCTGGGTCTCCGATGAACTCCAACCTCTTGAATCCTCATTAGAGACGCTCTCCGTCGAGTCTCCTCTGGTTACTGGCGATTGGAATCGAGAGAAAGGATCCCATCGGGATGTCCGTCGTTTGACTCATTATCAAGTACGCGCAAACACAAAAGACGAGACACAAAATACAAGCAATTCAGTTGAAGCAACAAAGCAAAATTCAACCCCAAATCTTCAAAACTGCTTTCATCCTGAGCGATCAAGAATAACAAAAACGATGAGGTCATTTCCAAGATCTCTGCCTTCGTAAACACGGAATGTCGTTGGTGATGATGATTGGAGGAGTAAAATTACAATGAATGTCAGAGCTTTGAACATGCGCTTAGTTTATGGCAAACGGGTTGAAAGGCTGCGGATGGGAAGAAAGCCCCACTTCGGTCGCAGTTCACTTCGGCCGCTGTTTGAAACCTCTCGTATACGACGCCTTTCCCTTTGACCTAAATTCCTCAACAATCCTCATCCGTCTACTTAGCTTACCACTCCTAAATACGCTTTGTCCTCATATCTCACTGCTGAGGTTTATCACCGCCGCTGGTTTAAAACGTCTTTGATATTCGCAGCGACATCTGCTGTCACCAAAGCAACAACGAAGATCGGGAAAGAAATTACGAAGTATTAGTCTTCTTTTGGGCGAATATCTTACAAAAACAGACAAATTGCTCAACGATGCAACAAACCCTTAGAGAAGACGACAGGAGATTGATGCAAGATAATAGATATTCAGCATAGAAATAAGAACACAATCTCTCCTTCTCTTCCCTCTCCTTTCTAATTTCAGCTAAAAATTTGCGCTCAATTAGATCAACGAATCTCTCCGACGAAACGCAACTGCATTTGCGACGAAATTCACCCGTCAAACATCACAGAAGGACTCTGACAGGTAAATAAATTAATGTGCGCAGCCACAAGCAAAACCAGCAGACAAATGCTTAGACATGCTTATGCAGACAGCGAAATAAAAAGACGATTTTTCAAATAAAAATTTCAGATGATTTTTCATCAAGACTCCAGGCCTTTGGAGGGAATTGAGACTTTCGGGGAGGGGGAAATCGACTTGGTTGGAGGGGAAAAAACAGTTCAATGCAAAATTGCTGGGATTTTTTTTTGTGGGGATTTCGAGGGTTTTGAGGTTCCCCTAACCGGCCTGGATAAAACACTGTGGTTCATATCTACGCCTGAGCTGAAGATTCAATGGCCATCTTCAATTGAGCGAAATAATCACTTAATTCGCGCCGATTGTCAACCAAAATCAACGACAGAAGCGTAGCAGCCACATGGACAACCTGGCCAAATGCCAAGGGCTCCGACCTGCAAAGGGTCCCCGACCCGAGCAAAAAAATTTTTTTCTCGCAAAATTGTAAAGTTATCAGTCGGTTATCAGTTTTGCTTGTCGATCTTTCGAAAGACCGACAAGCAAAACAAGGGTCGTCAACATTTTCGCAAACTTGTCAGATCGTCTCTGGAAAGGGCCCCTGCCCGTTTTTCGCCAAGGGCCCCGAGCATATTGCTACGCCACTGATCAATGAACTCGTTTCATCTTCGTCTTTCCATTCATTAGTTTAGGCGCTTCGCTCCGTACAAACATTCATATCTAAGACTACTTGATACTTGTACGTGTGTAAATCAAGAATTTTCGTCCATTTACTTTATGGATATTCAGAAGGAAATTAATTCCGTCGTCTTTTATAGTTTTGCATTCGTGAAATTATCCGTTAATAAAGCATCGTCAAGTATTCAGTGTCATCTGCCACAAGAAAAGAAATTCGATGATTTTGTCCACAACCGTCTTCTGTCAATAAAAGACTCAAAGAATTTTATTGAAATTGTCTAAATCCTTTAACCTTTAAGGCATTTGGCTTAGATGTTCAATTGAAAGCAGAAAATGAAGAAAGAAGACAGAGTTGAAGAAATTCTGGCCACTCTGAACATCGCATTGAATGCTAGTGCTAGTGCTAATGCTAATCATCTAATGCTAATGCTATGGCTAGTGTTTGCCTCCAACGAATCGTATACGTTTGGTTCATCACGAGTTGAAACTCTTGCGTTGAAACCAATGTCTCTGATGGCATCTGTTAACAGGTGGCTCCACAGGCAATCTGTCTGCGTCTTTTAAGCGAGACGCAGAAATGACGAAGTCTGGTTGCGTTGTTCGTTGTTGCCCTTTGCGTCGTTTCGTCGTCTGTCCTGTTGCTCTCGGATCACCGCCGCCGCCGTCTGCTGCCGACGACGACCGACGACAGAGGCGATCTCAAATGGAACCGACGGGAGGTCCGACCACGTATCACCGTCTGCCAGCGTTGATCACAGACCAGCGTCCATTTATCTCGACCGGTCAGTGGTCATCTCTGAAGAAAGAAGAACAGCAGCAGGGCGCCCCTCCTTCCCTCCCTCCACCGCCCCGTGCAGTCGCCGCCGATGGGGCCCTTCCTAGTGACGCCCTTTCATATTAAAACGACGAGAATTATTGTCCGTCGAACAATCAAACTATTATTTCTCGCAGTTAAATGCGACCAGTCGAAATTTCGATCAGATCGCCAGGGAAAGTGGGTGGGGCCCGGGGGAGGGTCCAACTAGCCCTCTAATTTAGCGTTTCTGCGGTCTTTCGGCAAATTATGCTGTCCGTCGACGGGTATAGAAGGTAACATTAGACCGGGAACGGTAACCCTATAGGCCTATATGATCTCATAAACTAATCGACAGATTCAATAGACGAGGAGTCTAAAAGCAATCGTCTCTAGACGTCAGTTAGTGAAGTCACGACAACAACTAATCGAGAAACAGACTTTTTGTCAACTTTAGCCATAATTTCTTTTCTGTATTTCTTAATATTTGAGTTCGATCCACTCTCCGTTTGACTCCTTGACCGAAGAAACCTGAATTGTGGACGCACTTTTGTCCTGCACTCACTCCACTTTAATACCTAATAAGTGTAGAATTTGCTGTCGGAATAGCCTAAATCTGCGGAAAAACCTGCTTGGCAGTTTATTACACGCAACGTCAAGGGATCTACCGATGGAACTGACCCCATTGATGATCAGGAATGACTGGTTCTATTTATCTTAGGCCCCTTGCATTGCGACAAAGAAACCCGGTTCCAAAAATGACCTACTACGCTCAAAAATCCCACACCCCGAAAAATGCGCCAAATGAATGGCTGAGCAAATCGCCGTGATTATGCGGATGATGTTTTTGCGGCGCTCAGATCTTGGTATCGTCGTCATCATGGGTAAGACCGAACACCATGGATAAGCAGGGTCTCTGGTGTGGAACTGACAGAGACCGCCAACAATCATTTAACAATTTCAGAATGGATTTTGCTGCATTTGAAGATTTGTTATCTCGAATTGAACATGACATCGAAATTCAACTTTAACTTCTTTATCCGTTTAATAACTCGCGCCTGATTGGTTGAACAGATGGTTACATCACTGGTTTTGTATGCAATCACGCGAAGTACGCGCACGACTCACAGCCTTCGTCCGGCGCCATTGTGAGCGCGTGGCCAATTGAAACCGGCTTATCCATAAAATTATTGGGACTATTATTATTATTATTACTATTAGACGGAAGACATCGGATGTGAACAGCCGGCGAATGCTTCAGTTTATTACACGCAACGTCTGGGAGAATGACCGGAGGATCAGGAAAACTGTTCTTTGCATCGAGTTCCAGATCAAAACAGTTTATGAATGACAGAGCAATCGCCATAAAATACCTGACGATGCGTAGTCATTCTTTTCGTGGCTACAAAATGTATCAATTTAAACTTTTTAAAGGATACAATGACAAGAGTTGAAATTCTCATCTAATTTCCCAGCCGTTCTCTTCTTCTGCTTCTCCCTCTTTTAGGCGTCGCCTAAGATCAGACGGTCGTCCGTTTGTCCTGCCGGAGACTCTGGATATGACCTGGATCTCTAATGATTTGGATTTGGTGTGCCATCGGTTGATGCTCCTGTGCATTATAAAGTGGCGCTATAGAAGTTTAAGGTTAGATTAGAAGGTAATTGTATGTTGTCTTCCAGAACGCTTTGAATTCTAGTCATTCTGGCGATAAATTTCAAATAATTTCTAGTGACTACATTTATCAATAATTGTTGATTTTCCCTTCAGCTTATCGAAAATTCAAGCCTTTCGATGTGGGGGTACTGACCAGAAAACCTTCACGAAATCGACATCTCGCCACGAGGAGCATGTGAGCCTTACCCCTCTCACCCCTCTCCCACATTCTGATGCTGCAGTTGATTTAGCAGACCGAACTCTGAACGTTATATGTACTTCGCTTTGTGCGTGTGTGTGTGTGTGTGTGTGAGAGAGAGAGAGAGGAAGACAGACAGACAGACAGACAGTGACAGACAGACTCTTGACAGACAGACTGCCAGATCTTAGTGACAGTCGTCGTCGTCAGTCGTCAGTCAGTCATTAAGAACAGAGAGAGAGAGAGAGAGAGAGAGAGAGAGTGTTTAACTGTTCGGCAGAGGGCGGATGGATGCTAGCGTTGTAAATCGTCGTTCGTTTAGCGTCGACGTAAGTCGCCGTCCTAAATATTTCACAACGCCTGATCAGCCGATGAGGAGGAGGAGGAGGGGGAGGAGGACGGGGAGGAGGAGGAGGGCGCTTAGACGCTCCGTCGTCGTCGTCGTCGATGGATTAATGAGGATAGATGCAGTCCGTGGCATTAAGAGGAGCGATCGGCTAAATGGGAAACAATCGCTCGGATGCGAGTCGCTTTCTGTGTCCTCCGCTCCTCTCCCTCTTCCTTCTTCTGCTCCTCCTGCTCCTCCTGCTCCTCCTGCTCCTCCTGCTCCTCCTCCTCCTGCTCCTCCTCCTCCTCCTCCTTCCTCCTGCTCCTCCTCCTCCTCCTCAACTGGTTCTTTATGACAGATTACCACCAGACGAATGCCGACCGCCGCGCAACGCCCGATGGTAAGCGCCTGTATTCAGTCGAATGGCTGAATTCCAGAAATAGTGGCCTCATGCTTTGGCGAGGCAAATAGCAGAGGATCTCCGGGTCATTCAACGTTGACATACTCAGAATGCCCAAGACTGTTTAATACTAAGAGGCTGGTCAACTTCGATGTACTGCTGCCTCATTATCTCAAACCCCGCCCATTATGACGTCAGTGGTTGATTCGGAACAGCCATCCAGCCTGTTGCAATGTTAAAGGAATACATGTTGATATTAGTTAGTAATAGTATATTGACAGTACTTAGACAGTCAGGCTAAGTGTATATGATAAAATGCCACAAAATTGTGCCGTTGCAAATTGTAAGAACACGTGGAAGACAGACGATCAGACGATCAAAGATATTTTCATTATTTTCAGAAAGATGCCAGTGCTGTAAAAACGTGATTAAACCTATCAGTCATTTCTTTACTACAGCAACTAAATATATTTGTCTGATTTCAAAACCATCTAACTGTTACTTGCATACAGTGCCGATCAACATTGGGAGGGTTTATAACTTTGAAAGTTGACCCAGAAATATAAAAAACCGTCCATTATGGGGATATTGCATATCATGGTAGGGACTTTAGACTACGTTAAGATGTTACAGGTCGTCGATAAAGAAACCGCCTTTCGTCTCTGGAAAAAGTCTTGACAAGCAAAAAGTCATCCTGATTTTTTCTATTTTCCCTCCAAATACCCTGCTGACAAGCAAAAATCATCCGAAATGAGTGAATGCGGATTTTGCGTCATTTTGGCATCAACATCATGGGGAGGATAGAATTTTTTACAATATAGCGCATTAGCGCAAAGCATTGGGAGGATAATTGATACTCTGTCGCCCGCAAAATTACTGGGGACCGTCCCCCGTGTTTTACGATAATATTTCATTAATTACTTTATTCAAGCAGTGTTTATTCTAGGCCTCTCTGGGGAGAATCAAAAGAAATTCCCCAATTTTTTTATTATGTTGCAAAAGATGTAATTTTCATTTTGACACTTTTATTGTTTTGGAGGGGGAAAATGTAAGGATGAAAAGGTCATGGCACATTCACAAAGGATGGAAGGATGACCTTTTTGCTTGCTAAACATTTGAAAAGAAGAAAACCTTTTTGATTGTCAAGGTTTTTGGAGACTTGACCTTGTCCCCAACAGTGGCGGCTCTAGGATTTGGCAAGTGGGGGCCGTTGGGGTGGCAACTTCTAATCATGGGGGCCAACCATTTGTTGTTTAATGTATTGCATTAAGTATTCCCAACTGGGGGCACTGGGGGCCAGGCTCTCATTAGGGGCACGGGCCCCTGACCCCGGTGGAGCCAAAACATTTCAAAATCCCCAATGTCAATGGCTAGAATAAACACTGATTCAATAAACAAACTAAAACATTCAGATTTCTTTGGCTTTTGTTGTTGTAATGCTTATAGTTGATGTTTTTAATCTAAACTTTTACGAATCAACTATACCACATTCAAAGATGGTTGGTATTGAAACGTTTGGATGAAAGAAAAAAATTGTTATAAAAGAAAAGGTACATTTACATTCTTTCATACGATTTCTACAACAGTCGCTCAATCAACCAGTGACGTCATATCCAACGCCTAGACCTGAATAAAAGAAGGGTTCGCCTGCCTTTGGTATTTAATTGCCTTGCAGAATGCCGATGTGACCTGCTGCTTAGTTGGCCATTAAAGACATTTTAGCAGTTAGTAAGTGCTTTAAATGATACGCCTACTCGGCCTATTTGTGATTTCAAACATAGTTATGTAGAAGCGCTAGTCTGGGCTTATCTTAAGCTTCAGACTATGGCTACTGATATCTGAATGCAGAATAAAGCACTTTTGTGATTTCTAGGCATTTATTCTTTGAGATGTTATAATTCACAATTTCGCAGTATGTCTTCATGAATGGCTTCACTGATTAATAGATGAAAGCTAGTAACAAAACCTGTTGCGCCTATTCGCCATATTGTGTTTTGTGACCAAAATACTGAGATATAGATAAACATCTTATGCAGCATGGAAAGATTGTATCACGCATAGCAAAAGAAAAGCCTGGCAAGCAAAAGATGTAATCATTTTGACATTTGATGAGCAAAAAAGGGGAAAAGGTCATCACCGCACAAAAATAATGACCTTCTAAACATCTTAGGGGGATTTGTCACTGATCTTAGGGGTCAAAAGTTGTTGACCTAATAATAGGGGGCCACTGAACGTTGGCAGTTGTTGGTTAGGGGAGGGGTCAGAATTGCCCCAAAATTGAATGGTGGGGTGGAATAACGAGCTAAATGCAGTTACCACCTTAATGGTCAGGCTGTCAATTGAAGGGCCCAGAGGAATAAAGATGTAAATCCAGTTACCCCATTAGTGGTGAAAATATCAGTTGAAGGGTATGGTGAAATAAGGAAGTAAATGCAGTTACCCCTCTTATTGTTATTGATACTCAAACCATGGGGGTTGGATACAGTTACCTATTCCAAAGCCATAAATTGTTGAAAATAATGGAAAGTCTACAATACAAATGCATCAGTTCTTTGGCGTATGTCAGACGGCGACTGCATTTGGTTTCGACGCAGACAAAGTGGGACGTTGAGTGGATGAATATCTTCTGCTTCTTTGAATTTCACGTGTTACAAAGGATCGCATCGACGATACGAAGTCCAACGAGAGAATAATACTCGGTCGCAAGCAAATGGAGTCCCATCGTCTGTTGCTGTAAGACAAGAGACCTCTTCTGCGTCGAGAGGACACGGAATCCTCTCGACGCTGCTTATGCTGTTTCCAATGATTCAAAAAATTGTCCTAAATTGTCACAGATCGTTCAGTCCCAACCCCACCCCCACCATAGCCGAAGACCAAGTTTTCGCCGTTGGTGACTGAGCAAACTCTTAAAAACGTTCTCTGTTAAAAACTCCTCTTCTTCCTTCAAACCCGAATCCGACTTCAGTTCAATTATGTTCATATTTTCAATGACTTAGTGGAAAGTTAAGCCTAACTTCTAAATGGCTCCGAGATTTCTGCCAGCAACAAAGACAAAAAAGGAGAATTCTGAATTTCCCTAAAAGACAAAAATTCTTCAGAAGACCAAACACAGAAGATCGCTTCACGTGCATAAGATTTCTACCTTCGGGAAAATTCTACCCAATATTTTGATTATTCAGCCATTCACGGCGTCCATAAATGGGTAGGAGCGTTAAGCTGTGAAGGTAAAACACGGGTCTAGAGAAAGCAACGGCAAACTGCACTAGATTAATTGCGTAAACCACCAGCGCCGGTTCCAGATTCGATTATGGAAGATAGAGGAAGAGAGTCATTTGTCATTAACTAGCAGAAATTATGAGAGGGAGAAGGAGAGGGATAAGGAGAGGGAGAGGGACAGGGAGAGGGAGAAGGAGAGGGAGAGAGTCATTTTTTATTTCAATTTTCGGAAATTTCAGTTAAAATTGGTCAACATAATAATTGTAGAATAACGAAAGACACTTAAGACCAGAAGAAACTGCGATGGCAAAATAAGCAACTATAATGCTCTTAGGTTAAATGTCCTCCAGATTAATCCTGAATCAGGAATTCTGATCGTAAGATTCGACGCTTAATCCCAAACGCCCGCGCGTCTTCTTAGAATTCCACGAAAGCGACAAAGGAAGAAGTCATCAGCCCCGGCGTTCAAATAAAGCGCCTCTTGGACTCGGTCGGAGGGAAATCGCCGAGTCAGCGCCTCTTAAATCCGTCTTCCGGGTCACCCATGAAACGCCCCGTCTGGCGTCTAAATCTCGTAACATGACAGAGATTTATGACTCGAATATTACTCCACTCGGCCATCAATTTCATTTAGCAGATTTTGGTGCAAATCGCTCATTTACTGGCACCTTCGCTGTTTCGCTCTCTTTCTTCTACTGACGAAAGAGAGGTCGGTCAATGGCCGGACCGGAAGTGGAGAGGCAGAGGAGGCGGGTGCGCATGACAGGAAATGCGCCGGAAGAAGACGTCGACGACTGTGCTTCGGTCGAAGCGTCGCATGAAATTGGAGACGAAGAGGAGGAGGAGGAGGAGGAAGAGGAGGAGGAGGAGGGAGGCGATGGCGCCTAATGCTGTGGACGGAGGAAAGGGCGAAGAGGAGGGGGAGAGGGCGGCGGCGGCGCATCTGTTGCTGTTGTGGGGGTGAATGTCATTAACTATTCAGATGGCAGCCGCTAATGTCAGAAATCAGTTTTCGCTTCGGTGATTAATAATTCCGACGGAGCTTCAGTCTCTCCGCTTTTCGCAATTTGCTCAAATCGAAAACGAAACGCGAGATTCAATCGCCAGGACTAACGGACTCAATCGTTTTCTAGGAGGATGTTTTCCCGAGAGAATTTCAAAAGTCAGTCATCAGCATAAACACATGAGGATCGTTGAGAAACAGGTGTAGGCCTACAGTCACCAGCTGCATGACACTCTGCGACGCTTAAATAGACTTTTTAGACTATTTCCGTGCACAGTGATCGTAATGGAAGTGATTCTGAGCAGTGGCGTAGCCAGGATTTCCGGAAGGCGGGTTGGTTTTTGGTTTTGACTTTTGATCAACTTTCAAAAAATCTTGACAAGCAAAAAAACGTCATCCTATGTACCTATCCCATGTCTTTCCTTCTAAAATCTTTCCTTTCAGTTGCTGACAAGCAAAAAAAGTCGTCACGCCTATGGCGCTTAAATTTTTTTAGTAGCCTCAAAGGGGTTGACCCTCAAAACCGCGTCCGAAAATAAAAATGCATGGAAACACATTACAAAAATTTTCGTCGGCGCCCAAGAGGGTTTTAACCCCCAAAACCTCCTCTTGGTTACGCCACTGATTCTGACTGCTCATCCAGAATGGCGCTGTATAAATACGTTGCTACGTTACATTTAATCGAATTACATTGCAAACAGGGAGTAAAAACCTTCTAATCCATTAATTCCTCTGATTAAAGGCTACTTTTGACATGGCTTCTCTCTTTAGAAAACTGAGAAGAAAACGGGAATTAGAAGAAGCGGTCAGGAGAGAAAATTCATGCAACGGAAGCAGCGAAGGAAACGAACCCGCCGCTCTCTCTCTCTCTCTCTCTCTCCGCTGAGTCCTCTCATGCGTCGTCTTCACTGCGCTAAGAATTCGAAGAAAACGACAATTCCAGAGACAAATGTCCTCAGTGAATTTCTAAAACAAGCGCAACGACTTAAATGCAAAGAAATTATAGACCTTTATATTTTAAAATAACGATCGTTCTTATTATTGTCAAAATACAATGAAACACGCAAAATAGTCAATATACAGTACTGCCCATAGTTCTTATATACTGCCTTATACCTTGATATACAACCTTGACCAGCATTGACTACGGACTGATTTTTACCCAGATTGCGCGCTAGTGAATAAAGCTGGTGCACTGCGCCAAGCTTTCGGACAGCACTATAGAAATTTCGTTTACTTAATTACTTACTTACTATGAATGTTTGGATTTAAATGCTGGGAAAATATACGACGAGAAATCGAAGAACCAATCATGAACGGTGAGTAGAATTTCGAAAATGTTGCAGAACTTTCTGAGTAAAGTAATTGCGTAAAGTGAGTAATAAATTAGTTGACCGAAATGTTGAGTATGACCTCGTTTTGTCTAGTGTCTACTTGTCACATTTTTAAAATTTTCTTTAAAAAATGGGAAAATGAATCCAGGAAGAGTGACCTCTTATTTTTGACTGCGACTTCGAGCGAACGCTGGTCATAACAAACACACGCAGCTCATGCGACGACTGAGGCTGTCGATAGGAATCGAGTCTTTGGAAAAGTTCAGTTGACAAGTTCTTAGAATCTATTTCTTCTACGGTGCTTGTCTTTTGCCCGACCATTTCTGCGGAATTTGCTTCAATAATTTATTCATAGTCAGCTCTCCAACGATCTCTCTTAATTAGGCTGCCAATAATATGGCAGGAGATTAATTGGTCCTACTGCAACGCTCTTTTAGCTTATTTACTCAACAGACAGACAGACAGACAGACAGACAGACAGACAGACAGACAGACAGACAGACAGACAGACAGACAGACAGACAGACAGACAGACAGACAGACAGACAGACAGACAGGCAGGTAGGCAGGCAGGCAGACAGACAGACAGACAGACAGACAGACAATGAGTTGGCGTTATCAGTGCATTGGTTAACAGATCAATAGTTCTACGCATTGAAGAATAAAGCTAAATCTATAATATTAAGATCCTTGTTCTGTTTGTCTCTCTGTTACCTTCAAGCGTTCTCATTGGTTGACGAGGAAGCGTTTAACGAAGCGTACGTTTAGCACGGTTTAGTCGAGTCATTGCAGCGTCAGAGGGGTGGGCGTGCGACGACGTTGCTATTGGTAACAATTGTTCGTAGAGGAAGTTGCGCAATTTTAACGTACATTTTAACGTACACAAAAATACGTGTACAGCGTCACAAATGGTCACAGACGTGATTTTAACGTACAGGCCTAGATTACGTGGCGCAGAGCTTTGCTAATGGCGATGAGTGAAATGTTGTTCAGCATGAATTCAATGATTGGGTTTAGGTATAGGTATTGGATTAATATTATCCTGCACTGCGAGAGAAGCGAGAATAAAGCGAATCTTTCTATAAGATGATTAAAAACCTAACAGTTTGAAGGTCCTTCGTTTGAGCCAGGACGAAAGTATCTGACTGATTAAGGTTTTAAAATCTGCGGTCAAAAGACAGCAAAGCAACGACAACACAATATGAACGCACAAGTTAACAATATTATTTTAATTGTATTCGCTAGGTGGCCATAGTCATCAGAAAATTGCATTCTTCAGACTCAGACAGACTGCACATAATAGAATTAAAGCTGTCTTTCTTACACACTGATCAGAATTTAACTGCGCTCTGAAAAATCAGCCGTGTAAATAGTTTTGCATCACTTGGTGACTACTGCCAGAGCCCATGTAAACAGCCTGGCAATATATAGTATAGACATTCTAAGTTGAATGCAATGTGATTTCATTTGAATAATACTTGCAAACAAATTACTTCTGATACCACATATCTTAGTCTTAGTCAATCTGACGTGAGATGTTAGTACAATAAAAACAACTTCACAGATATAAAAATGTAACAGTCCATGTGAAGTGTTGCAGAACTTCCTGAGAAAAGTAATTGGCTAATTGCGTAAAGTGAGTAATAAATTAGTTGACCGAAATTTTGAGCATGACCTCGGTTTGATATTTTGGTACAATTCACTTGTTCATGTTCGCAAACTTGTCTCTTCGGCCAAATCAACATTTCTGACAAACGTTGTCCTAGAAAATTCCTCAAATCCTCAGTCACTCACTGCATAAAATCCTACACAAGGACACGGATACTGCTCTTCCAAACAATATTCCTGTTTCTTCTTTACCTGATACACTTCTTATGCACTTTTCAGATAAAATTGCTAAAATTCGGGGAAAATTTTCTAGTGTTGCTTCAACTGTTGCTTCAACTGGGGCAACTTCTCTTGTTTCTGGCCCACTGGGGGCAGGCACACCTGTGTTTAGTTCCCTTGCCCCCCGGTGGAGCCGCCACTGCCGCCACCTGTGTTTATCACTCTATCACTCTTTCTGATCTTCAAAAATTAATATTTTCATCGCCGTCTACTCACTGTTCTCTTGATAAACTACCAAATGACATACTCAAAGAATGCTTTGATGTCCTTGGTTCAGTTATTCTGAATCTGATAAATCTTTCACTAACAGAAGATTGCTTTCCGTCTTCTTTTGCTAATGCTGTGGTCCACCCTCTAATAAAGAAATCATCCTTCTGCCCAAATGACCTAGCAAATTACCGGCCTATATCCAACTTAACCTCTTAACTGGGGATCCCGGATATATCTGTCCATTTTAAATTGAGTTACAGTTAAATACACGGTTAAGGGGTTAAACTTTTTGTCAAAGATTCTCGAGAGAGCGGTTGTAAATTAAATTCACGCCCATGCATCTGCTTTCAAATGATATTTTCCTTCACTTTCAGTCGGCAGGCATAACGTAAATATCATTCTGCTGAAACTGCTCTGCTCTCTGTCCACGATCATATCATAAACGCAGTGTAAGACGGCAAGGTCACCGCATTAATACTTTTTCATCTATCAGCAGCTTTTGACACTGTGGATCATTCCATCCTCCTACATCGTCTCCAGCACTGGTTTAGTCCATCTGATTCAGCAACGCACTGGTTCACTGCCTATTTGAGTCCTCGCACTCAGTCTGTCTGCACAAATGGTGCTTTTTCATCATCAGTCTATTTGAATTGTAGGGTCCCCCAAGGCTCGGTTCTTGGTCCTCTCTTGTTCACTTTATACACAACTCCTCTTGGTTCATTACTGTCAGACCATCACCTAGATTAGGGACCGTCCATAAATTACGTAACGCGGCTAGGGAGGGGATCCGGCCATTTGTTACGAAGTGTGACGATTGGAGGGGGGTCGTAAATGTGACGTAACGCACAAAAATTTTTAACGCAAAATTTTAAAAAAGTGATGACCTTTGACCTTTTTCTTGCTTTTCAGAGATTTTGGAGAGGAAAAACTACAATGATGATCTTTTTTTGCTTGTCAGAGGTTTTCGAGAGGAAAAAAATACAAGGATGACCTTTTTTGCTTGTCAAATTTTTTTTCGGATGACGAAAAAGGGGGGTCGGCCCGTTGTTACGTAATATTTTAGGGGTCTGACGTTTTGTTACGTCGCGTTACGTAGGGTGGAGGGGGTAAAAAAGTGCCAAAATCGCGTTACCTAATTTATGGACGACCCCTTACCAGACATGGGTCAATTACGCTTTAAGCAATTACAATTACATTACAATTATACGGATTTTTGTCAATTACAATTATAATTACAATTACAGCCAATTACATTGGGACCAATTACAATTACAATTACAAACGTGTCAATTACAATTACAATTACTTTTCATTCCTCTTTCTGCTTCTTTTAAAAAACTTAAGTGTCTAAAATAATTAACATAAATTAGTTCAACAAATTCATATGCTACGGCCTATTTAAAAAACCGTAACACAAATTTTCACAAACCCGCAAATGAGTCAACAAATTCGAAGTAGCCTTTTTCGAGCATGCATATGACACTAATTCACCACACAACCGGCACTTGACTTTAATTAACATTTGCATTGGAAACAGCATTATTAAAGTCATCAGACTTTTCAAATAATTCCATATTACTCCTGCTTGATTTACGCTCATCTTTACTGGTAGCTGGCATTAAACTTTTATTCACAAACAAGCGCAGCCATAGAACACAGGAAGTAGACATATGATAAGCTGGTTCCCTTCCAATTTGAAAGGCAGTAAAAAGTAAATGCCGGTAAGTAAATGTTTGCATGGCAACTGACCAGAGCAGTGAGTCCATTTACCAATAACCGTTGTGCTTTGACAATTCACTAACCATCCAATGTATTCACTGCCATACATTCATAGACTGACAAGACTTCGGCTCATACATGCTAATACGCTATTAGAACTTATAAAACTCACATTCCTGTAATTGGGTAAATCAATTACAATACCTCAATTACAATTAGTAATTGAACTTTCCACAGATCAATTACTATTACAATTACATTGGCAAAATGTAATTATTACAATTGAATTACAATTATAATTGTAATTGACCCATGTCTGCCCCTTACCACCTATATGCAGATGATACTCAGATTCTTATTTTATTTGATAAGTCTTCAGCAGAGTCTTCATTGGAAACTATTTCTCAAGTATTCTCTCATATTCAGTCCTGGATGTATTCAACTAAATTGCTTTTAAACCCGGCTAAAACTTACTCTAAAACTGACCCGGCTAAAACTGAATTTTTACTTTTAGGCACAAAGTCCCGGCTCAAGAGATTTGAGTCTATCAACTCTATTAAACTTGGGGATTAGACTATTCCTGTATGCTCTGTGCTATTCTACATAAATTCGGCTGCCCACCTTCTTTCATCGCCATCAGATTGTTTCACGACGGCGTGGTTGGGCGAGTATCGTTTAAAGACTGTCTCTCTGAGGCTGTTTCTCTGGGTGAGTTTCATTGTTAATGATTATTGTTTAGAATTATTATCATTTATCGAATGATATTATCGAATGATATCGAATGATATTATCGAATGATCGAATTTTATGATTATTTTCTGATACAAGAAAGAAGACGATGTACGATTTTAGTTTAGAGTAGAAATTGTATTCTTGTTTAATTTTAATATCATTGGAAAGTCAATGTGTTGTTTTCTGTAAATTAAGGTGCCAGATTTAAAAGATTATATTTTGGAATTACCATAAAAACTCTTGATTCCAATTTTGTATCAAGTCGAACCTAGGACATAAGCAGTGGCGGCTCTAGGATTTCGCAACCACTTAATCAGGGCCAACCATTGGTTGTTTAATGTATGTCCCAACTGGGGGCCACTGGGGGCCAGGCTCTCAATAGGGGGCACGGGCCCCCTAGTGGAGCCGCCACTGGACATAAGAAACCACTATTCTGTCACTATCTCCTGTCAAGTAAGCCTAATTCCTTAATTACTTAAGAGAGTAGTACGGCCAGTGTTTAATCTAGACTCTGGAGGACTCCGGGGGGGGGACTGACAAGGCCGGGAGGGGAAGTCAGATAGGGGGCTGCTGTTAGTTAATGTAGTAAGCCACAATTTCCGGATTTGAATTTTCTGGGGGAGGGAGAAGGCCAATTTTCCCACGGAAACAGCCTAGATTAAACCCTGAGTACGGCACAATATTACAATTGATGATGATCAAGAAATCAAGCAGATTAGAAAATTCTCATACCTCGGCCCTGTTTTAAATGACAAGGAACGACGAAATTCTGTCCAGGCTACCAGGAATATTTCAGTGAATATTTCTCAAATTGGGAAGGGGTGAGCTAATTAGTATGCATTTTGTATGCATACCATTGTCACATCACCAAATTTGGGGTTGACCTCAAATGGAGAGGTGTTAGGGGGTGTCCCTGCAGGCTACTAATTAGTATGCATTTTGGGGCGGCAAATTTTGGAAGCATACCATTTGTCGAGTTTTGGCAAGGGGCGGTAAAAAATTTTAGGGGACCTCGACCCATAAATGGGGCTACGCCACTGAGTTTCGTGCCGGCGCCTCTGGAAAGGAGTGTTAAAATAAGCGTATACTGTTGTTCAGTATCCTCTTATATGGATTACCGGCCGACAAACCACCCTGCTATTTCAAGAAAGATTAAGCGCATAAGAATAAGCAGCTAGCTGAGCTGCTGGACTCTTTACTTACTTATACCAACGACACATCAAAGCCCTGGATGCCTTTCACGCCAGATGTCTTCGGTCACTACTGTCCATTCGCTGGTCTGACAAAATTCCCAACACCGAAGTCCTCCTCAGGAGAGCTGACAGCATCAGCATTGAAGCTTCAATTGCCAGAAATTCCCAGAATAAGGTTATGATGGAGTGGCCATGTCGTTCGCATGCAAGATTCACGACTGCCAAAGATTTTGCTCTATAGTGAAAAGGCCGACGTCGCTCCCAGGGTGGCCAATATAAGCGGTACAAAGACCAACTGAAGAAGATCCTGAAAACCCGCAATGTCAACATCAATGACTGGGAAATTCAAGTACAAGATCGCCTACACTGGCACCACACTTCGCAGTGGGGTCAGTTCCATGGAGAGCACCAGAATTGCTCATGCAATAAGAAAACGGCAGGAGCGCAAAGAGCGCAAAAATTCCTCATCAGTGTTTCTCACGAATAATTTTGTATATTCTATAGGTAGCAAACAATGTACCTGTACTGCTAGGATAGTAGGATAGATCTGTTTAGTCATATGCAGACCCACACTGGGTCACTTCTGTCATCGTCGAACTAGATGGACTGCTTTTACGTCATGTTGACAATAATAACTTCCGACTATTGCGTTCCGGAATTTTTAAAAACAAAAAGCCCTGATTTAAGCTATGAAACAAACTTCTTTCTTGTGGATTAACAAAATCTGAAAAGAAAAGGGAGAGAGATTTGTAGAAACATATAAAATAATGAGTGGGAAAGTAGATGTGCCATACGATCGATTCTTTACATTGGGCCATCGGCACACTATAGCAGCACAAGAGGCTACAGATGCAAATTGCTCAAGCAAAGGTTGGGACCAAGACAGAAAAATTATGTTGTGTGCAAGGGTTGTAGAACAGTTTGGAAGAAAGGAAGTAACGGCTGAAACAATAAACGGATTCAAAAGTTATCTGGGTGAACTGTGTTATTGAATGTTAAGAGTAATTATAGTGGTTTGCACGCAGGGAATATGCCTCCTAAACCACTAGAAAATCAAGTTATTATTATAAACACTTCATTCCTTGACAGTAATCATTTGAAAATCACACAATGCAAAATGAATGTTCACTTTACAATTACAGACATTAGACATTCAAAGTTAAAAGATCTTTTATGAAATAATTAATTCTGATGTCGCATAATCTGATGCTTGATATTACCACAGAAATGAAAAACATAACAAATCCAGTGCATGTAAAATTTACAATAATTGATAGAATATGCTTTACAATAACAAGAGAAAAGATTAATACATTTAAATGTCAAATCATATTGTACTATTCAAAAGCTGCTAGATAAAACCTTCCTGCAAAGTGGGCACGTACATGTATTTAAGGTAAATAAATACACAATCATAAAAATGTAATAAAGGTAGATGCTAAATCATCATCAATACTACAATATTATTGGACAAATTACAATCAAGGGATTAAACATGAAAGTCAAAACTTACTGAAACAAAACTACAAGTTAACTTAAATACGAACACAAATCAAATAAATTACTTAAGGTCAAAGTCAAAGCTTTCTCTCCCAAGTCCATTGACTCAAGCACAACCTGGTTGATATGTTATTATTTATATAAATTTACATAACAGCACAGCTGGACTGTTTTGGCTGATAAGAGCTGGCAGATGAAGAACCAGAGATATTGGATGACATTCTAGATGGATTGGAAGGTGGATTCCATCCTGAGGAAGGAGCCATTGGATTTGAAGGTGGCACAACATTGCCATAATTTACATTAGCAGAATATTGGTTAGAAGTGGTCGTGGATACAGAAGCAGTTTGGTATCCAGGTGTTGACAGGCCAGCAGGTATGAATGAAGATGTGGATCTCATTGAATTATACGTGTCTACCACATTATCTCTGTACTCAATCAAATAAGCAGGGTACGTTTGGTTATTTTCAAATATGACATAAATACTTGGACGGTTGATATTATCAACACAAGAATCATAGAGACCTTTCTTCGGGTTTTTATCATCTATTGGAGGAGGGCGCTTCATCGAACCATCACCCCGTGCAACTTTACCAATAGTGATATTGGCGTAGAACATATAACGAAGGTTGTTTCTTAGTGAAGGCCTGGTGTAGTTATGGCTGTATCTGGCTGTTGTGGCAAAGTAGGCGCCTTTGCCATACACTGTTCCATTGACACCGTGCATTCGCTGGTCAAAACCAACACCACAGATCCATCGTGTTGTTTCCTCTTCTGCTGTTCCATGATAGACCATCACTTCAGTCTTCATTCCCATGTGCTTATCAATTTTTTCCTTCTTTCTAAAATCATGTGAGTTTAGATCAACATTCATGTTTTGTTCATATAAATTTTGTTCATAGAAATGTTTTTAGCAAAGATTAGAAAATCTTTACTAAAAGCATCTTCCATTGGACTGTATAATATGTTTGTAATTGTGACAGATCATGTCTTTTATTGACCAGGTCTATTTGCTGAGGTATTTGTTACATTAATTATGAAATAATACTATAGTATATTAAATGTGGGACAATAAATGGTGTCATCATCATCGTTGTCATCAATATCATCGTCATCATCAATTTCATCATCACCACCATCATCGTCATCGTCATCATCATCAAATCATTTTTTTAGCAATGGGAGGATAACAAAGAGAGTTTTGTTTTTACAAAAGATAATTTCTTAAGTTTGCAATGGCACAACTTTTCTCCACAGTGAGACTTACACTTGATAACTGCTCCAAAGGTCCAGATTCTGAACTCTATAAATTCTTCTGATTGTGTGTTTTGCTTCATCGACAGTTGCATGGAACTTGAGTTTGATGTCCTTGTAGATGTCGTCATGAGAATGTAGAGGAATCAATTCAGTCCCGTCTTTTGACTCCGTATCCATGGGAACCCACTCAACAGGTAGTTTTGAAAGATCGCAGCGGTAATTAGTATACCTGAGAATGTTTTAATTATGCAACAGATAACAGTTACAGACAATAGTCCGGGAATATATTGGAGTTTCTTAGAAAAAATTTTAAAGCCTGCATGCAAGGGTTTGATATTTGAAAAATCTATTCATCAACTTCAAAACCCATGATTGTTCACAGTGACTGTACTAGACATGACATGTTAAACGGTTGGTCCATACTTAAATCCAAGCATCTGGGTTGACACTGATCTCCAGTTTCAAGCAAGTGGAGACATGATGTATGTCACAAACAATCACCCTCATCGAGTAGTTTTTGACTGTTTTTGTCAAATCCGTTTTTAACTCTTAGAGCTTCTTACTGTTAGCGAATGACTGAACTTTGAAATTACTAAATTTTTCAGTTGAGTGTTTACTCTGAAAAAAGGAAGTTAAACATTATAATCAATAGCATTAGGAACAAACAGACTGATTGAAATGAATGAAATAATTACAGTTGTGCCCTGTTCCATTCTGCTGTCTTGTCTTTGAGTGGTCTACGCCTCACTTTACGTCCTGTCTGAGTTTGAAGATTTGTTTGTGTCATTGTCTTGAAGTCAAGCTCATAGAAAAATTTGTCAATTTCAAAACAGCAAATAAGCATTGGATCATACTGGAACTTCTGCTCAAGAATGTCCTGATATGGAGGATCTCCTGTCTAAACAAACCATGTGACAAAACGAACAATAACAAAGTATCAGGCAAAACGTTATTGCAATTTTAAAAATTAATTATTGTTCTTTCTCTGCAATTTATTTCATTAACTAAATTAAACAAAAAAGTAAATTTAATCTAAATTAGCCTAATTAGCATTGCATGACCAGTCAGAACACCGAAGCAACATCAAGCATAGATGGTGACTGTCCCAGGATCAATGAACCTGGTCTTTTGCGGATGGATTTGAAGTACCATCGATTGATACCCTTGAGTATTAGAAATGGTGCTATAGCAGTGCATAATTATTATTATAGTGGTCTCACTGCTGCATAAGGAATCCAGTTTCCACTTGAGGCGAGAGAATCATTCCAGTACCACTGCCATATGGTTGAGTCCGCCTTGTCTCGACAATTCACATAAGATGGAGTAGTAAGTCGCTGAATCCTTCCAACATTTGACTTCATCTGGTCAAAGTCTATCTGTATGTATGTGTTCTGAAATACAAGGACAAAGATACATATCATTTGATATGTAAATCACAAGTATGGGCATTTCAATTTGCTTTGATGGCTACAGAATTCACAATAACAAAGCAACAAATGTCAAAAAGTGATCAAGTTTACTAGGTAATAAATATTTAAATTCGAAGTAACAATTTGTAATCAAAACAAAAATTCAATACATAGAAAGTTGTTATAATTTTAAACAAATGAGATTGTAATTGTCATCAGACTAAGAAGACATGGCAGACATCGTACAGATGCAGGCCTGCAATATATAATCTACGCCATTCTGGAAAAAAAATCACATATTCAGTGCATATGCAGTGTGCTGCTGGGCCTTCCCGCTAACCTGCTCGACAAACTGCAATCCGTGCTCAATGTCTCGGCGCGACTGATCTTTGGAGCTCGATGGAATACGCACGTCATGCTGCTGCTTCGTGATAAACTCCATTGGCTACCAATACGGGAGCAGATCGTCTACAAGCGATGACTGCTAACTTGCCGAGCGCTACACTACCCTACTTGTCCGGACTACATTGCCTACCTCCTACAGCGGACCGCGACGCTGGAACGACATCGGCTGTTCAGCTCTGGCAGTCGAGTCAAATTGCTTGTGCCTCCCTCGTCTAAAACGGCTAAGTTCGGAGACAGGTCGGTTACACAGGGCAACCCAGAACTGTGGAACTCACTACCGGACTTTGTCACAAACTCTGACTCTCTTGGAATTTTTCTACGTAATCTTAAGACTTACCTATTCACCATCGGGTATATGTAGTATTGTAAAGCGCTCTTGTCTTTGGCAATTTTAGCCATGCTTATTGCGTTATAGAAATCATCTAGCTAATAATAATAATAATAATAATAATAATAATAATAATAATAATTCAGTGAATATATTGAACAGAATAAATATTCAGACCAAAATGAATGCCAAAGACTCACTGATATTGATTTCAAATCAAAGAATTCATTAGTTTTTGGATCACAGAAAGCTTTTTCAATTGATGAACTATTTTCTAATTTTCTCCATTCTCCATCAATTTTGACCCTCCAAATGTATGCAGTTTGACTGTCATGTCTATCGGTGCAATTGTTCTTGGCATTGCACTCGTGCTCTTCAAACACTTCACAGACATTCTTAGTGACATCATGTTGTGGAAGGGGTTCATACTTGTTGTTGAGATAATCTGTAAACTTGACAATCTTCTTCTCAGGACTGGTCATTTTTTCTGATTCTGTCACATGCTCTGAATTTAAGGGGCTAGATTCTTCATCTGTTATATTACTACGCATATATATAACTTCAACATTTGGTGTTGAATGTTCTTGCAATTCTGTTTCTCTTTCAGGAACTGGAATCAATTCTGTTTCTCTTTCAGGAACTGGAATCAATTCTGTTTCTCTTGGAATTTCTGCCTCATGGTAATCCAATGAAAGACTTGCCATCTTGCTGTTAAAACTCTGAGGTCTTTTACGAATTGCAAGCAACATTTTGAAGATAGTTTCTTCTGGTAAATGATCAGCACTGTATAACTTCAAGATTTTCCTGTTTCGGTCTGTCCAGAGGTCATGACCTTCAGGGCATTCGTTGTTGGGTATTAAACAACGATTCATGGCAAAGGCCATTGCATATATGCAGTCGGAAACATGAGCCTTGGTCATTGCAGCCATTTGGACTGTTATGATCACTGCAGACCATCATATTGGAGCACTTAATGAGAACAAGTTTCTGTTCAGTGTTGAATATTTGTGCTCCACATTCAGTAATCTGCCTAAGGTTATGTTCTGAATCTACATTGTGGCTGCAAATGCAATTTTTCTGTAACAGCAATCCATTATGAAATCCCTGCAGAGGTGAATATGTTTGCAGCTTCCTCTATCACAGGGCTTTGGAGGTGCATGTCGGAAGCACAGTCGCAGTGATGTCATGATCACTCTCACTGTGGATAAGCCGTGATTTTCTTCATTAATTAGAACTTTTATGTTTCTGCACCTGTTTAGAGACTGACTAACTGTCTCAGACGTTGACTCAGATGGAAACAAACCGGAACATTCTTGTAAATCAATAATGTAACAGGATCCATCGTAACAGTTAACAAGATAATGAAGAACTCTGTTTGAATCCACAGAAGGAATATTTTTTGGTGTTTGATTTAGCAGAGAATTTATGATTCCTTCATCAGGTAAATGAAAATGTTCATGTTCAACAATTTGTCCTCTTCCTCTGCCTCTGTTGCTCCATCGCCATCCTCTTTCACGGTTTCTTTCTCCTCTTCCACGGTTTCTGTCTCCTCTTCCACGGTTTCCTCTTCCTCCCTGGTTTCTTTCAGCCCCTCTTCCACGATCTCCTTCTCCTCTGCCATCCCTTCTTTGACGTCCTCTATTGGTAGTTCTGTTACCATCAATTGATTCTTCAGAAGCTGAACTCCATGCATCCATTTCATTCATTTATTTTCACTGAGTTTTCAATGTAATGTAAACAGATTTCTTTCTCAAGATTTTCACTTATCTAAAAAGATACAAAAAATTACTTTTAGAATTAAATTTTCTTTATAACCGAACAACTCAGTCAACAGAATCAGATTAACTCTGTCTTTAAAAAGAACTTCAATTCAAATCAATAACTTTCATATCTATTAATGTGGATGAATTAGGCATCAGTTAAGGGGCTGTCCATTAATTAAGTCAACAATTTTTGGGCAAATTTTGAACCCCTCCACCCCTTGTCAACAACTGTCAACTTTCAGTGACCCCCTATAATTATGCTGAAAACTTTCGACCTCCCGACCCACAACTAAGATGAGTCTAAGATGAGTCCCTAAAAGTTTAGAAGGTTATTATTTTTGCTGAAATGACCATTTCCCTTTTTTTGTTCATCAAGTGTCATAATGTGGTGATAATGGCCTTGTTTTTTTGCTTGTCACGATTTTTCCATTGTAATAAACAGTATTCATGAAATTTCCTATTTTTTATCATTTGTAAAAAAATGAAAATGAAATTGGTGACGTCAACTTCTCTCAACTCCCCCCTGTCAACAACTGCCAAACTTTTTCAAACCCCTCCCATATTTTGTTGATGTAATTAATGGACAGCCCCTAATAGTCTCTTTGATGTAAAATTGCTAGTTTAAATATTTTAACTTTAGTTAGTCTTTGGCAACCCTCTGTCTAACATAATTCTAAAAGACCAGACATGGAAGAAGTGCATGATAACAACCTATATAATATAATAATGTCAGATGATAAATGGAGTGATTCAGGTCTCATGTAAACATCAAATTCAAAATCAACTGCAGAGCAACTGGCAATTAACAACAGAGACTACTGACTGCTGTTGAAATATTAAATTTTTTCCATTCAAGTGCAAACTTCCTTATTCACGAAGTCACCCATCTGCAGATCTGCCCATGGATTTTCCTATTTGCAAGCTCAGGCTAACACAGCTTGTACTTTTTTAAAAATCATGCAATGCTCTATGAAAGTGAAGTGTTAACCTATAAATAATATATAATTCATAGCTGCATAAGCCTTAATTGCAAAAGCACAAATAAGAAGCGCATAAACTAAGCATGGGTAAACCTTTATACTAAATACAGCTTAGAAAATGGCCGCCACCGTCCAACAGCGCAATAATACGAACTGCTACGAACTACGACCTAAAAAGGACACGTTTACGAAGAGGTATTACTTATGCGATTTCATTTTCTCTTGTTGAATTTTGTTAAGCGTTTAAGTAAAGCAAATACTTTACTGCTACTTTACGAGTATGTACGTCGTAATTCGTAGTAAATGCGATGGTAGGCGGTGGCGGCCACTTTTCCCAGGGTACATCCAGTTTTAAGGTTTACCCAAGAATGTCTATCTGTAAATGAGTTTTAGATTAAAACGGTTCTCTTGGCAATTCCACCTGGCCAACATATACAGCTAACGCATAGAGCTAATTCAACAGAGCACTAAAACTCCACTTTACCTTCGAAGAACCGTATTAGGCTACAAAGGAAAGGATGCAAGTCATGCACCGAATCAATAAAATGCTTCTATAATCGCCTAAAACGGACTAATTCGACTAAAGGTCTAAATGAGATAAAATGACTAAAGATGAAAAGCTCTTCGGTTTCGGTTTCGTTTTCTTGGAAAGTCTTTCTTTTTCATAGAAATCTCCATGAGTGTATGATTTCTATGGTTTCTCTTCACCGATTTTTCTACTGGTTTTCACTCTTTTATACAAAAAAACTACGAAGCTCACACCGGCATTAAATTTTCCTTAAGGACTGAACAGAAACTAAAAAATATAACTGTAATGTCCAAACAACAATGAGCCTTTGAATTACATGACCCTGCGTGAATAATAATAATAATAATAATAATAATAATAATAATAATAATAAAGCAAAATCTCGTGGATTTCTATAGCGCCTTAGTAAACAGCACAACAGTAGCTGCTTATTCTTAGGCGCTCAGCCTCTCTTAAAATAGCTATGGGGAACTTGGGGAAGGTATATTATCAGCCAGGCAATAGTCAACATCCAAAGGGCAGTGAGGCTACCCAGCGGACACCACCGCATGGGACCCGTCTTCCATATATCTGGGAATCTGGTACGGTTTTAAGCCGGTAATTAGCCCCGGTCAATTGACGGTACCCGTTTGGGCCATCCACTCATTCCGGGTGTTAGCGACATCTGTTGACGAACGCAAACTTCAGCAAGGCAGTAAATGTATAGGTGGAACAAAGCGTGCGTGTAAGTGTTATGTAAAAATTTGACTTTTGTACATTTAAACTGGGATAAATAAGTTAGCGACTAAAAATAATCAAAACTAACTTGTCCATGGGTGAATTATTAGGAAACTATGGATGGAACTGCATTGCGGTAACGTATATATATACGTACGGTGCAGGGTAATTTCTTAGACAAGCGCCGCGAGCCGGGGCTATCCTAGGCTAGACAGACGTATACCCAATTACTTGCAACTAATATTATTAACCTTGCCTAGACAGACGTCTCCAAACTTCATGCTAGCGTGTGATTATTATTGTTATTATTATTATTATTCGTTTACTGAATATTTGACAGACTGCAAATAGTGACATTTCATTTACCATATTTCATATATGATGCTTACATACTGCCACCTGTAATGGTGAATAATGGAGTTTTTACAGTTAGACATTTGCTGTTGGTTTGATATTCAGACCTACAAAGTATGAAGATGCCAATTCCGGTGGAAGTTTGGTCAGTGATGATGATCACGGTGACAGTGATAATGCACCAGTAGTCAAGAAGCACATAAATAAGTAAGTAATTCTACTGTAGTTAATGTACAACTAATATATAGCTTTTCAAATTAAATTTTTAGATATAGTTTGTGTAAATGCATTGTAGGCTTCTGTTATTGGAGTTTGATATCGTGTTAATGGAGGTACAATTTTCAGCATTCATTAGTCATTTGCTAACAGGTTATTGCATGTATATGTCATGTATGGCTTGAATAGCAGTGTCCACTACCAGAAAATCACGCAAATTCGTTTTAACGGAAGTGTCTGTGGCCCTTCTCAAACTTGAAGAACTTTTGCTTTCCCAGCCCACTTTCCGCCGGACCTATACAAAACTTTGCTCAGTCCAACTGAAGCCAGTCCATTTGTTCCCAGTACACTGTGGCCCAGTCACACGTGTCTGCAAAATAACCTGTTTGACTGCGTGCAGCTGGTCTTTAATCATCACTTCACCAGGCCTTTGCTATGCATCATCCAGCTTTTGGCGCCAGGCCTTGTCCAGCTCAGGAAATTGGTTCTATGGCCAAACCTTACTCCGGTTCAACTCGTACGGCTTCAGAAATCCATGATATGCCCGTTAACTCAGGCAGTGCTGGTGCGCATCATCTGACTTCAGATGCCTGTTCTGATGTGACGTTGGTTACTGCTGCACATAGTCCTCTGGTTCCAGAAATCAGTGATCTGCCCATGAAACTCAGGCAGTGCTGATGTGCATCATCTGCCCTCGGATGCCATTTCTATTCTTGCGAGTCATTTAATGATGCAGAAATTCCGCTGGCTTCAGAAATGCAGGCAACGCCATTGAACTCGCACATTCCTGGTGTGCACCGTCTGGGTTCTTCTACTGCTAACTCCATTAATAATGCTACGCCCAGGAATTCTGCTTCTTCTGGACTACAGCATCGATCAGCCACTCAAACCTTATCAGAAAATGGTATATAAACTTTTTAGGGCATGTTGAGTCACATTTATGTGAATGATGTACTTGCTTAAGAACCTGGATTCTTAGGTATAAGTAGCTTTGCATGCAAACGCCATCATCTATGTGACAACAAAGTTATTTTGTTACTACTATATCGTTTCTAGCCCGCGGTATATTAATTGACCTGTAGTATTATCTAACAATTGAAACTGCAGTTTCCTACAAGTTTCATGTTTCAATATATTTAGTTGAAATTATGCTGTGACAGATGAATTACGAGGCACACTACATGGCAAACTGCTGCTACGCATGTTGTCAAAAATGGAGGATATGAGACAAAACGCTGCACGTTCACTCCTCTATGCTGCAGTCATTGCTTAGAGCACAGATTATCTCTGGTTCCGGTCAGCTGAGCTTCCAGATGGGGTTCAGTTTCCTCTACATACATTTGATGATGTAGACAACCTTGAAGCTAGAGTGACTGATGTCTCGCTACGATCAGCTATAGTAAGTGTGATTATTATCCATCTTACATTATTAACCTTTTCAAACATTTTGTATTTTTGATGCAGGCTCAGATCATGAATTGCAATCTGACAATTGTTTCCTTTTGTGGTAGCTATGATTAGTTGGAAAAGCGGTCGTCAGTCATACAGTGAGCCTGGCCAACCGGAAGCTTAGGTAGGACTGCAGTTTGGTCTCAGCACTAACAGACCAATGGGCATCAGGCTTTTTGCCTTTTGGATTTATAGGATTCAGACGCAATTACATTTAGCCTAATATCCATGCACAGCTGTGCAGTTGAGTTAGGCAAACTGACATATCAACAGAAGAACATTGCATGGTAATGAAATGGAATTGTGGATTTATGTGTATGAATGTGGATCTTAATCACGACCCAGAGGGTGGATCAAATCTGTTTCTGGTTCTGTGTGGGGAAAATAGGATCATAATTTCACTAATCACACTTTTGAAATTGCTTGCAGATTCAGATTCTTGTCGACAATGGTGGAATTGACATAAGAGACTTTGTGCGTCGAAACATGAAATTCCTGATAGGTAGCGACATTGCAAGGCAGTACAATTTAACTGGTCAGCGCGGCAAACGGTGTTTCCAATCGCCATCTCTCTACCAATTATTGTATGGTATGAATCTTTTAGCTGCCTGTGCATATCGTGTATTGAATTTAGTATTAGAACGATACTGGCATCTTTGGTTCCATTTATTGTTTTGCACAATGACAAACTATAGGAAAGGTTTCAGTATAACAGATCGATTCTCTGGTATAACTACTTTACAAAACTAAGTTTTCCAGTGATCATCTCAAATTAAGTAGTGTTTTGCTTCTTTTTGGTAATATTTGTGTCCGGTTAAGCAAAAAAAGCTGCTGGATATCGTTAGAAAAGAAATCATTACTTGGCACATGGTGTATATAAAATCCTTACTGTTATTCAGTGTTGGATTTGTCAAACATCAAGTGGAGTTGGACCATTGATATAATTTTGTTCTTTTTTCTATTGAAGCCGCAGTCAAGTTGAATTCGTCAACCAAAGAGACCAGTAAGAAAGTACTGGAGCAAGAATTGGCCAACTGGTTCGGCAATTCTAGACAGGGGAGAAGGTGGTAGAAAAGCAACTACAAGCAACCGAGAGTAGTTGCCTGCAATTTCTGATGATGTGACTTTACATAAACACTAGTTTCTATTGGCTAATGTTACCTGATCATTGAAGCTCAATGTTTAAACACACAGCACAGTATACTACTTTATATATGTATATACACTAATTGAAAATAAATTATCTTTATTTTCAGATTGTTCGATTGGCAACCAATATAATTTGTTGACCTTTAGCTTTCAGGTGAGAAGGCACCACAATTCTTGTAAACTATAGTTATAACTATAGTTTACTAGAATTCTGCCGAGCTGACTATGTACCTGATTTTGGGGCAGAAGTGCAGTGGCGGCTCCAGGATTTGGCAAGTGGGGGCGTTGGGGTGGCAACTTCTAATCATGGGGGCCAACCATTTGTTGTTTAATGTATGTAGCATTAAGTATAGTGTCCCAACTGGGGGCCAGGCACTCAATAGGGGACGGGCCCCGGTGGAGCCGCCACTGCAGAAGTGGGATAGGGCACCAACTGGGGGCCAGGCACTCAATAGGGGACGGGCCCCGGTGGAGCCGCCACTGCAGAAGTGGGATAGGGCAATGTTCACCATCACGGTACCCATTTGGAAAATCCCGCGGGCATGCCCAGACGGTTCCCGTTTGGATCCATGACGTTTGAACCACCGGTATACCGCCGGAAGCCCATATGGTTCCCGCGTGTTGTCCCGGATGGGTCCCACATCTTCCCCTTCTGGGTGTGCCGGCTGGGTAGGTTGCTAGGTTGTTAGTCTTGTTACAGCTATGGATGATATGATTTTAGAAAAAGGAAGGATTTAAGCTTAGACCTGAAGACTTGAGGAGATAATGCAGGAATTATAGGAAATGAGGATTCAGATTTTATTGTTTGAAAGTGTCCAAGTGTGCTGAGGGAAGCTGGGATCGAGTTCCAAAGTTCAGGTGAGGCGTATGAGAAGGCACGGTTGCAAATTTTCAGGGATGACTGATTGAGTGGGTGCAGGGGCTTCTATCCCTGCAAGCGAGGCGATCAGTGTGCTCGGAAAAAAATATGGGGGGAAATATTTGCTTTCAACACCATTATATAAACTATTAATAAGCTAAATGATGCTACTTATCTGAACTCAACCGACACTGATATTGATTCAAAATAACACCAATCGTGACGTAATCAGTGGCGTCATTTGTGGGCAGGGGGCGTGGCCCCAAAGAAATGAAAAAAATAATTTATAATGTAATAATGCGCAAAAATTGCAAACAATTGCCAAAAATATAAAAAATTGCAAATTTGCCAACATTGGCCCTAAAATTTGCCAAAATTGACCAAAATTTGCCAAAATTTTGCAACAAATTTGCAAAAATGCAAAAGATATGCAAAAACTTGCTAAAACTTGCAAAAATTTTTATCGATCTCGCCCCCAAGAAAAGCGTGAAATGACGCTACTGGACGTAATCAATGGTACATGATAGCTATGCCTAATACAAAGGATAAAAAGCTGAAAATAATACTAAGTCCACAAGGGAGCAAATTAGCAAGGTGAATTTGTAATTTGGGGGGAGGGGGAATTTGTATTTTTTGGGGGGGGGGGATTGAGCCCGGCTTCAAGGGGGGATAGAAGCCCCTGAGTGGGTGTGACAGAGTGAGGTAAGATGAGGAACGTGTGGGTCGAGGAGGCTGAGGAGTTAATAGTGATATAATAATAATAATAATAATAATAATAATAATAATAATGCACTTCTAAAGCACCAGTTCTAATAGCCAATGGTATCAATCGATGGTACTTCAAATCCATTTGCAAAAGACCAGGTTCATTCCAGAGATCAGTCAGAGGGAAAGAGTAAGACCGACTATGGAGGAAAAGGTAATTGAAAAAGATGTTTTAAGTCTGGATCTGAAAATACTCAATGAATTGGAAGATCTGACAGCCAGAAGGGAGAGAGTTCCAGATTTTCGGCCGAAATAGAAAAAGCTCTCTTACCAATTTCAGTGTTGGTTCTAGGTACATTTAACAATGAATCAGCAAACCTTGTTGAATGACGATGTTTCGGCCTTTCGGGTGATTCAGCATAGGCTAGATTTTAAATATTGAGGTTGGCCAGATTGCAGTGTTTTTAAAACCAGGAGATCAGTTTAGAATACAATTCTCTGTTCTACCGGCAGCCAGTGTAACTTTCGAAGAACAGGTTTAATATGATCATACTTACGAATTTTTGTAATGGCTCGGGTAATAGAATTCTGACTCCTTTGAAGGGTCCTAGGACAAAATGTCCGCGAACAAAATGTTACGGACAAAATGTCATGGGGACAAATTGACAGTGGACAAAATGTAACCCTAAGTCTAACCTAACCTAAACCGTGACATTTTGTCCGCTGACATTTTGTTCCCATGACATTTTGTCCGTGACATTTTGTCCGCGGACATTTGTCCGGTCACGCTTTGAAGCTATTGCATATTAGATCTGATCATCTGGCCATACCATTGTAAAGAGAATTGCAATAATCAAGTCTAGGCTACTGCTGACAAAGACGTTGGCAAGTAGAATCAGAGCAGATTTGGGCACAAGATCACGAATTTGTCGAATGTCTCTGATTTGCAAATGACCAGCAGCTGCTCTGCTGCCTTATTTATGTAGGCCCTACCTTAATTATTTCAGTGCTTCCCGACCTGTGTGCCGCGGCACACAACTGTGCCGCAGCAAAGGTAGAAGTGTGCCTTGGCAAAATATTGAAAAATTGTAAATTAATAATGGTGCTGGATTAATTGTTAATTATAAGTTGGATTATATCTCTTCAATGAAGTTAAGCATGAAATAGTGATGGGCCCTACAGATTGCAAAAAATATGTACTTATGAAGAACGGTAGTCAATAACTCAATATTATACTGCAGGCCTATACTAAACTAGAGTATAATATATAGTACTATAGTAGGCCTATACAATGCATCATTTAAAAATAAAGTGTGCGCATTTCGGCTGCAGCTAGTGTGCCCCGTTGGCTGTATGTTTCTTGGATAGTGTGCAGTGGCTGGAAAAAGGTTGGGAAGCACTGCCTTATTTATATGATCGTTAAAAGACATGTCCTTATCAAATATTACCTCCAGGTTGCGGACAGACTGACTGAGATTAACTGAAATGTCAAATTTAAAGGAATTGATGTCTTAAAACTTACTTAAATTAAACGACGTACCAAGAAGTAAAAACTCCGTTTTTGAAGGGTTCAGTGCAAGCTTATTATTAAACATCCAAGACTGAACGTTTTGCAGACAAACGGATAGATATTCTAGTGACACAGAGGAGGTTTTATCGTCAAAGGCAATGAATAACTGTGTATCGTCAGCGTAGAAACGATAGTCAGCAGAGAACTGAAAGAAGCGATCCAAGGGGCATTGTATATAAGGTGAAAAGGAGAGGGCCTGAAACAGATCTCTGGGAACACCAAACTCTATCTTAACTGAATTTGACTGAGCACCGTTACAGTAAACAGTGTGACTGCGATGTTGAAGGTAGGATATGAATGACTGCTTCTGACTGATCTTTCCGGATTGACATGGCTCTAATTCAGTTTAGATTTGGTGTGCCATCGGCTGATGCCCTGTGCATTATGATAGTGGCGCCATAGAAGTTTCTTGATTATTATTATTATTATTATTATTATTATTATTATTATTAAAAATAATAATACTAATACTACTTATTATTATGGCAGATGGGTTACGTGCTGGAGCGTCAATTGACGGAGCGAGTTCAAGCCCCGTTAGTGCCCCTAGTGGCTTTCACACAGGCAGTAATGCCTTCTAAGCCACTTTAAATCATTCTAAGTACTGCGCTGTTTTTGAAAGTGCTAGAGAAATTCACGAGCTTTTACTTACTTACTTATTTGTTACTTACTACAGTAGCTGCTAAGTGCTTAGGCGTTTAGTTTTTATCCTAAAATAGCTTTAGGCAAGGTGCAATGATCGGCCAGTCTATCGGCCAGTATATCCACGAAGCGACAGGGTGGATTGCTTAAACAGGAGCTATGGAGAAAGTGACGTTTAAAACAGAAATGCTCGAGGAGGCTTGGAGCGCCCTCTAACCGAACTGGAACCTGTCGTAGGATTTAAGCAAAACCGACAATTTTTCTGGATTTGATAGGCTATTTTGATATATAAATAGATTCGGTTGCATTACCGCTTTTGCTCACTTAATAATAAACCTCACTTAAAGTCTTTATAGTGGCCTATACAGTGTACACACTAGGTGACTAGGTCTCTGCTCGCGGTCTAATTAGTCAAGATTTCTGCGACTGACTGGGGTTCCACCGTTGATCCCTCTGGGCAGCTTACGGCGCTCGCCAAGCCTCCCAGTGGGAACTGGAAATGTCGGTCTGCAGAAGCATCGATTTCTCCCATTTATAGGAACTCTGGCTACGCCCATGTATATGACACAATCGATGTAAAATACTGTCAATGATCAACAGAACTGGGCAGCCATTGTGTGCACGATTTTGCTATTTTAATTCGATCGTTGATATAAAGGTTTATAAATCTATAAAATATTAACAGATAAAATAGACAAATAAATAAGAATAACCAAATAGCTGCTGGTAATTTATAAGGTTAATTAGAATCTCTTTCGTGGAATTGGCCACAACCATCGACGGAATGTTTAGCCGATTAAACAGAGTGAAACGGATATTCATATAGGCCTATCGTCGAAATGAGATTATATATTGTCCTTATGATGATGATGATGATGACGATGATGATGATAAATCTATAAACGAATTGTCTTATTGCCGTGCCATTTCGCCATTAGCCTATTAGCCACAAGTACAGGATTATAATATCTAAGCTTAGGTATCGGAGCGATCGAATAGGTGTTGGTGCATGTGTGTTTCATTTCGCTCCTTCTCAGTTCTACAGAGGGAGGAGATGACCAGACAAGCGCAGTTCGCGATCTCGAATTACTTCTTGAGGAAGCAACTGTCTGGATTGACGAGACACTGCACCGGTTGGGACCTCTTTATCTCCAGCTGCCTCTTCTTCTCGTGGACTGCGTCGAGATTCCGGTTCAACTGCAGTTCCAGTTCAGCGATGTCGCGCAGCTCCCTCTGGATGTCGTCTCGAAGCTTTCTCTCCAGGATGCGAACCCGGGTGGCATCGATCTAACACAGGGAATCAGTTCATCTGCTCTAGACAAGTTTCAAAAACAGATTCCGTCAAACAAATTCCTAAATCTGTTCTTAACTTCTTAAGGTTAGGAATTCTAACTGGTCAGCAGATATGAATCTTCTCTCTAATCAGATGAGTACAGTCGAACTTCGTTAGCCTATAGCGTATTTATCGAGTCTTGCAAAATTTAATGTGTTATATCCGAGATACGTTATATCCAATACTATCCAATACGGTAGCGCATCACAGGAGACCGTACTTTGCGGTGCTTTATAACCGAGTATACGTTATAACCGAGTTCGTTATAACGAAATTCTACTGTAGTTTCATCAACGAGAGAGCTGATTAGACTAAATTAAATCGCCTGCAACTTAATGTCAACAAAACGGAGATGTTCCAGATTCCATCCACCGCGATCCGCATTGAGTCTGAAGAAGTTCCGGGAGCTTTTGTTCGTAACCTCGGCGCGTATCTTGACAGCGAAGAGATTGTCAGCTTAACAGTTCGTGGTGTGTCGATCAAAACGCCCAAACCCGTCTCTACGAGTCTTTCCAACCACTTTAAGCTTTAGAAGCAACGCAGCACTTCAAACCAATTGTCGACATACGAGTATTTGCAGGAAACGATTTATGCGCATTTCTTTAGCCTACTTATGACCTTATGTTAATTTACCAGACCTCTGAGACCAGTGAACGAACTGACCAGATTGTGACTCTGAAGAATGTCCATGTTCTCTTCGTTGTTGTAAATTGCAATGCAGAATTTCTTAGCTTGGGATGACTGCATAGGTCTGTGTGAATTACAGAAGGAGTTCAGTCACATTTATTCACTTTATAAAAACTTCCCACTGATTAATCGGAGTTCTCAAATGTCCTGAACATCTAACAGAGAACTCTGACATGCTTAGACAGTCTATAGTGCCAATCAAGCGTCTATCACGTGATCAATGCTAAGATTTGTCAATTGGATTCGGGGTTTATTCCTCTGACGCTAGTTGTAGACGACCCGTAGAGATGGGTTCGAGAATTTTGGTTCCATGAAGGTCGAACATTTTGGGACTGGAGTAGTCTGACCTTTTCGAAAAATCGATGGTGGAAAGCAGTTGGGGGACTGGATCCTCATACGTTTCGCAGGGTTTTCTTCTCATGCGCTTAACTTGAGCCTATATTCGCACTCAAATCTGCAACGGGTTTGACTCGGCCTTTTTCCTGCAAGGATGTTCCCTATACATTACATTAAAAGAATTATCCATAAATTTAACTCAAAATCAATCAGTCTTTGTGAGTGATAGTTAGTTAGTTAGTCAATTTATATAGCGCCGAAACATGAAAGAAGGGTCAAAGTCAAGAACGCTTTACACTTTATACGAGATTTTACATAAAAGCGTTTTAACTTTCAAGTTTCCTTGTGAACAAATCGAGATTCGACTCCCTTGTCACGTGGCCAGGTAGGCCTAGTGCATACCAGAGAATAGGATTTCTACGCGTGACCGATCTCTCGCGAAATATCTCCGTCCGATCTGCTGCTGTTCCGTTGTTTACTCGAGGCTCTACGTCTGAGCTTTTGCTCACTTTTCATCCACCGAGAACATGCGATCAAAGTACTAGTTTCCATTAGATAGGGAAGTTAATCACCTCATTAATTCTCACCGGAGATTTTAAAAGAGTCGGGCATTGGAATAATGGAACTCCCCGCTGCTATTTTTTTTAAAATTGAACGCGGAAAAGGATTATAAATACCAGGGCTTTGATTATACCTGTTCGCGTAGACCGGTCATATTTTCCTCTGGAACTGTTGAAGCGAAGACGCATTCGACGAAAACGACGACTAAAAGTGAAAAGATCTTGGCGTTCATCTTCTGTTGTCTTCTGATCTGTCTGACGATCTTCTGCAAGAATTTCTCGTTCTTCTTCGACCTTCGATCGCTCTTTAGTTTTCTACTGAATCAGATGGCAACGAACTTCGTCCAATTTATACGTTCTCTGCCAACGACGTCATGTGTCCTTCTTCTCACACATCCACTCAGATTCTCTGTGACTTTCTCCCGTCTTCCATCGCTCTGTCTGTCTGTCTGTCTGTCTGTCTGTCTGTCTATTTCTCCATCTTTTCATTTGTCTTTGATTGCTGTGCCGTGAGAAAACGTGATCTGAGTTAGATGAACAGAACTGGTCGAAAGATTTAAGATCGAGTCTTAAGTGAAACTTTCAACTGAACGTAAATTCGAAGGCGAGTCGAAGAAAGACACCGTATGCCCCTCCTACTCCCGTCCCTTCCCCCCAACCAGACGACCCGATCAGTCATCGCCCACCGTTTCTTCCATTAAGAGTGCGTTCGAATCGTCGTCGTCGTCGTCGTCGTCGTCGTCGTCGTCGTCGTCGTCTAAGACGCCCGCAACAGTTGAGCGTCACGTACATTGGAAGAAGGAGAGTTGTCGTTAGGAAGGAGGAAGGGAAATCGATTCTACGTCTCTTCGTCATAATGAATAACTGAGAACGAAGCGTCTCTAAAAGCAGAAGCCGATTATCGGAAATCCGCCGCTGCTGATTGGCAGTCGATTGTTTAAGTACCCGTCTAAGTATCTGCTAAATCTTGCATCCCTTAAGTACGGTCTCTCAGTCTGGCGCCGCATAAATCCTTGTTCCGTCGAAGGGTCACGGATTGTTTCGTCACAGAAATAAGAATTTAGTTGAGGCAGTCGATTAATTATTAATTTCAAGCTGAAAATAATTGAAATATTAGATATTTGGTCTATCAAAGCATTATGCCAAGTTGTTTGTTTCAAAATTAGGTAAAAAGCCTAAATTCACTTGGTTGCTACCAGTGTTGTATTTTGCATTCCCGCTCAAACTGGTTTCATGTTCCTTTTTTATGTTCCCCCAAGGTTCGGTGCTTGGTCCTCTGCTGTACATACTCTAGTACTGCTGACCTTTGCTCTTTAATTAGCTCGTTTGGTTTCACTGTGCACCTCTATGCTGATGACATTCAAATTTACCGAAATTGCCCTTGACTCTTTCTTATACTGAGCTCACTCAATCTGTAGACAATGTAATTCCAACTCTTTATGGATTGGATGTTTTCAATAGACTTCGGAACCCTGATAAAACTCAAAGTTATCTGGCTTGGTACTAAACATCTGCATTCAAAAATTGATTATGACTTACTGAACTCTCTCTTTCCTAATCTATCTTTCTCAAATTGTATCAAAAACCTTGGTATTTACATTTGACAGTAACTTAACCTTCACTGGAGCATTTTGCTAGACTCTCTCGATCCTGCTTTTACCAACTTAGGCAATTTAGGGTTATTCGTTCTTCGCTTTCTTTATCTGCAGCCAAATCTCTGGTTCATGCTTTTGTGGCTAATAGGTTAGACTATTGCAATTCTCTTTATCTTGGCCTGCCCAAAAAAACTTTCCACTCTGCAATCTGTCCTAAAATGCTTATCCGATTTAATTTGCTGTGTTAAAGCTCCTCGTTCTCTCCAGCATCTCAGACTTTATGCTTGACACCCTCCACTGGCTTTTAAAATCTGACCGCATTAAATTCAAACAAGTAATTATTGTTTCTGCAGCACTTCGAGGTCAGGCACCGTCTTTTTTTAAAATTTGACTGAGCTTTTCAAATCACCTGACACCCTCTTCCACTGCTCATCGCCTGCTCCATCTCCACTGATCAGAAGAATGTTTATGTCCCCAGATCACGCAATGCTCTTACCCAGCGTCGGGCTTTTGCAGTGACTGGACCCTCCTCTGGAATGCCTTAAACCCATCCATTCGGGAATCAGGGAACTGTCGCTCTGCTCAATGCGGTCGCGGCTAAAGTCTCATTACTTTACCCTGCGACTCAGTCAATTGAGGAGCGCCTCTGAGTTTAAATAGAAGAACCGCGATACAAATGTCACATTTTTCAGCCGTTTACATTACATTACATACTTACCGGGGGTATTTTTTTACCTCACGTCGATCTTTTCTCAGATGCCTCAAAACCACTTGGATTTTTCTCCTAAGCTTTTATGGCTTTTTCTGAATATGTTTGAGCTGCAAATTTTGTTAGAGGTCTCTACACATTTGTTCAGCATGGCTAGTGTAAACCTTGCAGTGTAACCAAAAAAATTGAAAAAAGTAGGCTACGAAATAGAAAATTTGGCAGGTGATCGGCACAATGTAAGTGGATAGCAGTGATGGGCAACTAGTTAACTAGTTAGTTACTAACTAAAAGTTTAACTAAATTCGTTTAGTTATCTTCATAGTTTAATTAAATATAAATAGTTTAGTTAAAATACTAGTTTAACTGATAACTTTTAGTTAATAACTAAATAGTTTAACTAAAACTTTTTAGTTGGTGTCCCGAATTCTCAATAACAGTCATATTTTGAATCTATTCTTTTCCGGGTCATTTTTTCCGAACAAACTTGACAAACTTGTGTTCCTGCAGTCTAGAGTAAGACTTAAATATGAAATAGACAATAATTAATGATTTCAATGGTTCATTGACTGATATGTTCATGTTGCGATCATCGTCTATGTTTTCATGAACACGTACATGATACCTAGGAAATAGTTGTAAAATTAGTTGCAAAAGTTTAACTATATTTTTTAGTTTAGTTAACTATTTTAGAAAGTTAGTTTGCAACTAAAATTTAACTACTTATTTCTAGTTTGAATTTGGTTATAGTTTAACTAATGTTTTTTAGTTAGTTGCCCATCACTGGTGGATAGAAGAAAGTAGCTTTCTCTTCTGTTTTCTGCTAACTTCTACCTTTGCTTTTATTTACTTCATTTACTTCTTTCTTTAAAACTCATTTACATATTTATATATGTAGGCCTACTCAGTGTTTATTCTAGCTACCTTGACATTGGGGGATTTTGGAATGTGAGGGGGGCGCAAGGTCTGAGTCTCTAAAAATCTTGACAAGCAAAAAAAGGTTATCTTCCCCTTAAAATGTGATGACGAGCAAAAAAAGGTCATCCACCCTCCTGAGATGCCCTGGCAAGCACAGAAGTTGTCATCCTTACATTTTTCCCCTTATCAAAAAAAGGCCCCGTCGTCACATTTTTTGGGGAAATTTCTATTTCCTCATGCAACATATAAATTTTTTTGGGGAGGGGGGATTTTTTTGGGGAGGGGAGGGAATTTCCCTCCCAGAGAAGGCCTAGAATAAACACTGGGCCTACTGTTTTGATGATGTCAACGCACAACTGAATAGCCATATTGAAATTAGGATATTTCTACATAGAACGTTATTCCAATTTTGTTTCGTCTTAAAAATGATGACAACAACAAGCACAATAAATAAACGAAATGAAGTTTATTCTCAGTTTTTTAAAAAGCAATATCAAATGATGTTTAACAATCCATGATGTCTAACATGCAACACCAAATATCCGTGGGGATAGTTTTACCCCCCTCCCGGTGGTTACGAACTGGTGCAAAAAGGTGGGTATATGAGACTATGAGAGTCAAAATCTTTAGCTTTGTAGAAAATTTACGGACTTAATATGACACCTTATTGGCAATCACCCATCGATAAATGTTCACATCGATTTTGCACAAATCTCGCAACTAGCCTTGGACAGAATAGGGCCTAGCATAGATGTCGTAAACGTAAAATCTAAAATAAAAAACGTAAAAACGCGTTTTTCTGAAAATATAAAAACGTAAAACGTTGAATAAACGTTCATTTACTTTTTAGCCAACACAAAAATTAACATGTTAATTTTCTACTGTGGCGGCGTAATTAGTTTATAAACGAAGAAAAGCAAGACAACGAGAAACACTCATTAGTATGCCTAATGCAGAAAACGTTATAGTATGCCTATTTATTTATTGTGACAATTTATTAATAGCTTTTTGAATAAATAATTATTAATAACATTCTTTGGCGCCAAATTAATTAATTCCTCTAAAACCATAAACAGTCAAGACACGAAGCGATCACCTTAGGTTTAACGTAAACGGTATCACCTTCAAAGTTGGTTCAACTCATATTCTAAGGAATTCTAAGCAATTACCAATAATATTTTTAAATACACCGCACTTTTTCGTATAAATTTCGTACAGTTTACAACAAAAATAAGAGAATTCAACTAAATGTGGCTGGTTTTTCGACTTTTCAATATTGCCGCGTTTTGGCGTAATTGAAATTTTGGCGTAATTTTGGCGTAATTGAAATTTTGGCACGTAATTGAAATTGTGTAACGTCTTGATTAATATTTGAAAATTTGGATTCACCGCTTGTCTGACCTATGATCTAGAAATAATGGAAATACCATATTGCAAAAAACCGTTGAAAAACGCAATAAAAATGTAAAAACGTAAAAAACGCGTTTTTTGTTGGCGAGAAAAAACGTAAAAAACGTTTGCAACATCTATGGCCGACCTGGCTATTGGTCTCTTAATAGGTAAATAGGGCCTAGAACACCAAAGATACAATAAGATTTTAAGATGCCAATAAACGCAAAGCATTTCTGAATAGCATAGAGAGAAATGCAGGTGAAGATAAATATTTGGGTTTACGTAAATAATATGATAATATCGCGCTTCAAAATATTGCGAATATTGAATGTAGTTTTTTTACACTTCGAAAGAAGCAAAATATGTCTCTTTTTCCGCCTGTTTTCCGATCGCAGGCTTAGGCTACACCTAAGCCGTCAGCAATAAAGCAAAAAGACTAAACTCCGGAAGACTAATTCCTCTGGTTCGCGTCGGCGCATACGAGCCTAGCATCCCAGGGCCAATGGGATAGTATACAGAGTAGGCCTTTGGTCTAATCCAAAACCCTAAAGCCTAACCTTGTAGGCCCACTTCTAACCCAAATAGGTCCTTACCGCATTTTAAAGAGCGTAGGTCCATGGAAATCGCAATTGCATGATCACTATATTTCGAAGCGCGGTATTTTGAGTCGGTGATATTATTGACGGCTACCAATAGTTAGTATAATATGGTCAAAACAGGGATATTTTACACCCCCTAACACGCCCCAAACACTCCCCTAATTTGAGGTCGACACCTCCTCCCCCCAAAAAAATTGGTTAGGCGGCAATGGTATGCATACAAAATGCATAGTAATTAGCTCAGAACACCCCCTCAATTAAGAAGGACACCCCAGCTTTTATTCCCGGATGACCTTTTTTGCTCGTCAGAGGTTTTTGTTTTTTTTGAGACTTTTAAAGGTTTTTTGTTTGGTTTTGGGACTTGATAACGTTTTTTTGTTTTGTTTTTTGTCAGCCTTTTTCGGGCAGAAACTTCAAAATTTCGACACACCCCAGATTTTCCCGACACCCCTCCCCCAAATTCAAAATCCTAGAAATAACACTGGGTCAAAAGCATTAGAAGCGAACGGTTCGCATATCGTGGATTTTAGGAATTTAGATTAGCATGTTACTGGACATCCAGCTGCACAATTTTCCCGATCTTCTTCTCGTGACAATCGTTGGAGTCACGATACAGTTTCAAGTCGACCTGCAAATAGAATTACAAAACACATTAAGACATTCTGAGACAAATTGTTTTCATTAGACGCTGTCACACAAATACAAACAACAAAGCTATCAAGACGTCAGCCATTTATATTGCGCTATCGTAGCTGAACTTATCGATTAAATATACTGAATCAACTGAATCCATTGTCACGGTTAATTGGCACCACCAGTGGCAGCTTAATGCAGGATTTCTTGATGGGGGATGAATGAATTCAAGTTGATGGAGGGGGAATGAAAATAGAAGGAAAAAATCAATAAACTTTGCTGAAAAAGGCTGGAAAAAGGGAATTTATCCCTCATTTTCCTACACTTTTACAGAAAAATAGGCTGACAAGCAAAAAGGTCATCCCCGGTTAGTTTTACTATACTTTTACCCAAAAAATAGGTTTCACAAGCAAAAGAGTAAATCCGAAAGTCCGGTGGGGGATGTATCCCTACTCATCCCCCACTTGGAACCGCCACTGGGCACCACTTTTTGACGCCTTCGTTGTGATGGTCCTTTAAAGTATACAGCAAGGGGGCTGTCCATTAATTACGTCAACAAAATAAAGGAGGGGTTTGAAAAAGTTTGACAGTTGTTGACAGGGAGAGTGGAGCCAAGAGAAGTTGATGTCAACAATTTCATTTTTTTACAAATGATAAAAAATAGAAAATTTCATGGAATACTATTTATTACAACGAAGAAAAGCCTGACAAGCAAAAAGGTCATCATCACCACATTATGACGCTTGATGAACAAAAGAAAGGGAAAAGGTCTCATCGCTGCAAAAATAATAACCTTCTGAACTTTTTGGGGACCCGTCACTGGCCTTAGTGGCGGGGGGGGGGTTTAAACGTTTTTGACATAATTATAGGGGTCACTGAAAGTTGACAGTTGTTGACAAGGGGAGGGGTCAAAAATTGCCCAAAATTGTTGACATAATTAATGGACAGTCCCAAGAGTATATTTTCACTTTAGATAAAACAAGAAACACAACGGTAGGATCGTTTAAGTTAAAGTTTCATACAATTTAATTAATTTTATAAAATAGTATTGAGGAAATAATCTGACTGTATTCATTACCAGCGCATAACAATCGTTCTGGCAATCGTTATTTTCTTCTCCTTTTGCAGCTGAACTAGTTAGGGCCTTAGTCGAATTGGCCAAACCAGTCTTCGATGTAGATGTTATATTGTAGTAATCTACATCTGTAGACACAACGGACAACTCGTGCATGTACAAACTTGAAATGAAAACCGTTATTCAATAACTGTGTAGTCACATGTGAAGCATTTCGATTGTCTATTTCACACGACTGGCATACTTGGCGTTGTGCGACCGGTCCCATTAGAACACCGAAGTTAAGCAAAGTCGAACGCGGCTCGTACTTGGATGGGTGGCCATCCTGAGATTTAGTCGCGGTGACGGCTGCCAATCAGGCCGTTCGTCGCTTTGGCCTGGATAAATTGGTAGCAACGTGAAGCTGCGAAGGCAAAACGCAGGTCTAATCTCTAGTGTCTAGAGAAAGCAATGGCAAACTTCTCTCAATTAATGGCAAAGCAACATGAGTCGCTGCTTGTCTTTGACACTGAATCCAGCGCCGATGTAAGAGGCAGGACGGACTCTAGGCACTTTTTGGACTCTAGAGTCCATAATACCTAGGTGTGAACGTACTCTAGAGTACAGCATCCCCAAACACGATAGTAGGAGGCAGCATGGACTCTAGAAGAATTTCATACTCTTCTACTCTAGAGTCCAAGATATCTGTAGGGAGTGTAGGCACGGTGGACTCTAGATTGCAAGCAGATTAAGTTGCCACTGTACTCTAGAATCTACATAGCGAACAGGTATTAGGCCTAGGGACTCTATAGTAACAATTATTAATTATTATTGTTATTATTGTTATTATTATTGCCATTGTTATTATTATTATTATTATTATTATTATTATTATTATTATTATTATTATTATTATTATTATTATTATCATCATCATCATCATCATCACCACCACCCGCACCACCAACCAACACCCACATCGTCATCATCATCATTATCTTCCTCATCATCATTATCACCACAAACGCCCACATCGTCATCATCATCATCATTATCATCCTGCTCCTCCTCATCATCATCCTCATCCTCATCATTCTTATTATTGTTGTTTCATCATCATCATCATCATCATCATCATCATCATCATCACCATCATCAGTCCATCACCATCATCCTCCATCACCATCATCCTCCTCCTCCTCTTCATCCTCATCATCATCATCAGCAGCATCATCGTAATTATTAATATTTTCTTAATTTATTATCATCAGCAGCACCATCACCACCGAAAGATCAAGAATGCCGGAAACTGTTGCAATTTAAGGAGGTGACAATTGCGTTGTACTTAGGTATGATGTACTCTGCAGTACGTTGTGCCTGGAGTCCACCATGCCTAGGTAGTTCGTACTCTAGAGTGCATGCTACTGCCAGTTATCGGGTACTCTAGAGTTCATTGTACCTAGGTATATGATGTACTCTAGAGTAGATTGTGCCTATAGTCCAGTAGTCCATCCTGCCTGCCTCACCGGACCGAAGTCTCAGATTTCAGGATAAGCGTAATCTCAGGACCATCACTGCCTTTGCATCATACACTGACCATGGAATCGTTGGGAGATATCTGGCAGGCATAGTATTTCATATCTTGAATTTCTTCAGCTCTGAGGCCATTTTCATTTAATGCAGGTCGTGGAACGTGAGTGAATTTAGTCGTACCTGAAATTTTGTCGAGTTCCTGAATTTCCTCATAAATTTTTTCTTCTTCATAAACTCCGAACTCCGACACTGAACATAAACAAACAGCTAAGTAAGTAAGTAAAAAATCTCGTGGATTTCTATAGCGCCTTGGGAAGCAGCACAACAGTAGCTGCTTATTCTTAGGCGCTCAGCTATACACCAAATGCATCGATAATTATTTTAGTAAAAATTTATCTTATCGCGTATAATTATTCTGTGCTGAGTGTACTATAATAGCTACAGATATAAAGTGACTTTCTTCCATGGACCTGCCTCTCATATCTTCTTAGCGAGAAATTATACTAGCATATAAGTCTACCTGATGTAATTGTTAATGGAAGGTAGAATAGAAGGAACAAGGGGAAGGGGTCGACCGAGAAGAAGCTGGATGGACGACATCTTTAACTGGACAAACATAAAGAACCACGGAACTCTAAAAAGAGCAGCAGAAGATAGAGAGAGAAATGGAAGAAAATGACTGTCAACCCTCTGACAGAGGACGACACGAAGAAATAAGAATGTAATTATTGCATAGTAATCTTAATCTGAAAAGTTACAAAATGTCTTTCACGTAATTAAGATTGCAACAATGTCCTAGTCTGTCCCTCCGTTATGAAAGATTACCTTTATATAATTAATTATCGTCTGTTTCTTTTGCTTTTTGTCTTCGCGCTTCGGTGCAATTTTTGACAACGCGTCAATATTAAAACGAACCATAATTTTGTGAGGTTTTAAATAAACGTAACGCGGACCAAAAAAGAGGACTAACCGACACGTTCTTCTGAACGAATTCCGCCTAATTTCTTTTTTTTAAGTCGAAGAGCTACAACCAAAATACAACATAAATACTGTCAGGAGAATGTGCTAATTGGTATCTACACAACGGCTCAATGTTCTAGATGATACAGTAGTCCAAGCACTGGATTCGGCGCTATCTCCGGTCGCCTTTGCAATTGAAAACGACGACTGAATGTCCGTTTAGGTTTTAACTTGCGAAATTTGATTAAATTATCAATGTTCTGTGGGAAATAAGGAGAATAACAGTTTCTTTCGGCTTTACAGTTGTGTGGTTCTCACAAAGAGCAGGCCCTACTTAACCACTTTAAACCTTATTATTATTATTATTATTATTATTATTATTATTATTATTATTATTATTATTATTATTATTATTATTATTATTATTATTATTATTATTATTATTAGGTCCGTCTTTATATGTTGGAAATTGGGCAATGCGCCCGGGGCCTCGCGCATCTAAGGGGCCCCGCGCACTCCATAAGGGACCCCACGCGCTCCAGCCTTTTCATGTTTCGACCTCTTAAACCTCTTTGTGCTTATCATACTGCTGGAAGATAAATTAATTGAAAGATAAAGCCTTAAAATATGTTATGATCTTTAATCTTTTCTTCTCATCGTCAACTCTTTGGAACATCAGAAAGACACCGCTTTTCATCCCAGCTGAGGCCCTCAGGCCGCCAGGTGCCTCACACTGGCAAAAGACGGGCCTTATTATTATTATTATTATTATTATTATTATTATTCTGGTTTCGTCAGTGGATGTTTTCGTTTAAGAGATTTTACCATGGGGATGGGCATCAAAATGCGGGGACGGGGTCGGGGATGGGTACCAATATGCGCTCGTGAATAAGCTGGTGCACTGCGCTAAGCTTTCGGGCAGTGCTATATAAATTTCGTGTTTATTTACTTACTTACCATAAATCTTGAAATCGTGGGTCATTATTCACAAACGATCAACAATGAACATCATCTCGACATAAAGCAGCCCACCGCTTTCAGTGATTGCCAAAGCAATAAGCAATACTGCGAATGAAAATTGAAGACAGTGCGGATAGACTAATCCTATGCTGTTGGGCATTACTCTCATATTGAGCAGTGATGTTAACACAAGGACTGACCCCTCAAGGACGAGAATAAGGACGAGGACCGACTCTCCAAGCACAAAGACCACAAGGCTGACCTCTAAGGTAGAGGTGTGCACGGGGACTGACTGTTGTCCCCATCTCCTCCCGTCCCCGCAAAGCTTTTCTCCAACCCATTCCGTCCCCATTGACCTAAAATCCATCCCCAACCCATCCCCTAATCTCTTTCCTCATCCCCATACCCATACCCGTCCCCGCATATTGGTACCCATCCCCGACCCCGTCCACGCATTTTGGTGCCCATCCCCGTCCTCGGTGTAGTTTTATATCAATCCCCATCCCTATCGCCACAGTTTTATAGTCTTCTGGAGCACCATGTCAACCAAGTGTATTATTACTTGAACAGAAATAAACTAGCAACATGCTTGTTATTATACTGTAGTAGACTTCTGATGTAAAATTTAGAACATAGAAATGAAATGAAAGTACTACTTCAAGTCAAGTGTAACTAATCAATAACAATCATAGCCAGCATTATTTAAGGCCATGCAAAAACAATGGCCATCAACAGAACTAGAGCTCAATTCAGTTCGTCTGTTTTCTATAGTTCGCCCAGCAACTGAGAATGATCTTTCTGATGATGACGTGCTAGTAGCCGGAACTCCAAACAAGGCATGAGCTACACAGTTGAGTCTTGGCCAAACTCTAGTCTTCTGCTGCCAGAACTGAGAAAGACAGTTATTTGGACTTTTCATACGAGGGGCACTCAATAAGTTATCTACCTGACAAATAAACAATTGTGCTAAGACTGAAGTGATGCCTGTTTTAGGTTGATATATCTGTCTGTGTGTTGTAGCAATAATTTCAACCACTGCGGTCATTAGGTGTTGGCGTAGCCGTTGTTGAAAGAAGGAGGGGGTGCCAGAATCATGGATTTGCAGCAGTTGGAGCACAGATCGGTCATGAAGTTTCTCTTGAAGGACGGTAATGGTCCGAAGGTTATACACATATGCCTGTTGGCTGTCTATGGGGACTCAGTACCTTCAGAATATCAAGTCAAATTCTGGTGAAAACAGTTCAAGTGGGCCAGACAGTCCCTTGAAGACGACCCCCGTACAGGAAGGCCGGCTGATGCCACCACCTCAGAAGTTTGCCAGAAAGTGGAGGACCTGGTGATGCAGGGGAGGCAAATTAAGGTGTCACAGATTGCTGGTGAACTGGGTGTCTCAGAAGGTTCTGTCATCACACTATTGCATGATCATCTAGTGATGTCCAAGGTCAGCAGTCGATGGGCGCCAGAATGCTTTCACCTCTTCAACAGTGGCGTAACCAGACTCAAAATGTAACCCGGGCAGCTGACCAAGGGGTGTCCGTAAATTACGTAGGCCTACACAATTTTTGGCGAATTTTGACCCCTCCCCTTATCAACACCTGTCAAACTGTTCAAACCTCCCCATTTTTACGTAGATTATGGACAGCCTCACCTCAACAAAAAAATCATTTTAAAAAATTAACACGGGGAACTTAACAATAGACACCAATCGGTCAGTTTACTTTGAGGAAGTTCAAGTTTCACATATGCAAGTCATAAGGCCAACAAAGCGACATAAAACAGCTAAAATAAACTTTGGAATTGTCAGAATCAAATAACGAAAAGTGTATAAGTATGGGGCCTATAACCAAGTAAGCATCCAATTATATTAAATTATAAATGACTGAGTTAATGACTAATTATAATTTTAATAGATAAATATAACTTTAACTAATTGCCGATAAACGAAGCTACCCTGAAGTCAAAGCAATACGAGAAAGCATGTCTTTAAACATCCGACTAAACGTGAGATTGTGAGTAAAGCAATATATTCATTCTTGGCGCGAATTTGTAATAAACCGTACAAACCTCCACTAGTAAAGCACAACCGCTTGCTCGGATGGCATTATACACTGTACATTACATGTATACGCCCTTGATGTTACGGCGCTATATAAATTGTCATGAACAATAACAATAACAATCAAGGAATTTTAGCAGGGAAACGGGCGAAGAAGGTCAAATCTCAAAGCAGCTGCCATTTTGCTTCTAAGATTAGTAGCCTATTCGAACACATTCGTAGCACGCACAGGTAAAAAAGAGTTAAGGTGTCTCTGCTTCAGCTATCTGCTATCCCTGCAATCACTGTCTATCAGCCACCAACTCATAAATCTTCAGCATCTGTGACGCCCGCACGCCATACGCCCCAATTATCACCTTAGATAGAGTTTCAGAGTCAAATTCAGTAGAGGAAGATGCAGAGGGAACAAATCGTCCATACGGACAGGCAATTACCACCGTAACTGAAATTTGATATGTCACGTAGATGCATAGACCACCCAAACACAATGACTGCAGTAATTACTGCACTTCTAGCTGATGCCTGTGAAACACGTTTCGAAGAGATCGTAGTGACTATATTAAAATAGTATTGCAACGACGTGCATGACAGTGCAAAATTAAGCAAAACCAAAAATTAAAGGCATAATTTTTAATTTTTCAACCCGGGCAGAAAAGCAAAGTAACCCGGGCATTGCCCGTAATTGCCCGGGCGTGGTTACGCCACTGCTCTTCAAAAAGAAGCACGAGTTGAATTGTCAAAGGAGAATTTGGGTCTGTGGCAAGCTGACAAGGAACTATTTTTCCCTCAAATAGCTACAGGCTATGTACTGTGAGTCCACCACTGTGATCCTGAAACTATACAGGAGTCCATGCACTGGAAACGCAAGACTTCACCACCACCCAAGAAGTTCCGACCCAGCCATCAGCAGGAAAGGTGATGGCCACAGTGTTCTGGGACTGTGAAGAAATACTGTACTGCTGATCGATTTCATGGCACATAAGACTACAATCACTGGCGAAATCTATGCAACTCAACTTGCCATGCTGAAGGATGCCATGAAGGAAAAAACAACGAGGCAAGTTGAGCCGTGGTGTGATGCTGCTGCATGACAATGCACCAGTTCACAAGTCAAAGAAAACCATGGACGCTCTGAGGGAATGCAGATTCCAGGAACTCAACCAACCGTCATACAGTCCAGACCTGGCACCAAGCGACTACTTTCTGTTCAGAAACTTGAAGAAACACCTTCAAGGACAACATTTTGGAGGTGGCAATGACCTGAAGGTCGCTGTATAACCCCCCTCTTCTTTCAACAACGGCTACGCCAACACCTGATGACTGCACTGGTTGAAATGATTTCTGCAACATGCAGGCTGATATATCAACCTAAAACAGGCGTCACTTCAGTCTTAGCACAATTGTTTATATGTCAGGTAGATAACTTATTGAGCGCCCCTCGTAGTTAGACAAATAACTGTCAACTTCGTCAATTACTGACTCTTCAACTGGAGTGCTTATCAATTACGCTCAAGTTCTCAAATGGCTTTCTAGACTCTACTGCGTTCCAGGTCTTAGTTCAGCACACAGCCCTTATTGTTTACCAACTGTGAACTAACAATGAAAATCCAGTGACCCAAACCAATCTTGCCTGACCTAATTAACAGTCCAATTTAATGGCCTTTGATTTTGAAACTGAAATGTATATTCTGTAGTTAGTAGCTATGCTAGAATCGGCCGAACGCATGATTATCGATTTAGGAGATTAATGGCCCCCATTCCCGCGGTATTTACGGAATTTTTCAAACCATATCCGCGGTACTACCGTCAGCCTGGATCCTGTTACCGCGGTACTACCGCCATATTTTTACCGCCCCCATTAATATTTCGGTAAAATTACAGGTTTTAACACCGTTACCGCGATGAAACCGCGAATTACCGCGGTGAAACCGCGGTAGCCATTACCCTGCACTCCTCTACTCTAAGGATATGGATCAAGGACAAGGACAAGTACCGACCTCTGTAAGACAGAAAAAGGCAGAAAGGAAAAAACCAGAAACAATTTCAATTTGATTCACAAAATTAACTAAAGAAGCAAAAAAGAGAATGGCAAAATCAACAGTAGAATCCGGCTATATCGAAACTCAAGGGATCGTAATAAATACTTTGAAGTTCGATATATCCGAGTTTCGATATATCCAATTCCGCTCATATAAACCCAAAATTTCGTTTTGGGCAAATGTACATGTCCCACCATTATATCGTTTAAAATATCGGTTTTATGTCAAAATATTAATTAAGATTTGCATCAACAAATGTTGAAAATAATAAGGTCATTACTACATAAAGAAATTAAATTAAAAAGTATAATCAAAACTTTAAAATATGAAAAATCACTTTTAAAAATTTCCAATGTTTTTGTTTATCGGTGGCAGTTAACAAGGTTAGGCTGGTCGATCAAGCAGACTGATTGACCTTGTGGACAAACAGACTTACAGTAATTGAAGTTCCAAGTCTCCAAGAGCGGAAGTCTTTAAGGGGAGAGAGTAAATTCCCTCCACCGGCTTTGACTATTTGATGGCCTGCTTATTCAGCCATAGTTCACCTAGTACACAACTCGGATGAAAAAGTGGGGACCCAATCTCAATGCCTTTTCGCTCCCTACCCTACCCTACCCTCTCAAAACGGGGAGGGAGCTCGATCCTAGCGGCCTGATAGATGTCTCGTTGGTTCCGGCTGCAAAGTTTAGAGCGGAGGAGAGACAATAACCGGTTATAAAAAGATTTCCCGAGGCGGTTGGACGAAGTCAAATATTTACATTAACATAATTATCAGTACAATTGAAAAGGCACACAGCCAATTTGGTCTTTATAAGGATTTTTCAAGGGCTAAGTAACAAGGACGAGGAAAAGCTCCGAAAAGGACCAATCTTTATAAATTTTTGATCACTGTGTTACCGACCCGTCCAGTTTTTATATTATACTTTGCAAGATTTTCATCCAGGACAAAGATTTTTTATTTCCAATAGTGGATAAGGACGAATCATGGGGGCAATTGGTCCTAGTATTAAGTTCTTAAGGGGGCACGGGCCCTCACCCTGACAATGACCAAAAAGGATTAATTATCACTGAAATTGAACTGAAAATATTTAAATCGACAATTATTTTAGAACAGCATCTTAAACAGAAATAGTCAATTTTCAGATAACTGAAAACGAAATAAATTAAGACCTAAAATAAGAATAAAATTAAAATTAAGAATTATTTTTAGAACTGAAATATCACTGCTTCTATAGCAGCACCAGTTTGATACCCAAGGGTATCAATCTAGGGTAATACCGTTGCGCGTTGATTATTAAATCTTGAAGCATTACTATTATGTCTTTTCTTTCATACTATTTATAAATTGCGTCTACATCAGAAAAAATAGAGCCTTTTGTCTGTCAATAACCACGGAAGTAGTTAATGCCTGTTGTATTACTAATATAATGGCGCAATAAAGGAATAAATTTATGTACAGTTACACACAGTGGTTACAGTGGTTTTCACACAGGCTTACTTAGTCCTCTAGACCACTTTAAATCACATATTATTATTATTATTATTATTATTATTATTATTATTATTATTATTATTATTATTATTATTATTATTAGTTACTTACTATCGCCAGGCTACTTACCAATGACTATCACTATGACTATCATCACCATAATAAAGCCTGATAGCGTTCCAACGGCAATTGGAAAAAGTTCAAGTTCGAAAGAGCCTGAAAATACAAAATAAATCAAATAATAATAATAATAATAATAGGAATCTCAAAGCGAACACTGGGTGTCCGCAGTGGCAAGATAAGATCACAGATTCACAGAAGATGAAAGTACTTGACGAAATTTCAGTGATTAAATTGCTCGAGTTTCACGTTTTAAAGCTTTTCTGAAATGTTCAGATACACTTTTCTTCGAGATGGCCAGTGCTTCAATATCTTTTTTCCAACTCTCTCTGTTAAATGATTGATTTTGTAGAGATCAACTATCAAAACGGCTAAAAGTGTTTTATGCAGCTAGAAATCTTGAATTGACGAATCAACAATATCCGAACCATAAAATTAGGCCTTTTAGAAAGATTCATGGTAATGCTCAAAAACTTACTTGTTGCAGTTATTGGAATTGCTGATGTGGAAATCAAAAGGTCTAATTTCCAACACTGAACGGAAACTTTAAACCGAAACGTCTCTGATAAACCGTTGAACGGTCCATCCGTCGTTGCATTATCTGACAAATAGTTTCAAATTTAAAACTCAGCACGGTTCAGCGATAAATGTTCTATGGTAGATGCGCTTTTCCGCTGGCAGAGCGAGGGTGTCCGGCGCCCGAGGACAAAAACAAAATGTACGCCCTCAACTTCCGACAAATCCTGAGATATGAAAAAAGGTCATCGTCTATTTTGCTTATTCAAGTTACATAGACCGTTTTCGTTCATGTAACTTAACCAAGTGAAATATAGGCGATGACCTTTTTTGCTTGTCAGAATTTTTTGGAAGTTGAGGTAACTTCTCAATATTTCCAACCATGGTAAAAGGATAAAAGAAAGACAAAAGTCTTTTAAAAGTTCTTCTGAAATCGATTTGGCGCCCCCACCTCAGCGCCCGGGGGCGGTTGTTCCCGCCCCTCTTCGCTACGCCACTTGGGAACATGACCGCAAGAATCAAAATGGAGACATCGAAACAGAATACTGCGATCCTGCCATTTATTTGTCAACGATTTAATAATCGAATCACAAATGTGTGTTGATATCTCGACGTCGATTCTTGCTAAATGCTTGGAATCTGTACAGGAAAAGGTTCATCAGACATCTGTTGTTCGATCTCATAATGTGCCTGTTTACAACGGCCTAACTATACTATATATCGGTTGCTGCATGAAATTCAATGGAACAGCCGAACAACGATTGACTGCCGCTCTGGACATCGATGGAATCTCCATCTTCGTCGGTCTTGTCGATCGATCTCGGGAACGAACTATTCTCTCGCAGAAGACCGCTTCTTCTGATTTCACCGGCGGATGCAACCGTACGGAGAATTCCTACTTTCAACTTGCGGATTCTCAACACCTGCTCCCGTTTACTCGTTGACGTGTCAATGTTGCTGAACTATTTCTTGAAGGACCGCTTCTCAAGAACTCAACACCGGATTTCTTTACGGCGGCAAAGTTCTTTTCACCATCCATGTGGATCTTTTAACATCGCCATCTTCTTACCTTCATTGACATGTCAGCATTGTCAAAGCGCTTTTGACTTTGGTATTTTTAAACTATGTTACAGCGCTATATAAAATTGTCCAATCGACATAACATAACATAGCATATACGTGCGTTTGCAATACCAATCAAAGCAAGTAGTGCAATTCTGCGTAAAAGAATACATGTGGAGCGTCTGATTCGATGTATAGAGTGTATTAATTATTGGCTGATTGATCGAATCTGAATCGTTAGAAGATCAAAACGTAATTATCAAATGACCTTCAGACAAACATGTCAAGTTACAAGGTCCAAGATCCCCATCGTGTCGGAAAATGTCACCCTCAGAGCATGGCTGATGCCGCCGACGAAGGTCAAGGTCACGGCACAAGGTCCTTCTCCGGACAGACTGTCGCAGTGCCAAGGAGTGCAACCAGGTGAGCAAATACCTTGCGGCAGGTAAGACGAATTGCTTCCGATAACAGAAAACTCACAAAGCGATTCAGCAGCAGAGGCTTCAACTGTGAAATTTCGATCGCCAAAAGAACACGTGACAGATGCTAAAAATAGACATTGGCAAACTGTCACAAACTGATGAAATAAAAGGCCAACTATGTCTTTATACGGCAAGAAGAAGATTCTGCCGAAAGCATCGCTACTTAATGCAGCAAAGAGGGGTGTAGCGACGGGGTCGGGGCGGAGGGGGTATCTCGGTATATAATATATACCCCAAAAATCAGTATATATAATACAGTACATATAACATATATATACACACACATATATAAAATATACAAAATAATATATATATAATATATAATATACATAAATAATAAATCTATTATATATAATATAAATAAATAAATATATATTATATATAACAATTTATACCTCCAAATTTATACCCACCCACCCCAAATCAAATTCCTGGTTGCGACCCTGGCAGCAAGATTTTTAAACTATCAGAATCGATGATAAAGAAGATTCAATTATATTGTAATAACAGAAGACCAAATTAATCGCACAGAGAGAAGAAACGCCTGTTGAGGATGAATAATTCTGGAACATTGGATCTACTCTGAGAATAACAAAAGAACCAAACAGAGCAGTCAGCGGATTTACTTATGACGGCGAGTCTTGTTGTGGCTAATACGCTTTGCGTTCTTCCTTCTTTGCATTCGTAAATTCCGGCATGAGACGAATCGATGTCCTTGACGGAGAGAATGAACACCTTATCACTGGAATCGTTAATGACCTTCAAAGAATAGTGAACTGCGAATTGATGAGGAATAATTCCATCATAATATATCTTTCGCGGCTGTGAACTGTCGTCGATTTTCTTAAAATGCCAATCGACTCCGAATGTTGAGTTAGTTCTGCATTCGAGTTCAGTTCCATTTCCCTCGACCGCCATTTTGAAAGATTCATCGGCAACTGCGATTAGAAGCACTGCGCCTGGAATTTACAACAGCAAAAGTCTTTCATCAGAGCTTCTTATTTTAATCTCATCATAACATTAAACGATTTATCGGTTCAAGAGTCCAGACAACCGAAGATAGGCGCTTTCATGTCAACTCTGATCTCTGATCCTTTCCTTATCGACAGACGAGTGCAAGAACAGTCTGAGAAGGTTGCTGCGGGTCTGATGGAGAGAGAGAGTGAGAGAGAGAGAGACAGACTGCTATAGCATTAAAAAAGCAAAGCACCAAGTCAAAGATAGATTACATCATAACGCGCCATGCATTTTCTAACCAGGATAATGAAAACTAATCGAAGCAATTACATGATGTAGTTTACTATTTGATTAACTCAATCCAAACAACAGTCATAAGGGCCATCCATAAATGACGTCACGCGATTTTGGCAGTTTTTGACCCCCTTCCCCTCGTCACACGTCGTCACAAAAAGTCAGACCCCTCAAATATGACGTCACGATGCGTTAAACCACGTCATCTTGTCGTCTTTCCAATGTTAAAATTAATGTTTAGATTGAAAATATTCATTATAATTATTATAGTTGAAACAATATTCAGAAACATTTTAAAATTCTTTTTAAAAAATGAAGTATAATAATTATAAGTGTAAAATGCGTTCAACTTTGCGGTAACATATCATTGTGGTATTAATAAAATATTTAGTATTATGTGACGTCACATTTCCGGAAACCCTCTTCCCTTGTCGTCACACATCGTCACAATTGTTTGAACCCCTCTAAGTACGTGACGTCATTTATGGATGGCCCTTAATACGTGTTACGCTATCTAAATATTGATAATTAATGGACAAAAACTACAGGATGGACAATAGCAAAACTGTTGATGACGATAATAAAAATTATTGTTTGAAAACTTAACTTATAGGGCTCAAATTTATCGCACACTATATATAATCAATCAATCAATAAACTTTTATGGCGCTACTATCATAATGCCCAGGGCATCAGCCGATGGCACACCAAATCCAAATAGAATTAGAGCCAGGTCAATCCGGAAGATCAGTCAGAACAGCGGGGGAGCAATCTAAGAGGGATAAGCCAAGTCAAACAGGTATGTTTTAAGACCAGATCTAAAAGATGATAAATTTTTAGTTTTACGAAGTGATATTGGTAATGAATTCCAAAGCTTAGGGCCACACACTGAGAAACAACTAGTGCCAATGACGGTGCGAGAATAAGGAACAACAAATGAAAGTTCTGCTGAATGCCTAGTTATATATATATATATATATATATATATATATATATATATATATATATATATATATATATAGCAACAATCAAGTGATGGTAAAATGATATAGAGTATATATAATTACATATATACATACATGTATATATACATATATATATATACATACATAAACATACACAAAGAACCAATAAATCTAAAGCCATTTCTATTTTGGCTATAACTTTGCCAAATTTTGACCAAACTTGACAAAATTCTGCAGAAATGCAACTGAAAGAACTCCCAACGGCCAACACACGTTGTTCAGGTTGTTCGCAACATGTTTTATAAACTGTATGTCACAAAAACAAAACAGAGCACGACTCGTTTACAATTTTACATCGGATTGGCAGCAGGGATCATAGTGAGCGGATGGTAGTAAGCATCTCCTGCAGCAGCAGCAGCAGCAGCATATCACGGTAGCAGAGGTCGCTCGCCTTGATATCCGGCTCAATGTAATGTAAAGTAGCATTTATATAGCGCCTCTTATATTTTTCTATTCAGAGGCGCTCAATGAAGATGAGACTGATGCAGCCCAGTTTGGTTACAGCAAATGGAAACCATTACTGACGTGCTGAACGTTGGGCGTGAAGCGGTCTCTCATCTGTAAATTGCAATGTCGTGCCACTGCCAAGAATTCTGTCCGGCGCATAATTTATTCACGACGATCTGCACTTGAGGTGTGTGAAGAAGCTGTGTCGAGTCGACTGAAGCCACTTAATTGTCAATTTCGTTTGACGCGATCAACGCAATTGTTGCGCTAGAAGTTGACTTCAGCTTCTTCACTGACGACAGGGTCAAGTCTTCACGTGACGTGCTGCTGCTGCTGCTGCTGCTGCTGCTGGGAGATGCATCCTGCCATCGGTTCACTATGGTCACTGATGCCAAATCTATACCACGTCAACGAATATTTACGATGCGCTTGTTCGTGTCATACAGTTGCTACAAATAGCCTAATACATGTTGCGATCAACCTGAAAATAGGTGTTCTGGAGATTCTCTCAGCTACATCGCTTGCCACGTTTTAGCAAGAATGGTCAAAATTTGACAAATTTATAGCCAAAATAAAAGGGTTTGGGATTTATTGATTCAGTGTTTAGCGACTATCTGTATGGGACGTCCATTAAGTACGTCAACAGTTTTAAGGCAATTTTATACCCCTCCCCTTGTCAGCAAATGTCAAACTTTCAGTATTCCCAGTAATAAAATTATATAAAAATTTACCTCTACGAATTGACCCTATACCCTATAGTATGCGGTTGGCTTGAAGGTAAAAATTTGAATTATTGTTTTGAAAAAGACTGTAAATAAATTTTAAAATATATTTGCTTGTTAAACAGATTTCAAATTTAAAATAGCACTTTGAGTACAGGAACAATTCGAGGCTTTATGTTCTAGCTGAAATTATAATCTCTTCGCCGTAGGCCAAATGTTCTCAACTGTTCGATAATTAATTAATTGGAGCTACCATTTTTCGAATGCAGCTATTGTTGATGTCAATTTATCTTGAACCCTCCCCATGTCAACAATTGCCAAACTTTTTCAAAGCCCCACCCATTTCATTGACATCATTAATGGACGTTCCCTGTAACGATACAACGCTAAAAAGCAGTAATCAAGATGGAAGTATCGACACACTTTTATAAACCATCAAACGCATAAATGGCAATAGACACAATGCTTTCGTTGGACCATTCTTTCGATCCTGCTTTTACCAACTTAGGCAAATTAGTGTTATTCATTCTTCGCTTTCTTTATTTGCAGCCAAATCACTGGTTCTTGCTTTTGTGGCTACTAGGCTAGACTATTGCAGTTCTCTTTATCTTGGCCTGCCCAAAAACCTGCTCTCCACTCTGCAATCTGTCCCAAATGCTGCGGCTCGTCTTGTGGCTAAAGCTCATCGCTACTCTAGCATCTCAGACTTTATGCAAAACACCCTCCACTGGCTTCCAATTTCTGACCGCATTAAATTCAAACAAGTAATTATTGTTTCTGCAGCACTTCGAGGTCAGGCACCGTCTTACACTGCTGAGCGCTTCAAACCACCCTCTTCCATTGCTCATCGTCTGCTCCGCTCCACTGATCAGAAGAATGTTTATGTGCCCAGATCACGCACTGCTCTTACCCAGCGTCGGGATTTTGCAGTGACTGGACCCTCCCTCTGGAATGCCTTGAACCAAGGAAGCCTAGATAGAACTTATGTATTTATTTAGGCTTCCATGCTTGAACCCATCCAGTCTTTGGTTCATGCTTTTGTGGCTAGTAGGCTAGACTATTGCAATTCTCTTTATCTTGGCCTGCCCAAAGGCCTGCTTACTCTGCACTGTCCCAAATGCCACTGGCTAAAGCTCCTCGCCATTTAGCATCTCAGATTTTATGTTTAACACTCTACATTGGCTTCCAATTTCTGACCACGTTAAATTCAAACAAGTAATTATTGTTTCTGCAGCACTTCGTGGTCAGGTACCGTCTTACATTACTGAGTTTTCAAATCACCCTCTTCCACTGCTCATCGCCTGCTCCGCTCCACTGATCAGAAGAATGTTTATGTCCCCAGATCACGCACTGCTCTTACCCAGCGTCGGGCTTTTGCAGTGACTGGACCCTCACTCTGGAATGCCTTGAACCCATCCATTCGAGAATTACTTCTTACTCCCTCGCTTTGCTCAATGCGAAAGCTAAAGTCTCACTACTTTACCCTGCGACTACAATGCAAGAAGGGCCTCTGAGTAGAAATAGAAGAGGCGCTATACAAATGCCACAATACATACACTACATTACATTTGAAATGTGTTGATATTTCCATTTCGATTTCTGCTTATTTCGTTATTGATCAAAACCCTTTGATTGGCTACAGTGTGTGCGATTGTAGACAGTGGCGTAGCGTGCACTCGTGCCGCCCATGGCTCCTGGAAAAAATGCACGGTGTTGTTTTAACATGTTAACTACGGGGCCGCGGCCCCCAGTAGTTTTCCTGGCCCCCGCAGTAATTATGGCGGCCCCTTTCATAAAAAGGTCCCTCTAGAGGTTATTCCGCGTTTTTCTCTCTTAGGCGTTGGCAGTCTTTTAAGAGAAGCAGTGTCTTTCGAACTGACGCACACAATCACGCTCGAGCGCACAGCCACACACTGTAGTGTAGACTAAAATATGAAACCGTGATGTAAGGACCAGTAAGCTCAGAGCGATGTGTAGCCTACATCTGCAAAACATGGCGCGCGCGCTCACGCACACACACAGAGAAGAGATTGGATTACCGGTACTTCAACCAACACAGCAGAGTAGCAATACTAGCAATACACACCAGGCATGGTATGAAAAGTCTGAAGTAGTCATATAACCTATATGGCTCATGGTGTTTTGTAATATGTAAACTACGAGGCTGCCCCCAGTTGTTTTCCTGGCCCCCACAGTAATTATGGCGGTCCGCCCTTCATAAAAAGGCCCCCTAGAGGTTATTCCTAATTTTTCTTTATTGCGCTAACACTGTTTAGCATATATATTTGCTTTTGCAATGACTTCTTGTGTTAGTCTAACTTAGGAATGAACGATACGCAGATGACACTACACTAATGGCAGACACAGAAAGAAAACTACAGAGGTTATTAGACAGAGTGACAGAAGAGAGTGAAAAGAAAGGACTAAGAATAAATACAAAAAGACGTACTGTATGATAATAATAAAAAAGAAAGAAATTCCTAGGCGCAGACTACAATTTAGTGGGATAGAAATAAAACAGGTAACAAAGTTCAAATATCTAGGAAGCATTTTCACAAGCGATGGAAGAAGTGAAAAGGACGTTGAAACCAGAATAGGAATGGCGTAGACAGCCTTCACTCAACTTAAAAAGATCCTCACAAATAAACAGTTAAACACAGTGCAACAAGTTCCAACAACAACACGCGCTCAGAATTCTTCTTTAAAACTTAAAAAATATTACCTCTATTTAAATACTACATGAGAATCAACCGTATTTTTGTGTAAAGAAATCAATATTAAAATCCTTATCTGTATGTTAAACCTTCAAACGTTCTGATTGGTTGATGACTATTGGTAGACGGTTTAGACCGTTTAGTCAATGCGTTGGTGGACGATGTTCAAGACGACGTTGCTAAACAATTGTTCGTAGAACCGGTTTAGAGTCATTGCAGCGTCAGAGGGCTGTGCGTTGGTGGGCGAGCTTGATTTTGGTAGACAGTATGCGTTTAAAGTTTAACACGGTTTAGTCGAGTCATTTTGGGCGTGGACGACGTTGCTATTTAAAATTGTTCGTAGCTTGAGGATCTTAACGTACATTTTAACGTTACGTAAATAGCGTCACAAATGGCCACAGATTTTAACGAATCGTGGCGCAGAGCCGCGATTTTTGTTGTTCAAGAAAATGATTGGCTATTAGTTAAAATTAGTATTATCCTCACTAACAATGTCAGTATTAGTTAAAATTCTTTCTAACAATGTCAACTGTCTAAAACCAAAACCATCAGTAAAGAAAATGTAAAAACGACTGACGAAATAATAGAAAGTCGTGCACGTGAAAATTGCAATAAATCAAAAGTATTTAAATTTCTTAAATACATCCAAATACTCTATGGTATTTAAATACTATTTAAATACTTAATTTTGGATGGGTATTTCAATACTTTCTTAAATACTGGTATTTAAATTTTAAATACTAAAGTACAGCGGTGTGATGCCAATTGATTAACAATCGGTTCGCTGACGTTGACAAAGTTATAAATGGTTTGTCCATTATGTAAATAGTATTTAAAAATCGTTATCTGTATGTCTGTTGCCTTCGAATTGGTTGGCTGTGTGAGCGTTCTGATTGGTTGCGTTCAATTCTGATTAACAATTGGTCGTTCTGGAATTGGAATTGATTGGTCGTTGCCTCGAGCAAGCGAAGCGACGCGAAGCGACGCGGTTTGTCCATTAAGCGAGCCTCATGCGAGCGAAGTAGAGCCTAGTTCTAGTATATATATATATATATATATATATATATATAATCGTTTGCAATTTTATATATATATACACCAATTTTACATCTTATATATATATATATATATGGCCAGAAACGACCTCCCGTGGAATGTCCAGAAAAACATACATAAATCACGGTGTGAGGTTACGAACGAGCATTGGATGGTCGCGCTTCGTGGAAGTGAATCATCCAAGGCGTAGATCTACTAATTACAATGCCGCTTTCAAAGGAATGCTTTCGCCGTCTCAGTTTTCACATTAGGCCCTACTATAAATCTATCATCATTGATAGGCATCCACTGAAGTCCACACTAAAGCACCTTTACAATTTGAACTTAGACTTTGTTTGTGTTCAGGGTCTAGTTGGATGCCAGCTTTGATCTGGTAGCCTTAATGTCCACTGGTAAAGGGTGCGGTGAAACTGGGAGCTAGGTGGGAGATGACATGAACCATATGGCGGGTGCTTTTAAGTGTTAACCAATAAACCAAATCCGCTGTAATTATAGCCATGGTAGAGTAACATTTGAATGCCGTTGGGTTGCAAGACCGACAACCACCTAAAAATAAAGGGTCGATCCAAGGGCTGAAAGGTTTTCCACACGTATTCATGAGAACGAAAACCAGCCCAGTAAGCAAGGAGACGGTTCGTTGATATAGTCGTCATTTTAACAAACAAGCGGTTCGGCCGAACCGGACCGAACCGGCTCCATCACACCCCTGCTAAAGTGTTTAAATATTTTACAACACTGCTTGTCGCCATAGTCCCTTAGTTTCGCTACAGAGAAGTTGATGCATCTACTCACTTATAACGACAGATTCAAAAACACGACGATTCAAATCCATTCTTCAAAACGCTTCGATTGGAATTAATGCACAAACAAAATCGTTTGCATGCATTTTAAAAGTGTTTTTTTTACTTCAAACTGATCTGACAAAATTGAAAGTAAATGCTTATAACTCAACGGCAGCAGGCATGCAGTGATGAAACAAAAGGTTAATTAGAGATATTAGCCTACGTTCGTTGTTGATATCGAGAAGTGGCGCTGAATCGTGCAGAGGGAGGCTATTTCTGGGATCTGCAGCTCATGTCGTGATCATGTATATAGGCTAAATGGCAAGTGTAGTTTCTTTCGGTGGTCGAACATAATGAGAAAGCGAAAGTCTTAATTGGCAACGAGTCACACCCGCAGCCGTTATTTCCACAGCACAGCGAGTCAGCCAGTACCCTCCTCTCTGCATTGGGCGGGGGATTTGTTGCAGCTGGGGAGGGTAGCGGCGAGAAATTGTAAACATACTGAAATGCTTGTTTTAACCTTAAGAGTATCGTTATCAACTTATTATTGCAGATTGTTGGGGGAATCTAAAACAGCGGAGAATCCCCTCTTCCCCCATCTGGCCTGTATGCAGCACATTAGATCGTCATTTTACTGCATCTTACCAGTTGCAACCATAATTACTTTGACCGAAAGCGAAGTATGACAACGAAGGGTCTAAGTTGACGCCACCGAAGCTCTGCACAAGGACCCAAAAACTATTTATGCCACTGTTTGCATTAAAGAAATCAATCCACATCTAATGCTAGTGTTCTGATGGTGTTCTACGAGCGCCGGGTCATTGAACGCGTGCTTTGGTTGAACAACATTCTCGCTTTTCGCTTTTGGCCGCCTGAATTATAATTCCTCTTAATAGGTCCGGTGACTCGTCCCAAGATGGTGATACTACGGGCAACTGCAAACATCGAACGCCAGATCTCCCAACTATCGAAATCCTGTGAGGAGGACCTACGGCGAGTTGTCCACAATCGGTCTTTGCGGGGAAAACTAGTTTTCAACTATAACCTCATCCATCAACAAATCCAAAATGCACTAGCCCGATTCCGCCATTCACGGACCTGCTTTTCACCCATACTGATTCACCAACCAATCAAAAATGCGACTTCAATCATGAGAGCGCCAAACCATGATAGGCCCTAAACAAAAACAAATTTCTACGTTTTTTCCTTTTCGTCATCAAAATAGCCTGACCCGCCGCAAAAGCGAGTTTAACATTTAAAATTCTAAGCGTGGTGGATTCCCGTACGATTTAATGGGATAGTCGATTACAAAATCAAATGCCCGATCAGAAAAACCATTGATAAACAAAACAAATGGATTGAAAAATAGCTGAAAAAGTGCAGTTCAAGCATGGTGGACTACGATTTAATATATATATATATATATATTGATATATATTTAGTTCACCAACTACGTAAATATATATACAATAGGCCTATTATACAAAATGATGTACATGCGGTGCAACGAAAACGGCTTGGAAATATGTAAATTAAAATGCAAACACTTGAAATGAATGTTGAATTTAATTATTCTATGCATTCAGTTAACTAGTAATACCTCGTGTAAAATGTATTGCAATGTTATAATAGTAATGTCACAACAATCAACAGCATTCATCCACATAAAACGACAAGACCCTCGTCGACCATTTATTATATGCGCTACATCAACGATTTGCAGGCGTGGCCTCCTTCTTGCTTGTAGGGAAAACCGACTGGTATCATTCTGCGGGCGCGCTTTGTTCTATGTGAAACCAGTGCAAACCACTCATTCAATGAGCTTACGTAGAACACTAGCATAAAACAGCTGACAGCTAGCAATGACCACTAAATGCGCTTAATTGTGCATAATTATTGTTTCAGCGGGAGCCAATCAGCTGTCACGTGTTAGCCCTCATGGTGACTGCATGACGAGTGACAGCAATTTTTATAGCAATTTTGGAGGATGCATATATGACAGCAAATCATACTTTCTGTTTTAGATAATTATGCGCTTAATAACATAATTACTGAGAGCTGGTAAGGATGCCCATCAACAGAAGACAAACGCGCTCTTAAATAAACCTTCTATCGATCTTAATTACTTATTATTACTGTCAGTCGAGAACCTACTTGACACTTGTATACGGTGGTCACATGATCACATCACATAGAAAGTTCTACGAAAGTGGATTCAGACATAATGATAACTGCGACAATTGTGGATAACTCAAAGTTTGAGACCGTTTTTGAGCTCTGTCACAACCTGCCACAATTCTCGGACGAAGGCGAGAAAGGATAAGGTGAGGTGAATATGGAAGAAAGAGTAGAGAGAAAGATAGAAAAAACGAGAGAGTGGGTAGGGAAAGGAGAGGGAGGATAAAGAGAGGGAGTGGAATATGGAAAGGAGAGAGTAGAGAGGGAGGTAGAGAAATGAGAGAGGAGTAGGCGGGGAAAGAAGAGGGAGGAAAGGGAGGGTGAGAGAGAGGTGGAGAAGGGGGTTCCTTCCATATTCTCATTCTCCTCCCATTACCCCATCTTTTCCCCGCATTCCTCATTTTGAAGTATAGCTAATTCCTGTGCTCTGTATAGGCTATTTGCCCAGGAGTTGACTCAGCCTTTACTCAATTACAATGGTAAAATGCGTAGCAATGGCAACATTGTGAAAATAACTATAGGCCTATATGTTGGCGAAGTGACTGGCCAACGTCCAGGGTTATTTCTAGGAGTGTGAATTTGGGGAAGGGGTGTCGGCAAAATCTGGGGGTGTCGAAATTTGGAAGTCTCTACCGAAAAAGGCTGAGACAAGCAAAAAAAGTCATCCGAGGATAAAAGTTGGGAGTGCATTTCTCTATTGGGGGAGGGTGTCCAGGGCTAATTAATATGCATTTTGTATGCATACCATTGTCACAATACCAAATTTTGGGGGTTGTTGCCCTCAAATTGGGGAGTGGGTGTTGGGGGCTGGTAGGGGTGTAAACATATCCCTGCCAACGTCGTTCGATGAATGGCTTAAGCTGCGGCTCCATTACTGGATATTATACGGGCCATACGGGGATATATCCCCTAAGTAATTACCCAAACAATATCCGCATGAATGATAAGCTGGCATTAAACAACGGGTACTCCACTTATAAATATATCCGAAAATTATTTTTCTGGGATCAAAAATATCACCCGGATATATCCGAGCGAATGCGTTTGCAAATTCAAGCGGATAGTTTGGCCGGATATCTTTGCCGTTAACAAATTAGCTTCCAGGTTAGTAGGCTATCGTCTTGCATCAATTCGAATGGTTATGCGACATTAAAATGTCGGCCGAACCGGTCGGAATTTTAAGAAACAGTTCGGCCGAACTGGCTCCATCATATCCCTGGACAGAGAGGGGGGAATTTGATAGAAACATACAACATGCATGTAATGACTGGGAAAGTAGATGCGCCATACGATTGATTCTTTACATTGGCACCCTATAGCAACACCAGAGGCCACAAATGCAAATTGTTTAAGCAGAGGGTGGGTCCAAGAAAAAATTTAGTGCAAGGCTTGTGGACAAATGGAACAGATTGGACGAGGTGGGAGTGACAGTGAAACAACAAACGGATTCAAAGGTTATCTCGGAAATTAGGTTATTGGATGTGGCGAGTTACTACAGTGGTTTTCATACAGGCTTGCTTAGCCTCCTAAGCCACTTTAAACCACATTATTACAGTATATTATAGATCAGATACGATGCAGACAGTAGCGCACGATGTTTTTAACATGTTGACTACAGGGGCCGCGGCCACCCAGTTGTCTTCCTGGCCCCCGCAGTAATTATTGCTCGCCAAGCAACATAGGCCTATGCCTTGGAGTACATCGGGTGTTAACTCGATGGAAAAAAGAAAGGCGGCGAGGCAAAGGCTGGCAATCGCCCTCATTCATCCGTTGCCGCGTATAACTGAAGGCGCTAACCATTCGGTTCTCCCCATAGGCGGCGGAAGACAATAAAAAGTACCCCGGCCCGTTTATTATATCATAGAAGCCTAGATATATCTATGGCGCCTATCTATGGCTGCCTTGCATGCGGTTTGTGCATGCCACGTTTCGTCGTCGTTCGACGCAATTTCTGACGCTCCGTGCGTGAATCTTGCGCCGGAGATGAGGATTTCTTCGAGTCCGTCGGTTTTCTGAGGAGTTTCAGCCGTCCTCTTCTGTTTCGCGTCGTTTCGGAAGCCTCGAGTCGGTCTCCACCGCTTTATGCAGGACGTCGCCATGTTGGCCATTGTTATAGCGCCATGCGGTGATCGACGGTCGTTCCGGGCTTCGCTCGAGCATTCATCTTCGCGAGGACGGCGTTCCGCTCTTCGGTTCCGACGTGTCTCGTGCTGTCCTCTACCTTTCCACGTCGTCCTGGAAGTTCGGAGTCGCCGTCCGTCGGGTGTGCGCCAAAGTCAGCCGCATCGGCTGCCGCGTGAAAATTCGGCGGGTTTGCGGTTGGCTGTCATTCCGGACTATGCTGGATTTTCCATCTTCGTCGGATTTGCCGATTTCGATGACGGAACTATCTTCTTGCGGAAGACCGCTTCTCCAGGAACTTTTCCGGTGGTTATATCCGCACGGAGAAACTCCTACTACCAACTCGCGGACTTTCAACATCATCTTCTGCTCCTCGTTGGCATGTCAATGGGGCTACAGTTTTCCTTGAAGGACCGCTTCTAAAGGACTTTGCGTCGGACTTCTTCACGGCAGCAAAGTTTTTTCCATCATCTCAGTGGATTTTAACATCGCCACCTTCTGAACTTCATTGACATGTCAGCGGTGTCAAAGCGCTTTTGATTTTGGATTTTAAACCATGCGTACAGCGCTATATAAATTGTCCTGGATATTAATAGATAGAGCTGTCTAGGCTTCTATGATTATACGATAGCGGTAGCGGGGCGTTAATGGGTCGAAGCATGGACAACTAACTAGTTGTCCATGGTCGAGGTGCCTAACTAACTTACTAACGACCTTTCTCCCATCTTCACTGTCTTGGACGGTGGGGGAGGGACAAGGAAATAACGAAAGAGTATACAAACCCCGTAAATATTACATTGAGTGGACATGCTGTAAAATGGAAAAAGTCAGGTCATTCAGATGTTTTGGAGGTGTGATTGAAAGCGACGGCAGTCAGCAAGAAGATATAAAATGAAGAATATCAAAAGGGCAATGGTAAGGATACAATGGCATTGGTAAGGATGAAAAGCTATGGAGATAAACAACTTGGGATGTCCCATAATTCCGGGGGCGGAGTGTCCATGTCAAGTGTTGAGTCTTAAACGGTTAGTTTCTCGTAGTATAGTCCTAGTCCTACACTCATCACTATGGAATAATTTGCGCAGATGTTGTATTATCTGAAGTACTTACAGTTTGTTCAGGGCAGTGGTTTTCAGACCCCTTTGTCTCGCGGACCACTTTTGAGTGTCAAAAATGTTTCGCGGACCACCTGAGAAATATGAAACCAGTGTCTGCCGAAAAAGCTCGACAAGCAAAAAACCCGTTATCGTCTATCAAAAAGGCTGACAAGCAAAAAAACATTATCCGTATTTTTTTGTTTTTTCACAATATGCCGCGGACCACTAGATGCCCTCTCGCGGACCAGTTTTGGTCCGCGGACCACGGATTGAGAACCGCTGGTTCAGGGTCTTCGATATATTCAGCTTACGACACAGTCGACATTTAACAACAAACTTGACCATTTATGGATGGTGAAGCGCTGTTGAACGATTGAATCGCTGAAGCCGTGAGTTTGTTTGCGCGATTTTTGCGAACACATGCAGTGAAGCTCTAACTGATCCGTTTCGATCTAGGCCCAGTTCCGACTGCCCTATCTCGATGAAACACTCTCTAACGCCCTCTACTGCTTCCCTGGTGCCCCCGCTCTTTGTGGCACCCTCTACTGTCCTTCGGCTTTTCGCCCACCGTCTCCCCACTTCGTTCGTCTAGGCCTAAGTGCCTTTCTCCGAATTTTAATCTAATGTCAACTGATATACATAGCCTACGTTGCTAACGTGTTTGACACCTTCGGGTTAAATGTGTATATGACATACTTATCTGATCTTGCTACTATAAAGCCTTATTTATTCGACTGTGCATTCGCCCTCCCGCGACAGCAGCTCCCTGATTTGTCAGTGCCTTCTTCCGTCTTTTAATCTAATCTAATCTGATCTCCGTCGTTTAATATAATCTAATAAGCCTAGGACTGCAGTGTTTGACACCTTCTGGTTAAATGAGTAAATGACATGCCTATCTGATCTTACATCATCTTGCGACGACTATAAAGCCTTATTCACCAGTGCATTCGCCTTCCCACGACAGCAGCTCCCTTCTAAATTCGAAATGAAAGTTTAATTAAACAAGTTAAAAAATTAAAATTATTCAGTTCTTAGGCCTACTTCTTAAAAAGTACCCCGGCCCGCCATAAGCCGGGCCTATACCGGAAAAAGGAAACTTTTGTAAAAAGTACCCCGTCGGCCAGGCCGGGGGTACTTTTAAAAGGCCGACGGGGCCGATAAGAGTGCGCCGCCTATGGTTCTCCCATGGAGGCATTATTCCCAGGGGACGGCATTACATCATTTGGCTGAAGCCGACTATCTGGGAAATTCCCAGACGGCAGCCACACTTGTTGACTCAAAACATCATCGGCTGAGCCATGGGAATAGGATTTGGCATGTATTAGCACGGACCCTTAGTCCCTTACCGGTGAAATGTTACACCTACGGTGCGATCCCGCTGCGTACACCCACAGGCAGAACAGGTTGGCATTACTCTAAATTAATTTCCACGGATAATCTAAAGGAATAATATAACTCAGACTTAACACTACTCCTGTATTAGTCCGAGTCAACCACAATGGCCGCTAACCATGGAGGTACTATTTTTAGCCTACGCGCTATTGGCTTCACGCAGCCTGGGTTAGAAATGACGTAGTGCCGTCTCCTTGGATAATACCTCCATAGGTTCTCCGTACGGGCGCCGAGCCTATGGAATGTAGGCCTACCTACCTTTGTAATTAGACATGACATTTATATTCTTACACGGTACACCTAATAAGCTCAAATGCACTAACATTACCTGTATTTTCAAACTTTAATCTCTCTCCAGTCAACAACATCCTATCTGCAGTTCTGGTAAATTTAAATTGCATATACTCATGAAAATAAAATAATGGAACACTTTAATTTCCATTTCAGTGCATGAACAATATACACCGTGTTAAAAGAGCTATGAATTGAGAATTTTTAAAAAATAATTTTTTTAAGGAGACGCAAAATATTTGAGCAACTAAAAATGTACAAACATCAAATCTCATGAACTCAGCCAAGCTGTTCTGCTGCAAGTAAATCACAAGATTAGAGAATGCTGTAATTGCCAATGGATTAAACACAACCTATCACTTATAATAATAAATTGCATATTAAGTAAATGGCATCAAGTGAGTAAAACGGAAATCAACCAAAAATCTTAAAAGTTCAAAACAATTTTGTATTCATGAGACAGAACTGCATGGCGCTCTCTTGGAAATAAAGTCTTAAATGAAAAGGAACAAACAAAAAGTGCCTCAATCATTCATATATTTGCAGTCGCTTCTGACATTTGCTAAATATATAAAGTAGAATCCTTGGTATTGAGAAACAGAAGTGAATCTAAGAGCACAATACAGACACAACAACACAATATGAACAAACAATTGCAGCATTTGCTTCATGCCACATTCAAATTTTCCTTTAAAGATAATTTGTACAAAAAAAAAATTCAGAGGAAGAATATTCATTTATACGCCAAACACAGAAGCAACAATTAGCAATTTAATGAATTTCAACTGTAAGACAACATTCAGAATTTTAAATGCATATTTAAATATTTGCAACAGCAAACTAACATTAACATTATATAATGTAGGGGTGATAGAGGAAGTTCGAACTTTAGCCCAATGACATCTACAACATCTAAACCACGGTCAGTGAGCAAAATAGTTCAAGAGCTTTCATTCAGTCTTATGTTTCCTAAGTTCATTTTCTGCTATGCAAAATGTCATTTAAGCCTGCAATACATCCACAGATGACAATGTTCTGGTTGGCCTTACAAATCCTAAGAACACTATTATGAAAAATCGAATACATCAGCTTTCGATATAACACGGAAACTTTCATCAGAAAACGCTTCACACGTAGTAAACTTCACTCTGAACAAGCTCTTCGAGCAAAAGGAAAACTTTACAAGTTCAAGGGTTAAGCTGCAAGTTTACTTGCTGAGCTGTCGCCTTCTCTTGGCAATCCACTCGCTGATGCGATTCTTAAGGTCAGGCACTGAAAAACAGAAAAGCCATCACCGGAATTTAAATCTTAACAAGTCCAACCACCAGAGAATACGCAGTTAAATATAACATTGTACCTCTTACTTTACACATTTCTTTCTACATGAACTATTCATAAATTGAAAAGTTCATCATTCAACACAGGCAACAAAATGTAAACAGACTACAGAGGACAATGAATGCATGATATCTTGATTAAAATGATTTGCAACAGCTTTCATCTCGATAGACGTCATTGGTGGTTCAAAAGTGATGTTCCTGCGTCATGTTCCCAAGCTACTCGATGACTCGAAGGAAATCCAGTAGTCATTAAATCAGAGATACCTTTGTGCATTATGGTTTTATTTGATATAAATAAAGGAAAGTAAAGATCATTCCCATAGACCCATTGTCCGATATATCTCCATGGATTTTGCATTGCATCAGCTGAAAGATGGACGCTGCAAAGCCTTGTCTCCTGCCAAGTAAACACCATGTGGTGCGCTCACTCACGGCTAAGTCAGCCGAGTCGGTGCATAGAACAGAAATAACTGCTGAGATCAAGGTTTGCATCATGGACCTCATAACTGACAGGTCCACCTCTGTAAATCTAAGTAATAAAATAGGAACGAAGGTGCAAATACCGTCCAAATCAAAACACAGAACTACAAAGACATCTAAAACCAACAATGACAAACTCGTAGAAAAAAGAAAAACAACGACGAAGAATGCTTAAACTCACTTGCAACTAGTTCTGAATCTGTCAGTGGCTGCCGGTTAAAAGGGTCAGTCTGCGAATTCAAAAGATGGCGTAAGATCACTTTCCGATCCATAATATTCCCACTCGGAAGCTGAACCGGTCCGTCATCAGCGTGTCCATCAATGGATCACGGAATTCATCGGGAATCTCGCCGTAGTCTATCTCTGCCTTCTGCTTCTCAATCACTAAATGCTCCACTCGCTCCTGAAGATTGCGAAACTGTTCAATTTCAGTCTGAGTTTTAATGCACGCTTTGCTCATTCGAGATATCGCATCGTCAAATAGCTCTTTACGATAAGATCGCTAAACAGAAAACAATCTTCACAATGACAAGTCCAACGTCAGAATATTATTAGGCTATAAAGCTACAAGGTCAATGTAAGAGTTGTTAGCATCACCAATAGGTTTACTGTATTTTTGACACAGTATCAGCGATACTTTTTAGAATCGCTTATTGTATTATAGATACTTTTAAAATAAAGTATCGGTTTCTGTATTGCCAATACTTTTTACTGCAAAAATTTCCGATACTCAATACCAATACTTTTCTATTGCAAACTTATTCTCGCTGCCAAGGCCTGAGCGACCCACTCTGCACACACTGCAAGGCAGGGGCTGCCAGCTGTTAGAGGGCGCAACAATCCGGCTTACAATTACATGCAGTTTTGTCACCATCTGCCCATCATCCATGTGCTTCCTGCTGTCAGTTGGTAAGGCTCTAACTAATCGACCCTCAAGACAAAGTACTCTTAGTACTGTAATTCAAGTGTCTATAAATAGCAGAGGTGTAGTACTTGGTACTTGTACTCGAGTTGTACATGAGTACAAATTTTTAGTACTTGTACTTGTACTTGGAGGCCAGGTACTTGTACTCGGAGTTTTTGGAATGCAAGTACTTGTACTTGTACTTGGAGGCCAGGTACTTGTACTTGTACTTGAAGCATTGTGTACTTGCTACATCTCTGATAAATAGTATAACTATTTCCAAGGCCTGGGGAGGGGTGAAACCTGCTCTATAGATTCGTTATCTTGCTTATAGAATCAGCTGTCACAACCAAGGTGGGAGGCAGTGGGAAGTAAGGGTGGGAAGGAAATTTACATACAGTGCTACAGATTATTTGATGGAGGATGCAGACAGCATGGAAAAGATAAAATAGCCAGCCAAACAACGATTGCACGTGGATCTCACTTAACAGATGCTTCATTCAATTGAAACAATTCTATAAAAATTTTGAAATTTTGTATCAAATTAAAGATATATCTGATAAAAAAATTATCTGCAAATAGCTTGCTCTGGCCTGATCACTGCCAAGGTCAGAACAGAACAGCGATTATGACCTTGGACGGATGGATATAAATACAAATCTCAACGTCGATCGTTGTCGGAGTTAATTTCCTCATTTATCACTCTCTTGCCAAAACTGCCGAGGCGCCAACAGCCTGAAGCATTGTAAGCAAGTGCAGTTTCTTAACCTAACAATAATTATTAATAGAAAAATTGAAAGTAATTAAATTTAAAGTTAGGGCAGAAAAAAGATCCAATCCTAAATTGGGAAGGGCACTTGAAATTAAATTATCTGATGCGGACAAAAGTATCGGCATTGGTATCGATTTAGGCAATGTAATTTCATTTTAGTATTGGTATTGACAATACTTTTTTCATACAGTATTATCGGTACTGGTATTGGCAATATCTTTTAACAGCATTGTTAACAACTCTCGTCAATGTCATCAGCAAAAAGTGTTTATTATTGCTGGCATTTTGCAATCTTCATCTCTCTCTCTCTCTCTCTCTCTCTCTCTCTCTCTCTCTCTCTCTCTCTCTCTCTCTCTCTCTCTCTTGTATAACTCTAATTGCTAAATAGGTAATCAGCATTACACTAATCATTTAGGCAATTACCTTCTTTTAAAATTCTACTTTGATGCAACACAACCCTGTTCTGAAGTTGCTTCAATTAAAAGAGATTGGTTCTCATAGATCCACCGAAGCCTCAAGGTAATGAACAATTAAGAAAACAAGAACATGAAAATATTTTCAATTCCCAATTAGCCGAAGAAGAAACAACACCTGAGAATCTCCAACTGACCTCATCGTTGGCGATTGCTTCAGGAAATTTGGTGCTATTGTCCAAGTGCAGATAGATTCCGGTCAATTGGTCGAGCAGCTTCTTTGGTTCCCAACTGTATTTGTCTGGGTTTCGAACCCTCAGGTTGTTGCACTTAGGACCACACAGCTGCTGAAGGTTGAAGTTGAGCATCGCAGCCAATCGATCGGCCAATTCCTACAAGAAACAGAAAAACGTCATAAGAAGAACAACTGTACATCAGCACTTTATCCAAAATATTTCATTCTAACGTTTCATCTGAATTCACTCCATAGAGGTAAAGACAAACCTCAACTCAGATCTGAGCCTAGGGCCCAGCACTGATCTCAAGTGTCAGGTAAACAGGTGCCATTAATCCAGAATAATCTGCCATTTTGCTTTCTCCAGACGAGCATTTTCCTTTGCAGCAGTTCTTGTTGCAATCCATTTGTCTATGTCCAAGTGGTCAATGGCACCACGACCAGAACAGTCACCCATCCAAGTACAAACCATGCTCAATGTTGCTTAACTTCTGTGTTCTAAATGGAATGAATAGCAGGCCAAGTAAACCGAAATTTAGGAGACAATGAGTGTTTATCCCTGCTACTATCTAGATTTGCAGCACCCAGAGTCAATCCAGCTATGCCCTGATGACCATCCTGATGACAAACGCAAACGTGCCCAAAGGCTTGGCAGCCGCTAGCTTCTAGCTTCCATGCAGATACATTAACTCCAGAGACACAGTAACTGATAAAGTGGCTTATCTTGTAAACAGCTCCAGTAATGCACCAGTTAATTCACAAGCACTCTGTCAAACCCATATTTGGACTTAACAGTTTTCAAAATAAAGGTCTGATGGAGTGGCAGCTGAAGAAAAACATGATAAAATTGCTTTGATCTTTGCAAAATGGCCTGATGCATAGCACAGAAAAGACAATGATATTTAATTCTGACATTTCATTTTTCATTTAAAGGTGGGTCAAATAAAGCAGTTTCAATCAATTGGGCTTTCTTTACAAGAAGAAACTAAAGAATTCAAATAAGTCAAAACCAGCTATTACCTACATTCCATATTGTCACATACCATAAATTCACACATTGATTTAATTTCCAACCAACCAATAGTTGAATATTAAGGCCTCCTTCAAATCTCTTTAAACCATAGTTTACAAATGTCATATGATGACCATTGACCATGTACAGTGACACAAGTCACAAAGGCAAAGGATGAGCAATGCATATAGAAATACAGGAACATTAAGCAATTTTTACTGTCTCTTTAATAATTAAATACAGTAGAACTGATTTCTCGGTCACATTCAATCAATTCAGCAAATAACTAACAGAGATAAGGAATGGATCCTGGATCTTCTCTGTCAAATAGTGAAACATCTCTACAGTTTCTGACGCCAGCGTTAGGTAAGAACGGCACTGACGCTCCTCCTGTGACAGCTGCTTCTGCTTAGTCTGCCTTTGCTCCTGCAAAAATGCAACTGACATTTTCATCTCATTGTGAATTTATAAAATAGCACTCAATCACCAACTGAATAGTAATCCCATTAAGTCTAACAGAAAGAGTTTACTGCCAAAGTTTCAATGCTGTAATGTAAAGTAACAGACAGTTTATAGGACCTCCTCTATATGTAACACTGAGAGACCGTTTCTGCTTGAAACAAGCAATTTGAAGAGGCAAGTCTTGAGGTACGACAGAGCAGACCCTGAACTCTGACTAGCGGTCATAAGTTGCTGATGCATAGATGATGACATATTCCAGAGCCAGTGATGCTCCGTTATGGAGACCAGGAGTTTTGGCTTTGGGATCAACAAATCAAATCTGTTTACAGAGCACAAAGTGTGACCTTTGAGGACTAGAAATACAGTGGCACATAAGGTGTTGAATGTAGAGAGAGGAGTTTGGCATTTCGGGGATTTTAAATCTGAAAAGGAACACGACAAAGCAAACTTTTGACAGCCTATGGTCCATCATCAGCACTGAAGTGTGAAATACATGAGAGTTCAACATCAGAAAAGTGAAAATATTAATTAAATTTTGGTAAAAATTGGTCACAGATTAAAAGTTTTCAGCCGACTGAAGTGACTGACTGCACTGAGTTTCTCCCATTCAGTTTTGTTATCCATGAGGTCCTGAAGTTCTCGAATACTCATCAGGGTCTGCATGCTCTCGTCCAGAAGATATGTCGTGTCGTTCATCAGCATGTTCACAAATTTAACAAAATGTCTTCCGTGGCTAAAATGCAGAAGCGTCAACATCAAAGTTATCCACTGCCACGGGCAAAACACTTCCAATTAAAAACCTGCTGTTGATAAAGAAATTTGCTTTTCCAAGCAACAGACTCGAGGAGAAAAGCAGAAAGGGACCGACTTGAAATGATCTGATGTAATGCGAAATATTTCTGCATTTCTAATGCATTCAGTTCAGAAAACATTTTCTGGTAAAAAATTTAAAAATAGGTCAGCAACAAATTTGAAACAAGTTTTATAAAACCCTCTTCTTCATGTGCTTCACATTTTCAAATTGCAATTTGATTTAGTTATGAGAAATTTTGGAGATCCTAGATTACTATTCTCAAAGTATACATCCTTTTTCCTACAGTGATATGTTATCAAAACACAAATACAAACTTCTATTAAGAAAACATGCAAGCTGCCAAACAGACTATCTCATTAATATGCAAGCAGTAGTGCTGAGAATTGAACACATTAAATGCTTCTTAAAAAGCTATTTTGCTGCTAATTCATCAATCCTGATTAGATATGCTATTCCGTAAAAGATTCTCAAAAATTTAAACATCTTATAATAAGGTTCATTTTATTGCATATTTGCTTTTCCTCTGATAGACAAACACCATACAATTATCTCTCTGGACTGTGAATTTGGTTGTCCTATCTCAAGCACCAAATGTGGTGAAAAATTCTGTAAAGCTCTTCAGCTATGAATTCTGAACAATACTTGGCACAAGAACTCAAAGACAGAAATGAAACCAAACCTTGCTTCATCAACAATTTTGCCCTGATGCTCGGGAATTTGCCACAATGTTTTGAAGATGATGCTGATATGGTAACGAATGTTGAACTTATCATAAAATTCACTATTTGCTCCGGTTCTTTCAACGTCTGTCATGAAAACAAAAGCAATGAATGACATAAAAAATCCATTATTCACAACTGCATAACTGATGAATGGCACTCAACCAAGAAACAACATTCTATTAAATGAGAACAAGTAAAGAAAACAATTGAAACATTTATCCTAAAGCAAAAAATCTTTGAGTAAATTCACATTTTCTAATCCAAGAAAGCTTTTCTATATGAAACTACTTTCAAATCATCAAACAAATTTTTGGCGTAATTATCAAACACCTCTAGAAAAATGAACGACTAAGAACTTCTCTCATCAACTATTATAGACCAGCACTGTTACCAATTGCAAACATCTTGAGATAGTTTTCATTCGGAACAACTCCACAAGAAGTGAATAAGCAAATGACAAAAGCATTCCCATAGATCTTTGAAATCTAGATACCAAAGATCCATTTGGACACAAAGAGTTAGTGACAGCAATGCTTACAGTCCTCGGCTGATTATGGAATATCCCCTGTTCTTGGTATCATTTCTCCCACAAATGTACTCATTCAGAGCCAAGCCAATGGGATAAAACCAATGGCTGAAACAGACTAAAGGCTTTGCCTTGCCAAATGTTTGAACCCTGGACCTCTTCACTTGTAGGCCAGCTTGCTAACTGACTGTACTACTGTACTGCTTAGAAGCATATCAGCCATTCGCAACCAACCTGAGTAGAACCTCATCAGTCCCGGCACAAGACACTCGTACGCCAGAGGATGATGAAGAACAGCATCACTGAGCTTCGGCGTCAGCTGCTGGACCTGAGGATTGACGACGTACATCACTTCAATGAGTTTTGCCACTAGATAACGATTCGTGATGTAGTGAGAATTGCAGGTGAACATAAGCAGAAGCACAAGAATGTCATCCAGGTAGGCGCCATTAGCGGCCGGAGGAAAATATCTAAATAAAGACAAAATCATTCATTCAACAACACAACAATTGGCAAAATAACACTTATAAATTCAAAATTGACAAACACCAGACACTTGCAGCTAACAATTCTGTCAGCCTTGGACGATTAACAGCAAAAAACTGATATAAACATCTCATAGATAAGACCTAGATAACAAGTAGCTTGTTTAAATTTTAGGCAAATAAAATTAGAATCTCAGCCAAAAGACAGAGTAACTCACTGTATAACAAAAAGGCAAAAATCTGCAACATCTTCAAGGAAATAATCTGGAAGCGCGGCAAACAGCATTGGGACCTCATCTGGCAGTGACATCAGAATGCCTCTAAAACAAACGTTCGTCTTCAAATATAGAAACAGAAAAACCTTTAACCGGGACAGTAATTATTTCATATACAAAAGACGACATGTGTGAAATCATGGGCAAAACATAGAATGTGTACCTAATCAAATCATTCTTTCCACTAAAAATAAAATCCATCTGAACCCTTTGACTGATATAAATTATTTACCAAACACACAGTATTTTACGTGCCAATATGTTTAACAGCAATTACACCTCATGTCACATATGCCATCAGAAAAGCTAACAGGACAGTCGTTGCATGCATTTTCTGAAAAACATCAACACCACTAGATTCTTCATCATTGGGAACAGCATCATACACAGTAAATTGCAAATGACGGCCATAAGCAGGTTCATTACTGCCATAGAACATTCTGGTATTCATTTCTGCAAAGCTATTTTGCATGCCACAACTGCATAGGCAACATTTTCAAATGCTGTCCCTAAAATTTGAAAAGTTAAAAGTTAACATCTTTATTATCAAGTTTGTATACTGTAGACACAGCCTGTTTCCATCTGGTCTGCCAATCAAATGCTTTTAACATGCCCTGACATAGGTAAAAATTAGACCATGCATCTGTACAGTGCATGGGGTAGAATGACCTGCACTTGCCATACAACCGCCCATCAACAGTGTGGGCTAAACCACAGCTGCCACACAAAGAGTTAATATGTAATAATAAAAATCATGTCTTCAGAGAGAAAAATTAACCAACAAAACATTAACAATTACAAACTTCTGCTGTGGAAACTGTCAAATAAAAATAAATCAATATTTCTTCCAGAAATTGAACAGCAAAAACCAAAATCACATAATGATAATAACCTGTAATTCAAATGAAACTACTATTACGTCAATTCCAAAAGCAAACGACAACGCCTTTAAGAAGAGAGAGAGAGACAGGTCCAACCTTTTAGCATCAGGTGCAACAATGCCCAAGATCATCTGGCAGACCTGGTTATAGAAGCTGAAGCACCGATTGAGAAGCAGGTTATCAAGAAGCATAACATCCATACAGAGCTTACTCTTCTGGTACCTCTGATTAACAAAAGTCACAGCATAACAACAAAACATATCACATTTCTGAGGGAAATACCAAAAATTACTGTTCTCAATAAAATACAATCAAACAATTTGACAGCAAAGAATGGTGGAAAAAATAATTTGTAAAAAAGGTCATCAACGCTTTATTTTGTTTGATTTTTATTAATTTTCTCTTCCAAAAGTAGAATAAGAGAAAAAAGGATCATTCATTTTTAAAAAATGCCTAGGGCCCCCAAACTTCTTAAAACAGCATTGCATCAACATCAATATCATCGTCCATATATCTGAATTCCATAGACATTCTCTGCTATGTGACAACAATAATGACACAATATAAAGAAGGCAGATGAAGTCATTCTGATTACAGAAGGAGACAGCCAAGTCAAACTGTACAGTCCACAGTAACATTCAAAGACAAAATTAGGGCCGCTCCCAAAGTTAGTCTGTTTGTGAGAAATATGATTCTGAAGGCAAAACATTATGAAACAACAACCAGTATCACAAACAGATTCTCCCAAATAGATTTCAAGGTGGCAACAGATGCAACTGCAATCAGCACATAGCATAAATACGCAATGTATGCCCATACACAAAATGAAATCATAAACTACCAGGTGACACCTGAATTAATTGTTCAACTGAGTTGCACACCTTAACGTCAGTCGTCCACCGCTTCAGTAGTTTACGATTCTGTCTTTCTGCGGTTGTCCCCACCCAAGTGGATTCCGTCTTCTCCAGTTCTTCAATTAGGTGCTGGTACTCCCGAACAGCGCGCAGCGTCCGCTGATACTTGTGGATAATTGGGATAACAGAGAGATGGTGACAGTGCAGTGTCATGAAAAAGCATTCTGTAGGAAATTTGGGCTCCTGCCATTTGTGATTTGGATTCTTATCTGCAGATTAATAAACCTTAAATTTAAACAACTCTAAAACCACCAGATTGTATAGCGAAAAAACAAATTGCATTTTAGCATAAACACAATCCGTCAATTTTACAGCTGAATTGCAGTGCTCAAGAAATTGTGACAGGACACTGAGTGTGACATCAATGTCATGACATATGTCATGACATGTGAAGACATAACACTCATACTAACAAACTTTTAAATGTAATAACAACTAAAAAATTGACATTCATATCTGGAACAATTCAGTCTAAAACTTTTTAAAATTCAGCACTCAAATGTATTTATTAATAACACTTACAACAGCCCAATTTTACATCACAAAGGCCTTAGAAGGAAAGTCCAAGATGCAGATAATTACCTTGGAACAAGAACAGCACACAAGAAGCAGCGTTTGGAGGACACATATTCTATGCAAATGAGTCGCCAGGGCACACACATTTGACTGAATTAAATTGCGAATGAGAATCTGGCTTCATGAAAAGCAATGAAAAAGTCCAAGATACTGCAAGTAACAGTTTTCAAAGATGCTGCAAATTTTCTGCTCTTGACATTTGTGTCCGTGACTTTTCTGAGATATTATCTGGAAATTTCAGAACTTTCTCGCATATTCAGGAAATTCTACGATACAAGCGAATTCTCTATGCCTAAATCTGATTTCATCCATCTCACACTTCCATCTGACTATCAGTGGCTTAGTTGAAAGAATATTCCACTCAAATTCAAACTATTTCATAAAATAATAATAATAAAATAATAATAATAAAATAATAATAAAAATAAAATAATAAAATAATAATAAAAATAATTGCACAGTTCTCAAGGTTCACAAATGCTAAAAAAAACATTTAAATGTTGTCACTCTGTAAATGCAACAAGAAAACTCAAAGATAAAAAACGATGAAACAGACACCATCAGTCAACACATAGAATTGCTCTGAGGGCTGTAGAATTAGTTGAGGCGCTTTTGACTGCTCCACTTTTGGGCTTCTCAATATGACAACGGCAACTTACATCAAGCACTTTGTAATGCAAAACTGTTCCTAGTTCAACTCACTTAGGCTGTCGATCCAATCCGTAACTTCCTGAGTGCTGGCTTTAAAACGACTGCAGTCGGCAAAGTTGATCCTACTCCTCCCATCGTGAACATAAAATGGATCGACTTTTGAGACACTGATTTTGACCGACAGCAACTGAAGAACTGACAGAAGATTCAACATGAAACCATCACCAGACACCTGAAGAGCTCTCACCTGCGCAAACAAAAAAGTCAACAGACGTCAAATACAAAAGTGTAGGTAAAAACCTTAAAACACCATTAACATGGACTTTATGGAACTGGTAAAAGCACCCGTGCTAACCAAAGGTTAAAATAAATGGCTTAGAAGAATACTAAGGATTGGATACAAAGAACATATAACAAATGAAGAAGTTAGAGAGAGAACACTTCAACCGAGCATCATGGAAGTCATCAGAAAGAGAAGAATGAAATGGACCGGACACATACTCAGAACGGAAGAAATAAGAAACCCAAAACGAATTTTCAACTACAAACCAGAGGGAAGAAGATCTAAAGGAAGACCAAAATGACGATGGGTGGACGGACTGGAAGAGGATCTGCACATGGCAGGGCTGAATCTCAATGGAAAAACTGACAGAAGACACCGAATGACTTTGGAAGAAATAGCAAAGGACAGAGAACTTTGGAGAGATGTCATGGAGAAGTTGATAGCTGGACACAGCTGGAGGACAAGAAGACCTGACCTGAACCAAAGGTCCATGTTAAGTGATTCAGAAAAACACCACCAGTCCTGGCCTGGTCAAGCTATTGGAGCCCATTTGCAGCAATGGGGTTTTATTGTACGAGTTCCATAGAACTTTCTTAAAACTCAAATCACTTCTCTTAATGCCTGCTTAAATCGACAGGGTATGTAGCCCATGGACCATTGTAATGTCATGTCATGTCAATGTGCCATCGTTGCATTGCAGTGGTTGGCTACAAGAATGGATTAACGATCTCCATCTTGATCTGTCTTGTACGGCACGTAATAGGCAGTCTCCAGAGAGACCAGCCTATGTCTCTACAGCCCTCACAATTGTAATGGCATCGTATTAATTGGTACTTTTGTTTTAACTGAAATGGACCTCGGCACTTAAAAGTGCTTGAAGAAAAGCAAATTCAAATTCGCAAACTCATCATCAAAGAGTACAGCAGCAGCTCCTGGACAGAAGGTACCTGCATCTGAGAACGTTTTGCGTTATGCTTAAGAGCTGTTTCGAAAAACTTCAATGCTGCGTCTTTCGAAGCGCCGTTCAACAGAAGACCATACACGGTCCGATAAAGACTTTGCTGAAACAGATTCAAGAGGCAAAGTTCACCTTTAAGTTATTATTTGACTTCATATGAACCCAAATATCTAATTATCATTAATAACTCTCTACAGCATTCATTATTTAAACCGATTACATTGAAAAAACCATGGATACAACAATTGATAATTTAAATCAAAAAGTAAAGCATTTACCACTTAAACAGTCAAACTTTTAAGCAGGTTTAAACAGAGAAAAAGTAAAATTTACCCAAATAATCATGAAGACAACCTGTGAATATGAAAAAAGTTACCCTTATGTCTTCAATTCTCAGGCGAAGCGTATCACAGATCAATTTCATTTCTGTAGCGGACACTTTCGGTTCAGGAAAATAAGTGTCAACAACGTTTGTCTGCAAAACCAAAAATATTCCAAATACTTATAATGGAAGTAGCAGCTAGTAGCTGTATGTCAGGAATCAAGCAAAAACCTTAAACATTTCACATCATCGTCATAAATTTAATCATTTATTTTCAACTAATTGCATTTCCTGGTGGCACATCATAGGAAAATTTTCAGTGAACAGAAATATAATCGTCTGTACTAACGTCGTCTTCTGCAAAAGCAGACAGAGAAAGCATTCTGCCCATGAAGCTGAGTTTCTGCAGTTCCACCGCTGGACTCTGAGTGAAAGGTGCTGGCTGCCATATTGGCAAAAGGGTCACCTGAAACACACAGTCAGGGTTCTAAAAGCTCTGAAATGCCATCGGAATGTAATGCAACAGCAGCATGGCCACGTAATAACTGAACTGCAGGTCAGTCCCATTTACAATAACAATTCACTCAGTGAGCATTCTGGAATCCAGCTGAATCACCATTAATAAAGGAAATCGACAAGCAACACCATTGTGTTCAACAAGAGATATTTCCATATTCATTCGTATTTTTTTAAGACATAGCGACTTTCATGGATATAAATATAAAACTCTTGCAAATATGATTTACAATAAACTGATCTAAAATCCATATTTATTAAAGAATAATTTAATCATTAACTTGAAATATCAATTATTAGCAATTATCTATAGCAACTTAACCTGACTCAGTCTAACTTCACAATTATATTATTAAATGGCTGTTAACGCACGTTGTTAGGTCATTCACAAAGTGACAAACTGCGTGAGGCAGTCGGAGTGAGCAATTTGGCCAAGGTAGCTACACAGTGGATAGAATCAGATTCGAACCAGCTACCCTCCAGTTGCGTGGCAAGAATTTTATCGCTTCTCCACCGCACTTAATTAATTAATTATTAAAAATTGGGTCATAGTGTTTCAGCAGCCCATGGATAATAAGCTCCTCTTTTAAACACATTCCCAGTCACAAAGAACCCCACTTTGATCAAAAGAAACTGACATTGCAAAATATTAACTAAATTCTCAAAATTTAGATAAATAACTACAAACACAGGTCCCGCTAATGCATAATTAATGTACAACCAAAACCGAGCGTACATTCCAGGTGCGGCAAATGTACCGGTCAAGTAGCCATAAAACCATTGGCTTATGAAGTGAGTCATGAACACAACAGCTCGATGACATAGGAATTTGTGAAATTTCATTTTCCAATTGATTTAGACAAGTTCTGTAAAAATTTTTAATAACTGGTTATTATTCTTTGGCAATTTTTTTGTTGTCTGACCAAATGGCTCAATACTTCCCAAGCATTACAATCAATTTTCTCCACTGTTCAGTCAGACTTTTCTTTAAACCTTTTTATTCAAACCATTTAATCCTTTAAATTTCCATAAAAAATCAAAAGGTTAGGAAATCACAAATTTAATACAACATTTCCTCTTCTTATCAATGCATTTGGCATGACTTGAGTTTTAAGTTCTGGACATTTGGCTCAAATAGCAAGGTGAGTTTGACGCATAAATCCTTTGAACTGGAAATCTGCAACAGGAAATCTGGGAATTGATATTTGCACTGTTTAAATATTTCTTGCTACTACAGCATTTTAGGAGCAAAACTAGAAAATAATTCCCACCGCAGAACAGATTGGACGAGAGTTTCCGATCTTCACATCACACAGTTCGGAAAGTAAATTCAAAGGCTCTCGGCATTCATCCGTAGTCAATGACATCCATCGAATGAGATAGACAAGATTACAAAGGACTGGCTCAAAAATATGATAAACAACATCTTCACTGTCGGCGACAGAGATCAGCTTCTCTAAAAATGATGCGGGCATATTTCGACTCAGAAGATATGGAAGCAAGAGGGAACTGTTGACAACAGCCCTGTAAACACAACCATTTCAATAGCATACATTACTCTGAAAGCTTCTTAAACCATTTACATCATTGAGCATTCAAGGCTAAAATAAGAACTGTCATATAATCACACATGATGCTTAAATATAATTGCATTCTGTGCATGGTTAATTAGAATAAGCAACTTCCTCTTATGTATCTTAGGCAAATAATCATAACAAATCTCATAATTCCACAAACAGACCTCAGATATTGCAAGCTAATGCAATGCTATCACCTGCTGCTACTTAACCTTACAAAAATACCAACCAAAGTAAAAGTATAAAACAAACTAATGCAACACATACAAGAAAACCTGTTATATGATACTCCCCATACAGAAAATTCACATAAGCTAAAATTAAGACTTTAATAAAAAAAAATACTGATAAAAGGAATCATATAGCGTCGAATTCTGGTGAATGAAAACATGACAAACTAATTTCCTAGACTGCTTAAGACAAAGTGAGAGGCAGAAAGCTTCTAAGACAACGGACCTGAACTCAGTGAATGAACCATCAAGAACTCTCAGAGCAAATGTCACTGTCAGGTTCTGAGCAATGCAGCAAATCAAATTGTGGTGTTCCTTCTGTAACCTCTAAGAAACAACGAAAAGACGCTTTTACAAAAGGCAATGACCTGGCCTGACCTCAAATGGTCCCACGTGAGGTCAGGTCATATTCTGTCAGTTGCATTCAGAAATTACACTATGTACAATACATTGAATACTACATTTCAGAGAGTCTAATTTCAACAGTAACAAGCATAGTCCATGACTCATAGAGTGCAGAAAAATTCAGTAAACAAATACAGAACTCGTTCAAAGCATTTGGACATTTCTAAGAGTTCCTGGCGGAATTTCATGATCAGAAATTTTTTATATTAACAATCAGGAGCGGACACTGCTGCCATTCAAAAGCAAAGGCATCCATACATCAGTGGCAATGACACAATTGGACTTTATTAATGCAAGAGGCAGAAGAATTTGTAATGCAATAGTGCATTTATATATAACACCTCTTCCAAATGATAACACAGTAGAGGTCCCAATACGACTACAATGATTTGCAAGAAGGTCAGAGGTCAGATATAAAGCATCTCACTGAGTCATGGTTGCATTTTGAGTTCTGCAGAGGAACTTTTAGTTGTGCAATTCTGTCGACTACTTCTCCACTACCGATGACATGCAAAAACCCCCAACAGCATATTTTCTTGAGGGTTACTCCTCGATTGATCCATGACAAATCCCAAAGACATAATACATACCCCATTGATGTTTTTAAAGTATATATAAAGAAATCCATTATTGGGCATTATCATACAAATCCCGCTGTCTTAAGTGGCGGAGAAATGCTCTCTCTCTCTCTCTCTCTCTCTCTCTCTCTCTCTCTCTCTCTCTCTCTCTCTCTCTCTCTCTATATATATATATATATATATATATATATATATATATATATATATATATATGTGTGTGTGTGTGTGTGTGTGTGTCTGTCTGAAGAAAATAGCTAAAAATACGAATAAAATTGCCACATATCTGTGCAAAAATCGCAGCTGAAAATGTGGCACATTAAAAATTTGCATCAAACTCAGCCCCAGAGAATAAGACAAGTTAAAAGCCCCAGTGACAACAACCATGTTTGACAGCATGCATACCACTGATTTTCTTGTCTCTTCAATCTCAGCCCTTTCATAGGTTTCAATAAGATAGTTCAACATATTGGCCTCAGTGCAATCCAAAAAGCGGACATTTCTTGAATGGAAACTCGTTGACTAATTGGTTGAAAGCTAATCGCAATAAATGCAAACATTTCATATAAGCATGTATTAGAGGTACACTGAAATTGCTCAAATTTAAGCAACTTTCAAAAATTATTTTACTATTTTTAAATATGCTCAGATATGAGCATTCATTCATTAAACAGTCAGTATTTGAATAATTATATAAAAGCATTTGTAAAACCAAGCTCATGGAGAGAAGAGTCAAAAGATTAAAGACCGTGATTTAAAAAACTAGAAGAACAGTTTGTATGAATGAAGCATTTACTTGTGTTCGTGAGAACTGCTCTGCAAAAAGCATTTTGTTCTGATTTGGTTTTGTATATCAGCAAATGCAGAGATAGTTTCCATGAGCAGATGATTCATAAGATCCGGTAACTCAACTGCAATCAGACACAGAGAAACTATTAATGAGTTATTAAGAGCCAAATGACTTTCAATACATGAACGAGTACCATATATACTCGCAGATAAGTTGAGACACTTATGCCTTAAATTCACTTTAAAATGCAGCGTTGACTTATCTGGAAGTCAATGCAATTTTCCAATGAATTTTTGTTTAGAAACACATTGCATAATGCATTACAATGTTAAGGCACGTCACGTCTATTTAAAGGCACGTCCATCAAAAGACAATGGGTGTCTTGCTCCTCCTTTCTTAACTGGGCACCATCCGTCAGTGGCGGTTTAATTTGTCCATAAATAGCGATGTGCCAACAAAACTATTGCTAACTACTAATTAGTACTTTTGCTGCGAAACATCACAGAGAACAAGGCTTTTACCGAGACCACCCACGGCCCAACTGTTTATCGTTTATCGAAAGTCCTGCTTCAAACCAGTTTCATGGCCGGCATCCAGATCTAGGCAACAGTCTGCTCTAGTCAACAATCGGCCGCCTAGCAGTCCAGATGGATTATGATGCCCCTCGCTGTCTTCACAATGCATTATGGGATATAGCACTGCTGACAATCTAGTTGGGATCGTAAACAGCACGAAGACGTTTGATCATCATATCTGGGTTCCTCAATCTCCTTGCACACCAAAGTTCGCTTATGCAAAGCATAAAATTTTACCACTGCTTTTCTATGGATGTGAGACATGGACTTACAAGGAAACAGATGTCATTGACCAGTGGTGTTTGTGAAAAATCCTGTGTATCCCAGGACCACCTATTCATATGCTGGTCTGTTTAGCAGGCCTTAGTTCAGACAGCTAAGACTAACGCCCAGGTCCACTCATGACTTGAGAGTTGGGACTCATCTCTTCGTTATTCAAATAGAGGAGCCGTCTCTACCCCTGCGCAGCTGACCATCAAGCGCTTGGACTCGGGGAATAACAAATACCTCCAGTCACTGACCTTTGGACTGGAGACGTCTGGTTGGGAGAAAAGAGTGGTCATCTGTTGACCCAATTTCAATGTAGATCAGGCATAATTATGCAATTCAAGAAATCTGTATTCCTAAAATTTCCTTGTTAACTTATATGCAGGTCGCAGCAAATTACTTAATTTTTGACCAATAATTATCAACCTATCTGTAAGATTGACCTATCTGCAGTATATATATGCTACATCAAAACCACTCCGCTAATTAGAAATATATTAACTATAGAATTAAATAACACTAAGAAAGTAATTATAATAAATAAATAATAATAATAACAATCAGGGTAGAGGCGATGTAAATCAGGGGAAAAAATCAACATAAAAATCAGCCTAATAAAAATCGTCCAGGAATGCTAGCAAACAGTGGCTGCATTTGGGCAAATAGGTCATTTCCAAATGCAGATGACAATAGCTTATGCAGCATACAGTTCTGAAGATGTCTGCTGTGCATACACTGCATGCAGTGATGCTCTCTGCCTGCATACTCCTACCCAGCAGCTCCACTGTCTCAATTCATGCAGACGCAAGCAGGCGCAGAAGCTGCCTGCAAGAAGGCGCAGAAGCTGATGTCAGCACTTAATTAAACATAACAGTCAAAAGTCATTACAAATCTGCAGCAATACATAGTAGAGTAAGAAATTAGAGAATGATATATAACAGTCCTTTACCGATAGTATCTCTGATATTTTAAGTAAAAAGACACTGACTGAATGATAGTTGCTGGCAGAAAAAGGTGCTATTTAGAGTTGTTACAGTGTTATGGTTGCTGCCTTGAGCTACTGGTAAAACTGGCAGCAGAGCAGTGTAAAGACTGGTAGTGAAATGCCGGCATTAGTAGCATGCACGAAAGAGCACAGGCAGAAAGTATCACACCAGCTTGAAAACTGTGTCTGTGTTGCTTACACTGTCACACACAATTGTGCCAGATTAATTATTTTGGATGCATAGGAATTAACATGCACTATTTTTACCTACAACTGCCTATTTTTAAATAGAGGCAGGTAAAAATATGGGAATTAAACGATGTTGTAAAGATTTTGACCAAATGGAAAAATCGATTTAAACTTATTTAAATTTAAAAAAACAATTTAAAATTTAAAAATCCGATGTTTATTTTTATTTTAAAAATGCAATTTTATCAACCTTATAATAATGTAATTATTTAACTTAGTTAATTAATCAACAGACATGAAATTACATCAGTTTAATTTCTCAATCAATTTTAATATTTTAGATTTAAAATCCCATAAAAACAAAAATGCCATCAAGACCGAAACAGACAAAAGTAAGAAACTGAAAACCTTCATTTTTTCGTTCTTGTAGGAGAGCACTCGTGTTTGGCAGAAATAAGCAAGAACTGCCTTCACTTGAAAATGAAACACGAAAAATCCTACAGATGGCGTCGATGCTAATTTCAAAATTCTGACTAGCCTGAAATTTCAAATTAGATAACTGTTTTTATGTTATAGTTCACAAATTTAAAAAAACAGTATTAAGCTTCAGTAACTTCTAAAGAGCGCTGCTAACTGAACAAAAATCTACTCATTCGGTAGTTATAATAAAGTTAAACATATTAAAAATTCAAACCTCTTTGTATTTAAACTAATGAAAGACCAGCAAACACCATTTGCACCAATCTGGGGCATGCAAGCTTTTAGACGATTGAAGGCCACAAACTAACTGACCAAGAGAACTTGGCAGCATATGATATGATACATTTTCAATACCTAACTTTGAATTGAATGATTCAATTGATCCAAATTACTAAAACCTTAGTTGTGTATTACTAAGCAAGGCTCGTGGTTCATCCACACAAAAACTTCAATGACCCACTACTGGAATTCTTCTCAAACCTATAATATCAGAGAAACTCCACCAAAAGACAGGCATTGCAAGTGCATTTTAAAGCATAAGAATAATATAGCAAAGGTTCAAATCCAAAATTGATCTTCATGACCCACAGCATAGCTAGAGATCCACAAATCTACAAAACTCTTATGACGAAGAGATTGACCGAGAGTGGTATGTGACCTGTAGGTCAGTGACCTGTGGGTCAGAGGATGTGCACACCTGCACCGGGTGGTAAGCAGCACCAAGTGCAAGCAATTACAGTTTCATAATCATAAATGCAAAGAAAGCTGCATGCTACATTTTAGAAATTCAAACATTTTTAGTTATCTTCTTTTCTTATTCTGCTTACATAAAGTTTTGAAGCGGAATCAGAGAAAAAATTTAATTAGAATTTTAACATTGCAACAATCTTTTCTGATTCTCTTCAACAATTTTAAAATTTACACCAACTTTGAGTACCGGATATCTGTTAGCCGAGACTGCCTTATTACAATCAATTATCATTATATAGAATGTATAACAATTTATTTGGAACATCGTTACTTCCTATTTCAGTTCAAAAGATTTAGAATTTACTAGATTGTTTGTAGCATAATTTTGACTTTCACAATCTCCATGGCAACCAATTCTGAATTCATTTGACTTTGCAAGCTAAAAACAAATCAAACACAGAACCATCCAAAACTCCAAAGCAAAGCAGAAAATACTCAAACTAAAGTCCTAAATTAATATAATCAAGAAATGCAGCCTAAATTCATCTTTGTCCATTAAACTAAGAAAGCCATCTCCATTATCAAAACAAACTATGAAATTGTACATATTTACTAAGTAATACAAATATTGAACCTCATCTAAACACCACGAAACAGACAGAAGTGGAAGGTATTCATTCAGACTCATCATTCAACCCAATAAGGAACAACAGAAGGAAAGAAAGAAAGAAAGAAAGAAAGAAAGAAAGAAAGAAAGAAAGAAAGAAAGAAAGAAAGAAAGAAAGAAAGAAAGAAAGAAAGAAAGAAAGAAAGAAAGAAAGAAAGAAAGAAAGAAAGAAAGAAAGAAGAAGACATATATTTACTGCCTGGTTGAAAATGGATTGTACAGCACTTCACACTTCATTCTTCGAGAAAGTTCATTCAAAGACTTCAATTCGACAAATATTAATAAGTGAAGTTAGATTCAATGACCTGTCCCTGATCACTCCATTTGCATCTGCTAATTTCTCTTCGCTTTTCCTTGGCTCTAAAACACAACGTGAGTCTTAAAATAATCATCAATAATGAAACTACTTACTCTGTGTCATATAAACACTATGCTCAAATTAATACAAATTAAGATTAAGAGGATAGCATGACAACAAAACATGTATCAGTTGGTGCCATACAGTAGATGCATAAGCAATTAAGCATGCCTATCAATTCATTTAATAAAAAGAAATTTTTCCCAAATTCTTAATCTCATTTTAAACCATGGTAAACTCAATCCTATCTTCCAGCTCAATACTTATTTTAAATCATTAGTATAAACATTTCACTTTATCAGCAAAATGTAAATGTGGTCAAAAAGGTTCTTATTAATAAAATAAAGAGATATTGTTAAATATCTTGTTATTCACGTTGCACTGCAGTTTTATATGAATATAGGTGAGACCAACCATTCTAATAGTTAAGTACAATTAAATATCCATTATCAAGAATTACAGCCAGTTGTACTTGAAAGTAATGGCTCAAAAAAATATCAGCACTAACTACACTGAATACTTAAAGAGAGATTGGCCATAAAAATAAACCAGTAAACAAATTAACAAAGTGTTCAAACTATTTCTCATTCCTAATAAAGACAAAATGATCAGAACTTTGAAAGCTATCACTAAATCATATAAAAAATATATTCTGATTTAGATAATTTATTTGTCATAGTTTACTCTAATCCTGAGGCAGAAAGTTAGCAGAGTGGTAACAACACTGAATGATAGAGCAGAAGGTCGTGGGTTCTTTACCCGCAGGAGCCCTAAGGTCGACACAGCCTTACTTACCAGAGGGCGGTGGCAAAATGAGGAGCAGTGTTAAGCAACGAGGTAAAACGTGGGTCTGGGAAAGTAATGGCAACCTACCCCAGATTAATGGCTTATACCACCTACGTCGCTGATTGCCTAGGCTAGCACCAGACAAATGCTCGGACTCGAGTACAGGACCTACCTTTACCTTTACTCGAATCCTAGGAAAGAACAACTGTACACAATACATGCATCACTCATAATGAGCAATGTAAAATACCTCCATTTAATTTCATATGCCAATAGACACAATGCAGCTTCATTATGCCATCATTGATAAACACTATATAAACTTCATGTATTATAATAATAACTTTAATAAAGTAAATAATAAAGCGTTTGTTAGGGTCCACGTGCTTCCAAAACTGTGTACAGTAAACTAACAGTTATAATCTTTTACTTTCTAAATGCGTTAAACTGTATTTACTTTATGATAAGCCCATTGTCTGAAGAGAACACGATATGATTATACGCTAATAAGTAGAATATACACATGATTCAGACAGCAATTCAATCGTCACACCAGAGAAGAAGAGTGTCAGTCAGTCAGTGGTGCATCAAATAACATTTTAGTTTGTTTGCAAAAGCAATGTTTACATGTCAAACTCATTTTCTCTATAAGCCTGTTAGACTATCTCATAATTTTTGTAGTTGCTGACTATGAACTTTTCATTTGAAATAACAAGATTATTTATATCATGATATGCCTATAATGGTGTTTACCTGTCAAATAATCATACAGTTCATGTCACTGGAGACTGCAACTGATTAATTTTCATTAGGACTGGTAATGATTAAAATGTTCTTGTTCGATTAATCGGAAAATTTTTTAATCGATTAATTTCTATTAAAATAATTACATATAGCCTTTAGCTGATCTCCTTGCATTGCAACTCTGCATAGGCCCTATTGTCTACTTTGCCATCTGCAGTTAGTAGGGTTGTAACTTTTCCGGAAAAGTAGAATGCCCGGAATTATTACGCGTGCATGTCCATAAAAACATTGTATAGAGCTACAATCCTGGCAGTTGCTAACAAATGCCCAACAAATGAATAGTAATAAATAGTAATAATGATATTAAAAAATAGTAATAAATAGTAGTAATAGTAATAAATAATAAATAAAATAATAATAAACAGTAATAATAATAATAATAATGATAATTAATAATAATCAATTTTTCCTGAATTATTCTGGAAAAGTACCACTATTTCCGGAATAATTCCAGAGGAAATTTCCGAGCTCACATCCCTAGCAGTTAGCTTAAAAGCAAAACAAAAGTGCTTGCTCATCTCTCCACTTAAATGTTTAACTGCAGCACTGCTTTCATTAGTCGACATTGTTGTCTGAATTAACTAGAAATATAGTAAGCTAAGTAGGTATTCAAGTAAATAAGTAAAAAAAATATTTAAATTTAATCGAAAAATTAATCGATTAAAGAAAAATTTAATCGATTAAAATTTTTAACGATTAATTATTTGTTAATATCCGCAGCCCTAATTTTCATCATTCTAAACTTTTGCATTGAACTGTGTCTCTGAGCTAAGAAATTTCATTCCCTCCAGCCAAGCCAATTCCTCCCCTCCCCCCAATCCCAAAGGCCTAGGGTCTGGATAAAACACTGATTAAAGGATTCCTTTGGTCAGAAACCTTTTACCTTCTGGGCATGTATTAGAAGAACCAAGAGAAGACACTGAGGAAGCGGACGATGGACTGGACTCGGTGTTGGTTCCCAGGCGAGCAAGACGCCGTCTGCGCATCTGCACCACAGAAATAACGAAATAGATAAATTATGAGATGACAAAATAACATAAGCGATACAATTGGAGCTTACAAAAGAATGAAGCCCAAAGACTGAATTTATTCTCTACAAGGCAAACATTTCCCACTTTCATCCAAAATCCCCTACAGAGTCATACTTAAACACTGCAATAATTTACCTATTCATTGTCTGCAATTTATGCATTAATCCCTTTAGTGTCAAATAAAATTTTCGAAAACTCTCCCCAAATGTGGGATTTTTTTTCAAAAATTTTTTTCAGCAAAAGCCTTGTTTTAATTCCTATGATCATTAGAAGCTTAAGAAACTTTATGACTGTAAAATGTATTTTTTATTAAAAATGTAAACAAAAATTAGCAAAAATGGGTATTAGTTGAAATGTGCGTCTGTTGACCTAGACTACTCACAATATAGGAAATGTTTATAAAATGCTGATAAAAACTGAAGGAAAGAAGTTCTGTCCAATGTTAGTAAGAAAGTTTGGTTTGGTAAATCTCGAAACATGGGTCCACGCATAGCGGAACATCACATTCGACACACATAAAAGCGGTCTCCTTGCGGACCTTCTTCCCATCAGGACGAGTTTGTGAACAGCACACCTTACAGCAACGTGTTGCTGCTTGCCTACTAGCAGTAGGTGGATTTCTTTTAAGAAAGTGCCTTCCTGTCAGCCGTAGTGGATTTGATTGCTCCGATGAAGGGCGTCCTCGTTTGATTTGGACTCGCAATGGATCGTGTGAACTTTCCAGCAAACGTTCAATCAGCTTTGTTCTAAACTGCAGATGGTTCATTTTACCAGTTGGATTGTTTTTGGAATAAAGTAGGTAGCAGTTTAGTGTTGCTTGATTCAACATATGGCAGAACATTTTCTTGTACCAAACCTTATGACGTTTCCGTTCTGTTGGATAGGCGACAAGCATCTGATCTGACACATCAACGGCCCCCATGTTTTTAGTGTACTCCACGACATCAACAGGCTTACATTTCGGACCATGATGTGACTGAACAGTATCAAATGTAGAAGTGTGGAAGGTAGAAAGGACTGAGACCTCCTTCTTGTCCATCCAATTCATTGCCATCATGTCATTCGTGAAACGGGCAATTACTTGACCACGGACAACTTTCTTCTGGAGCTGAACAGGCATATATTTTCTATTGAGCCATACTGTTCCTACAGCATCTGTCTGTCTTGCGTGAAGCTGTCAATACAATTTTGGTGAGGAATACCAGTTATCCATGAATATACAATATCCCTTACTGAATAGATAATTTGCGAGTGTCAGGACAATCCGAGAAGATGTTAGACTATCAGATGAATCCTGCAACTCCATTCCTCTACCCAGGTGATAAAAGACTTCCAAATGTATCCTGATGAAGATTCACACAATTCATAAGACTTCAGCCCAAATCGTGCCCTCTTCAAGGGTATGTATTGTTTCATAGCAAGTCTTCCCTTCCACAACATCAAAGACTTATCAATAGCCACATTCTGTTCAGGGATGTAAACAGCTGAAAATCTTTCTACTAGCTTCTCATAAAACCATTTTATTTTTGCAAACGATTTGTGAGCAGGAGTGAGATAAGTAGTTACTGATGTATTGTCAGTAAAGTGCAGGCATTTCCATAGTAAAAGAAACCTGTTCTGAGCCATGATCTTCCTGACAAATGGAGTTTCGAAGAGAGGCTTGGTTGTCCAGTATATTTTTATATCTGGTTTGTGCATTATTCCTTGATATAATAAGAGTGCCATAAACACTCGTAACTCGTCAGGTGTTGTATCGACCCAGTTATGCTGCCGAGATCTACGTTTTAGAGCTGGATCCTGACCAAGTTGTTGAGCACGTCTATTGGTTTCTTCTACCATATGGGCAATAATATCTTCAGTGAGATACAAGTTGAAGTAGGCCAATACATCCTCTGTATCACTTATTGGCACTTGAAGACCCTTAGTTCCGGTAAATGGCAGGCGTGCACGGTCAAATGCGTCATATTCTGTCCATGCAAATGTGGAATTGACGTCATAGTCGATGGTATCTCGACTGTCATCGCTATCGGCGCCGTCCTCATTGTCCTGGACATCGGAATCAGAGCTACTTTCGACGTCACTGTCGAAATCCGAAGAACTATCGCTTTCTTCAAGCAACAGTTTTATTTCGGTTGCAGATAACACGCGTCTTTTGCGTACCAACATTTTCTTTTGTGTAGATTGTAAAGTTATAAAAATAATTCAGACGCCGAGACCACTATTGTTTACTAGCCTTGATGATATAAATAGCTAGGCCCTAACCCTCTTCTAGTTCTGCAGACACGTCTTTATTCGCTAGACATTGGTTGAAAATCAACCAATCAGAGAATAGATATCTATATTACACAGTCCCAACATTTGTCGGGCTTGACACTGAGCAATTGGCAAAGAAAATGACGACTTTAGAATAAGCTAGGGTTTCCATGACTATAGTCGGGCTTGCCACCTACGCTGCGATTTCCCGCGCCCGACATATAGTCGGGCACGGGACACTAAAGGGGTTAAGGTTCACTTTTCAGTTTCAAGAATTCTCCCTCAAGACATTATGCCCTCAGGGCTCAGTCTGGATGATTTGCACCAAGATATTTGGCTACGATGACATGCCTCCCTCCCCACATGGTCAATTAACTCCTCTTCTACGACATAACTAAAACAGTTTCATAATATTAACCCCTTTCCCATTTGCCCCGAGAATACTCGTCCACTTTACATTACGCTACAAATAAATGAATGGTAAAAGGGTTAATGCTCGTAAAGTCCATGATAATGACATCAGCAGCACCTATCATATCAACTACTCTGACAGAAATTTGGTAATCATTTACTTTAGGGGTCCAAAGTAATAGCAATACAAAAATGGAGACGGTGACCCTGTTGTTGTCGAAATAGACAAATCCAAGTGCTTTCATTGCAACATCGGGGACAGTGGAGGGAGGGTCATTGGGTCAGTGGGGGAGTCAAAAGAGGTAGTGGAAAGTGCTTCCTACTCAAAGTCCCAGATCGTACAGCTAAAGTCTTTCATTCTTGAACATATCTTGCCAGGGTTGCACACAATGTCCAATGGCTGGCATCATATGAGAACATTGCAACTACAGGATATGGAATCTACATGCACTAATCCATGATACACAATAGAAATTTCATAGGTTAGGTAAGGTTAAAAAGTCAATTTATATAGCGCAAAAACAAGAACAAAGAGTCAAAGGCTAGAGCGCTTTACACTAATACGAGGTCTCGAAGAAATAAGTTTGAAGTTTCCTTGCGAACGAATCAAGATTGGACTCTCTAGTCACATGACCAGGTAATGCGTTCCAAAGAATGGGGTTTCCACACTTGAACGACCTCTCGCAGAATTTTGCCGTTCGAGACGGAGGAGGAACGACCAGTCCTACATCTCGACTGGACCTCAGTTGTAGACGCCTGTCGGTAGACGATGGTCTCAGGACCAAAGACGCAAGGTAGTCCAGGAAAGCTGGATTGTGCAGGGCTCGGAACGTGAGACCCAGATGATTCAGATGTGCACACCCAGAGCATTGAAAATCTTTGGATGTGGGCTAAAAGAAAGATATGTTGGCAGTGTAGTATAGAGTTTCTAGGAAGTTGTTTCTGTTGTATTTACATGAGTTTATTTATCAAAACAAGTTCCAAAATGGTGATGACTTCTTCTGCTGCTTCTCGGACATCGTAGCTGATAATTAGCCACTGTGAAACATTTGTTCTGCTGAAAATTACTTTTCTTGTTCAATAAAGTGCACTATTTGATTTTATTATTATTACTTTTTGTAATATTTGACCATTTGTACTGTACATTAACCGTAATGCTATAAATTTGGACCCTTAAGGTAAATGATTACTGAAATTCATCAGTACAGCTTATTTCCCTGCATTTTCTGCATTATTTGGTCATTTAAATGGAGTATTTATTCACTGTCTTATGAACAATTCATTCAATGGTCCTGACTGGGGCAAAATGTCCCAAGGAGCAAGTCCTGTCACTGAATTTTTGATCAGAGAAGCAATTTAACGCATTCTCCCATTTTTGGTCAGGCTATTCATTTTTCCAAGCTCCAGCTGAATTTTCGGCCAGAGGCATCTCCTCCCAACAGATTTCATTAATACTTTAATTAAAGCCAACTCATTCATGAATTACCAATTGAATTACTCAAATTGGGAAAAGAAGAGGCAATCAGCATTATGCATAGATTATGTATTAGAATTTGACAGATGGGGAAGTGGCCAGATGATTGGCTGAAAACAATAATTATACCAAAGAAATGAGACAAAAACGAATGCAACAATTACAAAATTATAGCCCTGATATCACACATTAGTAAAATATTGCTAAGAGTCTTTCTGGAGAGGATAGACAATAAAATGGAGAAGGAGGTTGCAGTAGAACAAGCAGGCTTCAGAAAAGGATGTGGCACAAGGAATCACATAACAAACTTAAGAATAATAATGGAAAAAGAAAAAGAATTTCAACAGCCACTTTACATCTGCTTTATTGATTACACAACAGCATTTGACTCCAAGCCTCATGAAAAATTATGGCATATAATGCTTGAGATTGGTTTTCCAGCACACCTGGATCAATTGCTAAAAAGTTTGCACAAAAACCAAAAAGGTGCCATAAGAATAATGGGGACAGTAACAGAATGGTTCAAAATCAAAAAGGGCAGGGCTTTTTGTGCGAGCAAGGCGGAGCGCGCGCTCGAAAAATCCGCGCTCGTTCCAGAAAATCCGAAGACTGGTTTTTTGCAAAATTAAATTATTAAATAGAAAATTGTACATTGTTGTATTGTATTGATTATAATTATTATTATTATTATTAAAGTTAAGATTACTGTGGTAACTAATCCATAAATACTTCGTGAACACATTACAATGTCAAAACAGAATCATAACTAGTTCGAAATATATATGTTACAGTCAAAGTGTGAATTCAGGGAATGATGACATTGCCTGAAATTTTTAGGCAATGTCAACATAAGCCGTTTCACTCGAGCAATGTCGACATTGACTGAAATTGTTAGGCATTGTTTAACAATGCCTGAAATTTGCTCAGATTTTTTACACACTTTGCCTGAAATCCTTATGTGATGAAATAGCATCCCGAGTGAATCGGGATATGAAGGCATATGTTGACATTGCCTAAAAATTTCAGGCAATGTCAACATTGCCTGATTTCACACTTTGACTGTAACATATATATGTGTGTGTGTTATTAATATTGTAGAACTGTATTCTATTACTGCTTGTTCCTTTATTTCATTTGAACTTAATAAAGGTTTGGCAGTTATTAATTAATGTTTCAGAACTGTGTTATATTACTGCTTGCAACGTTTAAGGGGCCATCCATATAGTATGCACGCAAAAGTCATATTTTCAACCCCCTCCTCCTGTTGCACACCATATATTTTGGTTACTCCCCTATGCGTACGTACAAATAAGCAACCCCCCCATACGGTGAAAATTAATTTTTAGCCATAGCCAAAAGGTATTTGTTTACTATTAAATTAAAGGTTTTTAACCGAGAGAACTAAGGTTGTTGAGACCGCTGGTTTTGAAGGACTGGTTAACCGTTCAAAAAAAGACCGGTTAACCGATCATTAGTGGCAGCTTGGTGTCGTGCCTACATCAAAGCACTTTGATGCCACCGGCGCCTATGCCGGCGTCCTGCACGGCTACAACAAAGCGTTTTGATGTTTTCAAATTGAAATTATGGTTAACCGGTCAAAGTTAAAAGGACCGGTCCTTGCTCTTAGGACCGGTTAACCGTTAACAACCTTAGTTGGAACAATAGTCGGGACCCTTTGTTTTGACCGTGAGAAAGTAATTGTAATTTTGTTCAAACCAAATGTTTGTGTGAATATGCCAGCCTTTTATCTATTTATAAATTTGAATGAGCATATGTACAAATTCAGTCGTGACCCCCCTCCCCATCCTCCCTCCTGTACGCTTCTGTACACAATGGTGCATGCATAGCTCCATATACAGTGCTATTCCACCACGGATAAAGATTTCAGGCAAAGTGTGTAGAAAATCTGAGCAAATTTCAGGCATTGTTAAACAATGCCTAAAAATTTCAATGTCTACATTGCCCGAGTGAAACGGCTTATGTCGACATTGCCTAAAATTTTCAGGCAATGTCAACATTGCCTGATTTCACACTTTGACTGTAACATATACATATTATATATATATAAAAACAAATAATTATATATATATATATATATATATATATATATATATATATATATATATAGCTACATGACTACGTCTGGTTGACAAGTGACTTCCGACTGTTGCGCTCTGGAAAATTTTTACAAAAACCCTGTAAAAGGGTGTGAGGCAAGGTTGCACAATATCCCCACATCTGTTTAATATAATAGTAGAAATGATAATGCGTGTGGCTTTGGAAGGGTTCAAAGAGGATGCAAAATAGGAGGACTAACCATTATAATCTAAGGTATGCAGATGATGTGGTTTTGCTAGCATCGAGCGCACAGGAACTTCAAGAGCTAGTAAGCAGAGTGGAAAAAGCGAGAGCGAAATATGGGCTTCAAATAAATGCAAAGAAATCAAAAGTAATGACAACAAAAGGAGGCAAAATTTCCATCAAGGTGGATCAGAAGTTACTGGCGCAAGTGGAAACGTTTACATACTTTGGCGCCACCCTATCAGAAAGTCTTCTGATGCAATACTGTCAGAAGAGGAAATAAATGTCAGACTGACAAACCGAAGGGTTGTCATCAGAAAAATGAGAAACATATGGAAAGATAATAATATCAGCATTAGAAAAAGAAGAGAATAATAAAAAGTGTCACATGGAGTACAGCATCATATGGATGTGAAAGCTGGGTACTTTCCCGTTATCTGGACCCCAGTGAAGTGTAATGGCTGGTCGGGAATCTGACCCTAACCCTAACCCTGACCCTAACCATAACCCTGATCCTAACCTAACCCTAACGCCGACTACACCATCCCTCTATTGGGGTCCGGATAACGGGAAAGAACCAAAAGCTGGACATTGAAGAAAAAATACAGAAAATAATAGAGTCTTTTGAAGTGTACTCATTATGCACCAAGCAATGCATAAGTTATGCCGATAATAAAACTAATTAAGAGGTTTTGCAACTCTCAGATACTGAAAGACGGTTCAACATGTGCAAAAGAAGGAAGCTGCAATATTTCTGGCACGTACAGCGGAACAGCAACGCTGAGTCAACGCTGGGAAGGAAAATCCAGCAAGGAATGATGCCAGGAACAAGACAAAGAGGGCGACTAAAGAGACGATGGGTGGATGATGTAGAGAAGTGGACAGAACAGAAAATGTCAGCAGCGGTCAAGAAGACACAGGATTGACATTGCTGGAGAAAAGAAAATCATGCTGTCACGTCAACTTCAGTTCATGAAGGAACAAGAAGACGACAATGATGATGGTTCATGAATCAGCTGTTTTCAGAACAAATATATTTAGCCAAAGCTTCTAAATCGCAAAAATTGCAGCAAACAGCAATTTTTAAATAAACCAAATTGGACTGATTAAGCTGCGAATACATTTAGTTTTTGGATTTTGTTACACGCCAATTGCAGCACCATTTATAGTAAAATTTCAAATAATCAACAGAACATCAGAGAGAAATAACACCTCGTCCTGACTGAGTTCGCTCATTTTCAGTGTTAACTTAGAACAAATAAAGAGAATAAAGTGAAGAAGTTTCTGCGCTTCAAATTTTATATTTTGCGAGAAAAATTTATTTTCTTTAAAAATCCGTTTTTTCCTTCACACTTTGTCGTATAATCGGCGTATTAATCGATATTTTGCTCAGGTGAGGTGGGCTTCCGACGGAATACCAGTAACTGGCAGTAAGTAAACTTTCGTGGATTTATATAGCGCTTTTATACAACCGTAGTTATTTATTCTTAGGAGCTTAGCCTTTCTCAAAATATCTATGGGAAAGGTGACTGATCAGCCAATATATCAGAAGGGCAGTGAGGCGGTATGTAGTATGCATGCGTTACCACAGTTACAGTAGCCTGCTAGATTCACATACCACAACAGCGATACTCTCTGGTAATACCGTCAAACGCTGCCTTTATTTTCAGATGTCTTCGCTTCTTAGACAATTATTATTACATTTAACTAAGAATTCACTTGTTTGCACATTTGATCCAGCAAATCAGAAATTTAATTTTTGATCTTAAAGCCTAATCAAGAGTATGTAAGATGTCCTTAAGTAAGTCTTAACTCTTAAGTCGACCAAATAATTATTTCTATGGCGCTAGCCAAGCTTGGCGTTGTGCATCAACTTATTCACGAGCGTTCAATTTGGGTCAACTCCATAATCCGTGGTTGTAGATCCAGGCAGGGCCTGGTAAAACAAGCAGTTGTACAGTGTACACACTACACAGGGACATGCAAAACTCATACCGATCAATCACAAGAGATCCGCTCATTTCCCCTTTAATCGGTGACAGGGAGGCTGCATGCAAAATTGCAAGGTATGGTCCATTACAGGTTTTGTGCCCACCGATCTCTCCCCGTCTTACAGACTCCCTGTCGGTGATCATGCATTAAATATAAAGAAAACATAAGCTTTGGTCGGCAATGTCTAAGTCATACTCAAGCGGGTACTGTGAGCAGGGTGCGATTTGTGACCTGGAGCAGTGGGGGAGGATATGTCGAGCTTGGGAGGATGTAGTTGTTGGGGAAGTGTAGCAGTGGGGGATGTAGTGGTGGGGGATGTAGCAGTAGGGGGATGCAGTTGGGCAGTGGGGGAAAATCCCCCCTTTCCCCCTACAAATCGCGCCCTGACTGTGAGCGAGAATTTATGGCGTACATGCAACTGCTTGTCTGGTAAAGCAGTTGCACGCACGCGCGCACGCACGCACACATCAAGTTACAGATATACATGAAAAGTAGGCTACATGAGAATCTTTAATGGTTATCCTACAAAGCTTCTTAGACCAGTAACTGACACAGACACTTAATTGGCTTCTATATATCCTACATAGGGCCTAGATAATGCGAAGCACCTTTGATTTACTAAATTTCATTAGCCTACATTGAACTGAAAGATTTGTCAGAAATTCTTATCTTCAAATTTGCATTTCTAAATTGAAACGATTTCATTTTTTATTCTTTTGACAAACAGCTTCCTATGATTAAGACTTATAATTAAGAAAGCAGGTAATCATCTAGCAACACGTCAAATGGCTGCTAAACAAACTGCTTCTGAGGGGGAAATGGAAAGAATACAAATAAGTTTGAAAAGAAAGTAAAACTAATTTAAGACTTTGATACTGTGACTAAATGCTTAAAATTTCTCCAATTAGCTACAGTGTTGAATATTTGATAAGAGTTGAATGTTAAAGCGGTACTCGCCTGTTCTTTGTAAATGCATTCAAATGATACAAATATTGTCATATCATGTTTGACGCCATCGTTGCTATGTCATCGTGGCTGGCTGTACAAACGGGTGACGTTCATTGTCTTCTGTTCTGAACTGCACGTAGGTCTGATTCAGAAAGGCCACTCCATTCAGTGATATTGTTATCTAATCAAGGTAGTTCTGGTCTACCTGCAGGAACTTTGTTCCCTTTTTGATGTGCTTGATGTTCCTACTCATTGTACACTGTACAGTACTTATGATAACTATGTACCACTAGATTTTTAAAATCTTTTTTGACATTGTTTTCAGTTGTTCAATTAATTAAGTCACTTTAATGCTCTATTATGATGATGTAGGTCATAAGCTATCTATAAACTAGGCCTATCTATCTGTCACATTGCCTTGTGCCTTCTACAACCGGTAGTCTTGTTACCACAGATACTTCTACAATGTCTTTGTTGCTTCTCATTACGTGCCTAAGTATCAGAGCCAATTAAATATAATAAGTAATAATTCATTGATCAGAGCTTGTGAATTTTGATGTGTTACGGAGAAACATAGTTAAACAAATAAAATCTCAAGCATTTCACGACAACTCAAATGATAAGTACAGTAAGTACAGTGAATATCCAACGACTGGGGTTATACATAAACCCGAATAGCAGCTAGTTATTACCATCTACATCTACATGTATAGCGTATGTGTTCAAGATCGGTTTCAACAACCGCTAGCAAATAAGGGGCTGTCCATTAATTATGTCAACAATTATTTATAGACAATTTTTGACTCCCTCCCACCTTGTCAACAACTGTCAAACTTTCAGTGACCACCTCCTATAATTATGTCAAAAACTTCTGACCCCTACCTAAGGTCAGTGACGGGTCCCCCTAAAATGTTTAGAAGGCTATTATTTTCTGCAGTGATGAGACTTCCCTCTTTTGGCTCATCAAGTGTCAGAATGTGGTGGTGATGACATTTTTTGGCTTGTCACTTGTCAGGCTTTTTCCCAGTGCAATAAATAGTATTGCATGAAATTACCTATTTTTTGATTATTTGCAAAAAATGAAATTGCTGACACCAACTTATATTGACCCCCTCCCCTGTCAACAACCGTCAAACTTTTTGAACCCCTCCCTCTACTTTGTTGACGTAATTAATGAACAGCCCCTTCAATGTTATTATCTATCTACCATAATCTTAAGTCCTGAGTTATGTAATCCACTTAAATTCTAAGCTCATGCCTACATTTGTGACAAGTTGACAACTTGTAAACTGCATATGACCACTGCCACCCCAACCATCTATAATATTAATATGGCCCATTATATGGGATCCTTGATCTATGCCTATGAGGACCTGATGCCAATTTTACAACAGCTTGCTTCCATTCTTATCTGTTTAAAGCTATGTTGCTTAACTCCTGCAGACTGCTCTTACATCAATACGGTGATGTAATATGCAACATTTTATTGAAAATTCATCACTTGAATGAATGTTCATTGTCTTATTGATTTTACTTTTGTTAATTCACGATAGCAGCAAACTGATCGGCAAAAGCAAAAAACAGAAAACTATATCGGTCACAGCTCAATATATCTAAGAAACTAGTGCAAAAGTTTTGCTTCAATAAAATGTCAAATTACTGAAATAGCTTGAACATCTGTAATGTCTTACATTAAATGGCAAAAGACTATTAGACCAGTCACGTGTGTTTTAATTGAATGCTGATGGCAAAATTCAGTTGAAATAAAATAGCAATTTACAGAGGCGCAGCGAGGGGAGGGCAGGTGGAAGCACATGCCCCGGGTGCTGAGGTGAGAGGCGTCAAAATCGGGGTTTGGGGGTAATTTAAACAGTTAAATACATAATAAATAAGAAGAAACAAGTGCGGTGACTTTTTTGCCCGTTAGGAGTATAAGGAAGAGAGGGGCACAGTGGAGAGTTGAGGGGCGCTGAGGGAACACGATGTGACAACCTTTTTCTTGCTCGTCAGCAGTGTTGGGGGCGCCAACGGTACACTTTGACCCCGGGCGCCGGATACTCTCGCTACGTCTCTGGCAATTTATGATCCATTATAAGATTCAAGCAAATCAAACAGCAAAACTAAAATAGCTCAATTGTAAAATACTACAAATCTGCACAGCAGAAATACAGGGATCATCCATTTACAACATTGACAGAGTGCTACTCTCTGCATCTGTCCACTTCTGACCAACTCCTGTTGCCTGTTTTGAAGGCCCAGGCAATGTGGCCGTGCACAAAAGCCGTCTACAAGAGTTTACTGGTGACAATTTCACCAGAGTTTAACACATCATAAAAGATGACCATTCAAAATATTTTCTTTGTGGCATGTCAACACCAAGTTGTTCAGTATGTGACTTTCAAAGATAAAAAGATACCTTGCCAAGCTGCATTAACACGTTAAATGTTATGATAAACTGCAGTATTCATTCTAAAAACAAGACATGGTCCTGCTGCTTCTGAGCAACATATGTTTGTCCCCAGTGGAGCATCCAGGATTTTCCGAAGGGGGTTATGACTAACCATTCCCCGGCTTCGAAAATCCTGACAAGTAAAAAAGGTCGTCACCTATTATTTTGTGCTTGGCTAAGTCAGTTATAATATAGCTTTTGAGCACATGAGACAACCTAAACAAACATATTCATATGTTTGCTTCTTTTTTCTACCTTAAACCAAATTTTGGCACCCCTCCACCCACAGAATAATAGTACGCAATAAAACAATTTTGAGTCAGTCAACCAAGGGGGTTTTAACCCCCAACCCCCTTGGCTAGGCCATTGTCTGTCCCCACTTGGATAGACCCCACTCCAGCCATCCACATTTCCTCTGTGCTAATGTCTTAATGTGCACAGGTCTTACAGAAAAATGTGAGGATCTAACCAGTGCATTTGTCAACATCTGACAAAAGTATTTTTGGATTCATGAACAAAGACTTAGTAACAGAGACTATTAGACCAGCCAAAAAAAACAATGTAATAGAAGTGGTCACATCGTCACACAGAGTGACAAAGTACACAAACATGACCTTTAGACCAGATTCTAATCTCATTAGCCAGTTCAGTGAGTTCACTTGCTCAAGCACAAAAAGTCCAAATATTTTACCTTGAAACAACATAAATATTAAATATCCGGATATATTTTCTCCCATAAAATGCTTTGCACAATGCATTTTAAATATTTTGATCAATATTGGAGGCCTTTAAAACTTAAAATAAAATACAATGGCAGAAGCTCATATTCAAAGCAGCTATCACACACACACATACACACACACACATATACACACACCTGAGACACAGGTAACTTAATTGAGGTACAACCCCCACATGTGACTAATCTTAGAAACTACCCTGACATTATTCGACAAAACCAATAGTTGTTACAGAAGCAGAGGTGCTGTTACATGACCATGAACTGGTCAGATATCAACTGATGCCAAAGTATCCATTGCAAATGAGTGCAGTGCACACGGCCCATCAGTGATCATGCCAGTCAGTGGTAAGGTTATCTGGCTGTAAGTGTTCGCTTCAAGCATCATCGTCATCGTTCATCTAGAAGCAATCCAACTTAATTGAAACTCAATTCCAGAATATGCAAAGGTGTCAGAAATTCAGCCATCAAGATGTCCTTGGAGATAATACTCCGTGAGTGAGTCTGTGTTTTGGTACGAATGGAAATAGTTCAGTTGGACAAAAATGCAATCAAAGCAGTATGCAAATGAATAATCATCAAGATATCCACCACAGGCGATAACTTTTGAACACAATGCAGCAACTTGTATCAGCAGTTACGGTAGTAAATGTGGCAATAGTGTAAAGAACACCAAATGGAACACTTGGTCACAATGCAATAAACAACGACAACCAGTAGATCGTAAAGTTTTAGTCAAATCGAAGCTTGACTCAATTCACTGGTTCATGTTCAAATTTAAATTGAATTATGCGTTCAGTCAAAGATACAAAGCTGATCAGAAACAAAATGAAAAATCTGAATCTTTAAATCTTTGGTAAGGAAGCCATCATCAGAGAAATAAATTAGAACTAGATTTGTCAACGTCAATGTCCACTGCATGGTAATAATAAATACACAGAGTATGCAATAGACGGCCAACATTGTTGGACAAATGGTCAATGTACTGGAAAAGATAATATACAGAAAGAATCTAGACATGTTTTGCTCAAAAGATTTCAAATATTTTGTCATCATTTCTGAATCGCACTGAGAACAATAGGATTTCTATTTTACAAATCAACTATCAAAATCTTACAGGATCCCAAATGAATTTGTCGCAAAATACAATCAACAGAAGAAAGCAAACATCCTCAAATGTGCAGAACAAGCGAAAGCAAATACAAGACGTTAGCAAATGACATGAAACACAGCTTCTTCTGATTGCAGTTGTTGTATATTCTGTTACGGATGTTGCTCGGTCAATATACAGAAATGAGCATTGCAAGATCAGGAATGTCAAAAGATCTAAAAAACTGCATACGGATGCAGCTACTCTGTAGATATTTTTCATAAACTGAATCCTGACATTTAGCCACGAAAAGTCCCTCATATGAACCTTAAGCGTACGGAAGACCACAGCTACTCTGCTAAATTTATCTGTGTTTATTTCATCCTTTTACCGATTCAGAGATGGAGTTTCTATTCAATTCTCAAGCAATGAATTTCATCTCAATACCACGTTGCTTTTCCAAAGGAAATAACTCTGGCTGCACAGGTTTCGACCGTTACTGCCCCTCATCTAATTTCTGCAAGACTACAGACTTGATGTAACGAATATGCTACAGCAGCACAGTGCTTTGCCACTTGCACGTACACTGAGTTGACATTGGACACTGATTCATTTGTGACTACTTGACTGCAGTGTCAATTTTTATGAAACCAAGTTGCACTTCATAAATTGTTGCCGCCAGTTCAATCAATTGCCAATATCTGTAAGGTTCTACAACAGTTTCTTGCAACTGACTTTAAAATACTGTCCAAGAACACAAGAAACTCTTAACTTGGACTGAAGCAATACTTTAAAACATTTAAAGCTGAATCTACAACTGTTGTGGCTCGCTTTCCAAAGCAACAGTTTTCTTTCATTTTCACTGGTTTACCAACAGCCATTGTACTTGCAAATGCTCTTGCAAATTATTTTGCACAAACATTACACACTTTATGGCTGTGATGAATAATAAGTTAATAACTATAATAAATAATTTGCATTCATGCTAAAACAACATATATATATATAATTATTATCTTATACATTTGAATGGCAAAACCAAACTAGTGTTAAAGAAGTGATTTTGAGACAACACAGCAAGACACCAATTCCTTTGATGAATTTTAGTCTGAAATGCAGGTCGTAAGATCAGACTCTGGTGATGCTAAATTACTCATTTACTAGTTTTCTTTGGATCAATTTGTATATTTACAATTCATCTACAGAATTATATTTATATTATTATATATATGACCATACTGCTCACCAAAATTGAAATAATATCCTCCACTCCATTCACTGAAGAACAGCAAAATTTCTGCCACAGAAAAGAACATGTTTGTCAAGCATGAGCTTTGCCTGAAACTAAGTATGGTGATTACACAGATTTAGAAAAGTTTTCTGTGGACCTGCAAAGTTTGATATGTGTGTCATGCCTGGAAAATATAGATGTCAGCATTTTGTACAAGCTGATTGCTATTTATGTTATTGCGTGTCTAATGATAGCATACCATGTCCTAAGGCAGGGAAGAGAAGAGGACAGTCTTTTCCAATGAAATTGCCAAATACAATAAGACAATTCTGAAATAAATATTTACTGACACAAAATAAAGCAATTTAGATAAGAGTTTGACAAAACATTTCCTTGGATGGAGACATTTTTTAAAAAGTAGGATCAAGGGAATCCATCTGGACCCATGCAAATCTCTCCTCTAATTAAGAAACACGCCACACACCAAGAACACACACTACTAAATAAAACACAGCCGCTAAGATGACAAGACAGAGAAAGAAAAATGTCATTCGTGGAGCTGCTCAACCATCGCTGATGGATGACACCTGATTGGCTGATTGCTGAAAAAGCAAGGTCTCATAGAAAAGTCATGAGATTGATTTATACCTGGTTTATCCTAAATATTTAAGAAACACATCAAGCAAAAACTGCATCTGCTGAACATCAGTTCCTCATTTCAAAAACATAATAACAAGCGCTTTTTCATGTGAGGCACTAATTTCAATTTACAAGCATTCTCCGTTATATGCCTCGCCTCCTGCTACGTCAATTGAAAACCTCCTTGAAAATGCATTCAATTACACAATCAGCTAAAATCCTATAAAATGACATCATAATTACAGCATCAAGTTCTGCACAACAACTATCTTCAGAATTGACATTAGAATTGAAATTTCAGTCACATGTAACCATGACTAATGACTTCACTACACTGTGAAATAACTTAAATACACTGCAGCAACCACAATACACTGTCTTGGTATGGAGTTCATTCATCAGACCGCATGCAATAACAGACCATCAGCAAAAAATTTTCAGTAATGGAAAAATGCATTCAGACAAAAACAGAATCATATTTTAAACAATTTGAAAACCAGTGCCGTAAATTCCTATTTCCTGCAACAAATACAAAAACAAATTGCGACGACACAAGTCTCTCAACAGACGCAGCCGTTACATCCAGGCAGAAGAGAAAAGGGTCCAGCAAAGATGGCCAACGACTCCAAGTTTATCTCACATCCGATCCAACCGAAAGGAGTCTTCCGTCGCGGGATCGGCGACGATGTTGGCATCGGATAGCATGCGGATTTCCTCGAGTTCCAGGGGGTCAAGTCCAATCTTAAGGAAGTCATCCGTCGTAAGCATGTCGGCGTCAAACGAGTCACCGAGACATGACAAGAGGCTGGCTGTGTCTCTTGACAGCAAATCACTCTGAGAGAGAGTGACAGACGAAGCGACAGAGGGTTCACTCCCTAGAGAAAAAAAGTAAGTCACACATTGCGAGAACTTAACCCTTAAACCGCAAGATATGTTGCAACTATATGCAGTGTAATAAGTAAACTTGGTTCCGGCAGTTTACGGGTTAAGAAAGAAACCACCACAGGCATCATAATGCACTTAAACAAGAGATAAATGCATCACAAACACTGCCTAATATGGATATATGGCAAGTACACTGTTCGAACAGACCTATACAATCATATCCACATAATGTCACTCCCTCTAATAGCGATGATTTCCAGTTAATATCAGGGCCAAATATTGACATCTGCTAAAGTAAACTCTTTTAATTCAAAATGTATTATAATGTTCCCACCAGTCAACAAGTGACCTAACTAGCCTTCACCAAATATAGCTACTGGCTTAGGGTATGAGTAATGAGATAGCTTCAGACAGTGACTCTATTAAGACAGGGGCATTGTAAGAAAGAGTCAGAGATTAATTATTACAAAACACTTATTAATAATTATGATAACATATCACAACAAGGTTATAATCTCTAACAGACTGCAAGTTCACAAGGAGACAAAAATCATTACCTGTGTTTTTAATATCCATTATGGCTTGGTTGGCGTATAATGAAAGATCGGCAGCTGCGGAAATAATCAAAAACTTTACTCAAAATAATTCTCTAAGCAAGCGATGAGAAAATATTTTACAATACATATTTTAACTAAGTCAATTCTATTCTTCAGAACCAACATTTACATAGTTCATCAATAATGCAAATTTTAAAAATTTCAATTTATTAAAATTTTGTACTTTAAGTATATTAATAAACAGGAAAATAAACTAAAAAACTGAAGAAAAAAATTCAATAATTTCCTATAAAATGAGACTCACTCCAAGCAGTTTAGTATAAAGTAGAACAAGAACTAATAACTGAAGAAATCAAAAAGAGGAAATGGAGATGGCTAGGACATACACTTAGAAAACCGACTGAAAACATCACAAGACAAATGCAGAAGTGGAGCTGCCAAGGAAAAAGGAAAAGAGGAAGACAGCGAAACACATGGAAAAGATCATTAGAAAAAGAGCATAAAGAAAATGAATACACCGGGATTGAATTGAATAATAATCATAATTCAATAAGAATTGAACCGAGAGTGAACTAGAACATCTGGCAGCTGATCGAGTGAAATGGAAGGATCTTGTTTGTGGCCTATGCACCACTGGAAGTGCAATTGGCTGAAGAAGAAGAAGAAGAAGAAGAAGAAGAAGAAGAAAGAGGAGGAGGAGGATGAGAAGAAGAACAACAACTCAAACAATTCATTCAAATGATGGAACTTCTACAGAAGACTCGATCGCCATCCAGAGTCAGGAAATGTAACGTCAAGTTATTGTCCCTCGACTGTTTCAAGTCACTGATTTCTCTACGATGTCCTTCCACTGTTCTTGGTCTCTGGCTATAAAATCCTCAGGAGTCAACGTCTGTCTTCCAGTAAATAGATAATCCACTGCCTCAGAGGACGTCATCCAGACAATTCTGGTCTTCCCTTTTTCCTTTCTGGTTTCTTTTTGACGATTCTTTTATGGTTTCTGTTGTCATCTATCCTCAGTAAGTGACCTGTGATCATTTCACTCTTCTTCTCTTGATGATGTCATCAATGATGTCATACATGTCCTGAAATAACTCTAGCAAAATCAAAAATATCAAGCACAAATAATTTGAAAACTATGGATCCATAGACTAATATAATTCATTATTTGTTTGTTAATTTATGAAAGATAATTTTGTATTTACGCTGTGTAAGTTTTGGACAGCTTTAAATTAATTGATGTTTACTTTTGCATATTTACAGACTCTGTCTACTCCACTGAGCCTTTTAATGTTACACGACTTTATTATCACTAATCAATATATGCACACATGAGCCAATCAAGTGCTGATAACATTAACTCTGTTTACATACAATTTCAATAGTCAATGACATTAATAAGGTTTGATTGCATAACAAACATTCTACATGCTTTTTTTTCTAGAAAATCACAGATAGGTTTCGGACCAAGTAACCAATAGTACCCATACCTAATTAAAATGCATTCCTACCAAATTCAAAAACTCCAGTCAGTTATAAACTCAACCGTGCGCCTCATTTTCCCCTGAATCTCTTTTGGCCAAACCATCAAACCAGCAGTTTCACCCGAGATCCTCTCCATTTGCTGAAGATCAAATCAAAGTTCAAAGTGTACTTGATACAGAGGAAATTCTTGAATTATGTCTCTCCGGACGATCTTCGATATACACCCTGATTATGGATAATAATGAGCAGAGGAAGACACTACAGCCGTCATCTGATTCTATTCTGGGGATCTGGCAAACACATACAAGGCGCTTCATCACTCGGGAATTCTATTCCAGATGACCTGCGAAGGGAAATCTCTCTGCTACAGACTCTATTGGAGACATTGCGTTTCTCAAAATACTACACATGAATTGTCATGTTCGGTGCTCTTGTGATACTTTTTGTGACAGTGCTGTATAAATTATCATTAAAACAAATAAATACCTCTGTTACATGCAGGAACGTGACACTGCATATAATTAATCTAAATTATTAAAAATATTGCCAATGTTGCTTGAGCACCTGTCAGTACTATATCTGGTATGGTATTAGATGATGACGATGACGACGGCTGTTGTGCTTTTGAAGGAAAATGAACCGACTGCGGCTGATCAGCTGCAACGAGGCCTTGGTTGCCGGTTGCAACGTAAGGACTCTGGAATACGTGCTGTTGCATTGGCTGCTGCTGCTGCGGCTGAGAGGCCGAAGACTGTTGCGCAGACAGAGACGGGTAGAAGCTGTTTGCTGCGATGGAACCAACAACGACCGGCTGCTGGTCGACCGCGGTCCTCATGAACACAAGATTCCCAGAAGACATCAGAGCCGCAGCTGCTGCCCGCTGCTGCTGCTGCTGAAGTTGCTGCTGCTGCAGCTGCTGCAGTTGATGCAACTGTTGTTGCAACTGCTGCTGTTGCAAATGCTGAACTGCAGAGCACAAGTTCATCTCATTGGTTGCACTTACGTTGTCCTCCACCTAAAAACAGCAACTGAAGAAATAACTGTCAACTGTAAATACAGACTCAATGAACAAAATACATGTACGGGGCGACCTTCACACACACACACACACACACACACACACACACACACACACACACACACACACACACACACACACACACACACACACACACACACACACACACACACACACACACACACAGAGTCAAGTTTAGCGCTTGTCTGTAAACTGCCTTCACTGCGTTCAATACTGAAACAAGTGCAATTGTGCATGCATCAGTGGCTGAGGCACATAGAGCCCAAAGAGTCATAGACCCAGGCTCTCAGATCTCAGGTACTTGGTAGTTCAGGCATATTCATATCTTAGGTGCATCATAAAAGTGCCATTGTGACCACATAAGTGTGCATCACACCCACAATTTCTTTAAAATATAACCCAAAACACATTGGAACAGATCAAATATGTAAACAGCCAATATTTGAAAACCGGAAGATTAAAATTCCAGAACATTCCCATTATAGATGCCCAATTTAAGAGATCCTAGTAGACCAACAGCAAACAGAATACTGGCAAAAGACTTTGACAAATATAACTTATCTAAAATTATGAATAATTTCAGAAGTAGAACATCGTGTGCAATAACCTTGATTTGCTGAAACCTTTGCTGGAAATTTTCAGAAGCTAGGACTGGTTTTCCAACCAACCACGCCAGCTGCTGTGTCTGCTGCTGCTGCTGCTGCTGCTGTGACATGGCATAGGGCATCTGGGCCATGGCAATGTCCTGCTGGTAACTGGAATCGGTCATCTGTGGACTGCTGGCCATCGACGCAGAGGTTCCGGGTGACTGAGACGGAGAATACGAAGACGAAGGCTGAGACAACGGAGAAATCGGAGACTGAGGACCGTCGGAAGACACGCCTCCTCTGTACTGCGCCATGGCCAAACTCTACGACAGATAACAGCAAACAACTGCAGAGAAGAGAAATCACAGAATTCCTAACAAGTAAGCATATCTAACTAGAAATAAAAAATAAATTACCATATTTTCATCCAAATAGCACGCAATCATATGTAGTACATACATACGTATAACATGCAACCAATGTAGAGAATAATAAATGGCCATACATAGGCAATATAATTGGTTCTATTAATGCACACATCATGCATGAAACCACACTCCATAGATATAATGATGCTCAATTATAAACTCATTAATTGAAGTAATGCTTTGCAAATTGAGTCACTTAAAACTTCAACAACACCAACAACATCTGAAATGACATCGAATGCATGTCATCATAAGCCAAGAATATATCTTGCTAAAACTCATGAGCAAAACATGCAAAGGGCCATCCATATAGTACGTATGCAAAAAAAGCATATTTTCACCCCCTACCCCTGTTGCACACCGTAAATTTTTAAACCCCCCATGTGTATGTATAAATTAGCAACCCCCAACTCTAACCCCCACAAACGCTCCCCTCTGCCAAGTCTGCCAGCCAATTATTTAATAACCGTGGGAACTATACTTGGGACCCTTTGTTTGACCGTGAGAAAGTTATTGTGTTGAAATCAAATGTTTGTGCGAATATACCTATTTATAAATTTGAAATTTGTGCATACGTACAAATTAAGTCGTGACCCCCCTCTCTCCATACACTTCCGTACGCAAAATCACCTACATCTCAAACCACCTTCCCCCTCGGTGCGTACGTACTATATGGACGCCCCAAACACAAAATCCAAGCAACACAATATCCAAAGACAACAACCAAGGACAGGGCAAAAAAGCGAAACAGAACAAGCATATAACGATGAATACATCAATTAATGAACGTAGATAAAATCCAAATGAAGACAGAAACGTCAAAACAGAAGAGATGGTGCTGCAAATAGATTAATAGAACTGAATAAAATATTCATATCAGAGTTTAAAATCCATAAAAATACTTCCCTACACAGATATTCAAAAGTGGTCAAATGATTTAAAAGCTTCACAAAATTCAATTTTCTTTCTATGCTAGGCATACATCACTGCTGTCATCTTAATCTTTGTCATCGTCTTTGCAGTCATCTTCATCATTGTCATTGACATTATTGCTCGACCATTTGCTATTATTATCTACATCTAGATGATTACCAGTAGTAAAATTTGAAATCCAATTCAGTTCCAGAGTAAAATGTGCTTTTTAAATATTGTTGCATGTAGAATTTAGACAGCATCGTTACCATTGGACATGTTTTCAACCTGAACTTGGCCCAACTATTTGAGTCACATTTGTAAAACTTCAAAATGATATAAAAAATATGAACTATGTTAGCAAAGAGACAACCGAAGAATAAAGTTTCAATTCAAGTCTTTCGTGTTTTCTCAAAATCAACTGAACCTACCTGATCAGGTGACTTGCTTTCATCCATATTCATATTTTCGTAATTCGTTATTAACGTTCCATTTTGCATTTGAAAGTCATTAGTCGCCATTCGTTTATTACTAACAGACGATGAAAACCCATCTCTTCTGTGGGCGTCCAAGTTCTGAGGAGATATGTGTTTATGCGTTTGGCCATGAAGACAGTTTTTTGTAGAAAGAGAGCATGTGCTGCTGGCCTCAGTAGAGCCAGAAGACTTAGGATACTGCATCTGTGATGAAGGGTTTGACTGTGATGACGCAGCATCACACCATCCGTTCACGTGGTAATGGCTATTTTCTGATTCATAGTCAGAATAAAGGATTTTATCCACAGCTCCATTCTGCGTGACATCGGTCAAGGTTATCAGCGGAGGTGAAAGCGGAGAGGACATTGGCGCGTGAAATGACGAGTAAGAAGGCGGAGATTTTGAATCCGGAGCAATATCAGGAATCAAAGGTCGGAAAATGCTATCCTAGTAATAATTATTACAAAATCAATAACACAAAACCAAACTCAACACAACATGTAAAATACAGTAGAACTTCATTTATAAAAGACTCGGTTATAATGCATACGGTACTCGGTTATAAAGAACCACAATGTACCATCACAAGTGATGCACTATCGTAATGGAAGCTATTGGATATAAAGTACCTCGGATATAACGCACTAAATTTTACAGACCCACAAGGTACATGATAACAAAGTTCTACTGCATTATAAACAGAAAGCACCTCACATAATCTTCAAAGCATTTTTACACACATTATGCCCACATACACAAACCTAATGAACTATGCAACATTTTTGGACAATAGGCAAAATTGAGCTTCAATGTGCAAAAATAGCAGTAAATTCACTACCATATTTTCGCACATATAAGACGCACCCAAGTATAAGACACGCCCCATAATAAGACACGGGTTTTGATGATTTGTGTTTAAAAAATTATGTATAAGATGCCCTATATATATATATATATATATATATATATATATATATATATATATATATATATATATATATATATATATATATAAAAAGACACACCAACAGTCAAATACTGAGTCTCTATTCATTTATCTGGTTAATTACAATCCTGTCTCACCTCAATGTGGCTTCCTATGGAGAGCAAGAGATAGGAGAGAGAGGAGGGAGAGAGGAGGGAGGATAGGGGAGAGAGATTGCCTTGAATTGGAAGGTACCTGGACTATCATAATGCTAAAATAGACCTGCATCAATAATTTAACCACCTAACACTAAATCTTTATTTAGTAATCTGACCAATTAAAATCATCTTTAATTTCCATGTTGCTGCCGGCTGTGAGAGAGAAAGAGAGAGGAGGCTGTGAGAGAGGCTGTGAGAGAGAAAGAGAGAGGAGGCTGTGAGAGAGAAAGAGAGAGGAGGCGAAAAGAGAGGCTGTGAGAGAGAAAGAGAGAGGAGGCGAAAAGAGAGGCTGTGAGAGAGAAGAGGAGGAGGCGAAAAAGAGAGGCTGTGAGAGAGAAAGAGAGGGAGGCTGTGAGAGAGGCTGTGAGAGAGAAAAAGAGAGGAGGCGAAAGAGAGGCTGTGAGAGAGAGAGAGAGGAGGCGAAAAGAGAGGCTGTGAGAGAGAAGAGAGGAGGCTGTGAGAGAGGCTGTGAGAGAAAAAAAAGAGGAGGCGAAAGAGAGGCTGTGAGAGAGAAAGAGAGAGGAGGCGAAAAGAGAGGCTGTGAGAGAGAAAGAGAGAGGAGGCTGTGAGAGAGAAAGAGAGAGGAGGCTGTGAGAGAGGCTGTGAGAGAGAAAAAGAGAGGAGGCGAAAAGAGAGGCTGTGAGAGAGAAAGAGAGAGGAGGCGAAAAGAGAGGCTGTGAGAGAGAAAGAGAGAGGATGCTGTGAGAGAGAAAGAGAGGAAGAGAGAGGAGGCTGTGAGAGAGGCTGTGAGAGAGAAAGAGAGAGGAGGCTGTGAGAGAGGCTGTGAGAGAGAAAGAGAGAGGAGGCTGTGAGAGAGGCTGTGAGAGAGAAAGAGAGAGGAGGCGAAAAGAGAGGCTGTGAGAGAGAAAGAGAGAGAGGCGAAAAGAGAGGCTGTGAGAGAGAAAGAGAGAGGAGGCTGTGAGAGAGGCTGTGAGAGAGAAAGAGGAGGAGGCTGTGAGAGAGGCTGTGAGAGAGAAAGAGAGGAGGCTGTGAGAGAGGCTGTGAGAGAAAGAGAGAGGGCTGAGAGAGGCTGTGAGGCTGTGAGAGGCTGTGAGAGAGAAAGAGAGAGGAGGCGAAAAGAGAGGCTGTGAGAGAGAAAGAGAGAGGAGGCTGTGAGAGAGGCTGTGAGAGAGAAAGAGAGAGGAGGCTGTGAGAGAGGCTGTGAGAGAGAAAGAGAGAGGAGGCTGTGAGAGAGGCTGTGAGAGAGAAAGAGAGAGGGAGGCGAAAAGAGAGGCTGTGAGAGAGAAAAAGAGAGAGGAGTGAGAGAGAAAGAGAGAGGAGGCTGTGAGAGAGGTTGTGAGAGAGAAAGAGAGAGGAGGCGAAAGAGAGGCTGTGAGAGAGAAAGAGAGAGAGAGAAAGAGAGAGGAGGCTGTGAGAGAGAAAGAGAGAGAGGAGGCTGTGAGAGAGGCTGAGAGAGAGAGAGAGAGAGAGGCTGTGAGAGAGGCTGTGAGAGAGAAAAGAGAGGAGGCGAAAGAGAGGCTGAGAGAGAGAAAAAGAGAGGCTGTGAGAGAGAGGCTGAGAGAGAGAGAAGAGAGAGGAGGCTGAGAGAGAAAAGAGAGGCTGTGAGAGAGAGAGAGAGAGAGGCTGTGAGAGAGGCTGTGAGAGAGAAAGAGAGAGGAGGCGAAAAGAGAGGCTGTGAGAGAGAAAAAGAGAGGAGGCGAAAAGAGAGGCTGTGAGAGAGAAAGAGAGAGGAGGCTGTGAGAGAGAAAGAGAGAGGAGGCTGTGAGAGAGGCTGTGAGAGAGAAAGAGAGAGGAGGCGAAAAGAGAGGCTGTGAGAGAGAAAGAGAGAGGAGGCGAAAAGAGAGGCTGTGAGAGAGAAAAAGAGAGGAGGCGAAAAGAGAGGCTGTGAGGGAGAAAGGGACTTGAGTTGAATGCGGCTGCCGGCAGAGAGATAAACAGAGATCAAATGAGATATTATATATATATTATATGTGTGTGTGTATATATATATATATATATATATATATGTGTGTGTATATATATTATATGTGTGTATATATATATTATATGTGTGTGTATATATATATATATATATATATATATATATATATATATATATATAGAGAGAGAGAGAGAGAGAGAGAGAGAGAGAGAGAGAGAGAGAGAGAGAGAGAGAGAGAGAGAGAGAGAGAGAGAGAGAGAGAGAGAGAGAGAGAAAGAGACAGACAGAAAGACAGACAGACAGAGACCGCCTGGAATTGGAAGGGCTTTCCTCCATTGTCATCGGCCGTCCTATAATGTCTACACATAAGTTGCTTAACTGTCTATTATGGAATCTTTTCAGAATCCTGATTAATCATAATCCTTGTTCAAACTTAAATGTTGACTGCCGGCGGAGTGAGAGAGACAGATAGATAGATAGAGAGAGAGAGAGAGAGAGAGAGAGAGAGAGAGAGAGAGAGAGAGAGAGAGAGAGAGAGAGAGAGAGAGACTGACAAGCAGAGAGAGATTGCCTTGAATTGGAAGGATTTCCCTCCACCATTTCTACCTGCATCTACTTGCAGTCTTGGATTTATTTATTGATGATGACATAGATGCCAGTTCTTTGTGTTCCAAAAACTTTAGATAAGATGCCCACAAGTGTAAGACGCATCAAGGGGCCTAATTGTGTAGAAACTTGTATAACCCGCATCTTATATGCGCAAAAATATGGCAAATCTAAAACACTGCTACGAGAACATGCATACTACCACTACATCTACCTTTAACATAAAAAACACAACATACATGCAGCAAAATGTAAATATGTATAAAAACTCAGAGGAATGTTCTTTTACAAATATTGAATTCAAAATCTATTCTACAAATAGAAATCTAGCAATATTTAATTATACCATGTATAAATTTAGAGCTCTTTATTATTTTAGATGGTTCAAATGTTTTGAATTTCAGAAATTGGTTAAATATAAACATGACTTAAAATTTCACATACTTCTCAAAGCCCATGAGACTAAGCCAAATAACAAATCAATCTTATGCTCAAAATTTTGATCTGATGAACTTACAGATTTAAATTCTGGATTGGAGAAACGAAGGCCAACAAATCAATTATAACTTTAATAAGTAAAACAAAAAGACAAAAGGTGTGCTCTTGTGTGATTCAATATCCTGCTTCATCTCTTTACGAATCAGAGAAAGGAACAGAGTAACTGCTGAGGATATCTATGCCACTCTGGGCCATGGTCTCTGTGAATCTATTTGTCGCTTTCAACTCCTGCAACAGTCTTATCTTGAAATTATGAATCAGAAATTAGAATGACAACTCTTCCTACCTGAGCCAACACTGCATTTCCCCCACCCATGAGGAAGCTATTGCTGCCCTGGAGGATGAGCGGTGCAGGTACCATGTGACGCTGGATCCCAGTTGACGCCATTGGAAGACCTTGTCCCTGCACCTGTGACTGCTGCTGCTGCTGTTCAGACAGCTGCTGATACAGCTGCAGAGTGATGTTGATGGGAGAGACACAGTTCTCAAGAATTCCGCTGTCCTGGCTCGAACACTGCTGGGACGACGAGACATCGGCATCGAGAGGAGCGGTAAGCGGAGAAGGAAAGTTCAGATTTGCTAAATCCGGCAGAGAACCAGTGTTGTTGGAAATCAAGATACTTGTCGCACTAGAGCCAGGATCAGGTGACGGATAAATGCTACAAAGTAAAAGCAATAGTCACACACACTCACACATACTCACCCACACAAAGTGCAACTGCATAATACTACAAAATAACGGGGTAATGGAACAGGCATGTGGAATTGAGACTGCGGGATGTTCACATTGTTTCTCTAATATGTCTAGTTTATGAATAGAGCACCCATAATGATTGGTTCCTTGGTCCTGTATCCACTAAGCCTCACAGAAAAGCAGACACCAAGTACTAACACGGGTATGGAATGGTCTACCACTGGCCATTCAACTCTCACCATCACTAGATACATTTAAGAAGCGCTTAAAGACCTGGCTATTTCGAACTAGTTATGATTCTGTTTTGACACTGTAACGTGTTCACGTAGTCCTTCCGGATTAGTTATCACAATAATCTTAACTTTAATAATAATAATAATAATAATAACAATAATAATAACAATAATAATAATAACAACCAAGGCCATATTTTCACTCATAAAGCATTCACCAGAAAACTACATTTGCCTCAATTTAGTGCATAACAGACGCAATAGGACTATCAATTAGCTTGCTAAAAAGTTTGCAGAGGAAGACTTTACATGTGTAAATAAAGCAAAGTTTGTACAAAAATAAAGCGAAACATTTAATAACTAAAGTCCAAACAGCTGTGATCGGCTTTATCAACGACAATTCAACAACTGTGACATCAACACTTTCTTCATATTAAAGACAACAGAAATAAGAATGAAGACCACATCAGAGCTCCTCACCTAATGCCTGGAACTTCACAAGATCTTGGTCTCAACTGCAAATAACACACAAGTTTATCATTTGGCTTCAATCAAACGATTGCTGAAATAGAAAGAAGGACTCTGAGAGTCGGACACAACATGGCCGAATGCCAAGAATACTCCTGTCACTGAAAGAAACACTACGGATAGGAAATAAATTAAATCAATCTCTTTCAACTTCTATTAAAACTGATAAAACATGACTGGTCAGAAATAATGAACAAATTAATCTAAAGAAAGTTCTCTGTCTGTCTGTCTGTCTGTCTGTCTGTCTGTCTGTCTGTCTGCCCCTCTCTACGTCTGCCTGGTGAATGTCAGTGAAGCAGCATTTCACAGTGACTACAAAATAACTTTGAAAGTTAAAGAGCACTTACGCCTTTTGAATCCCACATTTGGATTCCCTCCATTCCAGATACATGGCTCACCTGAAGCAAACTGCCATCACCTAAAGCAGGTAAAATTAAAACACAAATAAGAAATATTACACACTGTAACAGCATTCCTTAGATTACAGCTACAACAAATACAGTCAAAAACACTTATGTCAAAAATGCTATTTTCCTCTTAAGTTATTCTCACAGTATTACTCATATCAAATCACTATCAATGCTTTACATATATATATATATATATGTATATATATATATACACATATATATATATACATATATAGATGAAAGGCAAAGGTTTTCATGACCAATCGGAAATGTGTTTGAATGCCAAAACGGAACAGATGAAAAGTGAAGTTGCGTGCCTTGACCGTTGGTCATTACAACTCCTGACCCATATGCACTTGCTGTTCCACCCTGAACTGTTGAATGCAAAGCAGAATCAGAACTTGCTCTACAAATATGACAGACAAAAAACTCCTTATATTCCAAATGGTACCAATGAAATAAAAGGAAAAGATGAAAGAAAGATGAATATGATTAAATGAAATTGCCAAGTTTTGAACAAACTGTAATAATTAAGACATTAAACTCACTGATCTCTGCTTCAATCAACACAGCAAAAAATAAGGTGGTATATTTGCGAAATCAGTAACTGTCAAGGCAGAAGAGTATATAACAGTGAATTTGTGTAACATTGCGTTATATAAATGATAAATGGGCGTTATATAAATGAATATTACATGTGCTTTATATTAGGTTGCATTTACTTTGTGATGAAATAATATTTGAATAATGCATATTTGCAAAATCAGTAGCTGTGATGACAGAAGAGTATATAGCAGTGAATTTGTAGTTCAGTAGGGCTTACTGCTAACACTGCCCATTGCCATTCTGTCTCCAGCAAAGTTGCTAGAATACAGATGCTTGGTATACAGCATTTGAAAGAAGGTTCCAGAAGATTAGAAAAATTCCAAAAGATTCAAGAACCATAAGTCGCTCTCTTCACACGGCCCGATTCTAATAAATTTCATGGTGCCAATAAATTTCAGAGTCTTTTCACAACAGAATGTCCAAAGTGCTACCATATATAAACAGACTTGTTCCACATAATCAATAAAAAATTCAATCATCACTTTCAATCATCCATGAATACAGTCAACCAATTGTCAAATATCTAAATGCATTGGCCAATAATATGCTCATCATACAAATTCTCAGGAAACCAAAATATCAATGATGCTCCGAGTGCTTCAGCACAGAACAAATACACAGCTAAACAGACAACAGGGGATACAACCACAGCAGAAACAGTCAAAACACATGCATTTTGCTTGATGAAGAGAGAAGTTATGTATTTTAACCCTTAAACCACTGGAACCGAGTATACTCGCTCAAATTGCATATAGCTGCTAAGTATTTGGTGGTTCAAGGGTTAAGAATAAAGGCTATTCAAGCAGTTAACCATTTTGCACTCAAAGTATGCACAAAATACCCGAAAGCCCCTGTGCCATCATCAACCAGTATGCTGACATGTTAATATATCATATAGGCAGCAAAAGAGTTAACTGAGAAATAAGAAAGGGGTTGAATTTGGTTGAACACCAAAATGGCAGAACACAACACACAAGTTATGCACAAAAAATGTAATACAAAAAATGCAAGTATGACATTAAAGAACTGACCTTCTCCAGCTCGTATCTGGAGGAGGAGAGAGGTAAGACACCGATCCATATGGAGAACAGTCTCGCTGTCACCGAAAGTTAAGTTCAATTTCAAATTAACAGCTTTGAACAAGCCTCATAATTCAACATAGTTATGTCAATACAGTCAGAAAATGTTCAGTAAAAGCTATAATATGTACTGAAGACTTGCAAGATACATATTCAACACGATAGCATCTATAGGCATTTTAACCATTGTCCCAAATATGAAATTTACATATGCAAATACAGATTTTTTTAAAGTAAATGTAAAAGCTCAAGTGATGCCTTTTAAAACATAAAAATACTCACCCTCAAGAGAAATTGAATTGCAAATTGAAACTTTCATACTTAAAAGCAGAAAGAACTAATATAAGGCCAAATTTTGCAAAGTTATCCAATACTTTTAAGATGATCTTGGTTTGGTTTTCACTCTGTTTAAGTACAAGAATCATGTGATGAAAGTCATTATTTCAGCTAAATACACATGCATCATGTATACTATACATCCACCGCTTACTATGTCTGTGCACAATGCATAGTATACTATACGTGGACAAGTCCAGTTAAGAACTAAGCATTGGGTAAGCAATGCAGAGCTTATAACGCAGGAGACATGATGCAGTGGATCACACGAGACAGAGACAAAAGAGACTCAACAAGTAAATGCAATGAGAGAGGATACATGTCGGTCGACTGAGAGCTTTTTCTGAGGCTGATGGCAGCGGTCTCGATGCTTGTCAGGCAGTGAATGGCCGCTGACCGCCTGTCGCATATCCTCAAGACTCGATAGAGCACTCTAGCAAAACATGACCGTAAAAAATGTCACGTCTAGAAAATAAACAGCAATTATTGCCGCTTCAAGCAAATTTGAAATCAGATCAGTTGGAAAAACAAGACAAAATGCATCATAAATTAATTTATACAATTATTCTGTGCAAGCAATAGACAGTTAGGGGCTGGCTGTCCATTAACTACGTCAAAAAAAACGGGGGAGGTGGTTTGAAAAGTTTGACAGTTGTTGACAGGAGGAAGAGGGGGTCAAGAGAAGTTGACATCAACAATTTCACTTCAAATAATCAAAAAATAGGAAATTTCATGGAATACTATTTATTATAATAAAGAAAAGCATGAGAAGCAGAAAGAGTAATAATTTTGACACTTGATGAGCAAAAAAGGGAGAAAAGGTCATCACCACACAAAACATAATAACCTTCTAAACATTTTAGGAGACCCATCACTGATCTTGGGGGTCAAAAGTTGTTGACATAATTATAGGGGGTCACTGAAAGTTGACAGTTGGTTGACAAAGAGAGGGGTTCAAAAATTGCCAAAAAATTGTTGACATAATTAATGGACAGCCTTTTATCAAATGTGGCTAATCACTGTTTGGAAGGTCTTCTATTTCTCCATTCACACAAATGCTGATAAGCACAAAATGTCGAATGCAATTTTTCTATAAAAACACCATAAAGGCTCCGGGCTGTACATTTGTATTTCCATGCTTTTCATTACTTACAATATATTAACTTGAATGAATTTTTTATTAGCGCTCAGAAACTTCTCAAGTGTATGCCAAATATCAGAGATGCCTCTGAATCCAATAAGCATTCTGAAAATTGTTAATATCCATGGAAATAAAGTGATCAAAATCTTACCTCTTAGTATAATATCAGTTACTGTGTTCTTATATTAACATCTTAAGCATGCTACTAGCAAAAGTTAACATGAACATATGCACCTTGAGTATAAAAGATGCATAATTTACAATTATCCCCACTGACCATCCTATTAACCTTACTTCTATGGAGCAATCACTGCAAACCAACAGGTATTAATTAAGGTTGTTAACGGTTAACCGGTCCTAAGAGCAAGGACCGATCCTTTTAACTTTGACCGGTTAACCGTAATTTCAATTTGAAAACATCAAAACGCTTTGTTGTAGCCGTGCAGGATGCCAGCATTGGCGCCGGCGGCATCAAAGCGCTTTGATGTTGGCACAACACCAGACTGCCGCTAACGAGCGGTTAACCGGTCTTGTTTTGAATGGTTAACTGGTCCTTCAAAACCAGCGGTCTTAACAACCTTAGTATTAATTGAGGGTCATCAAACAAAATTTCCTCTCAACAGCTGGACCAGGACTACTGTCATGGAGTGACCAGAGGTCAGACGAAAATATGTGCTGATTGAGGAACTGGAAAGAAAACTACATGGAGCAGAACTATTTCTAATAGAAGATTGAGTCTGCAACAACTTAAGAAAACAGCTTGAAACAGAAGATATCACAGATGACAGATGTAATAAAAACATGGAGCAAGATGATTCAAGCTGAATGAAGGGACTCTGATGATTGGGTCAACAGCTAAACAACAATAAATGTGGGACTAACACAAGAGGAAGAAACAAACGACGGATGTAACAAATGCAAAGAAACAGGGAACAAACATTATGCTCAAGAGAGACAACTGCAAAAAGGTTACTATATATATATAATTATATATATATATATATATATATATATATACATATATATATATATATATATATATATATATATATATATATATATATATATATATATATATATATCAGGGTGGGCAACCTTTTTAGGTGCAAGGGGTTGCACTGAAATAAAAAATTGGTCCAAGGGCCACATGTAATTTCTTGTTACAATCGAGTCAATAAATGAACAAATACTGAACAACTTCAAAAAACTAATGAAAATAATAGTAAGCTATACCATCATAAGTTTTTCAACTGGTTTTCCATAATCGAGTTAAAGTGCTGGTCGAAACTCATATTAATGATTCTAAATGTACATCTGTGAGCTGAGATCCATACTTTGATTTATTGAAGTACATGCAGGAACAGTCTGTTCACAACTGTAAGTTGATGCAAATAAAACTAACAGTTTCCTGACAAAGTGTTTATATTTGGAAACTTATAATTTTTAGTGATGCATAAATCTGTTAAATCCAAATCTTTGAGATTCTCTTTCTGAATATTGTCATTCTGTGAGTCTATTAATTCCAACTGCAGATCAGTAGAAGCTTTGTTAATATTATATGAAACAGGATTTGTGAGAAGAGCAAACTGGTCGTTTCAAGAGCTTGAAATCGCTTAAGCACCTAGAAAACTCTTCCTTCAAAGATGAAATCTGATGGCCGTATTTTGTTGCACAGTCCAGAGATACAGTTTGTGTATTCAGTGCTAGAAAATGAGCAAAGATTTTGCTCTTTAGGAAGTTCACAAAACAACCGGAGCCTCACTTGAAAAGACTTGACCTCTGCAAATAGCTCATGTGCAAAAACGCCTTCCCTTATAACTTCAAATTAAGCTAATGCATTAAGTTGGTCAAAATTATTATTTTTAACGAATTTAACAAATCTGAAAGCTGCATAAAATGTCCCCACGGGCCGCATGCATCCCGCAGGCCACAGGTTGCCCACCCCAGCTATATATGACAAATCTGCTGAACTGAATCCAAACTGGAATAGTGCTCTATAGCATAAAGAAATGCAGGGAAAATACGGTACATGGAAGCCAAGGCCATAGTAATTAAATTGCTACAGAGTACGTAGAAGTAAGTAAGTAGAAATCAACCTGAAGGTCAATTGAATTGTTTGCCACTTGATTGACGTTTGGTAGCGAATGACCTCGACAAGCAGCAAAATTAGGTTGAATGAGTTGAAGGTGCTGTTGCACTGGCAGCTGCTGCTGTTGCTGCTGCTGCTGCACTTGTATTACAGGTTTCTACAATAATAAATGCATTTATATTAAATATTTTCCTTCTTCCCACAAAAATGTCCCTTCCATAACACTCAACATTACTAAGTCTGAATTATAAACCAAACATTCCACTTTATCCGTCCTCTTATTTGATTGTTAATAGTCTCTACAAGTACTACAATTTCTTGCATCATCAAAGTACCAATTAATTATCTCTAACAAGAATCTGATCCAAGGAATACACATTTTAAACTGTCCAGTATTTATGAGACAAGGCTATCATTGCATGCTATACCAGCACTGATTGCTTGCTATTTATAGCCATTCTGCGTCAATCCAAACAATGGCTCCTGGTTGACCATCTCGTCAAATTATGAAATTTACCAGAAATGTTCCCCAAACAGTCACATGGAAGTTTGCAAAATTTTAGCCTGCAGTCTTAAGTAGTTTTTCAGATGTTCAACTTTCTAATACCTAGGGAGGGCTCATTTTTGGAGTTTAGTGATAGCTGCTTAAATTTCTTGTAACTTCTCACTTCTATAACTTCAATAATATCATAGCCAAGAGTTTGGAACTGTCTGGACTTATCACTACCAGTAATATTTTATAAAATAAGAGCAAAACCTTGTCTACTGGCACAACTGTTGTCACTGCAGAGTCACAAAAATTGAAGAAAACAAGTGACACCTTTCCCGATATTCAATGTTTAGCTCTCAAAAGGGAAGCTTTCTCTTATTCCAGAGTTGTAATCTTCATTCTGTTAACTGTCTAGGAGTTACATTTTCTTTCACTGCATTACTGCTAATTAGATAATTATCAGCCAATTAATTGTTAGTTACAGTAGAAAAGAGAAATTATTTTGAAAAATTCTATTAAAAATGGCTTTAAACTATTCTGATATCTCCTTTTTTATTCAATTTTGTCAGTTTTACATTTCCCTTAGTTTTGTTTCCAATGAGCTGCTGGCTGATTTGTAAGCGGTGCATTTAAGAAACTGCAATAATATTCTCACTAAGATCCCTAATTACATTACAGGAAAACCATTAACCCTAAACCTGACATCTCATATAAATTATACAAATCAGCAAAGGTAGCCCAGTGGACCGACCTATCAGCTACAAAGTTTGTTATGTGAAACCATTTAAAATACAGTTGCAAATAAACAGCGACAATATTAATACTGGCCTCTCTGTCTCATTTGGTGTCTCTGGTGTTCCTCTGGCCTGGTTAAAATCCTATCTCTCTGAACGCGGCATGATTGCATCACTTGGTTCTACCTACTCCCGTGAAGTGCCAGTCACTTGTGGAGTCCCTCAGGGTTCGGTCCTTGGGCCGCTTCTGTATATACTTTATACTGCTGATGTTGCACGCTTGTTTGCGCCTTTTAATTTTAAAACACATATGTATGCTGATGATATTCAGGCCTATTCGCATTCCAGCCCCACTAATGCACTGCAGATCACTCGTGAATTTGTTGAAGCCTCTGACTTACTTCGTTCATGGATGCACTCAAATCGTCTTTTACTTAATCCAGCTAAAACTCAGCTCATCTGGTTTGGTACTCGAGGTCAGCTCTCTAAAATTGATAATCTGTCTATGCAGTCTGCCTTCTCTGACCTCTCTTTCTCCTCTTCTGTCCGTGATCTTGGTATAATTCTTGACTCTGAGAGTTAACCTTTATGGATCATATTAACTCACTTTGTCGCAGTTGCTTCTATCATATCCGCCAGCTTAGAGTAATTCGACGTACACTAGACATGCCATCTGCTTCTACTTTGATTCATGCATTTATTTGCTCAAGGCTTGACTACTGTGGTTCACTTTTTGCTGGTCTTCCATCGGTGCGACTTGATAAACTCCAGATGGTTCTTCGTTCGGCGGCCAGGGTGATTGCTGGTGTCACAAGACGTGATCACATTAGTGATTATATGATGTCTGTTTTACACTGGCTGCCTTATCCTGCTCGAGTTGAGTTTCGTATGTTGAGAGCGGTTGCACTCTCTCTTTATGGTGCCACTCCATCTTACCTTTCAGAGCTACTCCATCCCCTTAGCTCTATCCCTGGTCGGCCATGTCTTCGGTCCACAACCAATGGTCTTCTCAGTGTGCCCCAAGCACGAACTTCCATGTTCCTGAAGCGAGGTTTTGAATCAGTTGGCCCTATCCTTTGGAATGATCTTAACGCCAGTATGCGTGGCTTAGCAACTCCTAATTCTATGGCCCTCTTTTTGAAACGACTTAAAACTTATCTCTTTGTCAATGTGCAGTAATTTGCTGTGGGAGCACTTCTGAGTGATTCTTCAGAAGAGGCGCTATACAAATATTTTGTTACATTACATTAATATTATTATTACAAAGCTGTGCTTTCACAAAAATATTTCATACAAGGAAAATTCCATAAGTCTGCCTCAAGATAAGCGCTATTTATGCCAGCCTACATTCAGACAAGACAACATGCTAACCCATTCGACTGAAGTGACTACAAGTGTCATTTACATGTTAAAAATTCTTTCATGGCTTTCCTAAGGATTTCTGAACCATATCTTGACATGGTGTTCAACCTTTGGCTACACTGATGCCCAATGCATTACCGGTACTATTGTAGCCCACGGAAATAGAGGCATCAGAAAGAAGCAGAATTGAATAAGTTTAACATCATAAACGGTGACCATCTGGAGGTGACTGATTGAATCGTTAAGAACACTGCTTAGATGTCTAAGCAATCTTCAGAGATAAAATGTAATGTCAACAGCAACGCTGTGTACAGGTAAATTCACAAATGATGACACAGCAAAATTAAATCCCAGCTATTGAGAAGCAAATTCATTAGAAGTTGCTGGACGCCGATCAAAACATATGGAGGCAAATTCAACGACCATACGATGATATCAGAAACTGGACGCAGTCAATGACAATTTCATCAGTTCAATTTCAACACAGAGGAAATTAAACCATCTTTTCCAACTGCCTCGTCATCCTGAAATAAAACCTCGATTTATTCACCGAATAATTTCAGTCGAAAACAGCGTCCAAATCTCAATATCAGTATTCCAAATCCAAGGCGCTATATAAATGCGGGTGGCGTTGGGTGCATCTACGGCGGCGGTCGAGCAAGGGTCGATCGGCGGCTGCGTTGGCGTCGGCGGTCGGGTACCTTGGTGGTCGCCGAGACTTCTTTGATGATGGCCTCGAAGGCGGCCGTCTCTTCGGCCTGCTTCTGGGTGTGGAGAGCGATTTTGTCGCTGAATTTCCGCGGATTCGCCATATTATCGCCAGAAGAAGACTCCGACTTATTATGAATGAAGACAGGAAAATTGCACCCAGTAGATAGCGTCTTTTTGCCGTTAGATTAACAGAGAATTGCCTTATTTTAAAAAGTACCACCTCAATTGTAGATTTAGAGCACAACTTTCACTCTAATTGTCTCAGTCTTTCTATTAAAATCTTACAATAGTAACTATTATTACACAACGTGCTAATATCCTTCATTTTGTACTGTGGGCGGAGATAAATAACGCTGACCAATGAAATAGCATCTCGAATTAAAATATATTTTAATGCAAAATTTCTATTCTAAAGTGACAAGTTGGCTGAAGTTGCTTCATAAATTTTAAGACCTATCGGCTGTCGCAACTGGAACAAATGCTTTCACCTTTATATAATGAATTATCTCAGAAAAACTTCAAGATGCAAGTAAATACAGAAGTATATGTACATTTGTTTTGTTCTTAAGAATTAAGAACAAAACAAACATTATGCAAATATTGATACGGAGAAAAATGAACTTCTTTGGGCACATATGCAGGATGAAAGACAATAGACTGGCGAAGAAGATCATGCTGGGAACAATGGATGGAGAAAATCGAAGAGGGAGACCAAGAAGAGAGTGGTTGGATGATATCGAAGAATTGGGGAACGCGGAGCTGCACACACTGATCAGAGCGAGGCAGGACCGAGAAAGATGGAGACAAATTGTGAACCAGGTTGTCGACACCTACGGGTACAGCACCCATGGAGCTGGATGATGATATGATGATGTCCATTTTCAAAACTATTACATAGCTACAGGACTGCAGCACTACAGAAAGCTGTATTCGGAAGCTCAATCATAAGTTTCTAATAAAAGTAGTGGTCTGTTGTCAATGTACCTGAAGTGTTGTAAAGTAATTTTCTTACCAGATGCTTTTTGATTTATTATAAAGTTCAAAGACTTCAAACCTTCATCGTGATTCTAAAATACTAACGACAACACTTCCGAATTATTAAATGTCACCGAAGTGTTAAATCATTCCTCCAAGTGTTAAATGCATGGCAATTTATGCACTTTATTGGCAGTAGTAAATTTGAAATATTAATATTTAATAAAGAAAATGGATATATCCGTTGAATTTGTGAGGAAGCTTTTCGTCGACGGATGTTGTTCAGCTGTTGACGGGTTGCGGGAAGAGGCTTTGAATGGACTGGAGCGCGTTGACCATTTGACGGACCCTGTCTCATGCGACGATTTCTTCGCAAAGTATCTTCTTCCGAACGTTCCGTGTGTTTTTGGCAAATGGTCGACGGCCGATTGGCCGAGTAGAACCGAATGGTCGACCGCTGATGGGAAGCTGTCCTGGGAATCGCTGGAAAACCTCTTCGGTCAGCGTAAATTGCTTCAGATGGATAGGATCTGCAATGACAAATACTGTAGTATAAAGATCTTTTAAATGCCACTAGCAAGTGTACTGCACTGGCTGCTTGACGTAGTGCATTGAATTTCCGTGCAATTTGAGAATGTAATGTAGCATTTGTATAGCGCCTCTTATATTGCTACTTAGAGACTCTCCTGGCATTGGAGTCACATGGTAAAGTAGTGAGACTTTAGTTATTGCATTGAACAGAGCGAGGGAGTAAGAAGTGAGACCCGAATGGATGGGTTCAAGGCATTCCAGGGGGAGGGTCCAGTCACTGCAAAAGCTCGATGCTGAGTAAGAACAGAGCATGATCTAGGCCCTCTAGGAACATAAACATTCTTCTGATCAGTGGAGTGGAGCAGGAGATGAGCAGTGGAAGAGGGTGATTTGAAAAGATCCGTAATGTAAGACGTTGCCTGACCTCAAAGTGCTGTAGAAACAATAATTACTTGTTTGAATTTAATGCGGTCAGAAATTGGAAGCCAGTGGAGGGTGTTTTGCATAAAGTCTGAGATGCTAGAGTAGCGATGAGCTTTAGCCACAAGACGAGTTGCAGCATTTAGGACAGATTGCAGAGTGGATAGCAGGCTTTTGGGCAGGCCAAGATAAAGAGAATTGTGCAATAGTCTAGCCTACTAGCAACAAAAGCATGAACTCTGGTTTGGCTGCAGACAGAGAAAGTGAAGAATGAATAACTCTGATTTGCCTAAGTTGGTAAAAACAGGATTAAGAGAGTCTAGCAAAATGCTCTTTGAAGGTCAAGTTACTGTCAAAGTAAATACCAAGGCTCAGAGACCATTTGTTCATCTTCTGTATTTGTCTAAATAATTTATAATTTATTGTTACCGTAATTTAATTTTCTGATTTTAAGAGCCCAAAATTCTTTCCCCATCTAATAACAAAATGGTTTTTAGTGAAAATTTTAATGAAAGTGAGAACATTTTGTATTTTAGTATTCCATCTCTTCTTTCTTGTCAACTGCTTTGGAAGTTCTAAGCCTTATTGCATTCTTATAATGACCAATACGGTTTCAAAATTCTATTATTTAACGTGTAAGACTGTTGGACCGTGTTGGTGCTAGATCTCAATGACTGTCTGATTGTATTCTGGTTATGAAGTTAAATAAATTTTCCTGTTGCAGGTGAAGCAGTGGCCCCAGTTTCCAACTGTTCAAAGCAGCAATCTTACTCACAAGCAAAGACGGACATGAAGGTGAAGGACTTCATTGCACACGTAAGAAAGGCAGAGAGCATTGATGATGAAGGAGAATCTGACATATTGTACTTGAAAGACTGGCATTTCTCAAGGTGTGCTTTCAGTGGTCGATTTTTCAAGAAGCAGTGGGGCGGAAGAAAGACTCACACCCTAGATTTTCTATCTCAGTAGTGGTCGTCCAGCTGAAAACCAGAATTTTCTCACCCACTTGAATTTGGTCTCAACCATTGGGGTGGTGGGGGGTTTCTAAAGGATCAGTTTTGGAGCTAAAGGGTTAATTTGAATACTGTTATAATTTTTCTGGTAATCATACATAGGTTTCTATAATGATGATGATGATGATGATGATGACGACGACGACAACGATGATAGTTTCTCTTTCTATAAGTGCTGTGCTTTCTGTTTTCATGCATTCTTGAAATGTTCGTTGTGTTATTTCTAATCTAGGACTTTCTTCTCTGGACAATTCTTCTCCTGGCTTTTCTGCTCGGACTATCGCCTTAAGGACTATTCTTCTCAGGGCCTTTGCTATCATGTATGCTTGAGTATATGGCTTTGCTAGTCATTAACCCTTTTGCTACCAGTGAATGTATGGTGCAAATGATATATATGACAGCGGCACTTGTCAGCACTGTGCTTAGGGGTTAAAGAAAATGTCCATTTTTTATTTGCACTGTATTCAAGTAACGTCAGTGCTTTGAAAATTCTTTTTACAATTATTGATAGGGAGTTTCCCCAATGCAAGGCCTATGAGACACCTCCCTACTTTGCATCTGATTGGTTAAATGAATTCTGGGATAGCCGTAGCCACGGCGATTGCTCTGATGCTGACGACTATCGCTTTGTCTACATTGGCCCAAAGGGCTCTTGGTAGGTGTTTAGAATGTTAAATTATTATTTTTTAGTCATAGATGCCATTGTTATTTGATTTAAATATTTCACAATTAAATTCTAAAGTTCTTAAATGAAATACAAGATATAAATAATTTTTATGAAATGAAATGTGGATTTTAAATTTGGGCATAGGGGTAGTCCATAAATTACATAACGTGATTTTGGCACTTTTTTTACCCCCCACGTAACGTGACGTAGCAAAACGTCAGACCCCCTAAAATATGATGTAACAACAGGCCGACCCCCATTTTCGTCTTCCGAAAAGTCTTGACAAGCAAAAAAAGGTCATCCTTGTATTTTTTACTCTCGAAAAACCCTGACGAGCAAAAAAAGGTCATCCTTGTATTTTTTCCTCTCCAAAATTCCTGACAAGCAAAGAAAGGTCATCACTTAAAATTTTTTTGCATTACGTTGCATTTACGGGACCCCCCTCCCATCGCCACATCCCGTAACAAACGGCGGACCCCTCTAACCGCGTTACGTAATTTATAGACGACCCCATAGCACCGTAATATTGTTATGTTTTATATAATAACAACCTTCGAGGCCTACGATGGGCCGCATCTCATGGCGTTTCGAGCACCGACGGAGGAGGAGGTGCTCCGCATAGTGCGTGCGTCTCCGAATAAACAGTGCTCTGCAGACCCTCTGCCGATGTGGTTGCTAAAGGACTCGGCGGTGGTCCTAGCTCCGTTTCTGAAAGCGCTCATGATCGCCTCCTTAGAGACTTGCGAAGTTCCGTCGAAGTGGAAACATGCAACGGTCACGCCACTACTGAAACAGCCAGGACTTGACCCTCAAGAAACGTCAAACTACCGACCAGTGTCAAACCTGCCATTCCTTTCCAAGCTTCTGGAGAGGATTGTCAGCAAGCAGCTGATCGAATTTTTAGATGCTAACGGACGCCTCGTGATCAATCAGCGTATCGCCGTGGGCATTCCACTGAAACCGCCGTGCTGAGAATATTTAATGACGTTGTGGATGCGGTTGCGAATGGCAGGGTGGCTCTCCTTTGCCTTCTTGACCTCTCCGCTGCGTTTGATACGGTGGATCACCAGATTCTTATCCAGCGGCTGGAGAATTCATACAGCCTCGGGGATCGGGTCCTCAGCTGGTTCGAGAGCTACCTCAGTGATAGGACGCAATCGGTCCGGTGCGGCGGTCAAACGTTGGAAAAGCGAATTGTTCAGCATGGCGTTCCGCAGGGGTCGGTTCTCGGCCCTCTGCTGTTCATTCTCTTCATAGCGGGTTTGATGAAAATCGCTATCGCGTTCGGACTGACCATGCACGGCTATGCGGATGACGTGCAACTGTACTGTATTCTTCCTGTCTGCCTGCCGACATGGAAAGACTTAAACTTCGCTTCCTCGATTGCATCATGGCGATCATCATGTGGACGGAGGAGAATCGCTTGGCCCTTAACCCGGCCAAGACCGAGTTCCTGTGGATGTGCACCCCCAGGAGGAAGCATCTCCTGAGCCAATCACCGTTCACGCTGGGTGATGTGACCGTCGTCCCCTCAAAGTGCCTACGACTCCTGGGAGTACTACTCGATGAGACATTGTCGTTCGAGGAACATATCGGTAATGTTGTCCACGGATGCTACTACCACCTACGGAGGATTAGGTCAGTGCGCTGGCATCTTCTGATCAGCGGGGCAGTGCACCTTGTGCGCGCCCTTGTTCTGCCCAGGCTGGACTATTGCAACAGCGTATTGCTGGGCCTCCCCGATGGAAAGTTGATTCGTCTGCAATCCGTGCTCAATACAGCTGCTCGGGTCGTCTTTAGCAGCCCCTGGGGAGCCCACGTGACCCCCCGGGAGCGCATTATCCATAAGCGCTGCTGGCTCACCTTCCGAGCGTTAAATGACCCGCACTGTCCACAGTACCTGGCTGAGCTGGTCCTAAGATCAACGTCGAACGCACGAAGGTCGGCACTTCGCTCCGGCCATCGTGTCCTACTGCTCGTTCCACCTCCGTCACAGACTCCGAAGTTCGGAGACAGGTCCTTCTCTCGCGGGAACCCATTGCTTTGGAATGCCTTGCCGACTGCAGTGACTGAGGCCAACTCTGCTGGACTGTTCCTGAGAGAACTAAAGACGCACCTTTTTAGTTTAGGTTATGGTTGACTGTGTGTGCAGCGCCCTTGTCGTAGGCCTTAACCTAGTGCACGGCGCTATAGAAATTGTCTTGAAATAAATAAATAATAGTCATTTGCATATCACCATTCATATAATAGAAACAGTAGAGGCACTATGCAATTATTACATTATTAGATGTGTCTATTAGTTCTTAGTGGGCAGGAGTCCTAAGCGCCTGAGGCAGTAGGAGTTGAATGAATGTGATGGATTGAGTTGGTTCTTAACCGATTTCACTCTGATCATTGGTTCTTATGGTCCATTGTAAGTTTTAACTTATATAGTTGGAGTCTGCTGTGGTGGAGCATTTTGGAGCTTTCCTTATAAAGGCTCAAACTAACGCATGACCTTCTAAATGACCCTGTGTGACGTGTTTCTAATGTATGCTTACTACATAACCATGTTACTTGCTGCTAGACCCCTTATGCAAGGGTGGGCAACATACTGTACGACCTGCAGAAACTGATCATGAATTCACATTTTTCATGAAAATATTTGTGTAAGGAATACATTGGACCAAGGAGTACTATACACGACCATAACTATACTCCATTACATTTCTTCCTGATATTTAACTTGAATACTTTATCTTTTACTTTGGCCATTCCAAAATCCATGTTCTATATGTCATAATTATGTAGCTCCTTGTATGTTGACAGAATTCATATATGACCTGAATTCATGCTATCATCTTTTGCTGTTTATGAGGGCAATGACCATAAGTAATGATGACGCTGGGTAGCGATTTATCAATGTTGTCCTATTTTCAGGACTCCTTTTCATGCAGACGTATTTCGGTCATACAGTTGGTCTGCCAACATCTGTGGTCGCAAAAAATGGATCTTATTTGCCCCAGGTAACTAGTGACCTACATTCAAGAGGTTTATTATTACTGGCAACTTCTAGTGAGATATGGAGGCTGTGACAGTCAGTCGTGCGTCATAAATTTCGTGGTGATTTCTTGATCGTAGTTTTATTAGTGTGTGATTTTCATTTACTCTATTTGCAGCAGGTGTCATGATTTACTGCTTCTCAGAGGTGTCTTTCTTAAAGATTTTGCTTTGATGTGTCTGTTAAGTGGAACTGATGATATTTTAACCCCCCCCCTTAAGTGCTGTGTTGACGATTACTGCTCGTCATATATACCATGGACACCATACATTTGTCGCAAGTGAAAGGTTAAATCTGTGAGTTATATGCTTGCTTTAAAATTGTGGTCAATTGTAAGCCAATCGTTGAAGATCAATTATTGGTTTTCCATCAGGTTGGGAATAATGTAAATGAAAATTAAAGGTAATTGGTTATATTTGAATAATATTTTATCAGTATATGAATTTCAGATGTTTTTATTCATTAATTTATTAATATTCATTGTTTTAACATTTAGGCTACGAGCAACAACTTGTAAACAAGTTTGGCCAACTGCCTTTTGATCTTCGTCTCGTGAATTTTGACGTCTCAACCGCAGAAAAATGTTTTGAAGTGATTCAGGAAAGTGGAGAAATTATTTTCGTTCCAAGTGGTTGGCATCATCAGGTCTTCAACATTGTAAGAAAAATTATTATCAAATAAAATAAATTAAATATATTAAGTAAAGGCTTACTAACATGGATTACACAGATTGTTGATCTCTGGATAGATAGCACATTTACTTTCATTAACCTTTTCTATGGTTTACATTTAATTATTCTTTTGTTGGCTATAGTAAGAGATAAATATCTTTAATAAATTGTTTACAGCTTTTGCAAGAATGCTGCATTGCTTATGCATATCCTGCTGAATGCATTTACTTTAGTTAACACTCTAGCAACAGTCCATAAAGACATTTGTTGGTTGTGACTGATTTTCTGGTTGTTTTTACTGTTGCAGGAAAATACCGCATCAATCAATCACAACTGGTTTAATGGCTGCAATGTTGACATCTGCTGGAACTACTTGAAGCAAAGGTTAAAGGAAGTGGAAAAGGAGATTTCGGAGCATCGTCAGATGGAAGACTGGAGCAAACACTGCCAAGTAAGAATATCGGCAGTTTTTGCTAATATTACTTCACAGAAACCATTGGGTAGTTTTAAATAAGCATGGAAACATTGCGATGTAGCTGGGGACACTTTTTTCAGTCTCCTGCCATTTCTTGTTTTGCTTTTATATTCTCTCTCCTTTCTTACTCTCTCTCTCTCTCTCTCTCTCTCTCTCTCTCTCTCTCTCTCTCTCTCCTCTCATTTATTTAGTTAAGACAGCTTAATTTATATGGTGCCATAACATAGTGAAGGCCAAATTCAAAGGCACTGTCAACAGGTGCAGAGAGGAGAGGAAAGGATGTTGAAAGTCCAGACTGATAGCTTATGCGTCTCCTCGAACTCAGATTCTGCCTAACCCAGTAAACATCCTGGTCTGTTATGATGATGAATGGCTGGAACACCACAACACTAAACACAAAAGTGTTAATTTGACGTATTTGTTTCTTTTCAGCTGATTCTTCAGGCAGACAGTGGCATGGATTTCATCGATTTTTTTAACCTTCTGTCTCTCATTGCTTCAAATCGTATGAAGCAAATAGACAAGCAGTTATCAAACTGTAAACTTCACTTGAGCAAAGAAAACTTAATGATACTCCGTAATTGTTCCACTGAACTGAAACGATCAGAGAATGAACACAGATCGTCAGTTTGTGATATCGATGAACTGGACGCTCGTGTGCATCATCTTGAATTTGATATTTCTGACAATGTAACTGGATTGGAAAGAAGTTCATTACATGAACAGATGGACAATGATACTGGCAGCAAAAAATATCTATTTGATATATCTGGTTATGGTTGTGTATTGTTTGATTTGTTGCGGGTAAAATATTTGCTAGAAAATGAATTTTTTTCTGTAGATCTTCACAAACTTGGTGACGACCGATTTGTAGGTACGCCTGATGATCTAATTTCTAAGATTAGCGACATAATTGATACCGTCTTTAGATGTGAGATGTGAAATAGATTGAAGTTTCTTAACATCTTTTGATACTTCTTTTTGGTGGCCGCTCACTTCGTCGAAAATTATTTGGCCAAAAATCCATTGTTGCTGTCTATTTTTAAAAATTTCTGTTCCAAGCAATTGACTTCACATCGTCATCGTAAGCCTTTGAAATGTTACATCAAGGGTGTTACAGTAGAATACTGTTATATAAAAATACAGTAATTCCTTCACTATCTCCTCAAGCCTTTAGGTCTAAACTTAAAACATTCCTATTCAAAAAGTCATTTCCTTAACTTTTACCCTCATTTTCATGTTATGACTAAATTTTCCAATCCATCCTTTCTAATTTGATGTCCGAAAAATTCCAACTGTCGCTTTCCTATGGTTTGTAGCAATTTTCCTTTTACACCAGAGGCTTTTAATACTTCCTCATTGGTTATTTTTTTCTGTCCACGCATACGTCTGAGAAACCACATCTCTGCAGCTTCCAAGTTTCTTTCTGTCCTTGCCTTTCTTTCTGTCCTTTCTGTCCTTGTATCATATTTTTATCTACACTACGGTGTGTGGTTGTGCCCTCTTGCTACTTCACTGGAGCTCAGTATTCTGGATCGTTATTAACGGTAAATGTATGTATGTCATAAGTTGAGTTGAAATAAACAGATTTCAATCAAACAATTAATAAGCTAAAATCGGGAAGTGCCAAAATCAGTTTTCGTCCGGAATTTTAAAAGTTTTTCATTGGCCCCCCCTAATAGTTTTTCCTTAAAAAACGCCTTGTTCTGATATGTGGTGACAACCAAAAAAGGTCATCCTATATTTTTATATTTTTTATCCTTTTCTTCTTCATGTGCCATGTATTGCTACGTCGGCGACCATGGATTTCCACTCTTCTCTGTTTCTGGCTTTCCTTATCAGTTCGATGTTGTCTGTAGTTCTTGTCGCTTCTCTTAGGCTGTCCGTAAACTTTATTCTTTGTCTTCCTCTTGCTCTTTTCCCCTCTATTTTCCTGTTATGGCTAGATTTTCCAATCCGTCTTTTTTTATTAGGTGTCCAAAGAATTCAAGCTGCTGCTTTCTTATGGGTTTTAGCAATTTTCTTTTTGTACCAAAAGTTTTTAGTACTTCCTCATTGGTTATTCTTTCTGTCCATGAAATTTTTTGCATGCGTCTGAGAAACCACATCTCTGCAGCTTCCAGTTTCCTTTCTGATGTTTTTGTCAACGTCCATGTTTCCGAGCCGTACATCAGAACTGCCCAAACGTAGCTGTGAAGAATTCTGAGCCATGTTGTTGAAATATGTTTATTTGTGAGAATCTTTTTGAGTTGTATGAAGGCTGACTTCGCCATACCTATTCTGGTTTCAATGTCCTTTTCACTTCTTCCATCGCTTGTGAAAATGCTTCCTAGATATTTGAACTGTGTTACCTGTTTTATTTCCATTCCCTGTATTGTAGCCTGCATTTAGAATTTCTTTCTTTTTGTAATTACCATACAGTACGTCTTCTTTTTTATTTATTCTTAGTCCTTTCTTTTCACTCTCTTCTGCCACCTTGTCTAATAACCTTTGTAGTTTTCTTTCAGTATCTGCCATTAGTGTTGTGTCATCTGCGTATCGTAGGTTATTTATATTTTTTCCTCCTATCTTTATTCCTTCCAATTCTTCTGTTTCCTTCATAATCTCTTCCCCATATTCATTGTAGAAATCTGGTGATAAACCACAACCCTGCCTTGTCCCTTTTAAAATTTGTATCCACTTACTTATTTTTCCTTCAACTCTTATCGCTGCTTCTTGATTCCAGTACAGGTTTTGAAATATCCTCATGTCCTTTCCATCTAGTGCTATGTTTTCTAGGCATTTGAACAGTTCTTCGTGTTTTTTACTATCAAATGCCTTCTCGTAGTCTATAAAGCATAGGTACAGATCTTTTGCATCTCTATACATCTTTCGCCAATCATCCTTAGAATAAATATTGCATTTCTACACCCATTACCTTTAAACCCGTATTGTTCTTCTGATACTCTCTCCCTCATTTTAATTTTTGCCCTGTTCAAAAGTACTTTTAATATAAGCTTCATTACATGACTTATGAGGCTTATTGTTCTGTGTTCTTCACATTCTATTGTTCCTGGCTTTTTCGGTATTGCAATGAATATTGACCTACATAATTCTTTTGGTATTCTTCCTGTTTCATATATTTCATTTGCTATTATTGTTACCCTCTGTATTCCTGCTTCCCCTGCTGCTATTAGCATCTCTGTTGTTAGTTCGTCTGGTCCTGGGGCTTTGTTTTTCTTCATTTTTCTTAATGCCGCTGTTACTTCTTCTTTTGTTATTGGAGGTCCATCATTATTCCTCATTATAGGTTTAACCCCTCTATTATCCTTATATAGTTCCTCTATATACTCTTCCCATCTTTTCAGTACTTCTTTATCTTCCGCCACTACATTCCCTCCTTTGTTTTAACTGTGCTGCCTGTACCTGATCTTTTTCCTGATAAATCTTTTATCCTGTCATACATATTCTGTGTATTCCTTTGTGTTTCTATTTCTTTGCATTGTTCGTTAAACCATTCTTCTTTTGCCTTCCTGCATTCCTCTTTTATTTCCTTATTGAGTTGTCTGTACTTTGCTTCATCTTTGTTCTTAGTTCGTCTTCTTTCTTCCATTTTATCCAGGATTTCCTGCTTCATCCATTTCTTTTGAATTGTTTTTGCTTTTTAGGTACAATTTCTTGTGTGGTCTCTATTATTGTTGTTTTAAAATTCTCCCATATTATCTCCATGTCTTCGTTTCCCTCTAATTCTTGGAACCTGTTTTGTAGTTTAATTTCAAATTCTTCTGTCTTTCTTTCTGTCATCGCTTTCCAGTCATACTGTTCCCTTACTTTGCTTTTTTTTTGAACTTTTTTGAATTTTATAGACGACATGTTGGCAATCACTGGTGTGTGATCACTGTCGCAGTCTGCTCCTGGATATGCTTTTGACTGTTTCACTGCATTTCTGAATCTTCTTTTTTTGCAATGTAGTCAATTTGATTCTTGGCTGTACTTCCTGGTTCCTCCATGTCCACCTTCTTCGTGTATGATTGTCAAACCAGGTGTTTGTGATTATTAGTTCATTTTCCTCACACCAATCTGCCCATCTTTCCCCCCGTTCGTTCATTTCCCCCAGTCCATGTGGCCCAACTGCCATTCCCCTTCTTCCTTTTCCAACTTTTGCGTTTAGATCTCCCATTACTATTAGCACCTCCTGCGATTTGCATATTCCCTTTGCCTTTTCTATATCTTCGTAAAATTTGTCTACATCTTCTTCGTCATGTTCTGTTGTTGGGGCATACACCTGTATTATATTTATATTACATGGTTTTGCTTGTATTTTGATGACTATTACTCGCTCTGATATTTCCCAATGTCCCAGTAAACTTTTGGTTGTCTCTTTATCCAATATGAATGCCACTCCTGCTTGATGCTTTTCTGCCCCCGAGTATATTATTGTCCTTCCTTCTGTTGTGAACTTTCTCTTTCCTGTCCATCTCGTTTCTGCTATGCCAAATATGTTTACTTTCATTCTTTGCATTTCTTTTATCACATTACTTAGTTTTTCCAGTTTGGTACAGTGTCCTAGCATTCCATGTACCAATTTTGACTCTTTCTCTTTTCTCTGTCTCCTTCCTATATCTTCGTTTTGAGGTTCGAACAGTAGCTGGTTTACGGTCGGGTGTCACCTGTCGCTTCATGACTTTCCCTACCGGGCGAGAAGCTCGAGTTTTTACTCAGAGATTCCTTAACGCCGTTTCTTATAATCTGCTTTCTTTGAAAATCCATGGTTTCTCGGCAATCTCGACAGTGGGTTGTCATTACCTTCTGTCGGTTTTTCTAAGGTTTTCTCCTCGCAGTTCTAGGGCCATTAAAAGTGTTGCACCCATGCCCTAGATATCTTTTGAACTGAGCCTTGCTGATTTCAATAATCTATAGCCTCAGTCCATAACCGGGTAGTGCTGCTGCCCGTGCCGAGACTGTTTATCGACTGGTCAAGTCTAGATCCGCCGTGTTTTGTTATTGACAGTGACACCTCGAGTAGGATGTGATTCTTCATCACGCACGGACGGTCTTGGCAAAAGATTGCCCTGGTAGTGGTGAGGACCAGTGTCTGTACTTTCGTACAGTGAAAGGTGCTACCTCTCCCACTCCCTTGTCACCTTTATCCTTTTACCCTTCTTAAATGCCCTAACAAGCGAAAATTTTGTCATCCTTACATTTTTCCTCTCTCCAAAAAAATAAACACCTCCGTCGCCACACTTTGGGGGGAAAATTTCCATCTCCCCATGCGACATATAAAAAAATTGGGAGGGGCGGAATTTTTTAATTTTGGGGGAAATTCCCATGCAACACAAAAAAATTGGGGGGAATTTTTTAACTTTGGGGGAAATGCCCCCAGAGAAGGCCTAGAATAAACACTGCTTATTCGGCAGAGACCCCACATTTTGCCGACCCCCCCCCCCCAATTCAGTCATGACTGATTTTTAGGGAAAAAAATTTTTTTCGCCAATGTTTGTGTTATTTAGTTTTTACATACCAATTGGCTGGCTAAATAGGTAAAAATACACTGGAAAGCAAAAATTTGATGTCGATTAATCTGAAGTAACTAACTAACTAATCGTAAAAAAATGACTGACAAGCAAAAAAAAGGTCGTCAACTTTTTCGCAAATTTGTCAGGTCGAAAGTGTTTTGCCCCCCCCCCTCCTGAAAAACAGTGAAATGACGTCTCTGACTTTAACTTCAAAGAGCATAAGTGTGGCCGATGTAAATGAATGTCATAATATTGTAATGTACTAATGTTACACGAGAACTAAAAACTGCTCTGTTGTTCGTAGTTATCCAGAACATTGATCGTTGTCAGATATACTGTATTTTTAATTGTTAGGTGTTCTAGTAGCACAAGCTAGTTGTAGCCATACTTGGCCTAGGCCTAGGATTACGCCCTTAAGGCCAGGACCAAGGCCACGGGCTAACATCTCTGCTGACGTCGGTTTTAAAAATTCTCCTCGGAGTCAGTCTTTCTTTTATCTACGCGATTCTTAACAGCAGAGGAAGAACAAGACTTTCATTGAAGTAGTAATTCCATTTCTTAACGATTTTGTGTTTTTAATATGACAAATTCACTTGCATCTCAATTTCCAAATTCGTTTCTATTTAAAACGTATAGTAAGCAATTGAAAAGAAAACTATTTTATCAGTTAGACCCGGAGTGGGCAACCTTTTTAGTGCTGAGGACCGCATGGGAATTAAAATTGTTCGAAGGGCCGCTTGTAACTTTTTTAGATCTTGTCAATAAAATTAACAAATTCTTAATGCAAAAAAACTTTAAAATGATATAACTATTATAACATATAATCATATTATAGTAATCGTAATAACATACTTAGTGACTAGTAGTTGCAATAGCACTATGTGATAATGTTACTGAGACTGTCACGAGCAGTTAGTAACTGTTAGGTCGGGAACAGTTACCGGTAGATCTTTATAGCCTGCAATTGACTAGTTACAGTAATTAGCTAGGTCTGTTAAAAAATTTAATGAGGTCTTTGTAACTGCAAAACATTTTCTAACTAGTTTTCCAAAATCTGGAGTTAAAGTACTGGTTGAAATTTGCACTATTATAGAGTGCAAATGTGTATCAGTGAGCTGAGACCTATACTTTGATTTATTGGTGTTCAACTGTTCATACAGGAAAAAGTCTGTCTTAGTGTGAATAAAACTAATATCTTCATGGCATAGTGTTGTATATTTGGAAACTTATCATGTTTTAGTGATGCATAGAAGTCTGTTAATTCCATTTCTTTGAAATTCTGTTTGAGAATGTTGTCATTCTGCATATTAAAGCAGCTGCAGATCGGTAGAAGCTTTGTCAATATCATATGAAAATGGTGTTGTAAGAAGAAAAAGGTGGTCATCAAGAGCTTGAAAATCGATAAATCGCCTTGAAAACTCTTCTTTCAAAGATGAAATCTGATGGCTGTATTTTTGGCACATTCCAGAGAAGCAGTTTGTGTCTTCACTGTTAGAAAATGAGCAAAACTTTGCTCTTTCGAAAGTCGAGAGAACAGCTGAAGCTTCACTTGAAAAGACTTGAACTCTGCAAACAGCTCATGTGCAAAGACACCCTTACCTTGTAACTTCAAATTCAGCTAATTAAGTCTGCCAAGAGCATCAACTGCAAAATCTGACATCCATTCTGAGTTTTGTTTATCTGAGTTGTGAATTCTACCGTTATATTTTTCATCTCTAGAAACAACACTAATTCATCCTTAAGATTCCACTGTCTCTTCAAAACTTAACCAATATACATTTGTATGATCAAGTACATCAGGATGATCACATTCCAAATCTTCACGAAAGGATTTGAACTGTCGATGATTTAGTCCTTGAGCTCTTATTATATTAACAACACTTACAACAGGACCAACATGTTTGAAATCAAGGACGGACTAACACAGACTTTCCTAGTGGATAATTCAGTGAAATGATAATATGGTGTGATCAAGATGCAAGTTTTTAATATGATCATTAATTCGGTGATTTTTTAAATTTCTTAAATTTATAAAAAGTGTGAAAAGTCTGAAGGGTCGGCGGGCCGCATGCGGCCCATGGGCCGTAGGTTGCCCACCTCTGAGTTAGACTCTAGGTAACGTTAGACCTATCATAAACATTAACAATGATTTTTAAAATATAAGATTTTATTATCAAGATCACAGTTTGTCAATTGAGACATTGATAGTCGATTTTAGACATTTTATTCGTTGTCTATCTAGATTAGAATAAAATTTAGTGACAGAGATTCATTGTTAGAGATTCATTGTTATGTGTTTTACATAGCGTGAGTAATAATGCTCGATGCTCATAGATGGCACTCTGAATACACATGTACACTGTCCGGTCAGTGACGAAAAGTATCCGGTTAAATAGCAAAGACCTTATATTAATACCCAGACTGGAAATGGCTTGTAACTTCTGGTATTTCCGCTCACCAGGTCGTGATCACGTGAGAGCCGGGTGATTTGTAAACATCGCAAGCGGTAGCTGTAGAAATTATATGAAAATGGTGTTCTATTGTATTGCTTTTGGCTGTGGCAATACGGACAACGAACAATTACGTTCCAGAGGAATAACTTTTCATAGGTAACTGTTGTATGTTTATTACTTAGCGAGTCGGTGATGCCGATATTCGATACGGACTAATTCTAGTCCGAGGTCGCTATGTATCTAACCCCTGATAAATGAAGCATTGGGTAGAAAATGACCCTATCCTTTCGTTAAGTCTAACTATCTGATAACTGGACCAATAATGCTAATTTCTAAAAGTTGTTCTAACATTCTTCAAGTTGTTACATATTTTGTTCTGTTGTTTAGAATATGTATTCAAGAATTGATTAACCTTATATGCATTCAGAGCTGCAGTCTGCATTAGTTGATCTGGCCAATGTGTTTAAATATATGGAATCTATCATAGGCTCAGTTCTGTCAGTACAGCAGTACCTTTACTGCCATTTGAAAAAAAAGTGAAAAGCAAGTTTGGAATTTCTGCAGTTTTTTTTCTTAAGATTCCAATCTACCACATAGCTAAATCCTGGAACATGAATCAAAGAGGACAAACTATAAGGCAGTCTATGACAAAGCTGATGTTATTTAATAATCAGTAAAAAATCAAATTTCATTTAATGAACCCAATTGTCTCAAGATGCCAATTATCCCCAGTTGTAAAAAGAAACAGAATTATTGGTTCAACCTATATGTTTGTGCAATGTAGTTTGTCTCCTTCAATGATGAGTATATTACAATACTCACTGTTAAATGTCTGTATTCAGAAGGACATTGTTGTTTCAAAACGGCTGTTTCAGATTTCCAACTGATGCACATCGTAGAGAAAGATGGGCAGTTCGTATACGACGACTTGATCCAGACACTGGGAAATTGTGGATGCCAGGTTCACGAGATGTGATATGTTCGGAACATTTTACTTCTTCTGATTTCTACTATCAGTGGTCAAGAAAACTGATTAAGCCAGCTGCGGAACCAACCATTTTTACCTTTTGTAAACTCATCGTCCATCGTAAGCCTCCAGTTGACAGATGTGTTGCACGACAAAACGCTGTAGCAGCCTCAGAGAACTCCAACGTTGTGGAAAACATGGAAGTTGACACTTCTGATGTTGCCAATACCAGTAGTTATGAGGAGGTCCATGCATCTGTCTTCGCTGATCATCAGTACAGTGTCAAAAGTCCTAAGAAGTTAATGAAAGAGGTTGAAACACTTACACAACGATTGTGTGCAAAAACACGAGCTTTGAGAAGTGCTCGAAGGCGGGAGCAGCGTCTACAAGGCAGAGTTTCAGACCTTCTACAGAAAATTAAGAATATGAATCTGTTGACAAACCAAGCTGAAGAACTGTTGGAAACATATCAAAACATCCCATTTAAATTGCTGTCAGGAAGAAGAAGATCAAAGTTCAGTGAGGATCAAAAGCAGTTCGCAATAACTCTGCATTACTATAGTCACTCAGCATATAAATTTATCCGTAAACGCTTTAAGCTGCTTCCATGCTCAAGAACAATTCGTGGATGGTTATCTGCCTATGATGGAACACCAGGCATAACGGAGCAATCATTCTCTATAATTACTGCCAATTTAAATACAACTTGCAAGACCCAGTGGATGTATAAGCTTTGTGCATTACACATTGACGAAATGGAGATTAAGAAACAAATTGATGTGAACAGACACAGTGGCAAAGTGTACGGATTCACAGACCTTGGATCAGGTAGTTAAATGAAAGATTGATATTTTCTAACAAATAAAATTTGTACTATTTCGTATATTGTAACGGAAATTTATCGTAAGTCAGTAACTTGTTTTCCAACTGAGAAAACTAGTTTTGAACAAATATTGAATTACATCTACAGTGTATTGCTTTTAAAGTGACTGATTTTACGTTAAACAATATCTTGTAAATATTGCTTGTCATATCATTTAGTAAGTGTTTTATCTAGGCCTGTAAATATTGATTGTCATATCATTTAGTAAGTGTTTTATCTAGGCCTGTAAATATTGATTGTCATATCATTTAGTCAGTGTTTTATCTAGGCCTGTTAGGGAGATTCCCCACTTCAAAAATCCCCAGATAAAGAAATCCCAACACTGAAGTTTTTGGGCATTAAACTGTGCCTTTCCCCTCCAGCCAAGTCAATTACCACCCCCCACCCCCAAAGGCTGGGAGTATTGATCAAACACTGCATTTAGTAAATTATGTAATAACAAATTTGTTGCTTTAACTGTTTATTTCAGGTCCTTTAAATGACGACAGTCAGCCACAGGCAACAAAAGTATTACTTATAATTGCTGTTGGTATCAATGGGCATTGGCGTCTTCTGCTATGCTATTGCCTCACCAACGGCACAAATGCTGCACTACAAGAAAACTTGTTGAGAACTGTTATAACCAAGTTATGGGAATGCGGCTGCACTGCTGTTTCTGTAACGATGGACGGCTTGGCAGCAAATCAGAAGACATTGCAAAATCTTGGCTGCAAATTTGAACCAGAAAATTTAGTCAGCACATTTCCTCATCCAGCTTGCAGTGAATTAAACGTGGCAGCTATTTTTGATGCGTGCCATATGTTGAAACTCGCACGCAACTGCCTGTCCGAATATCAGATTATCAACATTCCAAATTGTGGCAAGGTTAAATGGCAACATATAGAACTACTTCACAAAAAACAGACATTTGAAGGTCTGACCTTGGCAAATAAAATAACCAAGGCCCACATCCAATATTCCACGCAGAAGATGAAGGTTCACTTGGAAGTTCAGGTTTTGTCATCTTCGTGTGCATCTGCGATCGAGTTTTTCAGGAAAGCTGGGCTTCCAGAATTTGCTGACTCCAAAGCAACTGAAACCTTCATTCGCCGCATTGACAAACTGTTTGATTACTTAAACTGTCGCTCGGTGTGTGGAAAGGGGTTTAAATCACCGATAAATGCACCAAATGGGATGAAAAGGATTGCATTTCTGAAAGAAACCAAAGATTTCATGCTGAAACTTCAAGACAGTAATGGCACAAGGCTTGTTTCAACTAAACGACGCACTTTTGTCATAGGCCTGTGCATAACAATAGACAGTGTTATTTATCTGACCGAACAGTTAGTAATGCAGTCAGGTATCAGCAACATCAAGCTCAGTTACTTCCTAACCTACAAGCTGTCACAGGACCACATCGAAATTTTTTTTAGCATCATTAGACAACGTGGCGGATGGTGCAACAACCCAACTGCAATGCAGTTCCAGTACGCATATCGAGCTATACTAAGCCATATTGGTGTTGCTTCATCGACCAACAGCAACTGTATGTATACAGACGGTGACGACATACTATCTGATGCACCTCATGCCAATGATGCCAGTAAGCAAGACTTGTTCCATGACTCAACTGTTCAACTTCTGGATCATTCCTATTCTAGACTGCTTCCAGTGTTGTCCTCGTACGTTGAAAATGTCACGGTCTACATTTCTGGATTTGTGATAAGAAAACTATTACCAAAACTGAAATGTCCTGATTGTCGATTACTGCTTGTTGATGTCAACAACTCGTCAGCTTCTAGCAATTCCTTTTTAAACCTTAAGAACAATGGTGGTTTGGTTATTCCATCGCAAGCAGTTGTCAAGATCGTTCACGCCGCTGAAGAAAACTTGCGCATGCTGATTCCAGTTGCTAAGCCAGTGCATGCAATAGCTCAGCTTGGTCGCAAACTGTAGTTATCCGTGTTACATGACACTACTACGATGCGACCATTCGGATCCAACAACCATGTGGAAGACACCATTGATGGGATAGACAATCATGTTTCAACACTCACTCGTTTGATAGTTCGCTTTTTTCTTCAGATTCGAATCTACCACATAGCTAAATCCTGGAACATGAATCAAAAAGGACAAACTATAAGGCAGCCTATGACAAAGCTTATTTTATTTAATAATCAGTAAAAAATCTAATTTCATTTAATGAACCCAAATGTCTCAAGATGCCACTTATCCCCAGGGCCGACGAGAGGGGGACAGGGGGTACATTTGTACCCGGGCCCGGCGATAAGCAAAGGGCCCGCGCTGACCGGAACAATTATTAAAATGTGAAATAAATGAAGAAATAATTTAGAATGTATTAAATAAATAAATTAATGTGAAATATGCAAAAAATGCCAAAAATTTACAAAAAAATTGTCAAAAATTTACATATTTGCCGAAATTGGCCCAAAATTTGCCAAAGGTATTCAATGACACTAGTTGTTTCTCAGTGTTTGGCCCTAAGATTTGGAACTCATTACCAACATCACTTCGTATAAGGGCTGTCCATTAATTACGTCAATTTTTTGGCAATTTTTGACCTAGTCCCCCTTGTCAACAACTGTCAAACTTTCAGTGTCCCCCCTATAATTATGTCATAAATTTTGCCCCCCACTCCACACCCATTAAGATCAGTGAAAGGTCCCCATACAAAGTTTAGAAGGTTATTATTTTTTGTGGGGTGCTGATCTTATTTCACTCCTTTTTGCTCATCAAGTGTCAAAATGCATTAGTGATGACCTTCTTTTTGCTTGTCATGCATTTTCTCATTGTAATATATAGACTATAGTATTCCATATCAAAAACTTTACACCGATTCTGTACTGTTTACGTTATGAATCGATTAGTCATCTGGCTCTCACGTGACCACCGGGCGTAGCGCCGATGTACCGTTTTCGCCTACCCCCTATGGCTGCGCGCTGCCAATCTACCTATTACAAGGTCTTTGTTAAATAGTGCTTCGGGTTCAAGCCAGACTTTCCGCACGACGTTAACATCGGCCGGAGAAGGGAGATTTGACAGGTGTCTAAAATAATTTTTTAAGTAGACAAGACTTCCGTATTGCATTCTGCCTCATTAATCTATCAACGTGCTAATGTTCAACTATTGTCAAGAATCAGCAGCAAGCAGCAATAATACATTGCTCAGTTCTCGCCGAGTCGGTGGTGTTCGGCTGGCAGCAGTGGCGTAACCAGCTTATGCAAAGTAGGGTTGTTAACTGGAGGCACTATGCAACGAACACCAGCGGGGGCCGCGGCCGACCCACCCACTACTCCTCCTTCAACCAAAAGTCAACGGAGTTACATAAATTGTGTTGGTCAAATTTTTTCTAATGGGGTTGTTTGAACAACCCCAAACAACCCCGTGGCTGCGCCACTCGCTGGCAGCACTATTGTTAGCCATGCTACTGCCGTCTAATATAGACTAATAAACTAAATAGCAGCAAAGCGCCATGGTGTAACATTTTGCAACCGTAGTTCCAAAAATCATCCGTGATGTTGCGGTCTTCCTGTCGCAGAACTTTCCATTGAGACGCTAGCATATCGGCGCCTATTTGTGATCATTTACGCTTGACATTATGTTAACCTTTACGAAATAATCTGGATAGAATTTTATCTATTTTCAAATAAAATTGTCACAATTTTGCATTGTTAATTGTTTCCAATACTTGACATTATGTCGATATTAGATTTGTTGTCTGTGAGAATGTTGACTCAGCTGTGACTGAATCGTCTTCGTTTGTGGCTCACCAATTGCCCTTTGTTAACGTGACTTAAAGTGGCTTAGGAAGCATCACTGCCTGTGGTTAAGCCACTAGGGGCGCTAGCGGGGCTTGAACCCGCTCCGTCAGCCTACCGCTCCAGCGCGTAACCCACTCTTCCATCTTCCGCCCCTGTTAGTTTCCTGTTTTGTATGCCCACTGTCAGCGGCATCGCCTGACCTTTGAAACCTGAGCAAAATTTCTCTTTTGTGACCGTTTCTTTATGCAACTAAATTCGGGGGCTGGACTGTGCGTTGGGAACTTATGCTCCCAGAAACATTGCCATTGGGTGAGCTGTCCAACAGCAAACGATTGGTGCCATCGTGCACTGAAATTCTCAGTGTTGCTATGTCTGTAGACCATCATAATGATCATATTAGCGTCGTGGAGTTTCGTTACGCTTGAATGCCTCTTTACACTCTAAGTTCACAAGAGCATCAGTGTGGAAGACTAGAATGTATGTAGGCCTAATCATACTGGAATACTGGAATGTCATTAACTCTCTTGCGATAAGAAAATATAATCTACGAAGAAGTGCAGAGTAAAATTAATATTGCCACTATTTCAGTTGTAACCGTGCAGCCTATCATTCCAAAAACGTTTGCCTTCCTTTCTGTCAGCCTAACTTTGAGACTTCTAACTGTATTGTTAAATATTTGACTATGAACCGCCGCCTGGGTCAATGTTGCAATATCTGTTCGTGAAGGACTGAAAAGAATAGGAAGTAAGGGCCTAAATGATATAGCATTTTGAAGACAGAATTCACTAAGGGGCAGTTGAATGGCAAAATGCTTCTATCTATTATTCGAGTTCTTCGTTCGCAGTTGGAGTGACTTAGTCGTCAATAAATTTACTCTAGAAGGAAGTAAAAAGGTATAGCGTGCCTAAACATCGCAGCCTGAGATGAGAGCCTAACATGTGGCACCACCAGACAAAAATATTCAAATGTTACTAGGTCAGGGCTAGTAACGATGACGGTATCAAACGTTCTAAACGGGTCATTCCCTTTGGCTAATCGACAGCTGTGCGTAGATGTTCTAACAAATAACACGAGACTAATTCTGAAATTCTAATAGTGAAAATTTCGATTGCATGAAGTAAGAACACGCTTGATTTTACTTAGTTCGAGTAACATATGTATTCGGAGGTATTGCAAACGCTGAAAACAGCGAGGCTCAAAAGTGAGTAAGTAAGTACAATCTCGTGAATTTCTATAGCGCTTTCAAAAGAAGCACCGAAGTATTTCTCTTATTCACAGGCGCTTAATCTTAGTATGAAATAGTTATAGCCAAAGGCGGGGGTCATTTATGCGGGGTCATCTAATCCAATTAAAGGGTCATTGTGGTTGGGACGTTGCAGCAGCTATGGAGGAAATGATTCTTTGAAGAGAAATGCTTTGAGTTTAGAAAGAAAAACTTGAAGAGGCGTTGCAAGAATGGAAGGAAATTGTGACTCAGAATTTGTTATTTGACCATGGTGTAGACAATGGAGGGATGCTGGAATTGAGTTCCAAAGTTCAGGTACAGCTCGCGAAAAAGCACGGTTGCGAATTTTGAGAGATGATTGATTCAGAGGACGAAGGAGAGTTACATGAGAGGAAGATCGAGTGGATCGAGGATGTTGTGCGATTATCAGATTTCGTATAGCTGGCCAACACGACTGCTCCGGTGCGACAGTACGAATAAACGGAAAGCTTCCACCTCGCTTTCCACCACTTCCGGCGTCAGACAAGGCTGCATCGTTGCTCCCGCATTGTTCTGCGCAGCCATGAACTGGATCACATAATTGAACGTATGACGGTTAAACCTCGGGTAGAAGTATAGGAACTACTAGCTACACTCTTCTATAGTGTACGCCGAAGACACTACTATTCTCAACTCCTCCGCATCCGACACCGTTGCATGTCTGTCCAGTTTTGACGAGTCATCCGCTGCGCTCCGACTGCATATTTCCTGGAATAAGACGAAACTGCCCGTTATGTGTTCTGGCGCGCCGCCTCACAGGCTAGCGATCGATGGAAACCTTGTGAGGGGTGGCTGACGACTTCATCTACCCCGGCAGCATCCAGTCATCAAATGGTTACTGCAGAGCAGACATATTACGGTGCATTGGTATGGCGTCCTCGGCAATGTCTTCACTGCGGAATACATGGAAGAACAAGAAGCTCTCGTTGAGGATCAAGACACGACTCTATCAAACATTAGTCCTGTCCGTTCTCTTATACGCTTCTGAGACATGGACATTACTCCTCGCTGACCTTCGGACCCTGGAGTCGTTTCATATGCGCTGTCAAAGACAGATATTTCTTTGTACACTGGTGGTATCGTATCCGCAACGCACAAATCTCCGAGTAAACTGGCCTCCCGTCGGTTGCCGACTGCATATCTAGGCGACGCAACGCCATCTTCGGCCACGTCGACCAAGACCAGGATGTTTCAAGACAAAGACCAAAAACGAGACTTGGGCGCCCAAGACCAAGACTAAGAACGAGACTTTCAAAATTGAGTCCCGAGACGTCTCGAGACCAGGGCGCGATTTGTAGAGAGGGAATGGGGATTTTCCCCCCACTGCCCGACTTCAGTGGGGGAGGGAATCCCCCTACTGCTACATCCCCCCACCACTACATCCCCCCACTGCTCCACTTCCCCACAACTACATCCTCCCCAAGCTCGACATATTCCCCCCACTGCTCCAAGTCACAAATCGCACCCTGCTCGAGACCAAGACCCAAGTCTCGAGAGTCACAACTCTACTTTCGTGTCATGATTGTCATCCCAGTCGTCGGTTTTCATTTAAGTGCTGCGCACATCGCTATCAATAAAAATATAGGGCCTACATGGTGGGCCAATAAAACCGTTAGAACCAGGTTCTATTGCAAATAGCTTCATAATTCCTGGGTCAAAATGCATGAAATTTGGAATATATCTGCAGTTTTATATCCTGAATACAGCAATTTAAGTTTTTCTTTTAAATTCCAGAGTTCACCGGCGGCATCTCGCGAAAAACAGGCTAGATGTAGGATGAGTTCATAAACAGTACGAGCTAGAGCACATGTCTGATTGCTAAAATTTGTAACTGAAGTCTAAGCAGTGTCTAAATTAATTTCCTTTTTTACTCTCTTCGGCTCTGATAGCGGCAAAGTATTGCATTTGTTTCGTTTATTTGCAGTTTTTTTGTAAAGTAAATTTCACTTTTTAAAATAAGATGTGCAACCATGTCAAATAATGATTGTTTCCTAATAAATGGTGCTCGTCTGGAGAACTTTTTGGGTTCGCGGCGACTTCTGAGAGAATTTCTGAACAAGACGTAGAGTAGAACGAGTCTTGAACGCCTGTTGAAGAAAGTCGATCGCACGGCCGGAGAGTCAGCAAGGCCGTGAGTGTCCACGCTGACTGTTGCTTTTCAGGAATTGACATGGAGCCAGAAATACACGTCATTGACACATAAAAGTTCATTTGGAATTGCATGACAGACGCATTTTTTTACTGTTGTATAAGATACTAATTTTAGCTTCCAATCGTATTAGCTTAATTTTATAAATGCGGGGATAGGCCTATATAAACGCGTCCTACCATAGTCTGTTTTCGCTAGATGGCGCCGCTGCACTTTGGAATTTTAAAGAATACTTAGATGGCTGTATTCAGAATAGAATACTAAAGAAGTGCACCAATTCCATGCATTTTGACTCCGGAGTTGAAAATATTTTCAATGATGCCGGATGGTGCCGCTTTGATTGGTCCATCACTGGTTAATGTCAACCAGTCTTTCTTGCAGTTCTTCGCCTGAAGAAAAATGGAGATCGTCATCGACAGAAAGTGTCTGAGTCTTTTGGGAGTACTTGTGTGCTTTTGTCACAGTTAGTAAACAGCATTCTGATTTCCTTTGTATGCATTTACAGCTGATGAATTAATGGACAATTTAATGAATTTATTGCTTTTGTAGTAAGGAGCCATCCATAAATGCAGTGGCGTCATTTCACACTTTTATTGGAGGCGAGAATTTTTTTTCCAAATTTTTGACAAATTTTGGCAAATTTTTGCAAATTTTAGGCAATTTTTTGCAAATTTTAGGCAATTATTTATTTTTTTCCAATCTTGGGCAATTTTTAGGCCAATTTGTCAAATTTGCAATTTTATTATGATTTTTTGGCAATTTTTGCGATATTTTACACATTAATACATTATAAATTATTTTTGTCATTTCCTTGGGAAGGCACGGCATAAATGACGTAACGTGATTTTGGCAGTTTAATAGTTTATTTACCCACTTCGTCACACGTCGTCACAAAAATCAGACCCATAAAATATGACGTCACAACGCAATAACCCCCTCTTCTTGTGTCTTAACTTGGAAAAATCTTGACAAGCAAAAAAGGTCATCATCATCTTTTCCCTTGTTCGTTTTTCCTTTCTATATGTGGTGACAAGCAAAACAAGGTCGCCACTTTTAAAAAATTAGTATTATGTGACGTCACATTTCTGTAAACGCCCCCTGTCGTCACACATCGTCACAAATGTTTGACCCCATTACTGCGTTACATCATTTGTGGATGGCCCTAAATAGAAAAACTGGTTCACTTACGGTTGCCAAAAAGAAACAAAAAAGAGTGATTTTCAACTGAACAGAGATTAACGCGAGTCGCCGCATTTTCCTCTGAAGGGAATTGGACGTCTTTAACGATGCCTCTTGAGTTCGAGTATCCGGTGATTATAGCAACGATTGAACGGCGTCATTAGCAGATATTACACGTTGTGTTGTCTTAGATTCAGTAGCCCAAGATAACTGTCCGATGAATCTGGAAAATACTGTCGTCTACGAAGGCATTTCCACTTCATTCCAGAGGGCGAACAACAATAAGACCGTCAAATGGCAATTCGCTTCATCTTCATCAGACACCAATACTCTTCAGGACATCACATACGATAACGATACCGTAATTGCCGAGTTCAATTCGGCGTTTGCAGCTAATCAATCGGCGCTAATAATCTTCAATTCAACTGTCGCTCCACAAGGATCCATGAACTACGCCACTGCTGGAGTGTATATAGTAAACTATCAGAACCCAGACTGCACCACAGGGGCAGGGTTGGTCGTCATCGGTAAGTCTTTCTAGAGTTTTCGACGATTTTTTCGATAAAGAGTAAGGTTATGATATATTGTAATTTGACAAATTTTCTCTGGTGCTTGCTTTAGAGAGAGGCCCGATGTGCGATGCGATGCGAAATCCAAAGAACGTCATACTCACATGCACTGTCATTTACGCAAATTATGTCAACCAACAAATTAATCCCATCATGACATGGAAATACAACAATATGGTGGTGTTTCAAGAGGTGCCGGAAAGAAGTCGGCTTCATTTCAGCAACCTAGGATTAGCAACTTCAGTGTCTATGTTTTCAAATGCCAGCGAAGGAAACACATACGAATGTCAGCTGACCTTCAGCGCTCCGACAGGCGAGCAACCCCCCTATATAGCGAGTAATGCGCCGAACTTCACAGTATCGTGCTTTATACAGAGTAAGTAAAGCTTATGACTGAAACAAGATTTCAAGAAACCTAAGTTTCGACCCAGTCGAACGACGCCAACAGGCTGATAGCTAACCAAGCAGTGATTAGGGTTCTAGGGTAATACGGAGACGGACAATTCGGAGCACAGTTTAAACCTAACTCTAACCCTACCTCTAACCCTAACCCTTATAAAAGTCATATTTTAAAACAGTTTTACAACTTTATACAACCTTTGGGACGATTTTAGTCCTTCTCCGAATTGTCCGTCTCCGAATTGACCGCTCCGAATTGTCCTTTCCGAATTGTCCGTCTCCGAATTGCCCGGTCACCGTGATTAGAGCCTTAGACAGCGTACAGCGTAATTCAATGGACGTGATCGGGTCTTTTTCTTGTATCGATTAGCGGTGACGGGTGAACTAATCTAATCTTAAACTTCTATAACGCCACTTCATAATGCACAGGAGCATCAGCCGATAGCACACCAAATCAAATCATTAAAGATCCAGATCAAATCCAGGTTATCCGGTCAGACAGACGGGTGACAACCTATGTTGAATAAGCCAAACAACAATCGTGTTCTAAATTATTATGTGTAATGAATTTGCAATGCGCACTTGAGGCCGAGGCAATGAATTCCAGAGTTTGGAGGCGACCACTGAGAAAGCACGAGTACCTAAAACTGTCCGATTATGTGAGAGAGAGAGAGAGAGAGAGAGAGAGAGAGAGAGAGAGAGAGAACTATTACAGATGAGGATCTGGTCGAGAATTTGCTTTTTGTATAGAAAGTTTGGAAAGAATGTAATTAGGTACCTTGCAATAAAGTGCCTTGTATACCTGAATGCAGATTTTAAAGTCTATTCTTTCTTTAATTCGAAGCCAGTGAAGACCCTTACGAACTTGGGTTGTGTGCTCGCGTTTTGGGAGTTTAGAAACTACCGACCCAGTGAATTTTGAACTCGTTGATGTTTAGCCAGGTTCGATTTAGATATGCCAAAGAGAAGGGAGTTGTAGTAATCAAGACGGCCAGACACTAAGGCATTTGCAAAGAGCATTAATGCAGGTTTATTTATAAATTTCCTAATACGATACAAATCACGGAGATGGTAGTGAGCTACTTTACAGATGCTATTTGTATGATTGGTGAAAGAAAGCGTGGGATCAAAAATTACTCATAGATCCCGTGCAGAAGTGCTTACAGGAATAGTCGAGCCCCAAGTTTAATAGGGTTGATAAAGTCAAATTTCTTCAGCTGTGGCTTTGTGCCTAAAAGTAAGGATTCAGTTTTGTCGGGTTTTAAAGCAATTTATTTGAATCCATCCTGGACTGAATATGAGTGACCGTTGAAAGATGATTACCCACACGGAGGGAAGTTCAAATGGTCTGTGTAATGTACAAGGCTCGCTGTGCTCAGATATGTTAATGGGTAAAGATAGTGAAGCTGTAATTACTATCTACTGAGAAAAACCGCTATAATAAATACCCGATATTCCAACAATAAGTGCTATGGTTATTAATATATTCAATTTCAATGGTCCACCATGCCTCTTAATTCCTCTCCTTTTCTCCTATCTCACTTCCAATCTAATTGCTTACTCTTTTTCTTCTATCTAATTTCCAACCAACTCTTTTTCAATCTACGTGTATTTTAAAATCTACTCCGCCGCATCCCATTTGGGCCATTTCCCTCTCAGTTCCATTATCCTCTTCTCTATTCTTCTCTCCCTCTGCCTTCTTGCATAATATGAGTTATTATTATTATTATTATTATTATTATTATTATTATTATTATTATTATTATTATTATTATACTGGCAATTTCTTGTGCGCCATATTACCAAATGTCAGGAGCAAAGGTACATTACAGAGTCCAGCTATACAAATAAAATTAAAATTAATAGCAGTGATCATATAAAAAAAGAAGAACGAATGGAATACCATCTAAGGCATATGAATATGAAATAAATGAGATTTTCGGAGCAGATATGTCTTTAGGTGTTTCTTGGACTTGAAGGACGACAGAGAACTAGATGATTTCACTGACATTGGCAGATCGTTCCATGTCTTTGGCCCTGACGCTACAAATGACCTGGAACTGAGTGATGTTTTACAGTGAGGTATCTTCATAAGACTTTGTTAATCAGAGCGCAAGAACAATTGCAACCTTCGTGTTGTTGTCGGTACAAAATGTTGAAAATACTCCTGAAGGTACTCTAGAGCAATCTGGTTTATCAACTTGAATGTGAGAAGAGAAAGTTTGAATTAAGTTCTATATCGAACTTTGAACCAGTGAACCCGGTGAGTTATTGGGGTGATGTGGTCACGACATCGCACACCAAAGACAAACCTTGCAGCTGCATTCTGTACCGACTGCACAGTGGCGGCTCCACCGGGGCCAGGGGCCCATGCCCCCTATTGAGAGCCTGGCCCCCAGTGGCCCCCAGTTGGGACCCTATACTTAATGCTACATACATTAAACAACCAATGGTTGGCCCCTGATTAGAAGTTGCCCCCAACGGCCCCTACTTGCGAAATCCTAGAGCCGCCACTGCGACTGCAGGCCATTCAACTCGGCCAAAGAGAAGTCTATTACAGTAATCCGCTTTAGGCACGACAAAGCATGTCACCAGACAGGCAAAATCAGTTGTGGGAAGAAACTCGCATTTCTCTGAGCCTTCGCTATATTACGAAACAAGATCTGACAATTGTGGAGACGTGTGCAGCAAACGACAGCTTTGAGTCAAATATTATTACTCTAAGATTTCGTAGATGTGTTGATGCAGGGATGTTTGCATATTTGATGTGAAGATCATGAAGTAGTAAATTATTCTGATTCCAAGAAGAGCTGAACCACATTAAGTCAGTTTTTATGGATTAATTTTCAATCGATTTCTTCTAGTTAGTTAGTTAGTTAGTTAGTTAGTTAACAAGTCAATTTCTATAGCGCAAAAAACATGGGAAAAGGCCAAAGTCAGGAGCGCTTTACAGTTCGTACGACGTCCGATAAAGGTGAGTTTTGAGTTTCTTTGCGAATAATTCCGGGTTCGACTCTCTTGTTACGTCACTAGGTAACGCATTCCAAAGAATAGCATTTCCTTGCATGAACGATCTTTCTCCAAATTTCACCGTCCGTGAAGGAGGATGAACGACCAACTTAACATCTAAGTCAATCAATCGTCCAAACGGTCGATACAGACCTCCATGGCTTCAGTCAAATCAAGACTGTGCTGTGTTAGGCAACCCTAATATATATATATATATATATATATATATATATATATATATATATATATATATATATATATATATATATATATATATATATGACAGCCATCTGCATAGAAGTGAGACTGTAGATCATGCTTTTAAATTATTCTGAACTGATCCGCAGTGTACAGTAAGAACAGAATCGGACCGAGAACTGATCCTTTTGGTACGCCATAGAGGATCACCTTTGCGGTTGTTGCGGATCCCGGTAAGACAACTGAGTCCTTCCAGATAAATAGGACTTGATCCAATCAAGCACTTTTGATGTAATGCCAAACGAAATCTTCAAACGATGTAGCAGAATTTCATGATCGATGGTATCAAATGCAGATGACATGTCGAGAAATGAGAGGCACAAATGTGGCCTTTGTCCATGGTTGCTGCTAGGTCGGAGAACTCTCAGTAGAGCTGTTTCTGTAGGCAGACTGACTAGGAGGAATAAGACTGTTACAATCCAGATAATATGTTAGGCCTAACTGTTCAGGATCATCGACAAAAAAGTTAAATTTGAAACTGGTCTGTAATTGCCTGGAGAGGAAGCATCAAGACCGGTTTCTCTAAAGGAGGATTAACAGTGGAGTGCTTCCAAACTGAAGGAAAAATGGCAGAGGCAAAGACCTGTTGAAAAGATGAGTGAAAAATGGAGCTAGTTGAGGTGCAACTTTCTTGAGCAGCCATTTTGGTATAGTATCCAGGCTGCACTGTTTGTCGACTGCTTCAAGCATAGTTCTCCGTACTTCTGGAACACTGACAGTTTGGAATGAACTCCGTCAGACGATCACTAAATTCTGGTCTACATTCATTCTTCGTTGTCGATCGAATTGAAGCTAATTGCCTTGACAGTTGATTATAATATTCACCTGCTGTAAAAGGAATTGTCGTGACCTTTATTCTTCTTGAACTCATTAGTGAGTTGATAACAGTCCCTTGTGTGCTTACAGTTTCCTTTGTCAGCTGATATCTGATTCCTCCAGTTAGCAGCTGTGTCCAAGCTCGTAGACGTCCAACCAAGTTTTCAGATGCGTTAACTCTGCAGATACTGCACATTCGCACTCTTGTAATTGCGCATTATCAATGGCTGGGCCAAGAATATGGAATTCACTTCCAGCATTGGTTCTCTCTGCTGATATATCCCCTACGATCAGGGGCGCCCATCCCCCCCTGACTGCTGGAAGCAGCTTCCCCTTTCCTTCCCTCTCCTACACCTAAACGGTTATCCGGCATGGATTTATCTACATCACATTAATAATAATAATAATAATAATAATAATATTATTATTATTATTATTATTATACGAAAAACTAGCAGTATAACACTGGACACTGGCATCCCACCGCAAATTTATGGGAAAAAGTCTGGAGTCCGGGGTATAACCCCGGAAAATTTTTGAAATCAATAGATGCTCGTAGTGAGTTTCAGTGCATTTTGGACATTACATAGGACACTTTGGTGCTCCAGGATAGGTCTCATACCAGTAACTCCTAATTCTCAATTTCTGGAAAATTCCAACAGCCACAAAGCACTAATAGCTGTAAGTTGAAACTAAAGAGAGATAGCGCAGTAATTGCGCTGGCAAACTATTCAAAATTACATGCAAATTGTCTATTTTTTAGTATTTAGTTTAAAAATTAGATTTCTCCAACAACCACACCTAGGCCTACATCATTTTTAAAGGCATTAAAGCTGCAACAACTGCAAAAGGGATAGCTAGACTTAAGGCAGCTGACTGAAACAAGTTATTAACAATATCTAATTGCACTGTTTCACAGTCTTGAATGGATTGTAATTTGTTGATGGAGGTCTTTGGAAGGCTATAGTGGAGGGGATTGCAGTAGTCTAATTTGGAATGTAAACTTCATCTGAGTCTATTGGTTTGTTATAAGTTATTTATATTTCACATGAAGTTTATATTCTGCATCATTAGAATGACTGTGCGTAAAAGTGACAATAATAATAAAATTTTATGAATGCCTGATAATAATGAACTTGAATTGAGTACCGGTAAGCTTATATGAAGCTACAAAATTGCGCTGTAGTAAAACCAGTAATTTACTTGCACAGGCATTTAGGGGCTTATCGAATTAATATGCTACTCTAACGTAATACCAAAACTCAGGGGAATTTCTCCCCTAAGTTTTCTAGGAAGCATTTGCTTCCTTTCCCCCCTTGTGTGGGCGCCCCTGCCTACGATATCAAATATCTCTTACGATATTTTGATCCAGACTCAAAACCTACCTGTTCTTTATTGCCTATCTGCCAATCCGCTATAAACCGGACCGGAAAATCGGACTGATTCAATGGATTTGACAATGTGGAGATTACGATTCAAATCAAGAGCAACCATCAACTGATGCCAAGTTCATCACTAAAATGGCGCCATAGAAGTTCAATAATAATAATAATAATAATAATAATATATAATAATAATAATAATAATAATAATAATAATAATAATAATAATAATAATAATAATAATAATAATAATAATAAGCTATAATCAACGTCTCAACGCCTCCTGTAAGCTTTTTAGAATGCATACTCTGAAAGTTTATTTAAAATCGAATTACTTTTGATATTTTTCAATTGTGGACTACGAGTTATGTCTGGAGCTTTAAATATAACAGTTACAAGAGCAACGACAACTATCGCTTCACAGCAATTGACAACGACGATGACGAAGAAATCCATATACACAGATACACCGACACCTCCTTCAACCACGACAGGGAAATTTATTCCCACAGGTGCGCATAACACCTTCGTCAAGCGCGTGCTTAGATATTTGGGTACTTTCCCGTTATCCGGACCCCAGTGAAGTGTAATGGCTTTTCGGTCGGGAACCTGACCCTGACCCTAACCCTAACCCTGACCCTAACCCTGACCCTAACCTAACCCTAACTCTAACGCCAACTAAACCATCCCTCTACTGGGGTCCGGATAACGGGAAAGAACAGCTATTTGTAGCGTATATCTGGGCATAGGGGACGCTTTCTAAACTCTGGGTTCCTGCCCGGTCTGGCTAAGTACACTTATGGATGAAGGCAACCTGGTCGATGAACGAATTCAACTTTGAGAATTAACACTGAGGAGGTCGATCTATTGAGCTTTACACGACACGCGCTGTTTCATCAATAATGATCGTAGTAGCAACACAGAAAATAATTATATATATTTTGTCCTGCTGACTTCGTTTGAGATTGTTCACTTCTTACAACGTCAAGATTAGCGTAGCAGCAGCCTGGCAGTAGTACTGCATTGCATCAGAAAATGATGCACTAAACTCTGGATGATGAGGGTCAGTGATGGGTAATTGCCTTTTTTATCTAATTAATTAGAATTAGAATTAGTTAAAACTTTACAATTAGAATTAGAATTAGAATTAGCAAAATTACACAACTAATTAATTAGAATTAGAATTAGATACCTTCTAATTTAATTAGAATTAGCAATTAGAAGTGGAGTACTAAAAATTGCGATGCATTTTAATGTAACGACAAAAATTAATTTCATCCTCCGTAATCAAGAGTATATCAGAATTGAATTTTGCAAGTAAAAGTGACTCAAACAAAGCATCATCTAATCAATTTCATTTTCTCCTATCATTAAGAATAAATCCAGCTGCACTAAATGATCTTTCAATAGCAGCAGAAGTGGCCGGTACAATATGATGCTGCAAATGTAGCTGGTATAAACAGGGAAAGTTCAATTTATGGTCCCCCCAAAAGATATACAATTAGTGTTCATATTGGTTGGAGTAGTATATAAGTAACTTTGGAGCTCTTCAGTTTCTGTTGATTTCAGTAAAGTTTCTTCCATATATCGAAGTAGATCGTTGTGGGACTTAATTTGAGGTGTGACTGATTTCTCATGGTCCATAGCTGGTGTAAAAGGCGTATTGCTTATCTGCTTTGAGACTGAATTTAGTCTACTTGAAGTTTAATAACTTTAATTTGTCCTTGAACAAAACATCCTTCCTCAGAACTCTTCATCCACTTGAGTTTGGATCATGGGCCCAAAGCACTTGACACAAAGCAAGTGTGCTAATTAGGCAACTAATTGTTATTTTCAATTACAATTAGCAAGCTATTCATTAGAATTAGAATTAGAATTAGAATTAGCAAAATTTTTGAAGTAATTGATTAGAATTAGAATTAGACAGATAGCTAATTCATTAGCTAATTAATTAGAATTAGAAATTCAATTACCCATCACTGATGAGGGTATGGAGGCATTATGCAATGTGATGCAATATTACATGAGCTTATGCTTATCTAGGATTTGTTACAGTCCTACTAGGCGAATTTACATGGCGAAGCACGGAAAATGAGCTATATGAATTATCTTCAAATCTAGACCTAAGAACAAATTTTCGTGGTCATATTTGTGTTCAGGACAACAAAATACTACAAATTATGACATTGTAAAGCCTGTTACATGTTCACTGTTGGCCAGTGTAATCTATTAATTAATAAGGATCACATATGCTTACATGTTACAGTGTCATATGTCTTCATTGGTCCAACGTTTGGTCCCGTAGCAGGGGGCACTGTAGTAACAATTACGACCACTTGGTCATACGACAATGTTTCCATAAAAGCAGTTTACATCGGAAATAATCTCCAGGCAGATTACTACGACAGGTATGTTAAATCGAATCACCTAGTTTTAAAATTAGAAAAATTTCCGAAGAGGCTTATCTGCAGAGTTTTAGGTACCACAATGTTAACGTAATAAAAGAAAGGACACGTTTCGTAAGCACAGAGCTGACAACCGAGCTTATTAATTATTATAATTAATCATTTGCAGGCGCGTAATTTGCGAGTATTCCTACAATTCAATCTACTTGATTCTCCTTTTTCAATTCCGATCTTAGTTTCACACAACGTACAGTGTAACTGTCACGAAGCCGTGGTTTTTAAAACTCTAGAATGGTCATAAGAAGTTCTTCATCTAGTCGTATTCGCGTAACTACTACCAATTTGTCACAAAGCAGCTAGCTGGCTGTATATATATATATATATATATATATATATATATATATATATATATATATATAAAATCAAAGTAATGAAAAGAAGAGCAAAATCATTCCTTTAACTCAAACTTCTTCAACAATACGTAATCAATTCAACGTGAACTCTTTTCTTTCATAACGTTCAATAATAACAATATGCACAATATTTCAACTTGATAAGAATTTACATAAATTGCATTTCCGTAACGTTACCGTTCTCTTTTCAAGTCTAACAGAAGAAAGTTCTCTTTTCAATGTCCGTCGTTTCTTTTATACATTTATTCACCGACGATTTCAAATATACAAACGAATATTTCGAACATTTTCTATTCTCGTATAACTCGAACGCATTTCTAATATCTTCTCTCGCACACGGTTCATTTTCATCGTTTTCAAAAACACGTCTTCCACAACCCCCTTTTTCTAAAATTTTCTCCAACTCTACTACACACACACAACCTACCATCACCGCGACCTAAACACGACTCCCTCTTCTCTCTTCTCCCGTACACTCTCTCCTACGCACTCATCTTCATCCCAGTCTGTACACCAATAGTCAATCTCTTTCATGCATCAGTATACAGTCAACTGCCTATACAATGTACATTAGGGCGGGTTGAAAAAATTTTTTTGTCACGGAACTGAGGAAATATTTGCATTTTCATCTGATTTGAAAGAAAATCACAAAAGAACTACTTTGGAACATGTGGAAGTGCCCCATTTTTAATTAGGAAAGTTTGTACATTACTTGAAAATCACAAAAATTTGTATGCCATCAATGAATGATCAATAGACGATCGGCATTTCACAGTTACTCACTCAGTAAGTGTTTATTACAAGAAGTTTTCACAAAAATCTTTTTTTGACTCAAATAGGGGCATTAGATTTCGATAATTGACTCGGGCGTGAATAAAACCGTCTCTTGCTTCAAAGCAATGAACTGCTGTTGAAGCATCTGCTACTAGTTTTATGCAACGCTCCACTCCTTGTGTGTGATTCTTGTAATCCAAAGTAAGTGGGACAATTCCTAGCTTGGCAATATCTTCATCTAATACGTCTTCACTCAACCCTGGCATATCGTGGTCACATGTGGTATTTTCAAAACGAACAAGGAATTTACTGTACTTTCGCAGTGCTGCAATTCATTACACAATGAGGTCAGAGAAACTTGAGGGTCCATAGGTGGATCCATCCAACCAACGTTTTAAACAGATTTCTCAAAGGCAATTAATTCATTTGTATGCAGCATACATATAAACCAATTGACTGAATGTTGCAGCATGCAATTGTGTCATTTGCTATGACGAATCCACAAAACAAATCAGCATATCTTGTAAGTGTCCTAATCAGTTCAATCTGATGGATTACTCCAGCTTTACAGCCTGTGTCATTGTATGTACCATAGCAGCCTACTGCTGAGATACAATTGCCTGCATCTGCATTCTGCATCTCTGTTATTAATTTCAGAATACTACTGGCAATGTCAGTACTTCTTCCTGATGAAAGTATAACGTGAGTTAGATAATTGCCACCTGGTTCTTCAACAAGAACATAGTGATCTTCAATAATAGTATCACCATACCACTTGCTATTTCTGTTTACTTTGACTAAAGTGGCATTCCATCTCCCATCGACATAAATACCTGTTATGGATTTGTGTGATTGTCTTACTGTATACCTCGCTGCCAATGTTTCTTTAATTTATGTCTCTCGCAATGTACTTTGTTCTTATCAATTACAAAGCTTTGATCTTCTTTGCTGACAAGGCCAAAATCGATAAGCACTGTTCGCTTCTTTTGCTAGGTGCAGAAGAGGTAATCGCATTTGATTTGATCTTATTTTTTTCTGCAAAAGAGTTCAGCATCGCTATCAGAAAATACCTCACAGTTGCTTTCCTAATCACTCCCTTCACTATCATTGACTTTGTCTTCACCAAGATCTAATATTTATTATCACTATCTGATGTTTTCGTTACTCTTTTAGCTTTGTCTTCTTCATTGTGCTTTCGTTGCATCCTTTTTCATAACCGCTTTGTTGATTCTACGTCTAACCTTCCAATAAACATTTTCCTTGAATTTCTTGAATCCAATAAGAACAATTGTTCCTGTTGCGGGACTTTCAAATGTTTAGGACACTTGCAAGATGTGCTGATATGTTTTGTGGATTCGTTATAGCAAATTTTTGTAGATTCGTTATAGCAAATGACACAAGTGCATGCTGCAATGTCAAACAAAGAGTTCAAGCTACTCAAGAAGGTGGCTTGACGTGTTGAACTTGACTTAGAGCGACATAGTTCTGAACCAGTGGAAATTAGTGTTTCGACACATTTCAAGACAGACGGAGAGCGAAGTGTTGGAATGAAAGCCTTGTTCCAGAGATTGATGATAGCCTCTGACACAGCTATTTTATTGTCTTTGTGTCATTCTTTTTTGTTTTGATGTGCAAGAAGTGCTGTCCAACTTGTGTATTTATCGGCATCATATTGAAAGGAATTCCTATAACATTACCGAATATAGCATGCCATGTTATAATGTTTCTTGTTCTCATGTCGAAACCACACTTTCCAACATTTATAGAATCAATTATCGAACAGTGTACCGTTAAAACAAAGAGGCAATCAAATTACAGTCGAAAGTTAGGTAGATAAAAATAATTGTATGCCAAAATAGCAAGCAATAACAATTCTGTAACAAATGAGCAATGCTGATAAATACTACAATCTTTAGGGCCAAAAATGGGGCGTTTGCAATAGCACAACTACCATTTTATTAGTTGTTTCTTTCTTTAGACTTCATTTCACAAATAATTACCAAGTTCCGTAATGAAATTCCAAATTTTTTTATGTTTCAACCCGCCCTAATGTACATATATACAATATCTATAAACACCATGTCACTCGTATCATCACTTTGTTACCGTAACTGCAAATGTTTAACGCACGCATCTGCTGTCTGTAGATCAGGAAACAATCTTTTGGTGAAGACTCCATCTATCAATGATGAGCTACTAGCAAATCAACCTCTTTTAATCATCTTGGAAATTTTTACTTATTCACTCAACATCAGTACTGGGAAATATTTTACTTATAAGCCAAATCCAAGAATAAATGACACCAGGCCAAGAGAACTTCTCTTAAGGTTCGACAATGTTCACGCATTTTGTATTCGATTTAAAAATTGCAAATCGTCTGTTGATCTAATAGTGTTATTGCAGTGAAATTTGCAGTGGCGGCCGGTGGGTCTAAGAAGTGGGGGTTGCAATGTTGGTGATAAAAATTTCACCCTTAAAATTAGCCTGGGAATTCATTTTCTTAGAATTTCCCGCTACAGATTGACTTTTTTAGTTATACGTCATCTACCTTCTGTTCTGTCGCCTCAGCTTCATACAGTGAAGGACAGAGGCAGACGGTGTGATTTAAGCCAGTTAAGGCATGTTGACAACACGCCAACATCGTCCCCCCGCAGAGGATGTCTCAGTCTGGGGTGCGAGTTGAAACGTGCGTGTCGCAACCAAGACCTACTATATACTAGTATCGGTAGCCCCGATCGCAACACTATAGCGACACAGCCACGCCCACTTCAGCAAGGCAAAGTCTCTCCTGTAAAATTGTATTACGCCTATGTGGTCCATACGCAGCGTGGAAATCGTAGTGTGTCGCAGAGAAATAACGACACACATACAGTTCACAGCACAACGCAGCCGCCGGAGCGCAGTCAAACACTCAAACCTATTAATTTTTCTGATTGGGAATTAGCTTGCTGCACCAAACAAAATTCCATATGAAATTATTATTGTTATTGACAAATTGTGCAGCGAAAAATTGGGAGTTGCGCTGGAGGTTGCGCAACCCAGCGACATGGTCACCGGCCGCCACTGGAAATTAGAAAAGTATAATCAATCAAATTAATAATTAATGCGACCCTAACATTTGCATATTGTTCTTTTTACAAGTTTTGAACCAAACGGATAAGGTGAGCTGGGAAACCCATTTCTATTATTGATTGTTAGAGTTATTCATGTTGCACCATATTGAAGACCTTGGTGAAATCGATTAAACATAAAAAGATCTTTATTTTTTCGTGCTTTGGCTTTTTCAAGTGCGATTTGTTGTGAAGAGTTGTGCGAAGAGTTGGTGATTTGGTACCTAGTGTCTCTTCTTCGTCTAAAGCCACGTTGTTCTGGTGCCATTTCATTCTCCAATTTGTTCTAGATTCTGTCTAAAATGATTATAAGAAGAGTTTTGCTTTCATAGCAAACTAATGCGATCGTCCTGTAATTACCGCACTGGAATGAGTCTCCTTTGTATTAAGAGTGGAACAAAAGTCCATTTAGTCCAATCATCTGGCCAAACTCCTGAGTTCCATACCTCCACACAAGTCTTATGTATTAGATCCAGTGCAGGTTCTCCACCACAGCGTATTAGCTCATTTGGAATGTCATCTGGTCCAGCGCTTTCCCGTTTGCCAGTTTCATTATTGCTTTTATGGGTAGGCCTATGGGTGCTTGAAGTAGTTTAGGGCATCCAGGTGCAGGTGCTTAGGACTATTAAGTGTGCCGGAGTGAGAATAGTGCGCAGGTCAAGGCGCGATTAAGGCAGAGGACATTAAGAGTAGGAATTAGGTACGCTCGGCAGCAGACTCGAGCAGAGCAATCATTTAGAACACTCTGAGATTACAGTATATAGATTGAGCACGCTGAAAATGCGATATTTGAGGTAGGCCTATAGAGATTAAATAATGGATTGAACGAAGTGCACAAGACAATTTCCATCCAATAGTTAGACGAACAATCCACGCACTTTTAGTTTGAGCTATGAGAACGACATCGGACGGACGCCATCTTATAATAATAATAATAATAATAAATAATAATAATAATAATAATAATAATAATAATAATATTAATATTATATTAATAATAATAATAATTGTTATTATTATTATTATTATTATTATTATTATTATTATTATTATTATTATTATTATTATTCAACGTAGAGATTATTGTGGCGAATAATCCAGAGACTGCGTGGACACATTACAAATTATAATAGCTCGTGCGAAATAACCAAGTTTCGAGTCCCTCTTGAAGGTGTCTGGCGTTGGAGAGAGTTGAACTGAAGAAGGCAGGTGGTTCCGTGCCCTTGCAGCAGTCACGGGAAAGGCACGATCGCCTACAGTACGAAGGCGCATCGACGGAACGACCAGAGAGGCGGTTCCAGCAGATCTCAGGCGACGCCGACCTGCCTGATCTGCGGCTCGTACTAATTCTGTCGCTAGGTAGGCCTACTCTGGCCCTATACCATTCAGGCAGCGGTAAGCCAGTGTTGCTAACTTAAACTGGATCCGCTCTGGCATTGATAGTCAGTGTAAGTCTCGCAGATGTGGCGTCCTTGGTTACTCCTATAACTGAGAGCCTATAGTGGTTTAGACTATAGCAATCAGAGACACAGTTAGATATAACTATACGCTTCTATTCAGATCAACGTCTGGAGAACAACTACTCCTAATGCTACTGTAGCTGGCTTCTATATGCCTACCTGGTCAAGTGTTCATCTATTGGAGAGTAGGCGTGGCCTATAAGTGTCCATCACTCTACAGTAGAAACGGTGTTACGTGTTCACGAGAAGGGACCTGGAAGATCAACCGCGCGCTGCGTTCAATACGACCTGGAGACGGTCCAGCAGGTGTTGCGGTGATCCGGCGAGTGTCGCATTCCAGTGGTCTAGTCTGGTCAGTACCAATGATGAAACCAGTGACTTGAGGGCGGTGACTGACACTGATCTTCGTACACTTCTGATCAGCCGGAGTGCGTTGAAGCAGCTGGCAATTATCTTAGAGACATGAGTCCACATCGATAATGTGCTATCGATGTGGATCCCGAGATTCCAGTGGCTTAGCGTGACTTTTGGGGGCCCGGGGGCATCCTTGAAGCGGGGCCCCGGCTGACGAGCAAAAAAGGTCGTCGTCCACCTTTCGGGGGTCCCCCTCTCCCGGGGCCCGGGGGCTGTCTCCAAAGTACCCTCTGCCCCCACGTTTCGCCACTGCGAGATTCCGGACATTGCGTGATAAAATTTGAGCTGAGAGTAAGCACCCCGTGTGGCCCCATTATCAAAAGAATTTTTCGGGTATGTTACTGTTAGTTAAGCAATCAACACACGAAAATATGTTTACAATGGCTTAAACTATGTTGTTAGACATTCTCTGCATTTTTCAATGTATTGAAAATTAACACGTTTGTGTATTTTGAATAGAAAGATCTAAAATGAGTGTTTTTGACAGGCGTTCTAATCATTATAATTATTATTCCTGCATCTGATTGGTGTTTTCCAGCGGTGGAATTCGACTGAACATAACAGGAAGCAATCTAGATTCTGTGGCTCGTTCGCTAATTCTTGCCGTTGTTCGTATTTCGAATGGAAATAATATCACCTACAACAACCAATCATTTGGCGTAAACATCCGTTCTTTCGCTTCTTTTCGATTATTGTTGCTTTGCTTCAAGAAATTACACTTCTTGTTACGTAAAGCTCAGTGGAATTTTATTTTGTTTTGGGTTTAAACAACGGAAACAACTTAGTTACATTCATTGTTTTTGTTACATGACAGTCTGCACGTAATTGGTAGTCAATAGAGATATCTGAAGGAAACGGCCCGTGCTCCAATGCTTCATTGTGGCAATTTATATTAATAATAATTATACACTTCTATAGCACCAGTTCTAATACCCAAGGTATCAATCGATGGTACTTCAAATACATCCTAAAAAGATCCAGGTCATTCCAGAGATCAGTCAGAGGGAGAGAGTAAGACGGACTATGGAGGAAAAGCAAATTGAAAGAGATGTGTTTTAAGTCTGGATCTGAAAATACTCAATGAATTGGAGAATCTGACAGCCAGAGGGAGAGTTCCAGATTCTTGGCCCAGAAATGGAAAACGCTCTCTTACCAATTTCAGTTTTGGTTCTAGGTACATTTAACAATGATTCATTAATCAGCAAACCTTGTTGAATTTGAATGACGATGTTTCGGGTGATTCAGCATAGATTTTAAATTTTGAGGTTGGCCAGATTGCAGTGTTTTTAAAACCAGGAGATCAGTTTTGAATACAATTCTCTGCTCGACCGGCAGCCAGTGTAACTTCTGAAGAACAGGTTTAATATGATCATACTTACGAGTTTTTGTAATGGCTCGGGCAATAGAATTCTGAATCCTTTGAAGCTTTTGCATATTAGATCTGGCCATACCATTGTAAAGCGAATTGCAGTAATCAAGTCTACTGCTGACAAAGGCGTTAGCAAGAGGAATCAGAGCGGATTTGGGCACAAGATCACGAATTTGTCGAATGTCTCTTTGATTTGCAAGTGAGCAGTTCGGCTGACCTTATTTATTTGATCGGTGAAAGACATGTCCTTATCAAATATTACCTCCAGGTTGCGGACAGACTGACTGAGATTAACCGAAATGTTGTCAAATGCAAAGGAATTGATGTCTTAAAACTTACTTAAATTAAACGATGTACCAAGAAGTAAAAACTCCGTTTTTGAAGGGTTCAGTGCAAGCTTATTATTAAACATCCAAGACTGAAAGTTTTGCAGACAAACGGATAGATTTTCTAGTGACACAGAGGAGGTTTTATCATCAAAGGCAATGAATAACTGTGTATCGTCAGCGTAGAAATGATAGTCAGCAGAGAACTGTGAAAGAAGCGATCCAAGGGGCATTGTATATAAGGTGAAAAGGAGAGGGCCTAAAACAGATCCCTGGGGAACACCGAAATCTAATTTAACTGAGTTAGACTGAGCACCATTACAATAAACAGATTGACAGCGATGTTGAAGGTAGGATGTGAACCACTCTAATGCAGTACCCGATATGCCAAACCATTGCTCAAGTCTATGGAGAAGGATTGCATGATCTATTGTGTCAAAAGCTGCAGACAAGTCTAGTAAAATAAGTGCAGTTACCTTGCCATTATCCATAGCAGACAAAATATTATCACCGCGCCGGTTTCGACTATTCATGAGTGAGTGTACAATTTATCTTGCGAAAGGTATGCCACTACTAAAACCTTAATTCACACTATTCGAAACCGACACAATGATCACCAGGGAACAACCCGCTCAGACAAATCTCAACAAAACCAAAGATTTTCTTTTTCAAATCAAATAGACATTTATTAAAACTCAACTTAACTAAATCTCATATCAACATGGCGTTCAGGTTAGTAATGTTCTGGATTGTTAATGGTTTCTGTTCATCCGTCTTAACTATCAGTGGAGTACAGTTTAGAACTTGACTGTACGTCTAATTATGAATGTATGTAAGAACTTCCCCAATTCGATATGAAGTTGGACCATGATTAGCGTTCAGGAGAGAAGCGAAGCGGACGACCGACATCAGCTCTGCAACGCGTTATGAAGTTCTGGATGCGCCCTCGTTCCTTCGACGAAGCGGAACCGACCCTCTGCAGTATCGCTCGTGTGGACCGGTTGACACGTCGACCCCTTCGTAGATACGCCCTCGACGTAGCGACGGCTCGAGTTGACGACCACGACGTAGATGTTCTTTGAGTTGCTCGGTTCTCGGTTGTCTTCAGCTCCGGTTGAGGCTCGATCGAGTTGAGTCTGCCTTCCCATACAAAACTCTCTTTTTATACGCTTCTCCTGGAACATTCTAGAATCTAAGGTCAATCATGCATGACGCTGCACACGGCTATAACTGCAACATTGACCCACTTAACTAGAGTCCAGAATTTCCATTTTAACAAACCACACACGCATACATACACATGCACTGCCATAATATTATCATGAACAGCAGGAGAGCGGTTTCAGTTGAATGAAATTTTCTATAGTGTCCATATTTTCTATATTGTAACGTAACGCCTTAACACATTAACCGAAGTCATATTAAAATATTTAGGTCGACATCTAATGACATCTAATGAATGTGGCGGCCAATAGGATTCGAGGATTGTTCCGAATGATTCATAAATCTGGCTGCGATGTCCAATTACAGGCAGTGACATCACCTCACATGATATAGCAAATGAAAGAAAGTGGCCAGGAGCAGATCTTTGGGAACATCAAATCTATCTTGGCTGAATTTGACTGAATTTGACTGAACACCGTTGTAGTAGACAGTGTGTATGTGTATGTGTGCGCGCGCGTGTGTATGCTTTCATATCTCTTAAAAGCATAAACACAGTCTTTCCAATCTGCAGTCCATCCGTTGTCTATCTCTCTGTTTCCCGCTTTGATTTCTCTTATGAACAGGTCTTACGCCGATGGATTTTGAGTACCGTCGATGATTGATAGAGCTTATGCTAAAAAGCGAAGAATAATAATAAACAATAATTTTAATTATTAATTATTATAGTTTCAGTGGCTACTGAAATCGCTTCCGGTAGCGCCATTTTGGCTGCCCGCACGTGTCTGTACGTGCTTCGTGCAACGTGTACGTTGTTCTTGGCGGTTTTGCCGACGTCTCGCGCTTATTTATTTGCGCTAATCGCGTGTATTGTCGCCTACCTATCGCTTTCGAATCAATCGACGATCGTCTTTGCGCTTTCTCTGCGCTGAACGGATCGAATTTATGTTGCCCGTGTCGGCGTGGTTGGTCCGCCATTTTATCTAAGCCACCAGCCCGTCGACGTAGTCTACAGGCCATAAAGGGCAAAGACTGTTCCGGTTCACGCGCGGAATTCCATCTTCAGTCCGTTCCCGTCAAGTTCGGCGATGGATTGCAGTCTCGCAGACGACCGCCCTCAAGGATTCGCCGTCTGATTTCACCACGCGGAGAATTTCTCATAGCATTCATGCGGTCCTTCAACATCCTTTCTGCGTTTCGTTGACGTTTCAGCGGAGCGTGTTCTTCTGAATGGTTAGCCTTCTGAAGGGTTCGCTGCCCGACGTCGACACGGCAGCGACCTCTTTCGCGCCATCTGAGCGGATTTTCCCTCAAGACCAACATCCTCCGTTCCATATTGATTTGTCAACGTTGTCGACAGCGCCTTGACTTTGGCCTTCACCATGCTACGGCGCTATAGAAGTTGTCCAGTACAATACAATACTGGATTATTATTATTATTATTATTATTATTATTATTATTATTATTATTATTATTATTATTATTATTGTTATTGTTGTTGTTGTTGTTGAAACTGTTGCGGTTCAACCACGAACAAGTGCATTCTGTTTTAACTAAAGCGTATCTCTCTGGATACTTGTCGTTTTCTAGTCATCACTCGTCAGATATTCTAAAATGTTTTGCGAGAATTGCAAGTTAGGCCACCAAAGTTGCATAATTTAAATGTTCATTCTTTTTTATGCTCTTCATAGTTGTAAAAGACACAGTGTCGAATGAAAAGAGCAATGAGTGTTTTTGTAGAGTTGTGAATTTCCAACTCAAAACGGTTCTCAGATGATCTGTGTATCGCCTCCCTTCAACATTCGCGATGATTTCCTCGAACAGCTACATAATGGTACTTATCATTTCTCCACAAATCAAACATATACTTCGACAAATAAGCAAGATAAAATGGAAATATATCAAGGAATGTTTTTCGATGGATTCGAAAGATATAAATATAACATCCTAAGAGACAGCAACGGAAACTTCGATATATTCTATCCACCAAATATTTCGTGTGAAGATAACATTGAATTCAAGCCTTGGGAAGAAGCTGCAATAATCATTAAGGTCAGAGCAGTACAGACAGACTTACTAAAGATCAAAAATTGTCATTAAAAGAATTTTGGCCTTAATCTTGATGGTCAAAAAAACTTTCATTTCTCGCTGTGATTTCTTGTTTCAAATACCTTTATTATTATATAATGATTGAAAGACTAAATCTATTTAGTTTTATTGCATTAAAAAAAATCAAGTTCTACGAATAAAACAAGTTAAAAGTTAGTTATTTAGTTATGTAATGTGTTCGCGCAGTCTGTCGACTAGTCACCACATTAATCTTGACTTTACTTACTTACTTACTTACCATTTTATTCTCAAATACTAATATTAAGAACAAGTAACAGAATTTTAGTGCTTTCTCTGGCATATTAGAGATTGTGATGATGTCTGTTAATTATATTTTTAAAATGGCTAAAGAAAATGTGTATTTAGGGAGATGATTTGACTCGCGGCTGCGGAAAAGTCGACTACGCAGTTCGCATTGGGAACGAAACATGCTCCGTTGAAGACCTCACAGACAACACGCTGACGTTTAATCCACCGAAAGCCAAACCACAGCAAACAGCAAACGATACACTCTACTGCGGGGAAAATTTTGCTATCTTTGTAAGATATTTGTCGCCGTTGAAGTATTTTAACAAGGGCAGTTTTTAAACATTATACACTGTGATCAATCTGAAGCATAGCCTACAATAACATTTAAAACGACAACAGACGTTATCGGCTATTAATACAGTGTTGAAACAGTTGAATCATTTGAATACACAAATATTTTTAGTAATTATGTTTGCGCTATATATCAGTGTGTCTAAGTTACTTTAGATACTTTAGCAACATTTTCAATATCATAAATCGTCATTCTACTTCACACTTTTAATGTAGGTTTTATTCTGGCTATAATAGTTTGTGGGACTGAAATAAATATTTGTGTTTGATGTTTTTTATGCTTCTTCAAAAACCAAGATTGATTTGGGATTTAAAACCTACAAATGCTCTTGCCTGTCGTATCGCAACGACACAACGAAATTCATCATCGTCGTTGTTGCAACAGTTGGATCTTCGCTCATTGTAATCATCTTCATCATTGTGGCATCTATAGTCATCAGAAGATCCAGAGAACGCAAAAGTTATTCGGCTCAGGAACCCTCTATCTACCCAGCGTCGGAAGGAAGCACAGGAATGACCTTAGGTTTAGAACAGCTGAACAATGCAAGTCTCGCATCAGATGGCGTCTTTCGGCGTTACCAAACCCATATTCACGAAGATCGGAATACTGGAGAAGGGCAAGGAAATATGAATGAATTACGTAGAGTTCCTTCTGACCATCTGATACCGTATGCAAGAATGTCCATTTACAAAGATTCACATCAAATCGATTTTCAGAATAGAAACTAGAATGATTACAATGGCTTGCTAGACGAGATCTAGGCGGGGCATAATAATTATCCGTTATAGCTCGAACAGACGTTGCCCCTAAAATCCACAAATACTATTACATTACTTGTTTGTATTGTAGAACAGAAAATAGGCTACACGTGTTACATTAGATTAAACTACTGAGCATTGTGTAACTGAGGATGCACTAATTCGTTTAAGATTAACTGATGATGCTGTGTGAGATACTTTCTGTAATCTCCTACTTAACTTCTGATTTCTCTTGTATTCGATATTCAGTCTATGTTTCGGTTGGACTGTAAGACTGTCTAATAAATTTTCATCTTTTTAACTATTACCACAAAGTAAAGTAAGTAAAGTAAAATCTCGTGGATTTCTATAGCGCCTTGGAAAGCAGCACAACAGTAGCTGCTTATTCTTAGGCACTCAGCCTCTCTTAAAATAGCTATGGGGAAGGTATGTTATCAGCCAGGCAATAGTTAACGTCCGAAGGGCAGTGAGGCTAGGTTGCTACAGCTATGGAGGATATGATTTTAGAAAAAGGAATGATTTAAGCTTAGACCTGAAGACTTGAGGAGATAATGCAGGAATTATAGGAATTGAGGATTCAGATTTTATTGTTTGAAAGTGTCCATGCAAGTCTGCGGAGGGAAGATGGGATCGAGTTCCAAAGTTCAGGTGAGGCGTATGAGAAGGCACGGTTGCAAATTTTCAGGGATGACTGATTGAGTGGGCGTGACAGAGTGAGGTAAGATGATGAACGTGTGGGTCGAGGAGGCTGAGGGGTTGATAGTGATCTAAGGTAGACAGGTTTTGATGACTGAAGTGAGCTATGTGTAAGTGTTATTATCTTATATTGGATACGTTCAGTTATTTTAAGCCAATGTAATGATTTTAGTATGGGTGAAATATGAGAGAATTTAGGTGACTTAGTAACAGCACGAGCAAGTGCATTTTGTATTGATTGCAATTTGTTGATAGAGGCTTTGGGAAGATTATAGTAGAGGGAGTTACAATAATCTAATTTGAAGTGGACTGTAGAGGTGGCAATTGTGGAGGCAGTTTCAGTATCTAGGCAAGGGCGTAGGCGGCGAAGGTCACGAATATGAACATAGCAGGCTTTTGATAGTTGGGAGATTTGTGGTTCGAAGTTTAGAAAAGAATCAAATTTGAATCCTAGATTTCTAGCAGAATTATTATATATATTATATATATTATATATAGAATAATCACAGTGTTGTAATTGGAATAGTCAAATAGACAACCATTCAAAAATGATCAAATTGCATTCCGGCAGCTTTCGTTCACATGCAAAAAGGTAATCGCTATCATTTAACCACTGTTATTTATCTGTTATCTGTTAACTGTTATCACTGTCTATTACAGTGCACAGCATCCGTATTAAAGGACAAAAACAATTACGTGCAAGTCGTATGATGCACAAGAGAAATTTGCAAATAATAATAATAATAATAATAATAATAATAATAATAATAATAATAATAATAATAAAGATAAGAAGAAGAAGAAGAAGAAGAAGAAGAAGAAGAAGAAGAAGAAGAAGAAGTAACAAAGCACATTTATAGCACCATTTCTGCTACTCTGAAGTAATCGATGGTTCTCCAAATCCATCCGTAAAAGACCAGGTCATGTCCAGATATCAATCAGTAGGAGACAGCTAGGTACACTGTTGGCAAACAGCGAGTCTTGTGTTCTCGAGTGTTTGATATAGAGACACAAACTTTGCAGCTGTTAATTTCTCCTGCGGCAAGTGTTTCATCTATTGCAGTCAAGGACAAACATCAAAGCAACAATGCTGAAGGGCAGATTGAGTCGAAGCATTAGGATCGAGGACACAAATGCGAAGACCTCGAAATGGTAAACACTTGGTTTCTTATTCTTCGCTAAGTTGGACGATGAACGAGGACAACAACGTAGTGTGCCAAAAGGTGCTGCATTAGGAGCACAGAACCGCAGTGGCGTAGCCAGGGTTCCGCCAAAATAGGAGTGATACATGGACCTTTCGACGAGTGAAAATTTGAAAAAGTATGCAGGCAAAAATTGTCGTCAAAGTGTACAGCTGTAGAGTCTTTGGCGCATTCACCTAATGCCCCACCTCCTCCCAACAATTTCTCAACGGTTTGGGCAAATCTCACGACTTGGTCCAGCCAGCATCGGGGACCAGAGGTGTTGCGTGCCAATGGCTAGTATGGCTTTAGCCATGGGCGGCATACAACTGGAGGCGGCAAATTTTGGAACGACGTCCTTTTTTGCTTGTCACATTGTCACCAGTGTATATTGAGTGAAGGCGGCAAACTTTAAAAGGGACGGCAAATTTCAAATGGGCGGCACATTTTAGAAGTGATGACCTTTTTGCTTGTCAGAGGTTTTTTAGCGAAGGCGGCAAACTTCGGCAAACTTTAGAAGGGGACAGTGGCGTAGCCAGGATTTCCGGAAGGGGGGTTTGAAAAAATGTCGTCAATAGCCGCCAAGGGGGGTTTCACCCAAAAAATTGCCAAAAATCGCCTCAAAAAATAAAAATTGCATGGGAATACATTAAAAAAATATTTTTCGCCGTCCAAGGGGGAGTTTTAACCCCCAAACCTCCCCCCGTGGCTACGCCACTGGGAGGGGAGGCAATTTTAAAATTTTGCAAACGGCGACATGGGCCACATGGGCAAGTTACGCCGCTGGCGCCAAAGACCCTAGATCCGCCCTCTGATATGAATGAATTTGGGACGGCGGATTAGCCATGAGCCATAGGCGGCCAAAGTGCACGCTTCGCCACTGTCGGGGACCCGGCCTCCCGTGTCCCCGTGGCTACCGAAAATGCAGAAATGAATGGACTGGACATTCGGACAGGAATGCGATTTTCAAATAATTTACCAGCCGGTTAACCGAACATCGTACCCGGTTAACTTGAAGCGTGTTTCGAAACGCATCAGCTAGAAGTGCTGTAAGTTTGGACATTGCGTCAATTTGTATTGAGTCCGGATTAAAACAGTTAGTGGGAGGCTGAAGGATGTAGGCTTGAAATATGTTTAGCTTTATTTTTTATGGATTTTTGAAGTTCGAGGAGGGAATTTGAGAGAAATCTGCACGCCATGCCTATAGAAACTTGCCCTGCCTGTATTGCGTGCATAGGAGTCAGTATAATAGTTATCGCTTGTACATGTAAATCCATCGCAGGCAGCATCTGTTGGTGAGTGATCACGTAAGCTTTTTAAAGCCAGTGGAAAGGACGGTTTGCGATAGGAATTCGCCTTATTAATAGCTAGTCAAATAGACAGAGAGACGTTTTCTTCTGTGTAATCCAATCTCGCAGTGGCAGTATAAGTCTTAAACAATAGGCTGCCAATGAGTGAAAATCAATATGACAGATTAATGTATCTGATAATCGGCTTATACCAGTTTCATATTGTTAAACACAAGTACACTAACAATCCGACATTTTTAAACAGCACTCTAGCTGATCGCAGTACCACTTGGCGCACATGTGGCGAAACTCGCTTTGAGTATGGGAGGGGTCCGATTCATAGCCTAAGCAGCTGTCGACTGATTCAGCAGCTGATCTAGATATCAACCAAAAGTAACACACGAAGCAATTTAGGCAAATCATTTTGTATAACTTTTTAACTATTTTTATCCTATACGATCTTTGACTTCCCGAATTTCGGCTTAATATTGATTCCGACATTGTTTTCCATCTTTCTATTAACAGTCATTCAACGAGTCCTTAACGGAAATTCTGTTCTCGTGTGATTTAATAGTTTGCATTTTTTTGCACCCACTAACCCTCTGAAGCTTAGCGCTACTGTAGCCTATATTCAATAAAAGATTTGGTCAACTACTTATATACTAGTAGCCTACTACTCTATAGCAGCGGGTAAGAGCATTAGAATGCCCTCGTCTCTAACAACTACTCTACTGTTAGTAACCCCATAGACGTCCATGATAGCCATGAAACGGTTGGTCAGAAAAGGCGACACTTCGTTCACATTACAAGAACCTCTATAGGCCTATAGGTACTTCTGCCCCTGGACCTACTTAATTTGCAAGTCATCATCATCATCATCATCGTAGTTGCTTTCTGCCAGCTCATTAGCGGTAGGCCCTAATAGCTAGACACGGAACTACTCCATTTACCTTTTCCGTTGTTAACCTCTTTCCATCGATTACTGATAACTGGTACCGTTCAAAGTCTTTATTGATGTTATCCATCCACATTTTCATGGTCCTTTATCTTCCTCTCTTGTCTTTTCTGTTTAATCTGTAAGTAGATTTTTCCTAATAGATCAGGTCTCTAATTTGACTTTTAGTTGGAACTTTCGAGTCTGGTTGAATGTGAAAAGTGCGAAGATTCAACTGACCACGGGCGACGCCATATGCGTATCTTAATCCCTCAATCCAAGGTCATGTTGGCCACTCAGTTCATTGACCGTTACACCGTCCATAGGGTCTAACGCTGTAAGCCTACCGTAGGCGCTTAGAGCGTACGCTGTGTGTACGCACTGTGTACACGTCCCATGATAGGTTGGCGTTGTGTACGGTCTGTCGGTCTAAAGAAAGGCCTATTGAGAAACAGCTGTAGACAGTGTTATGCTAGTGCTCGGCGAACGTATAGAAGGTCTTATTCTACCTCTATACCTGCCCGTTGCCTATAGGCCTACAGGTTTCCTTGTATTGGAGCCGTGGTGTGTTAATTATTCAAATACAAACGCGACGAACGGCGAAGCGATCAATATGAATTGATTTCAAATTCTATCGATCAAAAGTATCGAACCTTCGTCTTTCGATCTCTTGATCCTTGAAACTTCGATCTCTGCAATGTAAGTGATTTGTTTCAGTTTTTAAACTTATTATTCGAGGGACGTAGTGACATAGGGCCTACAGTGGCTATTACCTAGTGCCTAGTGACAGCGAAAGACGGTTCGATTCCGGTCACAGTCAAAGTTGTTACGACCGTTGTATTCAATGTCGTGCCAGTGAAGGGTTCAATTTGAATAGCGGTTGGAGAATGGAGATTTTAAACAGCCGCATTGAGGTTGACCCACTGATCGTATAGAAATTTGGTTTTTGGTCGTTCGACCCATCAGACGGTCGAAAATTTTGGCCGGGAGTCTAACCTTCCCATCTATTTTAGTAAATTCTAAAACTGATCGAATGTAACCTAATATATTAATTTCGTACTCTGGATTAGCCTAGATGAACGCGTGTTGAAGATCAAGTCTGGACACTGTCCATTATAAAGGTATAGGCTATTTACCTTGCAGTGCAATCGATGTCTCCCTAGACAACCAGACAATAACGGATCTCGATACATTAAATGTAAAGGCCTATTAGAAAACGGCTGATTAATAATTTTAATATTATAAATTCTGTATCGCTTCGTATCAGCTGCTCTCGATACTTTTCATACGATTGTCGAACAGTGGCGGCTCCAGGATTTGGCAAGTGGGGTGGGCGTTGGGATGGCAACTTCTAAGCATGGTGGCCAACCATTTGTTGATAGGTATGTAGTAGTAAGCATAGGGTCCCAGCAGGGGCAGCGGGGGGGGGCAGGCATTCAAAAGGGGGCACGAGCCTCCGGGCCCTCCATGTGGAGCCGCCACTGTTGTCGAACTAGCAATTTGCGATTTTTCATTTAAGATCAACGGTCCGTTATCGATCACTTCGCCAAATGCACAGAGTGCGTTCAAGTGTCTGTAGAACCAGAGACACGTGACCTGTGTCCAGCCATTGACAGTGACACAGTGTCACAGAAACAGCATAAGGCAGCGCAAGAAAATCACCAGGAACGACACCTTTGGGTAGCTACTAGCTACAGAGGGATTAAGATATGTGCAATTTAGATAGCATTTGGCCAGAAATTTTCGGATTTTGTCGTAGCTGAGACATTATTTTCTATGGGGACGATCAATAAAAGCAATGGACTTATGCGCGTAGCCACGAGGAGCACCCTGAGGTGTGACCCTCTCCCCCCTCGATTAGGACCTAGACGGCGTTGTTAGAACACTCGATGTTCTCGAAATCGACCCCAGAGGGATCAGCTAGGAGGCGAAAGTCTACGACCAACATTATCTCTCAAACGATGCAATTGAGGCGTTAATCGTCGATTGATACCCCCTTGATTACTAAAATCGGACAAACAGCTGGTTATAATTATTATAATTAATTTTTTATTACTATGTGAACAATAGCCGGCAAAAGAGAAGCAATGCTGTTCATAAAAGTGGCGCGTGAAGTTACGCTATTATTATTGTTGTTGTTGTTATTATTATTATTATTATTATTATTATTATTATTATTATTATTATTGTGTTGTTTATTATTGTGTTGTCGTTGTTAATTTAATACATTCAGCGCCGAATCAAAGTAATAGACGCCGGAGTCATTTTGTGTCCGCAGATTATATCTTTAGAGGCTTATAGTGACGGCTCAAATATTGCGGTATCTTTTTATTTCTATTGATGTTCAGTGTTTATTATTATTTAATGAAAGATTAGGAATTTAGGACAATATCAGATCTGACATCCGCGAAGCTTGAGGTTCAAACTTCAAACAGAACTGTAGGCCTATGCGTGTCTTATGCCTTCACGATCTTTCAAGGAGCCAGAATAAACAAGAAGCCCTTATAACCGCGCACATATATAGGCCTATAATTTTATATATATATTATATATATAATTATATATATAATTATATATATCTATAATATTAAGATCCTTATCTGTATGTCTCTCTGTCTGTTACCTTCAAGCGTTCTGATTGGTTGACTATTGGTAGACGGTTTAGACCGTTTAGTCCTTACGTCGCGATGCGTTGGTGGGCGAGCGTTGACTATTGGTAGACGGTTTAGTCCTTACGTCGCGATGCGTTGGTGGGCGAGCGTTGACTATTGGTAGACGGTTTAGTCCTTACGTCGCGCGATGCGTTGGTGGACGATGTTCGAAGACGACGTTGCTATTGGTAACAATTGTTCGTAGAACCGGTTTAGTCGAGTCATTGCAGCGTCAGAGGGCTGGGCGTGCGACGACGTTGCTATTGGTAACAATTGTTCGTAGCTTGAGGATCTTAACGTACATTTTAACGTACACAAAAAATACGTGTACAGCGTCACAAATGGCCACAGTTGCGTGATTTTAACGTACATAGGCCTAATTATTACGTGGCGCAGAGCTTGGCTAGGTGGCGATCATTGAAATGTTGTTCAGCATGAATTCAATGATTGGGTATTAGGTATAGGTATTGGATTAGTATTATCCTGCACTGCGAGCGAAGCGAGCGAAGCGAGCATCTTTCTAGTATAAATTATAAATTTATAATGGAACTATAATAATACAGCGCTGTCAGAATCAATTTAATGGCATTGAAACGACCCTCCTGCTGTTACCCACCGTTGACTTTTTTCGTCAAACAGCCAAGCATTATTAGCCCTTGGTCAGTTACTGTATTGTCTATCGTATATGCATCTTTTCTTATATTTGATCATCGTTCGACCCATCCGTGTTTTTGCCATCTGTTTTCTGCAAACATTGATCGACTAGATGGCTATTATTAATGTTGCGGCAATTTGAATTAATTATCATATACACACCTTTAAGTTGATCGTAAGCTTGTCATATTTTATCTTAACATTGACTTTCAGATTGTCGCTAGATTTTTCTAGAATTATCAAAATGACTTAAATATAAGATTGAAGCAATGCCATATTTATTCTGCGATTGATTTAAAGCATTTCAAGAGTCTTACAGGCTGCGCATTGAATGTGGCATTTTCAGCCGACGAGTTTGTCAAAGTTTAGTGACTGAATCTCGCAGGTCAATGCAAGAAACATCGCGGTCCAAATGTGTACCGCGGGCCAGCGTTTGCGGGCCGCTGCTATAGAATATCAGACTGTTGTCGTGGTGGCTGTCGAAGCTCATCAACGCATATTGCGTTCATTTGCGAAATTATCATTTAACCACTGTTATAGATAAAATTTAACGAAAGTGCAGAGTTTTATGCTGAGTGCGAATACTTGGCAGATATCAGGTAACTTGCTGTAATTGCATAGGCTTAATTACTGTACATTTTATTCTTAACATCTTTATTATTCATTAAGCAAGACAATTTTATTTAATAATAAATAGGCCTATATAGAAAATTTGTGACTAGGCAAAATATTAGGCCAAATTATATTTGACAAATCAATTTTGAATAGTCTATGTTTTAAATCACAATTCTCAAATGTTATTAGTCTATTTCAGTTATGAAAGGGCAATATCGAATTCAACTTAAATTTTAGTTATTTTTGTCGCTTTAATTTCAGTTCAATTTCTAATTAAAGCAACAGCCTACAGTTCTACTCAGTTGTTATCCTTTACGTCTGTTCTGCCTATAGGCCTGCAGTATATTGGCCGTCTTTATATATATATATATATATATATATATATATATATATATATATATATATAAAAAGACGTAATATATATATTACGTCTTTATATATATATATATATTTATATATATATATCACATTCCGAGGAACATTTTCCAATCTCCAACAGTGGCGGCTCTAGGATTTGGCAAGTGGGGGGCCGTTGGGGGGCAACTTCTAATCATGGGGGCCAACTATTTGTTGTTTAATGTATGTGGCATTAAGTATAGGGTCCCAACTGGGGGCCACTGGGGGCCAGGCTCTCAATAGGGGCACGGGCCCCCTGGCCCCGGTGGAGCCGCCACTGATCTCCAACCGAATGAAAGCTAGCACACGATCATAACATGTATCCGGGCAAATTTTTTTATCACAAGTCCCTCAGGAACGAAGTACCGAGGGCATATATATTTAACTTGTGAGAATAATTCTTAATTCATTTTCTATTTCAGTTATGAAAGGGCAATATCGAATTCAACTTAAATTTTAGTTATTTTTGTCGCTTTAATTTCAGTTCAATTTCTAATTAAAGTTCAACACTAAATCCAATCTGAGTTTCAAATTCAGTTTAGTAACATGTCGCTAATTTCAATTCGTACTCTTTGATGATGTTTTTGTTTGCATCTCCGACTGAGCACACACATGTTGATCTGTTAGCCTTTTCGTCATAGCAGTAAAATTTCCACACGGAGCAATCACCTTTTCTACCAGCAAGCGTTTTTGACAAACTCATTTCACTAATGGCATACAAACTAGCTATCAATCTACTGCGCATCAAAAAAGTTATTCCGTCTGTTTAACTTCACATTCGTAAACAATAAAGCTCTTAATAGTTAATACCTCTAGGCTTATTCAACAAACATAGAGATATTAGGAGTTGCTGCCTGCTGGAGTAAGTGTAGTGCACTGTCAGAACGTAGCGAAACGAAGTGTTGCAATGGGCTTTGGGCAATGGCCAATGGTCCAACCAGGACCAATCTAGATGGCCGGCCGGCCCATACATGAACCCATTGGTAATGCAGTCGGTGGGTAAAAGTTAAACTGCTGTAGTTAGTATTAGTAATAGCGAACTCCGGCACTTGGCAGTTGGCAGTGCTGAAAAGGTAATGATTCTGTATGGTAAATTTGTAAATTGTAATAACAAAAGTTCAAAAATAATTTATAGTTCAATTTATATTATCGTTTTTAAAACTGAATTCCTATTTCTATTTCAGTTTCAATTGTTGAAATAATCACTAATTTCGAATTAGGTCCTACTATTTCAGTTAACGAAACCCGTTAATTTCCGTTCCTATTTTAATTACCGTTAACGATAAAATTACTGGTTCTCGCACAGGGTAGACCCTACTGAACGACTTTAAACATTATTATTATTATTATTATTATTATTATTATTATTATTATTATTATTATTATATAGTTTACCTACGTGGGGGAGTCATTGACGAAACAGGAAGACCAGAGACAAGGATGTTTACAGCTTGCAACGTGATAAGAATGCTGCAGAATAAATGGCAATGTGTAATAGAGTAATCAGAGTCTGCATCGGTCTACATGTACAAGGCACTCGTTCTAAGCGTGCTCCTTTTGTGCAACTATTCTGTGACCTGGACATTGACAGCTGAACTTGAAAGGAAGCTCGCATGTTTTGAAACGGCTTGTCTCAGGAGAATACTCGGGGTCTCCAGAAGACAGCACGTACTCAACACGGACACGAGAAGCTTCACAAAATAGGCCTATGCACACAACTGCAGTTGATCGGATTAGGCTACAGGCAGACTGTGATACTTCGGCCATGTTAAAAACGCACGAATTCCAATCGTCTACCCTATTTGGCCTTTCATGGCTATGCTCACGGGTAAAGACCTAAAGCCAGCAGATATGCTTACAACCGCTCGGAATGAAGATCCACGCTATTAAAGCCGCCATCAGAGCGTGCCTATAAGCATCGCCAGCACAGCGTTGATGATGAATAGGATATTATGACGCTTGTGTCATTTATCATATACGAGGAGACACGCTATGAGGCTTGTATCATGGAAGTGACTTGTATTATGGTCCAGGATGAGAATTTCATGACAATGGACATTAGGCGCATGACTGGACCATTTCAGATTGTCGATATTTTCATTTTGTCATTTGTCTTTTTCGATAAAACATTAAAATCTCTTTATGCCTATGTAAGCTTCTTGAAGTTTTTAATATAATTAATTGATCGTGATATCATACACTGGAGGTGTATCGACTTCGTGGATTTCGCTCCCGACCCATGCATGGGACCAGGGTGCGATTTGTGACCTGGAGCAGTGGGGGGATATGTCGAGCTTGGGGGGATGTAGTTGTTGGAAACTGTAGCAGTGGGGGGATGTAGTGGTGGAGGATGTAGCAGTAGGAGAGATGCAGTTGGGCAGTGGGGGGAAGATTCCCCCTTCCTCCCCCGCAAATCGCGCCCTGCATGGGACTAGGGACGTTGTTTCTGAATGTGTCTGGGTTCAGGGATGAGACGCCCCTCTTTACAGTTCTTTCCATTTTCTAATAGAAGAGATCAGAATGTGAGAAGTCCTAGGCTAAGAGGAGGTTCTTAACGACCGCAAATGACTCTGTCTCTCTCGCGTGATTTCGTTGTCCTCAGGTCGAAGTCTCCCGCTGTCTACGCTTGGGTCGTCGTTGCAGTTTCCTTCCTCAGTCACGTGATCATCTATGGAATCTCGTGGACGACGGGCATTTTCTACGACACCTTTCGCGAAGAGTTCAGTTCGGACAGCATGATGACGTCGCTTATGACGTCACTTGGCACGACTTTCCTTTACGGAGCAGGTACGTTGATCCAGGATGAGCCAATTAATACCTGTGGCTCTCTTGACTATTGAAGAAGTCTCTTGTCATCAGACGATCTCTTTCTGTTGAAAGCTTTCAATTGTATATGATTCTTAAAAGGGTTTTCTCTTAACCGTATTTCTAAAGATTAATCGGGTTTCTCCATTTCTTGTCCAATTGATATTAATATTATATATATATAAATATGATAGTGAACAGTGTATTGTACTTTGCATAATACACGGCTACAGCAATATTAGTAAATTTTAAATGCATAAAATGATGGATATTGCAAAGACATCGCCAAAGACTGTTTGCAATTGACTTCTGTCAATTTTCGACCATAATTATTCACGGCATAGTTGTTCAAGCGCTTTGAACTTTATTATTGGTTGAAATTTTTGAACTTTATTGATAGGTGACATAGGTCTAATTAAGCCTTTAAAGTTCATAAAAGTTTAAATCGAATTATCACTGCAAAACCCGGGTCGTGAGAGAGAGAGAGAGAGAGATTGATTGGTCGGCATTTGAATTTATACATACAGAAAACGCAACAGATTCGCATGTAAAACATGCATATATATATATATATATATATATATATATATATTAGGGCGGGTCGAACAAAATTTTTTGTCACGGAACTGAGGAAATATTTGCATTTCCATCTGATTTGAAAGAAAATCACAAAAGAACTACTTTGGAACATGTGGAAGTGCTCCATTTTTAATTAGGAAAGTTTGTACATTACTTGAAAATCACAAAACTTTGTATGCCATCAATGAATGATCAATAGACAATCGGCTTTTCACAGTTGCTCACTCAGTAAGTGTTTATTACAAGAAGTTTTCACAAAAATCTTTTTTTTACTCAAATAGGGGCATTAGATTTCGATAATTGACTCGGGCGTGAATAAAATCGTCTCTTGCTTCAAAGCAATGAACTGCTGTTGAAGCATCTGTTACTAGTTTTATACAACGCTCCACTCCTTGTGTGTGATTCTTGTAATCCAAAGTAAGTGGGACAATTCTTAGCTTGGCAATATCTTCATCTAATACGTCTTCACTCAACTCTGGCATATCGTGGTCACATGTGGTATTTTCAAAACGAACAAGGAATTTACTGTACTTTCGCAGTGCTGCAATTCATTACACAATGAGGTCAGAGAAACTTGAGGGTCCATAGGTGGATCCGTCCAACCAACGTTTTAAACAGATTTCTCAAAGGCAATTAATTCATTTGTATGCAGCATACATATAAACCAATTGACTGAATGTTGCAGCATGCAATTGTGTCATTTGCTATGATGAATCCACAAAACAAATCAGCATATCTTGCAAGTGTCCTAATCAGTTCAATCTGATGGATTACTCCAGCTTTACAGCCTGTGTTATTGTATGTACCATAGCAGCCTACTGCTGAGATACAATCGCCTGCATCTGCATTCTGCATCTCTGTTATTAATTTCAGAATACTACTGGCAATGTCAGTACTTCTTCCTGATGAAAGTATAACGTGAGTTAGATAATTGCCACCTGGTTCTTCAACAAGAACATAGTGATCTTCAACAATAGTATCACCATACCACTTGCTATTTCTGTTTACTTTGACTAAAGTGGCATTCGATCTCCCATCGACGTAAATACCTGCTATGGATTTGTGTGACTGTCTTACTATATACCTCGCTGCCAATGTTTCTTTAATTTATGTCTCTCGCAATGTACTTTGTTCTTATAAATTACAAAGCTTTGATCTTCTTTGCTTACAAGGCCAAAATCGATAAGCACTGTTCGCTTCTTTTGCTAGGTGCAGAAGAGGTAATCGCATTTGATTTGATCTTATTTTCTTCTGCAAAAGAGTTCAGTATCGCTATCAGAAAATACCTCACAGTTGCTTTCTTAATCACTCCCTTCACTATATCATTGACGTTGTCTTCACCAAGATCTAATATTTATTATCACTATCCGATGTTTTCGTTACTCTTTTAGCTTTGTCTTCTTCATTGTGCTTTCGCTGCATCCTTTTTCATAACCGCTTTGTTGATTCTACGTCTGACCTTCCAATAAACATTTTCCTTGAATTTCTTTAAACCAATAAGAATAACTGTTCCCGTTGCGGGACTTTCAAATGTTTAGGACACTTGCAAGATGTGCTGATTTGTTTTGTGGATTCGTCATAGCAAATGACACAATTGCGTGCTACAATGTCAAACAAAGAGTTCAAGCTACTCAAGAAGGTGGTTTGACGTGTTGAACTTGACTTAGAGCGACATAGTTCTGAACCAGTGGAAATTAGTGTTTCGACACATTTCAAGACAGACGGAGAGTGAAGTGTTGGAATGAAAGCCTTGTTCCAGAGATTGATGATAGCCTCTGACACAGCTATTTTATTGTCTTTGTGTCATTCTTTTTTGTTTTGATGTGCAAGAAGTGCTGTCCAACTTGTGTATTTGTCGGCATCATATTGAAAGGAATTCCTATAACATTACCGAATATAGCATGCCATGTAATGTTTCTTGTTCTCATGTCGAAACCACACTTTCCACCATTTATAGAATCAATTATCGAACAGTGTACCGTTAAAACAAAGAGGCAATCAAATTACAGTCGAAAGTTAGGTAGATAAAAAAATTGTATGCCAAAATAGCAAGCAATAACAATTCTGTAACAAATGAGCAATGCTGATAAATACTACAATCTTTAGGGCCAAAATGGGGCGTTTGCAATAGCACAACTACCATTTTATTAGTTGTTTCTTTCTTTAGACTTCATTTCACAAATAATTACCAAGTTCCGTAATGAAATTCCAAAATTTTGTATGTTTCGACCCGCCCTAATATATATATATATATATATATATATATATATATATATATATATATATTTTTGTGTGCTAGGTCCTCTGTCTGGGTTGTTGACCGATCGGTTTGGTCATCGTCCAGTGGCTGTTGCGGGATCTCTGATTACGATGCTAGGACTGGCGTTCAGCTCTTTGGCAGACAGCAGCTACTTTCTTCTAGTCAGCTTTGGAATAGTTTCCGGTAAGCTAAACGAATAACAGTTGATTAGATACAATTAACGAAAGAACTGCTCGAATGGGGGGCGGGGAGGGCGGACAGACCATTACAGAAATGCACAATGCCCGGCGACTGTTTTGGTAACCTGTGAGATTTTGAAACATAAATGACATTGAATGATTTCGATTTCCCGGGCGCTCTCGTGCTGGATAATACACAGCGGGTAGATATTGACGACAAATGGGGACGAACGATTTATAACGTCTTATTAATAATTATCACAGGATTTCAGATGCGTTTATGATTCAGTATTGCATAGCGTTGATTCTATGATCGATCCATTCGAAAACTGCGCTGAAATGGCAGACTCATAGAATGTGTGAAACAATGCCACCACAATCAATCAATACACTTCTATGGCGCCACTATCATAATGCCCAGGGCATCAGCCGATGGCGCAACAGATCCAAATTGAATTAGAGCCAGGTCAATCCGGAAGATCAGTCAGAACAGCGGGGGAGCAATCTAAGGGAGATGAACAAAGTCAGACAGGTATGCTTTACTACTGGATCTGAAATACGAGAAAGTGTTAATTGTACGAAGTGATATTAGTGATGAATTCCAGAGCCTAGGGCCACACACACAGAGAAACGAACTGCAGCGCATGCAGTCCTATAGAGGCCTATACGTTGTAATAATGCTTTTTATCGGATCCGCATAACATACTGTATGCAGTCATTTGGAAAACAACTTGTGATTGTGATGTTATCTAACTATGAATCTAAATTACATCAAATGGGACAAATGATTGGAATAATTGACTGGAACGATGACATTCTATATGGGGGAATATAACGACCACTGCAATCGGTCCACAGTCGTCACGCTTGTTTTTTCGACCTTCTTGTTCATTAGGATGTACTGAAACAATGCAGGCAGTGGGGGTGGGTGGGTGGATTTAGTTTTATTTAACTATTCGATCATTCGACTCTCAACGCGATATCATTTTACCCAAAGCCCTGAACACTAGCAGCGTGAGAGTCATCATCACAGAGATTCGTGAAACGATATGTTAGATTTTCAGGTGCAGTTATGAGCTTAGATCCTCGCTGATATACTGTAGTCTAAAGCAACTCCGTGCTGATGGAAGAAACATTTTTCTCTTCGACCCCCACTGATGGTCGAAAATTTTGGTCCAAATGTTGTCGGATCGCCGTTAATCTATGCGAAAATCGAAAGTTTGAAAGCTACATATGAAAGCAAAGTCATGTCAAATGACAATCTTGTGATGCACTGCACAGAGTCAGGCGATGTACGACAGTACGATGCAGACTCGTATTGGTTCAGAGATTTGTAAATTAACTCTTGGTGACCTTTGCAATTTATTCATTGAATAGAACATTAGTAGAACGCATCGAATTAACCATTTCTATACAGCTAATGTATATATTTATATATTCATACTTCTCACGCTATTGTTTCATGTATTCATTTGAGGACATATTCTGTCTAACCGATTATAAAATTTAATAATAATAATAATAATAATAATAATAATAATAATATTATTTAAAGTGGTTTGGGAGCAGTGGCGGTTCCACCATGTTGATGACTAGGGATGCAGGGATGCATCCCCCCACCGGGGTTCCGGATGACCTTTTTTGCTTGTCAACCTATTTTCCGGTGAGTTTTTAAAAAATGTGAAAAATACTGCGAATTACCTTCTTTTTTAGCTTGTCGACCTTTTTTGCAAGGTTTATTAACATTTAGTGGGCAAACAATTACCTTTTTCTCTCTTTTTTGATTTTTCTTCTTCACTTTTGCATCTCCAACACCAACTTCCTATAAATTTTTTCACCCCCACCAAAAATTCCTGGAACCGCCACTGTTTAGGAGGCTAAGTAAGCCTGTGTGAAAACCACTGTGTATATTGTCGTTGTTGATATCCTTTTTGGCATTGAAACGATTGTTTATTTTGGTGCAATGGGGGCCCATTAATATTATTAATGGGTAATTATTTATTACCGACCATTAGTGACATAATTAAGGTATCGTTGTGTTTTAAACACCGTTTCAAGGTCAGTAAACATGACTATATATAGGCCTACTGATGTTGTCGTGTTTTCTGCCTTCTCTTCTGATGCTGCCGCCGTATATCGTTTTACTTTACAAGTAGATTCTCCCTTTTGACTTGAATGTTGACCTAACTGACCGTCTAAACGTTTGACTAAAGGCCACCTATAACTTCTTTAATGGGTATTGAAGGTGTTACAATTGTTCTGCGCCAATAGCCTCCAACCCCTCCGCCAAGTCTGCCGGTCAGTTATTTAATGCCCGTGTGAACAATTCTCGTGGGTGACCCTTTGCCTCCAGTGAGACAGTAAATGCGTTCAAATCTGATGTCTGTGAATAACCAGTCTTCTAGCCTACCTGAGCGGCTGTTTAATCGCATAATCTCCTAAATCCAACCGCCTCGCCTCAGTGCGTACGCAGTGTTTATTCTAGCCCCCTTGACATTGGGGGAGATTTTGAAATGTTTGGGGGGACAAGGTTTGAGTTTCCACACGTTTGGGGGGAAATTTCCATTCCCCAGCCAACATCTAAAAAGATTGGGGGAATTTTCAAACTTGGGGGGGGGGGAATTCCTCCCTAAGAAGGCCTAGAATAAACACTGGTGCGTACGTAATATGCGGATAGACCCTGCTTATTGTTTTATTGACAGGATTTGGTCTTGGTTTGAGTTACATTCCGTTTATATCGATCGTCGGACCTCTGTTCGACGGCAGCAAATACCTCGCATTGGCGCTTGGCATGGCAGCGTGCGGAGCCGGCATTGGAACGCTCATCTTCCCGCCTCTACTGCGTTTTCTCATCAACCTGTACACTTGGAAGGGAGCGATACTTATCGTGGGCGCAATCAGCCTAAACCTCTGTTGCGCTGGCTTCGTCCTGCGTCCTCTGAAGAAGGACAGACGCGTCGTCGAAACAACGAAACCAACCTCCAGTGAAAATTCGTTTCGATGTAAGACATCTCCGTTCGGCAACCATCTCTATGTCACCCTCTGCCTCAACGGAGTATGTCTGTGCTTCGGCGTGTCCATCGTGTACGCCCATCTCGCCTCCTACGCCTCCCACTCGACCGGCTGCAGCCTCGAGGCCAGCGCCCTGCTCTACTCGTTCGTCGGCGGGGCGAACTTCGTCGGGCGGATAGTGTTCGGACTGATAGCGAACCAGTCGAAGGTCCGGTCCGTCTGGATCTACCAGGCGGCGCTGTGTCTCTGCGGCGTGGCCACCTGCCTCTGTCCGCTGGCAACGGACTACTGCGGCCTGGTCGCCTTCTCGGTCGCCTTCGGTTTCCTGTGCGCTTCGATCGGACCTCTGACGCCTAAGATCCTCATCGACTGCCTTGGGTGGGAATTGCTGGCACGCGCCTACGGTTACCTGCTCATCTTCCAGGCCATTGGACAGTTGGTCGGTGCACCTGCGGCAGGTGAGAGCTACGTTTTCCTGTCTCGTTAGAATGACATTTCAAATATCAGTTCACTTCAAGTGAATTGATATTTCACTTTGTCTTAGTCTTAAGATTAAAACTTAATTTGTCTTAACGCGATTTGTATGTAGCGTGCATTAGCGTCGCCACGGGGGCAAATGGGGCAACTGCCCCCAACCTGCCCCAGACCACCTACCAGATTCGCGCAAATCCGGTGAGAAAGTTTTTTGTGGAGGGGTGGGTAAGGAATCTGACACGCCAGACCCCTTTTGTCTCCCCAACCAAAAATTCCTGGCGACGCCACTGGTAGCGTGTAGATTGCGAGTGCGCTACGATCCACTGACAGCGTGTCTTTAGCTTACATGAACAGTGATTACGAGTACTGATGGTTCAACGCACTGTTCTCTAATACGAACCTTACCTTAATTCTAGGCCTAATGTCATGAAGACAGAACCCCTACCGCGCAATTCTACAGTTGATCCAGTAGTGCATCTTCATCAATATAGAAAACTAGCTGCTTGCTCGTCAAACACGACGGGTAGGAATGGCTTATTTCCTACCCCTTAAACGGGGTTTCTTGAGTCTCACGTTCTGTCCATCTTTGCTACTCAGGCGTAAACGCTTAATTAACAGGTGTTATGATAATCTAAGATATAAATAACGTATGCGTAGGCCCTAAGTTCCGTCCAGCATCCTAGCAACCTCCAACCAAACGATTAATTATCGAATGACTTAAACGTAATCCAACGCTTTGATTATCCAATCACGTCGCGTTGCAGGGTTCTGGACAGACATCACTGGAAACTTTATATTAATATTTTTTTGTGTGCAACCTAATTACTGCGAAATTTAATCAATTGCAGATTAATAGAACTTTCTATGTAGGCCTACTGTTTTTCCTTTAATTTATTAAAATCTGGTGATCGTAGTGAGGTATACATACGATTTCGAATATAGGATGGTTGTACGATGCGACGCAGCTCTACTGGGCGAGTTTTCTGTTGGCTGGTTCTGCTCTGATCTTGTCCTCTGCCGTCATGTTCAACTGGGTCTGTAGCGGCGGCTGCTGCTGCGGCTCCGCTGGTCAGAGGCCGAGCGAAGGCCTTGATGAGGAGGACGGCGAAGTGAATGAGGAAACGCAGCGGAACGGAAATACTAGTAGACGATCGCTTCCTTCATCGCAAACAACGGACACGTCGCTGAATGTTACAACCTGACGCACTCACTCTGCAAGGCAGTTCATATTTTAAGCCAGTGCAGTGATCTCAGTATAGGTGAGAGATACGGCAGAACTTTTGTGATTTGGTTACTCAGTGGCGTAGCGTGACTTTCGGGGGCCCAGAGGGCATCCTTGATATGGGGCCCCTATAGGATATGGGGGCCCCTATAGGCTAACATTGATTACACCGTTCTAAAATAAGGTTTACTCCCTAATTCAATAATTACTCACTTTGTAGAAGTAATATTGAAATAGTAGTAAAATTTTAAAATAAATCATTGCTTAGTAAGTTGCAACCACTCTGTGGGGTCCCCTTCTTCCGGGGCCCGGGGGGCTTTCTGCAAATTTCCCCTCGCCCCGTTACGCCACTGTGGTTACTGCTGGGGCTAGTGCGTTTTCGCGTTTTCAATTGATTGTAATGTGCTGACGGAGGTTGAAATAGCGACAGATTTCTGTTCGAAGCTTCACAATGTATTATATATATATATATATATATATATATATATATATATATATATATATATATATATATATATGAGCACTATTTAATGTACATGCATGCCATTAACGATGAAATTAAGTGATCTAGTTGGTTAATGGCAACATCATGATTTAGTGTATTGGTCGTCAGCCCATCAGTGACGGCAGTGATCGTAGTAGGATTTTAACTTGTCCAATGTGGAGTTTGTAGACAGAAAGGGGAAATACTGGTCACTGCCTTCTGACTCACCGTCCAACTGGTCCACTCTCAACGTAACAAGTTCTCACCGACCTATTTAACTAACTTATTTAGTATAATGAAATAATTAAAAATCGTTTCCCCACTTGTCTGATTCTCCCCTTCCCATTGGTCTAATTGATTATCAAATACCACTCTGATTAGATGAGGCCGTTCGAAAGAATCTTAGAACTGATTTGACTAATATTTTTTATATTTTTAGGTTTTTCCTGCATTTGCATTCGCTTCAGACGAAGTTGAAGGTTCTGTTCGAAGTGAAGACCGTTCAGTCTGTGATGTAACCAACGATACGCGCATAATTTTTTAGAACCAAATTAAAGCGTGCAAGCGATACCCTTATGGGCCTATAGGCTACCGGTTTTTCTCACCGATATGATGTTACACTGGCTTTCATGCCAGCATCTTAAAGAGTTTTTTGCATTTTGCAATTTAGCACATACACTGTACAGTGCTGTACACGAGACTATAAGTAAGGAGTAGGCCCTAATGAAGGTTCACGTAGCCAATTCCTAATGGTCACTTGAACTAAGTAGTACCAGGAGTGTCAAACTCATTTCACGCAGCGGGTCACGTGCAATTCTTTGTGGTTGTCGCGGACCTGATTCGTACATAGAATTAACACGAACTACAGTAGGCCTATTACACAATACAGTATAACCAGGGGCGGTTCCACGTTGGGGATGGCTGGGGATGCACCCCCAACCGAGCTTTTTTGCTTGTCGGCGTTTTCAGGGATCGAGCCGCTATTCTTGTGCGGCAATGCATACGGAGCTGATCATGACCTTTTTGTTTATCAGCCTTTTTGGAAGGTATTTACATTATTTACGGAGCAAAGCACTGCTAATGACCTTTCTCTGCTTGTCAAACTTTTCGGGATTTCGTTGCATCCCCCCACCAACTTCCTAGAAATTCACTGCATCCATCCCACCAAGAATTCTTGGAGCCGCCACTGCTGAATTTTGTGATTGGCCTAATGTTAATTGAAAAATAGTATCTTTAAATTACCAGTGCAATACATCGATGTTAAATTTCACGTGTCGTAGTTATAATTATTTTATTTCTATCGTAGGCCTACAGGTATGTAAAAACTTTGAGCCTCATAGGCCTAAATGTAATTTCCGATTTTCATATAGGCCTATGTACTTTTTGAACACGCCTTAAATAAATATATTAACTTTGCGTAAACATAAAGTTTTTTCTTGTATTGAGCCTCATACACGCGGGCCGGATGAAAGGCTTTCGCGGGCCGAATGTTTGACACCTCTGGTTTACCGTTCAGGCCATTAATCGATAGGAAATCACGTAGGCCTACTTATGTTGTTTTGGATTTCACCGACAAATTTATAGCTTGTTCTTTTACCGTTTACCGTTGTTGTGTTCCTGTGTTCCATTCGATGTCTGTATTTCATGATTTTACGCAATTTTCCTCAGCGACTCTATTTTGAGAGATTACTTTTGTCTGACCATATTTTGATCATTTGCTTATTTCACCAACAGAAATGCTACAGCAATAAATTTGTTTACGTTTGCAATCATTGAAAGCTGCGCCATTTTACAGCATGGTTTAATTTGTGTCTGGAATTCAGGGACGATCAGGGATGGTCCCCCAATAATTAATTAGTCATGAGGGAATAAAGTATCATTTACCCCCCCCCCCGATGTTTTATACTTCTTTGCTACTTTAAGGCTCTAAAAGTGTCTGACAAGCGTCTACAAGCAAAAAGGGTCATCACTAGATTTTCTGGGTGCTTAAAAAATTATACCCCTATAAATGCTGATGGCAGGATCACGCCACCAATGGGATCGATACATAATAATGCCCATTTGAGTATTATTATTATGATCTACGACTCTAAGTGAACGCATTGATCAAGGGCCAAAGAAATCTTCCTATTTTGTCGGTGATTTAGATGGCAGATTCACGACACGACCTTCAAATGGGTTTCTCTGGCACTAACCACTGCGTAGCGACATTAGGCAAGTCCCCCCCCACATTGTCTGATGCGAGGAAGACAACGGGAAACCATCTCATTCATCTCATCCCCGGGTTGACGAAAAGTCAATCGCGTCTGCCAAGGGCAGAGAGCTCGTCAAATAAAATGGATTTTATAATAAATTTATTTCTAATTTCAATCTTTTAAAATTGCATATTTTATAGCCTATAAAGGTCTAAAGTCCTAAACTGCTTGAAAGCAAACAGAACATTTTCGTTAACTCAGCGGATGTGTCGTCTTGAAAAGGGTAAACGCGAATTTTCTAAAAGGGGCCGCCCATAAAGTAAGTCACGTTATTTTTCACAGCAGTTTTACCCCTCCCCTTTCACCTCCTCTTTCACAATCTGCACAAATCTCGGATGAGTAGGATTCCCTTTAAGCGTCGTTCATAAATCACATCACGCAGATTTTCTATTTAATATATTCGAGTTTTTCGTTCAATTTTTAGCGGCAAAACAGCTATTCAGCTCCCGGCAATAATAACGAATATAATTTAGACTTAAAACTACGTATCTAGAGCAAAAAAGTTAACGAGCAACTGAGCAGGAAAGTCCTCTCTCTAACGGTTTTTGCTGTATACCTCCTATCAGGCAGGCCTATACATGTATAGGCTACTGAAAGTGTGACATCGCGGTGGTCTAGCGGCGGCTGCGGCGTAGCTATAAGGGGCGCAAAATTTTCATAGAAGTGGCGCCTTCTTCGTTTTTCGGAAATGTAGGTCCTAGTAAATTAATAATTAAAAATTATCGGCGCTAGATGAAAACGTCTTCATCGTCACTGTGGGGACCTTTGTTGCTCGCCTCCAAGGTTGCTCGTCAATGATTTTTGGCTTTCTCAGTTTTTTGCCCGTCTGGGAAAAATTCTATGTGGCAGCACCTTTTGATGTCGATTGAAAAAGTGGCACCTTTTTAATATGCTCGCCGCTCCCTCTGGTGCTAAAACGTTGGCTTACGCCAGTGGCGTAGCCAAGAGGGGTTTGGGGGTTAAAATTACCTCTTGGGAGCCGACGAAATTTTTTAAAATGTGTTTCCATGCATTTTAAATTTTCGGACGCGGTTTTGAGGGTCAAAACACCCCTTGGGGCTGCTGACCAAATTTTTTAGCGCCATTGAGGTGACGACTCTTTTTTACTTGTCAGCATCTGAAAGGAAAAATGTTAGAAGGAAAGACATAGGATAGATCAGTGTCTCGCAAACTTTTTACCTCGCGGCACACTAAACAGAACAAATTTTTTTCACGGCACATTCTTCATAAAATTACAAAACCAACCAACAATTTATTAAATTGAGTGTTCTTTATTAAGGAACTGCCGGGTCTGCAGTCACATATAATGATATGTAGATGTAACAAACGCGAAAGTAACGTTCATAGACTGTAGATTCTCGCCGTTGTTTTCCTTAGTGCCGTTTTCACCTTGCATTTTCTCAGATCTTGCCAAAAATTTATCCATTTCAAATTTCATAGGGCTAAATCTCGGTAAAAGCATCAAATTCAACTGTTACTATACTTATAGTTACCCTACTATTGCAACATCTCAACACATGCAATGTAATAATTTCAAAACGGTAATTGGGTCAAATGTATCCTTGCGCGCTCAGACGCTGTTGTTTTTACACTGTAAAGGTCGCAAGGACGGTGACGTCAACGAAAGACGTTAATTTCTGGCAGTTGTATCGTTGCGCGCGCAACGTTATATAAAAAAATGAATGTCCGATATATTGTATTGTAGGCTGTGCCGCAGGCTGGTGTGAGGTTCTATATATGACGCCATTTTTACACTTGCTCATCCGGCAAAATTTTTAGGAAGGGAACAAAAAAATTAAAATAATAGTAAAATTCTGAAATTCTTTCACGGCACAGTTGGAATCTCTAGCGGCACACTAGTGTGCCGCGGCACACAGTTTGCGAGACACTGGGATAGATACACAGGATGCCATATTTTTGCTTGTCAACAATTTTCGAAAGTTGGTTACGGTCAAAAGTCAAAACCAACCCCCCTCCCCACCCCTTCCGGAAATCCTGGCTACGCCAATGTCTTACGCTGCTGCGGTGGGCCTTAGCCGCCCGTCCCTGTTGCAAACTGGTTTACTTTCTTAGACCCCTCCCATCGAACTGACGTACTTTATGAACGGCCCCGTATCCCTATATGGCGGCGGGGTAGAATGGAGACGATTGGTCGAAAATTCCGCGCATGTCGGTCAGACCAGAAACTAGGTCATATTGCGAGGTGAAAGTTTAGATGACCTAGAAAGGGAAGAAGGCAAAATAGAGAACGATTCCCAGTTGAAATCGTTTGTCTTCATCGTCGAAAGACTTCGATTGGGAGAATGTCAACGGCCGCCAAAAAGAGCGTCCTACTGTTCTATGATGTCCTCTCTCCATACTCATGGATCGGCTTTGAGGTAAGGAAACAGCAGCAGGGCTACGTTGGCACGGGGCTCCGAATAGTAGGTCCAGGGAAGCACAGGTAGACCTACCAGGCCTTTTCTGCTACGTGGACCACGACAGTTTGCTACACGCAATGCTTTCTTTCTTATATTTAATCGGTGAAGAAGTGCTGAGTAGATTCTGTTTGATTTCTGCAACGACTTCGTCGTCGTCGTCACCAAAATCACCATTGGCGTCAGGGCCGCCGAGAGAAGTTCCGGGCCCCGGTACAAAAAATTGTGACGGGTCCCAGAAAAAAATTTATCAACTCTCCGAAAAACCTGACGAGCAAAAAAACGTTATCGGCTCTCCAAAACAGTCTGACAACCAAAAATAAATAAAAAATAAACTTATCGGGCACGGGCCTCTGTGGGCTCCATGGGCCCCGGAACAATGTACCGGTTGCACCCCCTCTCCTCAGGCCTGATTGGCGCAACTGCTGTTGGTGTCCAATGACATTCATATTTCTTAGAGTTACAGGGGCACCTAGATAGTGCCATATTTTGTCAATTCTTAAATTACTAGGCTTTCTAATCTACAATCAAAACCGTCAGTTTATATAGCACTTTGCTAATGATGCTCTAGCACTTACCAGAGATACATACCAGATTGACGGATGATCTAAGACAGGACTGATTCTCTAACAAACAAGCTTTCAGGACACCCAATTCACCAAAATTGGCAGATTTGTTGAATGCAAACTCTTCTCACTTGCATGTCAAGGACCTTTGCTGCTACTCCACTGCATCCTCAGTTGTGATAACCGATAAGTAGTTAGTAAGGATATAAAGATCAGGGATATAAGACTAATACTTTATTCCGTATCTCCGTATCAGGCGTATGAGGCATTTTATAGGCCATAGTTTTAGTATTTGGATTCTGTGATTCTTGTTTTTTTGTTTGTAGTATCTCTGTAGAGCCAGGAACAAATGGAACATTGATTTAGTGTTTAAGCCAATGTCACTGGCCACAATAATGAAAGAATCTGGTGAGCATTTGACTGATTGGTAAATTTTTAAATAATCTTTTATATTCAAAGAAGATTCACTTGAACTGTGTGAGAATTTGGTAGAAAAGGGCAAGGGATATAAAAATTGTGGAAAAATTGTCTTAACCTTTCTCGACAGGTTTGTTTTACACTATCATATACGAGCAAGTGAGGTTGAATGACATCGGGTAATCTGACTTCCTGGGAAGGGGCGGAAGATGGCAGAATGGGTTACGCGCTGGATGGAGCAAGGTTCAAGCCCTGTTAGTGCCCCTAGAGGTCTCCTAAGCAACTTTAAATCACGCTGTGGTCACTCTACGGAGTTTGAAGTGACTGCAACTCCTTACAAATGGCTGCTAACCGATGATTGCATCTCCTGATGTGCAGAGGCATAGCAAGGGGGCAGGGGGGACATATGCCTCCGGGCACCGAGGTGAGGGGGCACCAAAATCGGGTATTTGGGTAAGCGAAGAATTGCATAATAAATAAGAAGAAACACGTGCGGCGACCTCTTTTCCATTTTTTTTGCTCGTCAGGAGTATAAGGAGAGGGGCCCCGTAGAGAGTTGAGGGGCGCCGAGAACTATGTGACAACCTTTTTTTTGCTCGTCAGCAGTGTTGGGGCGGCAACGATACACTTTGCCCCCGGGTACCGGATACTCTCGCTACACCACTGCTGATGTGTTGCACCAAATGACCTTTTAAGGAAATGTATATGTGTTATTTTTCAGGCAACCGTCCTCCGATGATGGTCCCCAATAAGGGAATTTATTTAGGGAAGGACCTGCACAGACTGCGGTCATTCTACAGCATACCTTTGAATAGTCCAGCAGTAAGAAACTTCTACTTAGTTACTGTCACAGAGAACTCTATTTTAAGGTTGAATTATTAACCTCTTTACCGTGCATTTAAATGTAACTCAATGTAAAATGGACGGATATATTCAGGGTCCCCAGTAAAGGAGTTAAAGTAGATACTTTGACTACGGTGGTGATGTGTATTGAAGTTTATATGCTATCAGACTATGTGCAGTACGATGAGGACCAATAAGTGTCTGCATTTGTGAATCATACCTTTGTGTGTGTGTGAGAGAGAGAGAAAGAGAGAGAGAGAGAGAGAGAGAGAGAGAGAGAGAGAGAGAGAGAGAGAGAGAGAGAGAGAGAGAGAGAGAGAGAGAGAGAGAGAGAGAGAGAGAGAGAGGCGGGGTCATCAGGAACCTAGATTTTTCTTGACAGGCCTCAGTGCATTTTGGTTAGGTGGCAATGGATGCTTTAGTAGCAAGAGCACAAGTGATCTAAATTATGGTGGAGAAACAGCGCAGATTATGGTGAATATATGAATATTTTGTAATAAAATTGAGAAAATAATTGTGAATAATATCTATCGTGAGTAGTGTTGATGAAATCCAAATCCAGGTTGTCTTTTTGAGCACAAACTGTTTCCATTGCAGAACGTTCAAGATGTCCTCTTGAACAAGGGCTCGTTGTCTGCGCTGCGCCTTCTGACGTCGGTTCAGATGACGCAGTCCGATTTGACCGAACGCCTTAGCAGAGAACTATGGATGAGGATTTGGAGCAGGGTGTGTGTTATTTTTAAAATCTAAAATGTTATGAATATTTATTGTAGATTAATTGAGCATTTGAGGGAGGACTGATGGATGTAATGAAAGGAATGACTAGTATTGTGTTCATCATATTAGTGTGTAGTCTGAAACTATGTCTAGCAGAGCATTTGAGAAGACTTGGCTTAAAGTTGATAAAATGCTGTTGCTTAGCGTGGGACCAAAGTAGCTGAGACTCTTTTGTGCTGAATGCTCTGGTTATAGAAACCGTGGCTTATTATCTACCAGCTGAGCTTGAGGCAACTGATCATGTAGGAATAAGGAACGAATGGATTAGAGATTCCTGAAAGACGGATTGAATGATGCTTAAGAACAGTGTTTAAATAGACTTTCTCTTTAATAGCATTGTTCTCATCTGTCTGGCCAAAGACAGTAGTATGAACTGTTTGTCACATCTTTTTTACATTCTACTCCAAAGTGACTTTGATGTAATGTCATGCAGTGTTACAGATGTATGGTAGCTTCTTTATTTCTATGCAGCGGTGTTCCTGATTTAGAAGTTACTTGGCAGAGAAATTAAATTTGATTTCTGTAATAAACTTTCAGGAGTAGTTAGAATGGAGGAGCCAGTGGATGAAGGAAGCCAATTCAAAGTATTTCCAGAGATGTGATATTTATTAGTCCTTTCGTAATATTTGTTTCCCATCAAGAGTGACATTGAAATTATGACATTGAAATAATGACTTCAGTGAAATTAATTAGCAATTAAATCATTTTTTATGCCTTTATATTGCTTATCATTATTGGGGTTTAGCTGAAGGTTAGTAATAAAGTAATACTAAACTGGAAGGCTTGTAGATACTTACAGTGTACTAAGACATAATTAAGTAATATATTGTAATTGATACTGTGTTTGTGAAATTATAATATTGTTGTTTCTGAATTAAATCATTTTCACAGTACTACATTCTAAGTATACGTTTTAAAGACACTTAAAACCAGAATATCAAGTGACCACATCAGAAATCTTAATGTTAACATTAACATGAGCAATGGAATTCAATCACCATTTGGGACAATTTGTTACAGATGAATAATGCTGAGAATTAATCAAAAAACTTGAGTTAAAGAATTCAGCAAATAATATTTACTTTAGACATTTAGCTTTCTTTGGTCCGATGAGCAGCAACAGAGTTTGATTAAAAGAAAAGACAAAGATAGAATTGGACCAGATGGAATAAAGAACGACAACTGTTGATTCCCTTTGATACAAGTTCACTTTGTCAGCAGATATGATGACGATAACAGTGGAAGTGTAAGGTTGACTTTGATGACAACAATGATTCTGTAATTCTTCTTCTTCTTCTTTAGGTGCTGTGTATTTCTACGTTAGCGACCATGGATTTCCACTTTGTTCGATCTTGACATCCTCTTATTAATTCGATGTTGTTCTTTACTCCCTCAATTCCTTCTCGTAGGCAGTCTACATAGGTGTTTCTCTGCCTTCCTCTTGCTCTTTTCCCGTCCACTTTTCCGGCTATTGCCAAATGCTCGAGGCCTTCCTACTTACATACATACATAAAGTTCATTTACTAGGCGCAAGACAGACAGTGGACCACCTTTGAGTCATTCAGTTGGTAAAAAGCCAATCTTAGCATGATTTTAAAGTGGCTTAGAATGCATTACTGCCTGTGTGAAAGCCACTAGGGGCGCTAACAGGGCTTGAACCCACTCCGCCAGCCTGCCGCTCCAGCGCATAATCCACTCTGCCATCATCCGCCCCTATATCTGATATATATCAGATATCTGATACTTGATGGTTAATTACTTATAGTAATTGATGGCAATTGCTTACATTTTAGGATCAAGATATCACGGCCAATGAAAGCCTTTTGGAGGTACTCTTTTTTGCTCAATTAATTGATTTTTGTTTGCAAGTTCTGATCAACTGCAGTTATACAAATCTTTCTGTACTTGTATCTGCTCCAACTGCAATTGCAGCCTTAAAATTAGAACAGGAGTTGATTAAATTTTTTAATGAATTTTTTTGAAAATGAATTTTATGTGCAGTTCAGAACACAAAAAACAATGGAGTTCATTTACCCGTTTCCCAACCGCTGCGTAGTGACGATAGCGTGTCACATGACCATGTATTACTGAATCCAAAGAATTGACTTAATAAAATTTTATTTAATAAAAAAGCAGTTTGCTAGATTCTGATAATGATTGTGTGTGTTGACGTGTAGGCACTGAAGGCCATTGGAGTTCCTGATGACAAAGCGACAAAATTGATTCAGAGCATCAAGGATCCAAAAGTGATTGAACGATTGAAGGAAGTAACCAATGAGGCTCTCAGCTACGGCGTATGTTCTGTGTAGTCTATGTATTAATCCAGACTTATTGATTGAACCAAGGTTTATTTGGAAATTGTATGTAATTACACAGAAGTATTGTGGGAAATGCCTGGGATATTTTGGAGATGGTCCTGACAGTTTGGCCAAAAACTGCATCTTTTGGGAAGAAAAGTTTATTAAAGATGTGTGTTTTAGTTATTGACCAAATGTTGTAAGATTTACTGGTAACTCATTTGTGCCGGCCTGTTTAGCTTGAATGCTGATGAGCTGAGAATGGATCGATTCTCTGCTTCTGTTGTTTTGTGCTTTGAATTTTGGGGTCCGGGATATTAAAATGAGTTTTTTTGTTTTTCTGGGCAACCATTAAGCCAAAGACATTTTGCTTTTTCCACTGAAATTGCAAGAAATTCACTGACAAGTCAATGAACAGTTAAATTTAGCATTTTCTGAATGCTCAATGATGGTATCAATTCTTGAAATTAGAGGTCTGAGGATGAAAATTTGAAATAGCATTTAAATTTGCTCTATTTATGTATATTATTGTTTTCATCATTTTTCTGTTTAAGACATTTGGTGCTCCAACAATCATAGTAACAGATGCAAAAAACGAGAAACAGCTCTTATTTGGCTCCGATCGAATGGAGCTCTTGGCTTCGATATTAGGTAGATTTCGACAAAATAGATGATGATTATAATCAGCATCGTCTTCATCATAGTCATCATCATTAGAAGTGCACTGATTATTATGCATCATAATTGTGATTATCATTATGATTATTATGCATCAACAGGCCTGTCTTTTGCCAGTGTGAGGCCCCTGGCACCTGGCGGCCTGCGGGGGCCCCGGATGGGTTAGATCCAGGGCCGTTTTAAGGCATAGGCAAGGTGGGCACGTGCCTAGGGCCCCGCGATATATGTGGGACCCCGGCGGGGGTGAAAAAGTTTTTTTTCTTCTGAAGCTTGAAAAAGAAAGTTGACGAGCAAAAAATGCTCATCGCGTATTTTGGTGCTTGATCTTTCAATTAATTGACCCTCCAGAAGTTGATAAGCAAAGAAGGGTCAAAACATAAAATGGCTGGAGTGCGTGGGGCCCCTAAGATGCGCGGGGCCCCGGGCACAGTGCCCAATTTCCAGCACATAAAGACGGGCCTTTGCATCAACTGATTAATTAACGGCCACAAACAATTAGCATCACTATCACTGGCTGAGCAGCTCTGTAGGCCTACTGTGTGTGATCCCTGTGCTGTACCAGTTTCAGCTGTTCTCAATTCATTGAATTGTCTGAATGCAACATCTGTCTAGATTTTGAACTGTGCACTGCTAACTAAAAACTTCCAGGATTTGCGCTGACGCAGTTGTTGAGGTATCAGTGTGTGAGGTCTTGTCTCTGCTGTTCTGTTGAGCCACTAACCACACCTCTCACCACAAAATGCACATCACAGACTTAGCATTCACTGGACCTTGAAACTAAGCCTCTTTGCAACCTTGCAAGGCTAGTGACATCATGGCATTTGTTAGAAAATGACACTTTCGAATCTAATTTCGCGCTACCCTGCACCTGAACACTGCGACCCACTTTTTGGTCGTGGCCCACAGTTTGGGAAACGCTGGTCTAGAGAGTCGTAGTATTTTCTTTTGCTATTTGCAATAATAAACAGTTATTGTGCAATTTTATGTTTCAGGAGAGAAGTACGAAGGTCCTTTAGTTGAGTTTGCAGCTGCCAAACTGTGAAACTAGACAACAGTTGAAGCAGGAAATGCTGAAAATCTTCCATTTTAAAAGCATAAATTTAGCTTTTGTTGCTAATATCATGCCAAGAAAATTATGAAATGTTTTGATTTGCTTTGTTTTTGAAATTGATGTTTAGAATTCTTGTTGTCGGCATTATTTGAGTCTTGTTTTATTAATAGATATTTTTATCATTATAAAACTGATGAATTTAATATTTTAATTATATAAACATTTTAATTTTAAACTAAAATTACAAATATTATGTTTTATGATTTGACACTGATGAATTACAGTGTATAAAATTTACGATGTAATTATCAGTGAAGATTCAAAAATTATATTTAAGCGTAATGTCAAGTGCACTTAGACTTTTATCAGCGTTTTAGTTTAGTTCTATGGTTATATAAGATTTCGTTTTACTTTGTGACAATATAACCAATACCAATAAGACGTAATACATTGAGCATCAAAGCCTGCTAAAGACGACACTTTGACACTGATCATAATACAGCCGTTTGTAATGTTATGGACAGACTTATAAACACCAAACTATCTCTACAAATGCACACTGAATTATTCATCAGTAATGCCGAAACCTATTTTAAAAAGTGCTCCAATGTAGTTATGCACATAAGCTTTGTTTGGCAATGTGAATGTATTCTACCTACTGTATAATGTATAATTATTAGGGTCGCCACGGGGGGGGCAAATGGGGGCAACTAGCCCCCCAACCTTACCACAGACCACCTATCAGATTTGCGCAAATCCGGTGAGAAAGTTTTTTGGTGGGGTGGGGGTAAGGAATATGACACGCCAGCCCCCTTTTGCCCCTCCCCAGCCCAAAATTCCTGGCAACGCCATTGTGTATAATTCTAGAAGTCTGCCAGCAGTTATTACATGTCTAAGGGGCTCTCCGTTAATTATGTCAACAATTTTTTACCCCTCCACCCTCCTTGTCAACAACTGTCAACTTTCAGTATTCCATGAAACTTCCTATTTTTTATCATTTGTAAAAAATGAAATTGTTGACGGCAACTTCTCTAGACCCTCTGTCAACAACTGTCAAACTTTTTCAAACCCTCCCCTATTTTGTTGACGTAATTAATGGACAACCCCTAAGTGTTTTATCATAGGCCTAATGATCTGGGGTGGGGCCCGGCCCGAGCCCGAGGCCCGAGCTTTGAGGCCCGCCCGGCCCGTAGCCCGTAGCCCGTACCTTGCCGCCCGGCCCGAGGTACGGGCGGGCTGCAAGGTAATTTAATAAAAGTATAATCTGCTAACAGGATATTAAATACAATATTCGTTTGTAAACTCAAAATCAAATAATTTTCATTAATTATATTTTAAATTTTTTTATTTTCTTAGCTGATCCCTAATTAAAATTTTTATTACAGCTTAGTTGTAGCACAGCTTAGTTGTAGCTATTGTAATTTGCATATATAATTGTCAATAGAACATTAATATTTTGTTGCTGTTAGGAAAAGAGGAGGGAAAAGGCAAGACTAAACAAATATAAACTTGAATTTATTAAAGAAATATTGTTAGCGCCCGGCCCGTACAAGGCCCGTAGCCCGTATATTTGCGCCCGTAGCCCGTACCTCGAGGCCCGTAGCCCGTACCAAGGCGCCCGGCCCGGTACGGGCCCCACCCCAGCTAATGATTGAAAAGGCTACGTAGGCACTACCTAAATCCGTCGTATTTAGTAAGTATTGTTACATGGACGAGTAACTTATGGAGAGCTATTTAGCTGTAACGACCTTTAAATTCCTTACTGAAACGGTTAGGAAATCAAACATAATCCTAGTGTCAAAATCAAACTGCTGCTATTCGATAAATTAATTATCGGAGTTTAATCCCGTGGAATTTGAACTTCTTGTTTAAAATAAACTTTTGACATCCAAGAGGTCTGCTTTTAGGAGTAGAAGTATAATCATAACTCTCGTATATGATAATTAGTCCTAATGGATTGGTTGGATTAGACCACTGATTCCTGTTCTTCCGTCCGCCTGTCTGTCTTCGTTTGTCTACGTGTCTTTCTTTCTCCGTCTATCTGTTTGCCCGTCAGTCTTTCTGTTTGACTGATCACTCTACAACGCTTCAACTTCTTTGATCTCATTCGAGTGCTTATTATTCGCGAGGTTAATGCCGATAAATCAAAGACTTAAATGCACTAAATAAGTCAATACGTTCGCTGTGTAAATAGGGCGGAGCCAAGAGACCACGCACACTCGAGTATTAAAGCACCGATTCGTTTATATCAACGTCATGAATACCTTACAATGTAAAAAAACGTTCGGTATATACAATTGACAGGGGCGTAGCCAGGAATTTGATTGGGAGGTGTATAAATGTGGGCGTATATATTGTTATATATATATATATATATATATATATATATATATATATATTATATATATGTGTGTGTGTGTTACTCGTATATACTGTTGAACCCACACTCTTTGGCTACGCCACTGGTCTATAATAATATAATATAATATAATATAATATAATATAACATGGTTTAAAGTGGTTCAGTAGGGACTGCCCTGTGTGAGAACCATATTGAGGTTCCGATATCGGTTAGGCCTACTGCTCAACATCAGATCTCTAACCACGACCAGTCAATTTATTGATAACCAGTCATTAGCTGGTTATTAATTAGCTCCGGTAGGCATTGCATTCATTTGAGCTCCAAGACAATTAATTTGAGAACTTCCGTAGCTCAACTGAGCCTTCAGTGAAACTGCAATGACACGTATCTCTCTTCCTTAGCCAATTGAGTAGGCTAAGGTAAAAGCAGTTTTTCCTTTGCTTAAACATTTTCAGTATATATATATATATATATATATATATATATATATATATATATATATAAAGTCAATAGCAGAAAAGTTCTCTCTCTCTCTCTCTCTCTCTCTCGTGAATTTCTGATTGGTCCCTGTTAAGCATTTTGACAATAAAAATCACTTATGCTGTGAGTGTATTGGTAATCGGACGATTTGTAGAAATTATTATCGTAATAATAATTAAGACTTTTGAGCAAATATTGGCTCTTCCGTCGTCAAGGACCGCTGTCCGTCGTCATGGCAGCGGAGCCGCTTATAGAAGACTTCTTGGCCGATTATTCTGAATGGAGTTGCCAAAGCAAACACAACCGTCTATACACACCTCATGGCTCGCTCTCAGTGTTTGCGTGTGTCTCTGTCTGTTTTTCTGTCTGTCTGTCTCTGTCTGTATTCCTGTCTCTCTGTTTTGTCTCTGTCTGTTTCTCTGTCTCTGTCTCTTAGCTGTCTCTTACTATCTCCGTCTCTCTTTTTCTGTCTGTAGTATGCCTGCCTCTCTGCTCTCTCTCTCTCTCTTTCCTCTCTTCTCTCTTCTCTCTTCTCTCTTTCTGTCTCTGTCTCTGTCTGTCTGTCTCTGTCCCTGTCCCTGTCTCTGTCTCTGTCTCTGTCTCTGTCTCTCTCTGTCTCTGTCTCTGTCTCTCTCTCTCTCTCTCTCTCTCTCTCTCTCTCTCTCTCTCTCTCTCTCTCTCTCTCTCTCTCTCTCTCTCTCTATGCTAGACGCCTGACGTTTGGGTCCTGATAACGTTACTGAAATTTACAATCGACCTACTTCTTCTAAGAGAGTCGCAAAAAAACGCGAGACATCGACAGAGCGAAGTCACCGACGACGACGGAATATACAGGCGCAGCCGTTTCAGTCTTTTGAAATAGGCTATTAAAGCAACAATTGTTGGATTGGCTGTGGACGAGAAATATCTGCATTTGCACGTTCAATTTAATTTGTTTGTTTGTTAATTGAAGATAAAGCACTTCTTAACGGAACCGCATTTGACACAAAGGAATATCCAATCCTAAGAAGCTTAATCTTAGGATTATACGTCGTTACCTTTTGGGATTATTACGTTATAGTATCATTTGGATATATAATCTTTCGACGGAGATCAATCATTATGGATCTACCTTGATAGATATCTTCTTGATGGTGAGAAACATAGCACAATTTTCTAATTGATTTACAGCCGTGAATTTGATTAGATTCGATTAGATAGCAGTTGACGAATCGGTAGCAAAAATGCTCGTATCGATTTTCTCAACTCAAAGATACAGGAAGGAATATTGTTGGCCAAATTCCAACTCAAGTCACATTATATAACTATCGTTGCATTTTCTCGGTCTTCAGCCTTGAAAATATATCTCAAACTATTTATTTTCAAGTATTTTACTTTTAATGAAGGCCATTTTTCAAAATAGTTATGCAACAAATGCTGTATGAAGACTTGAGTTCTTTGTATCCTCTGCATTGACCATGGATTGCGCTTAGAGTGAATCTGCGGACTACAGTCTAAGTAAGCATTGCTGCGTTCAAGATAATAGAGATGAGCTATAATACATTTGCGTTTAACAGTTCTAGTTGAAATGGGCGTTAGTGATGATAATGCACTCGTTGGGACTCCTGGGAGTAGGGCTGCGCCGAGTAACTCGAGTAACGAGAATACTCGACTCCAAATTGGAGTCGAGTAATTTTGTTGGAGTCGAGTACTCGCATAGAATAACTAAATATGGAATAGAATAGATAAATAAAGAATAACCAAAGAATTTCATTAAAATTTGGCCTACTGTTATTTGTTACAAATAATTATTAATCAGTCTTATTTAGGTTATCCTTAATCGTTATGCCCCAGTTAGTTCAGATGTTGCCCGCAGTGGGCCAAGTCTAGTGTGGACCTCACATTTTTTGCCAGTACCGGTAAAATAGTTTCTGTTCTGTAACTTATGTTATACTACACGTGAATACGCTTGAATATCTGAAGAAATTGATATGTAACTGTATCTAGTGTTCTGCTTTGGTTAAATGAGGTCCATGAGGCAAATAATAAGCATTATGTGACGTGTAACGTTTGCAAATCATGTATTTCGGGTTTTACGCGAGTACTCGAGTACTCGCTAAGCTACTCGACTCCTACTCGACTCCTAAACTACTTGGTTAGCGCAGCCCTACCTGGGAGTCGTTGTTGGTCATTGGGGACACAGTGTTGCCACTGGGCATACTTGAAATACCCCCCTAAAATCTGTAAATAAAAACAGTCCTTGAGGGAAGTTTTGAGGGAGAAAATCTGTCACTATTTCGGAAAATTGTCCACTTGAAAATATCAAAAGATTGAATACACTGCGTATGCAGCAAATGAAATTCTAAGTTCACGTTCATTGACAAATGAATTTCTGCATTCCCTGTGTCATGACTGCATACGCATTTTTAAAATATGAGATCCATCAAGTATTAATGACCTATGTCTAAGTACTTGTGTAAAGTGGAAAGACGTTATTATGTGGGTTATATTATATTATATAGTCTGTAAATTTGACCCATGGCTCAAGATTTGAATCTAATATTACCCTAAATTTTGGGCAGCTGGACTCTGCAACAGACCATGCTAGAGAGATATTGACCATGAAAACATTTACCAGTTATGTTTTGGGACTGTCCATTAATTATGTCAACAATTTTTGGACAATTTTTGACCCCCTCCCTTTTGTCAACAACTGTCAACTTTCAGTGGCTCCTCCTATAATTATGTCAAAAACTTTTGACCACCCCCCCAAGATAAGTGACGGATCCCACAAAAAAGTTTTGAAGGCTATTATTTTTGTGCCGTGATGATCAATCCCTCTTTTTGCTCATCAAATGTCAAAGTGATTGCTTTTTTGTTTGTCAGGCTTTTCTTCCTTGTAATAAATAGTAGACCTATTACATAAAGTCCTAGTTTTTTGATTATCTGTAAAAAGTGAAATGGTTGAAGCCAACTTCTCTTGACCCCCCTCCCCTGTCAACAAACTTGTTCAAACCCTCCACCCTATTTTGTTGTCGTAATTGATGGACAGCCTTTATGAGGCTGCCAACATGCGGTCATATCGTCAGGAAGATAGGGTCCGAATCTCAAGATTTTAATCTATAACATTGTCTTAATTTTTCCAGCTGGGCGGACCCAGACCCCGCTCAGAGAACTCACGACAGAACTAGAAATATCGGTGTGCAGAAGCCTTGGTGCCCTCCCCTATTTCGAAACTTTGGCTGCGCCATTGACTTTACTCAGACCCTCTCCGACATCTTTGAATTCTCCTTGAAACACGAAGGACTTCATATGACACACATTAAAATGTCTCTGTTTTAAACAGGGCGGGCAAAATTCACGCACGGACTTGACGCACACGTCACGGACGGGAGGGTGACCGACAGTCACTGGAGTTGACGGTCTTTTCTACTTGACGGCATCAAATCATGAAACGCGGAAACAAAAGTTCGTCAATAAAACTGTACGGAGAGATCGACAGAGGGACGCCGTCTCTCGTGCACAAAAGTCCAACGAAGCTGTGTCACTGTGAGAAGGGATGGGTGGGTGGGTGGGTAAGGGTGGTGTGCCAAGAACCGGTTTCAATATAAGGGCTGAGATAGAAACGTAAATCGATTGAATTGTGGCATTGAATTGCAAATGAATCCAACGGGGGAAGTCAATGGAAACAAACGTAGAGACAGAGACAGAGACAGAGAGAGAGAGAGAGACAGACAGACAGACAGACAGACAGAGACACAGAGAGAGAGAGAGAGAGAGAGAGAGAGAGAGAGAGAGGCGAGCGAGAGAGAGCCAGAGAGAGAGAGAGAGAGAGAGAGAGAGAGAGAGAGAGAGAGAGAGAGAGACAGAGAGAGACAGAGAGAGACAGAGAGAGACAGAGAGAGACAGAGACAGAGACAGAGACAGAGACAGAGACAGAGACAGAGACAGAGACAGAGACAGAGACAGAGACAGAGACAGAGACAGAGACAGAGACAGAGACAGAGACAGAGATAGACAGAGATATAGACTCTGCCTTCAGTTCAAGAACAGCCGATGTTTCGCATTGAATCTTGACTTTCGATTTTCACTGGGCCTATAACATAATGAGCTCAGCTTCGTTTTGAATTAACATTGTAAACACGTAAAGCGTTCAAATTCACTGGAATTGTTCTCCGCTATTAATAGCAACTCGTCGCTATCATTTCAGATTTCAAACAACGAAGCCAAACTTAAATGAGAATTGCAATCTCAATATCATATTTTTCTACAAATGTTCTTCAGATTCCAGGGAAATTGAGGGAATGACCAACGGAGAGCTAAACTATCAAGGGGTGTATTTCTCAAGAGATAGTTTCATCCATTAATCCATTAACAGATTTACTTTTCTACGCTGTGTCCGGAAAAAGTATATCTAGGCCCCTATTCAAATTATATTATTCAAGCTATCTGTTTCATCCGCGGATAACGCTAACCTTAGACAAACGAGCGAGAGAGAGACACACGCAGACAGAGACAGAGACAGACAGTGGCAGCGAAGGGCAAATAGTAATCGGTACTCAAACGGACTTTCGCAGACCCAAAACGGAATTGACTCTCTCTGCCTCTCTCTCTCCCTCTCTCTACCCCTCTCTCTTTCTCTGCCTCTCTCTCCCTATCTGTCTCTCTCTCCCTCTCTCCCTCTCTCTCCTATTTTGAGAATTGTCACAGTGATAGGTTGCACAGTGCGGCAGTGGCGGCTCCAACATTTGGCAAGTGGGGGGGGGGTTGGAGTGGCAACTTCTAAACAGGGATCCAACAATTTTCAAAACCCAGCACAGAATGCGTGTAACCGGGACCACTGAGGGGCGGGAGCGCGGCCCCTCGGGCCCCCTGTGGTGTGGTGATGACGGTGACTATGGTTACGGCGACTAAGATGATGACAGATCCTCATCAGTGCCAATCACCTAAGCAGGTGGCCTTCGACAAATGAGTCAATGCGTCCGGATATTAGGCCGGGCACTCTGATGCTCCAGTGGTTCACGCTGATCACGTGACCACGTCGGATCGAATAGAAATCGATCTCTCGAGTTCAGTAAATCGCCGATATTCATCGATTTCGACATTCAAGTGTTGAAGATTGAACGAGTCTTGGCAAACATTAGAGTCCGTAAGTTAAGAAAATGAGAGGGAAATATTGAATGCATACACACACAGATATATATATATATATATATTTATATATTTATATATGGCCTTTATATATAGTGCATATATATACAGTGTAGGCCTATATATAAAATTATATAGGCCTATACAATATATATATATATATATATATATATATATATATATATATATATATATACAGTGCCAGGCCCGTCGGCCCGTCGAGAGAAATGCTGGGCCCCTAGAATATATAATATATATAGATGTAGAATATTATATATATATATATATGCATATATATATATATATATATATATATATTCCAAGGGCCCTGGCATTCTCTCGAAGGGCCGACAGGGTCTGGCACTATATATATATATATGTATATATATATATATAATTATATACAGGGCCGGCCTTAGGTTTTGCGGGGCCCCAGGCGAGACCATTAATCGGGGCCCTTCAGCGTACGCAAAAATCGTGACAAGCAAAAAAGGTAGCCTAATCATCGACAATCGGCAATCGCGGTTCCTTCAACCCTTCAAAGGCTTTGTGCGGGGGCATATATATATATATATATATATATATATATATATATATATATATATATATATTATGTGATATATAAACAGACAAAGACCTGTATAGGAAGTCTGTTTTGGTGATCTGATCTAATATCTGATCTGGTCTGTTACTCTGTCATTCTGAAATGTATAGTGTAGATCTCTGTACTCGTTTGGCTATTTTTTAATCAAACTAAACTGTTGACGGGAGAGAGATAACGTTACGTCAAGAAATTATTAATTCGCCGGAGAGAAGGCTTTCAAGTTTCTCTGGCGGATGAATTAATAATTAATCATTTATTACGACGGATTCTCAATTTCACTCAGCAGGGGTCGCTTCACTGACAGACAGTGGACCACCTTCGAGTCAACTCAGTTGAATATATATATATATATATATATATATATATATATATATATATATATATATATATATATATATATATATATATATATATTAACTGAGTCAACTCAGTTGGTAAAAAGCCAATCGGTTCTCAGAAATGTACGCTGATCGCCTGTTTTAGGCGTTGAACTACATTTACAGAAAAACCACCAATCTATCGGAGAATAAGACAATGCTGCTATGGCCAATCTCAGTATATGAAATCCAAAACGTTCTCATACAGCAGGATCTGTTGAATGTATCTAGGCCAAGAGCCTAGAGGCAACACTCAGTTCTTCATCCTGGAGTCTCTTTCATCGTTTTGCTCGATCATAGAATAACCGAATATTTTGCGCGTTTCTTTCCAGTTGGTACTTCTTCAGAGGTTCCTCTTTGGTAGCCCATCTCGCTGTTTCCTCTGGAAAGAACTTGATCTTTCGCTAATGGACTTGGAGTAACCTCAATTGTCACATTTAGTTATTGAAACTGGCGCTACAGAAGTGCATCATCGTTAACGCCGGCCATCGTCATCGCCATCCATATTATTATTATTATTATTATTATTATTATTATTATTATTATTATTATTATTATTATTATTATTATTATTATTATTATTATTATTATTATTATTATTATTATTATTATTATTATTATTATTATTATTATTATTATTATTATGATCATCATCATCATCATCATCATCATCATCATCATCATCATCATCGTTTTTGGTTTAGTCTGGTTCAGATCTGACGAAATAACTTCTGTAAGCTGAAAATTTTCTTGGGTTTTAAATGATGAGCAAAATTTCCATCCGCAAAATGTAGATTTCCATGTATAAACCTTGTCGGTCTTGCATCTTTTCATTTTCCATTGCATTCTGCCAACGTATTTTATTTGCGTGTTACAATTCTGTGATCACAATTTCAAAGGTCTCCGGATGTTTCTGTCTTTCGGTCAGTTGACTGTCAATGGTTGGTTTGAAGGTGCATGCGAATAACATTAACACGAAGCGTTACTTGAACATAAACTCGACATTATTATTATTTTTTATTTATTAAACTGACAATTTCTTGTGTGCCATTACTGCCATATTACCAAATGTCAGGAGCAAGGGCACATTACAGAGTCCAGTTATAGGCCTACAAATACAATTAAGTAAGGCCTACAAATACAATTAAGTAACAGTAATCATATAAAATATAAAATATGATGTCGTTGTTGTTTGCCAGATGTTGCCAACTGCCGTGCCGCTGACAACGCGTACTCTGCCGGGACTGTCGACCGCTGCCAGCAGACGAAGCAACGTCGCCCTGACGGAGGAGGAGGACGCCGCGTCTCGACCGCACCTCGACCGCCGCACCCTCCAGCGACCGAGCTTCCTCCTCGACATCTACACGGCGAAGCGAAGTCAGGCGGACACGACGCAGAGGGTCCTCAGGAAGCGAATGAGTCTGAGATCGCGACAGAGACAGGAAGACATCGACGAGGATCGTCGAGGAGGAGGAGGAGCGACGGAGCGGCGCCGATGGAGACGGGATCTCGCTCCGTCTAACGGCGGCGGCGGGGGAGGGACTCTACCGCCGGTCATCGATAAGGCTGGGAAGAGGAAGAACCAGGTCGACGCTGGTGCGATGAAGTCGCTTCCTAAGCTGATCCAACTGAACGAATGGACGAAATCCTCGGATAAAACGGTCGACGAACTTGTCTACGCAAGGTTTCTGTTGAACGAAAACAGAGGAGAAACAAGGAGGAAAGTTCAGAACGAAGACAATCGCCTAGAAACCAACAGAGACGCCAAACAAGGAAATCGTTTTCGTTTTGAGGAACTCCACAGTAAGGACAACAGCAGAGGACTTCCGGTGGTAAGAAAGTTCGACGCCTCGGACAGCGAGCGAAGTGGACGACTGGGAAAGACAGGAGAAGATCCGCCGGACAGGGACGAAGAAGAGGTCGACGCTCGCAAGAACCGTTTCTCCGCCAGCAGTGTCCGTTGGAAGCCGTCGAACGGACTCTGGTACCGGTCGGAAGTGGAAAATGCTCAGCAGCCGAGTTCCGTCGACGCGGCGGCGGCGGCCGGAAGGCGCCGCTTCGACCGGGGAAAGGGACTCGTCGGCGGACGATGGGAGAAATCGTCAACGGCCGACGGAAACAAGGAGCAGAGGCGGGCGATGTTGACTCTACTCGAAGGCAGACTTCGCTCCGTTAATAAGTCCCCGGAGGTCACCAACGGCTGCCTTCATCCGATGGACCCCTCCGGGACCAGTGGGGCTCCGGCGGCGAGAGACCTCGACCGCCCTCGCCTCCGGCACTCCGGCGAAGGCGGCGAAGGCAGAGAGGACGCCGCCGCCGCCGCCGGCGACGACGCTGACGTTCGGCGCTACATCAGGGACAACGACCTGATGCCACCGGAGAAGGAAGACTGGATCAGGGAGTGGCTGAGGACCGTCAGTCCGTCGATGAGGGACGAAGTTCTTGATCTTCACATCTTAGAAGTGGACGAGACTGAAGCCACGCGGACGTGAAATATGTGCCCATAGAATTACACTGTACACTATACGCTGTTACAGTGGCGTAGCCAGAGGGTTTGGGGGTTAAACCCCTCCCCTGGCTGCCGAAAAATAATTTTTGTATGAGTTTCTATGCATTTTTAATTTTGGGACGTGATTTTGGGGGTCAAGACCCAGAGGCGTCATTTGGGGCTGGGACTGGGGGCGTGGCCCCAAGGAAATGAAAATATTAATTTCTAATGTATTAATGTGCAAAAAACAGGGACGTCATTTGGAATTGGGGGGCATGTTTGTGTTATGTGCTTGATGTCGAGCAAAATCTGAAGTAGCTAATCGTAAAAAGGACTGACAAGCAAAAAAAAGGTCGTCAACTTTTTTGGAAACTCAAACTCGTCAGGTCGAAAAATCGCAAAAAATTGGAAAAAATTGAAAAATTGCAAAAAAAATTTTTCTCGCCCCCCCAAGAAAAGTGTGAAATGACGCCACTGTCAAGACCCCTCCCTTGGCTACTTGGTTATAGAATGTAATGTGGTGTAAGAGGCGATGACCTTTTTTGCTTGTCAAAAATTTTTCGAAGTTGGTCACGGTCAAATCCAAAAACCAAACCCCCTTCCGGAAATCCTGGCTACGCCACTGCACTGTTACATAACAGTATAGACATTTACTGTATTGGCATTTGCAGACAAATCTACTTTCTGTTACGACCATTAGTGTCTACACCTGGAACTATAGATAGAGTACGAGTCAGCAATATCTGTTGCAACGTAATTTGAGATCTCATTAACATCGATGCAATTTATCATAGAAACTTTTGAATGGTTCGAAACAATTGAACGCTTTAGTAGAAAATGAGTCTCACGGACATTCTCGTTTTCCGCATAAATAACATCACATCGTTGTCTTACACATTGATGTTGATTTGGACTTGTCCAATTTCTGGCTTCTTTGGCCCCACGTAATAAATGCCATTGGCACGCTACGCCTCTGGCTAAGCCCTGGCACTATCAGTCCATCGCTCTCTGTCTCTCTGTCTCTCTCTCTCTGTCTCTCTGTCTCTCTGTCTGTCTCTCTCTCTGTCTCTCTCTGTCTCTCTCTGTGTCTGTCTGTCTGTATGTATGTCTGTCTGTCTCTCTCTTTCTCTCTCTTTCTCTCTCTCTCTCTCTCTCTCTCTCTCTCTCTCTCTCTCTCTCTCTCTCTCCTGGTACAGAGAATTTGATATAAACTCGCCAGGCTACAGTCAATCCTCAACGCTTCATCTCGTTTGATCTTCAGGGTGCGTTGGTGCGACCACGTGACCTCTCTACTTCGGGACAAGCTGCATTGGTTACGGGCCCCAGAGTGTATCGTGTTTAAGCGCTATTCGTTGACGTTCCGCGTTCTACACGATCCATTCTGCCCGGAATACCTCGCGACGCTCGTTCGAAGGTCGGTGTGGAGCGATCGACGGCTGCACCTTCGTTCCAGTAGCCGAATCCAACTGTACGTTCCACCTCCGACGAAGACTGTCAAGTTCTGGGAACGCCCATTCTCGCGCGGAAATCTCTTCCTTTGGAATTCCTTGCCGGACAGCATGTCGTCAGCCACTTCCTTTGGAGAGTTTGCGAACAAACTAAAGACGTAGGCCTATTTATTTAATATCTCGTTTCCACGTTCCTTGTAAGTTGTAAAGCACTCTTGACTTTGGCCTTTGCTCTGTTACGGCGCTATATAAATTGTCATGAACAATAACAATAAAGGCTCCTTGCAGTAGCTAGTGGCAGGCTGGCAGCCATTTGAATCAATGATTGACAATTCGGTGTGGATGTAAGGCTGTGCATTTAATTATAATACAGTAACATGTCGTTACCATTCAGGCTTGGAATCCATTCTTGAAAAAAGATATAGAACTTTTAGAAAAAGTGCAAAGACGAGCAACGAAGATGGTCAATGGGTGCCATAATTTAAACTACGAAAAAAGACTTCAATATTGTGGACTGACAACATTAGAAAGGAGAAGAGAGAGAGGGGATTTGATAGAAACATACAAAATAATGACTGGGAAAGTAGATGTGCCATATGATCGATTCTTTACATTGGCACACTATAGCAGCACAAGAGGCCACAAGTGCAAATTGTTTAAGCAGAGGGTTGGTCCAAGAAAGAAAAACTTTTTTAGTGCAAGGGTTGTGGACAAATGGAACAGTTTGGACGAGGTGGGAGTGACAGTTGAAACAGTAAACGGATTCAAAGGCTATCTAGATAAACTAGGTTATTGATTGTAGATGGTTACATCAGTGGTTTTCACACAGGCTTACTTAGCCTCCTAAACCACTTAAAATCACATTATTATTATTATTATTATTATTATTATTATTATTATTATTATTATTATTATTATGTTTGAGGCCCAAGTCTTACCCTTGAATATACAGACCTAATTACTGTAAGTTAGTAAGATGCGTTAACATTGAGAAATAAAGAGGAGTTTTAAGTGTCGAAAGCGGAGAGAAACCCGCAAATTGTCTAAAAAGGAAACAATTTGAGATGATTAGAAACGGCGACAGATGTCGAGAATCGCAGATCCTTCTGTTCCAAGCGTTGAATGTAATCGGAAGACGTCGTTTAGAATGGAATTTATATCCGATAACAGTAGCCGCTGCTTTCGTAGAAACCAGAGCAACATCTCGAACAGCCCCTGGGGAAAAAACAAACCACGATTCACCCGTACTGATCAGGCCAGTGTTTATTCTAGCCACCTAGACATTGAGGGGATTTTAACATTGGGGGGACAGACATTGGGGAGGTCATACTACTTGCCAAAATGTCCTTTTTGGGGTGAAATTTCAAACTTTGGGGGGATTCCCCCAGAGAAGATGTAGAATAAACACTGGATCAGACGCTTAAAACGATTGTCTCTGAACAATCAATTCAATTTGAAACATCAGTCAACTTCTTCATTCTTTTTCATGATCAGGGCAACCCGATGATACATTGGAATCTAGCGGTTTAAGGAGATAAACAATCAAACAAACAAACAAAGAAATCAAAATAGTAGTCAACACCAAAGTCTCCTTACTCTCCCAGTTAAACTTTTCTACATAATTAACCGGATATATAGAAGTCCTGTTCCGCCTCGCTGTTTTCCACTCTGACTGATCTCTGGAATTGATCTGATTCTTAGCGGATGGATTTAAAAGTCCATCGATTGATACATTCCAGTATAACTGGTGCTATAAAAGTGCACAGCTCAGTTATTAAATTTCACATTCAGCGTATGTTAAACAAAAGCCTTCAAAAGAATAGTCTATGAAAAACAACAGCGTGAATTAAAGTGGCTTAGGAGGTATTCATGTTTGTGTGAAAGACACTAGGGGCGCTAACGGGGCTCGAACGCGCTTCGTCTTCCTGTCGCTCCAGCACGTAACCCACTCTGCCAACTTCCGCCCCTGTCATCTTCCTCCCCTAATGTGATGTAATATAATTATCATCATCGTCGTCGTCGTCATTATCGTCATCATCATCATCGTCGTTCTCATCAACGTGACTTACCATGATGCTGAGCAAGGACAGACTTGTGCATTGCAGATTCTTCGTTCTTGACCAACTCTAAAGAGTAGCAGCAAAAAGGTTAAACATGAAAAGCAATGCAGCGCTTTGAAACGCCAAACAGCAGCTCAGTTATTTTGTTCTCCTGTCATTTTGTTTTCCCGTCATTTTGTTTTCCCGTCATTTTGTAATCGCATCGGATGCAATCATAATCAGTCGTATATAAAGCTGTGAAGAATCTGAAGGTAGAGCTGTTCGTTGAAGAGAACTCGTTTGTTCCAAATACATTTTTTCGGGGCGACGCCTCTGAATAGTCTCTCTACTCACGTGATGTATTGATTGTTGCCGCCGCAAATGTCGTAATTGTAGCGAACTTGAAAACCAAAGGAACCGCAACTGGCGCTACAGGAACTCCACGGACCCCATCCGGGCACTGAAACCCCCCAACGCAAACAACAGCAAGATTAACACCAAGTAATTTATCCGACGATTCATTTTGATTCAGCGAAACTCTAACAGTAAGAATGAAAAGCTTTCTAATTATATTATTAATCAGCCTCAAGAGCTTTAAAATGATAGTCGCAGATGCTAATTCTTAAATGATTTTCAAAAGGTTGAACAGAATTTGGCGATTTTCGGCTTAGAGGTCATAATGGAAAGAAATGCAGAGCTTGAGATAAATCTCCTAATTATTCAGAATTGCGTTTGAGTCTTCACTGAACCCGGAATGCGTGACATTCTTAAGCGAATGCTAGCGTCCACAACAGTTTGGTATTAGGGGCCTAAATACATTTTCACTCTATCGTGTTGAGAAATTTGATTGAAATTAGATTAAGGTGAAGAAAATGGCGGAAATGTTAATTTCCGAAGAGCAGAGTTTACTGACCGACGCACTGTTGTCCTCCCTCAACGGAAACCATCCGAGCGTTGCCTGAACACGACAGAATAAGGCACGCAACGTTCACGTAATCCACTCTGAAAACAACGCAGACATTGCATGACTGCAGCTAACCGATAGAATTTTCTCTCGGAGGAGGAGGAGGAGGCGGAGGACTTATTGTTTCGTTATTTGCCTGTTATTTTACTCTATAGATGATCAGAGATAAAGGGCGAGAGATAAAGGCTCACCTTTGCGTCCAGCAACAGCCTTGAAATACGAATGTGATGACTTTGTTGACACAGGTGGTCGGAGGATTGGTGGGCCTGGAACAGGGCGGATACAGGACACCTGGATTACCGTTTGCACCACCACAACCTGTCACGGAATCACAATTAATTTATCAGTTATTTGTTGCGAATTTCATGAAAATGACCTTGCTAAAGAACAAAAGAACAAAACCACACTGTGACACGGACCCGTAGGAAGTGGGGGGTGCATCGTGCACACCCTGGAAAAAATTAGAGGGCGCGCTGCACCCCTTGGAAGATGAAGCTGTTTTTTTTGCTTGTCAGGATTGTTGTAACGCAGATTAAGAAAGGATAATGACCTTTTTTGCCTGTCAGGTTTTGTTTTTTAATGGTAAATGGAAATTTTTAGCTACGCCCCTGATAATCTGCACCCCTGGTAAAAATTCGTTCTGACGTGCCTGAAGCCACAGCCTTTAGCATCTGCAATCGAACAGAATTTCGGGCAATTTCCTCTCTGACTCCAAAAATCGTCTATTTCCAAAATTATCGAAAAGCAGCATATCTGATTTTCAAATTATTCTTGGACTGAACTCTTGCCTGCGATTACGATGCACGGTCGACCCCAACTAGACTTAAATCGCCCATTTTTACCAGACAACCCAAGGGGAGCTTTGTGTGTGGGGGGAGGGGGTAGGCAGTGGCGTAGCGTGACTTTTGGGGGCCCGGGGGCATCTTTGACATGGGGCCCCAGAGTTTCGAGCTGACGAGCAAAAAAACGTTATCGTCTCCACCTTTTTAACCCTGACAAGCAAAAAAAGTTTAAGTTAGGGTTAACCCTAACCCTAGCTTAGACCCCTCTTCGGCCCCCCCGCCCGGGGCCCGGGGGCTGTCAACAAAGTGCCCCCCCCCCGCCTCCCTAGTTACGCCACTGGGGTAGGGTAGGGGAAACAGTCGTTTGCATTGACCTGGATTGGGCGCTGGCGACGTTGGACATCGAGCGTTCAGTACATATTGCGTGATGTCCGACTGTGCGTATCGCTGGTTGAGGTTCGCTTGGTTCGTGTGAACCCAGCATTCGACCGGGTTCGCCGCTGAGTTGAAGTCGACGGCGACGCAGTTGGTGTCCGCGGCGCAGCGGTTGAGGCAGTCGGGCAGCAGCATCGGCTGCGTCGTCTTCGAGGCGCCCACCGAATGGCTGTTGTTGTAGATCAACCACGAATTCTGACAGGCGCCAGATGGCGGAGTCGTCGACTGAACGGCAGTATCTGTTGTTAAAGGAATGAAGCAGTCAAACACAGATACAAGTAGGGATCTTAACAAGGACTGACTCCACCTTCCCCCCCCCCACCCCAGAGCACAAGGACCACTAGGACTGACCTCCAAGGACAAGGACTTCAATTATATTATTGGATCTTAAAAAAAGAGTCCTTAAGGACAAGGACAAGGGTTAGCATCACTCGATTCAGCTTCAGATTTTTCAGAAATTAATCCATGAATAAATATGCATTGCCTACTTGATTGATTGATTGATTGATTGATTGATTGATTGATTGATTGATTGATCGTACCTGATTGACAGTTGCGAGTGAAAGTGTACTGTACGACGTCTTTGTTGCTGAATTTGTTGATTAGTTTCGAAGTGTCGGAATAGATCCAGCATTCCTGCGGAGAGGTTGTCGTCACGACGTCCACCCCGGCGCAGCTGGCCGTCGACAGACAGAAGTTGGCGCAGTCCGCCTCCGTCAGAATGCTGTCGTTCTTCGTCGACCCAGACGACTGGACGCCCGTCTGACGATCCGTCGTCGTCGGGCAGACGGTCGGACCGAAGCTGAACGTTTGCCCTACGGCTGCAACAGACGGTCATCAAGCATGCAGTGGCGGCTCCACATGGAGAGCCCGGGGGTATTGATTGCTTCGTCCCTCTGTTGGAACGGGATACGGACAACTCGTCCTCAGTAATTCGCCCCCGACAAATTTGTATCGAATTTAAAGAAAGTGGCTTAGAAGTGTAGTATTTTCTTAATGCTATCTAGAGATCCGGAGCTACAGTGTAGATATGGTCAACATTTAAAGTCAATATACGGATGATGGCTACAGAGCAAAATTATAAGCAATTATCCCGCGTAAATAGTCATTCAGAGTGCGAATTGCTGGGGACGAAATTTCCGCAAAACGTTTTAATTTGGGGGACGAATTTTCGGAAGCGAGTTACTGGGGCAAGTTTTCCGGGGGCTAGTTACTGGGGACGATTTGTCCGCAAACCTGTTGGAACCCAATACTTACTACCGCATACCTATCAACAAATGGTTGGCCTCCGTACTAGATTAAACACTGATCATAGCCATCATCGAAGGACACAGATGAGGGCGCTATAGAAGACCCTGAGTTTGTATCGCTATCTTCGAAACCTTGACCAGCCTTCTAAGGGTCGAAACTGCTCAGCTAATTGTTAAAACCTACTAAATTAGTACAAATCCAACAAATCAAGGTACGAAAACCCTAGCAATTGGTTCATGAAACTGATCCCAAAATTACTGGAATTTGAGTCGGAAAATGAGTTAACCTGCATACTCTAATTTGAACCTACTTGTAGTGGTAGTTGAAGCGGGGGTTGTGGTAGTGGTTGTTGTTGTTGTTGTTGAAGTAGATGTACTTGTAGACGTGCTTGTGGACGTACTGGTAGAAGTGCTGGTTGAAGTGGCGGTTGTGACGGCAGACGAAGTGTTGCAGTTGTTGATGTACTGGTTGATCACCTGGTTCATGGCTTTATACAGCAGTGTATTGGGACTCTGGTGTTCCCAGCATTCGGTTAACGAAGGATCGCTCGAAGTGACGTAGTCGACTCCGGCGCATCCGACGCTCAGACAATGGCCGAGGCAGTCGTTGACAGTCATGCCGGACCCCGCATGCGTCCCTCCTGGCGACTGGGTCATGTCGAGTCTTGTGAAGCACGCTTGAGCGGGACCTAAAATGGACAGAGAATCCACCGAGGAAACTTTTAATGAAACTCAATGCAAATGACTAAATAGTAGTAGTGGTAGTCTAGTCGAGTGTATTAATTTAATTATTTAATTCAACTAATTAAAATCATCACTGGACTCAGTTTAAGTAAGGAAAACGAGCGACTGATTCGCAGAGGAGTTGAACAAACAGCACAGCAAATTTCAGTGACTATCGCGATATGACAAAAAATCCAAAAAAGTCATGCATGGATGACCATTGGAAAGACACGCCTGCCATTTTTAGCAACACAACGTCTTGGCTACACATATTAGGCTATATCTGCTGCATAGCGTAATTTAATAATAATAATAATAATAATAATAATAGTAGTAGTAGTAGTAGTAGTAGTAGTAGTAGTAGTAAGGGTAGTAGGGGTAATAATAATAATAATAATAATAATAATAATAAGTAATAGTAGTAGTAGTAGTAGTAGTAGTAGTAGCAGCAGTAGTGGCAGCAGCAGCAGCAGGCAGCAGCAGCAGCAGGGTGGCAGCAGTGGTAGCAGTAGTAGGGGCAGTAATGCAGTAGCAGTAGTAGTAGTAGTAGCAGTAGCAGTAGCAGTAGCAGTAGTAGTAGTAGTAGCAGGCAGTAATAGTAGTAGTAGGGGTAGTAAAAGTAGTGGTAGTAGTAGTAGTAGTAGTAGTAGTAGTAATAATAATAATAATAATAATAATAATAATAATAATAATAATAATAATAGCCATGCACTTTTATAGCATCAGTCATAATACTATAGAGGCGTCAATTGCTGAGTTCAGTGCGTAATTTGCATCAATTGTATATGGTTAACAGTGGTGAGTAGATTATTTAGTGTTTATTAATAGACTGGGATTGGAACCTGTTGTTTGCGATGTCGTTGAGGTTGTTGTTGTTGTCGTAGTAGTTGCAACGGGTGTTGTTGTCAGCGTCGTAGTAGTTGAAGTGGTTGTCGGTGTTGTCATCGCAGTCGTTGTCGTTGTCGGTGACAGTGTTGTCGTTGCCGTAGTTGGATTGGTTGTCGGTAATGATGCGACTGTCGTCGTTGTCGTTGTCGTTGTCGTTGTCTCTGACGTGTTGCACCTGTCTAAGATCCTATATTCGACGACACCTTGCGCTTGATTGTTAAGAGGGGAAGCAGGTGCGATGGTCAGGAGGAAGCAGCGAGGGTACTTCGTCGAATCGATCGACGAGTAGTCGAGGTCGACGGCGTTGCATGTGGCGGTCATTTCGCAGGTGGCCATGCAACCGTCTTTGGACAGCGGCCCCTTCGCCTCCGTTCCACCGTAGGTCAACGTATTCGTCATAGGGCCAGACCAGGTCACGGTACAAGGGTCTGGAAGAAAATTTACATCTGCCGTTATTTTCTGTTTTACAGTACGTTGTATAGGCTTATCGGTGTTGACAAAATTTGAAGCAACTTCTACCTTCTGCGTCTTATCTCGGGTTGAATTGAAGTCAACTTCGTGAAAATGTTAACCTTAAAGATCACGGAATCGAGTCTTCTAAATTTCGGAGTTTCGGGACTCGAAAAAGTGCTAAAGATCACATTCAGGATCTATTCCAAAAAGGGATTGTTTGAACGGCTTGTTCGCCGTTGGTGAGACAAAGTACAGTTAGAGTTAGAGTTACAATTACAGTTAGAGTTACAGTTAGAGTTACAGTGAGACAAAGTACAATTAGAGCAAATAAGGTGATTTATGAAGAGGTTAAACTCCGAATGCAATAGAAAGATTCTGTGACCAAACATGAGTCAGACACAATAGCGCATTAAATCTAGCGTACGCTGCAAGCAACGACTAGGCTTATTCGCTTAGATTTAGGGCGTCAAACTCATTTCATGTCGCGAGCCACATAAAAGCCCTTGTGGTTGTCGAGAGGGAGATTTTTGCATCACATTAACACGAACTACAGTAGGCCTATTACACAATACAGTACATAAAAATTGCTTCAAAATTTTTTATTTGATTTCAATCGTATGTAAATATTTAAGTTTTATATATGCAATTCCCGATTTTCGTTATAGTACTTTTTGAACACGCCATAAATAAATTAACTTTGATTAAACATAAAGTTTTTTCTTGCATTCAGCCACATACACGCGGGTCGGATGCAAAGCTTTCGCGGGCCGTATCCGGCCCTCGGTCGTATGTTTGACACCCCTGACCTAGATATACTTAATTCAATGATAGAATGATAGAAAAGACAAAAGAGCTGACAGAAAGACAGACAGACAGAATGTATTTATTTGACAGTAACAGGCAAAGACAAGAGAACAAGAGAAAAGGAGTCAAGATCAACGGAGAAATGGTAAACAACCTGAGATTCGCAGACGACATAGACCTAATAGAAGAAGACATTAAAAGCTTACAAGAAAGCCTCAATAGTGTGGTAGAAGTTGCAGAGCCTATGCATGGGATTGAGGGTAAACACAGAAAAAACAAAAACAATGGTGTTTGGACAACAAGAGGACATGGAAACCATAATAGTAAATGGAGAAAAAATCAAACACGTAACAGAATTTGAATACCTCGGAAGCCTGCTGACATGGGATAACGACTGCAGCCAGGAGATAAGAAGAATAGCAAAAGCAACAGGAGCAATGGAAGGGTTTTAAACAATATGGAAAAGCAAGGTAATGAAAGTCGAGACAAAACTGGAAATACTAAGAACGTGCATTTTTAGTGTATTACTATATGCATCGGAAACCTGGACCATAAAGAAGAGGGACAAAGACCGACTACTAGCCTTTGAAATGAAATGCTATAGAAGAATCTTGAACATCAGATGGCAACAGAAAATAAAGAACACAATGGTACGAGAAAGAATTAGGAATAAAACGAACATTATGCAGATAATAATAAGGAGAAAAATGAACTTTTTTGGGCACATATGCAGGATGACAGACAATAGACTGGTGAAGAAGATAATGCTGGGAACAATGGAGGGAGAAAATCGAAGAGGGAGACCAAGAAGAGAGTGGTTGGATGACATCGAAGAATGGGGGAACGCGGAGCTGCAAACACTGATCAGAGCGACACAGGACCGAGAAAGATGGAAACAAATTGTGATTCAGGCTGTCGACACCTACGGGTACAGCACCCATTGGAGCTGGATGATGATGATGAACAGGCAAAGACAGAGGGCAGATGTTATAATCGCTGAGTAATTCTGCTGTCGTATTCTACGAAGACAACCCACATCTCCCCCCCATTCGTCGTCGTCGTCTCAACCAACTAGGGACTCACCCACTTGGAATTGAATTTTGAATCCTCTGTAGTTTTTGTCGGCTGAGGTGAACGACCGAAAGAGTAGCATCATCTGGTTCCCTGTTGACTTAATGGTCTGCGCCAACGGAGCTTTACCACAGAACCTTTAAAGAAGAAACATTTTTCTATTTTGTTTTGCAAATTTGCACCCAATCACCCCGTATTAAAGAATTTAAAGTGGCTGATTTATGCCCGCTGTAACTCTTTGCTCTACTCTCTTTCTTCTCTTCTCCTTCTCTTCCTTCTTCTTCCTCTTCTTCTTGCTTTTCCTCCTCTTCCTCTTCTCAGACTTCTTCTCCTTCTTCTCCTTCTTCTCCTCCACCTCCTTCATCATCATCATCATCATCATCATCATCATCATCATCATCATCATCTTCTTCTTCTTCTTCTTCTTCTTCTTCCCCTCCTCCTCCTTCATCATCTTCATCGTCGTCATCATCATTTCTTCATCTTCTTCATCGTCATCGTCATCATCATCATCATCATCATCATCATCATCCTCCTCTCCTCCTCCTCCTCCTTCTTCTCATCCTCCTTCTTCTTCCCCTCCTCCTCCTCCTCCTCCTCCTCCTTCTTCTTCTTCTCCTTTTTCTTCTTCTTCTCCTTCTCCTTCTCCTCCTCCTCCTTCTTCTTCTCCTTCCTCCTCCTTCTTCTTCTTCTTCTTCTTCTCATTCTCCTTCTCCTTCTCCTTCTTCTTCTCCTCCTCCTCCTCCTCCTCCTCCTCTTCCTTCTTCTTCTTCTTCTTCTTCTTCTTCTTCTTCTTCTTTGTTTTAGTTGTTTCAATTCGCTGACTTTCTCAAAGTCTAAACTTCAAGAGCGACGCAATGGAAGAATCAGACGCTCGAGAGAGAGAGAGAGAGAGAGAGAGAGAGAGAGAGAGACGAGTGGCGCAGATGGACGGCCATCCATCGGATCCTGTACCTTGGCCCGGTTTCGTTGAGACTTCCGTTGAATCGAACTTCGATCCAATGATAGCAGGCGAGGTTCACCTGATAGATCTCAAAGTCCGGAAGAAAGGTGATCGTTACGTGAGAACCAGGAGGTGCCTGAACATATGCGAAGAACGTACACAGCAGAGGATCTCATTATACGCGATCTCTGCTGTGACTTACGCCTAATGTCTGAACATATGCAAAGGAATATCTCTACGAAAGAAAGGTCGCCATCTTTGGGGCCGTCCATAAAGTACGTCATGCTCGAGGGAAGGGGCCTCAGCAAGTGTGAAAGTTTGTGACAGGGAAGGGGTAAGTACCGGCATGACGTCACACTTTCAGCATTAAATAATACCTTAAATATACCTGATAAGAGGTATATAGTAAAAGCGTTTGAGTGGATGCATTTTGCTCGATAACAACTTTTGCCCCACGGTATATACAATTTTATGTCTCAATTACACCCGTTAGTCGGAAGCTAAATATTTGTTTTTGCTGCTGAAAATTGAACGAGAAACTCGAATATATTAAAATAGAAAACCTGGATGAGAAATTTATGGACGACGCTTTAAGGTCGTTCGAGATTTGCGACAGTTTGTGACATGGGAGGCTTAAAAAACTGCCCAAACTAGCGTGGCGTACTTTATGGACGACCCCTTGAAGTCTCATCTCCGTAAGTTTCCAAAATTGCTGAAAAACATTTGCTTCTTCTTCTTCCATTAAATCTTCAGCCATGCAAAGTCGAAGTTGTTAGAAATACAACGCTGTGCTGAGTCTGAAGCACTGGACTGACTTTGTTGAATGCAAGCAATCGACGTTGTGCGTTCGAATGCCCAGATGCTGTTGTCGTCTTACCGTGAGTAGCCACGTGCATTGCTGGCCTGCACTTGGATCGTAATAGCCTGGACTATTGTAACCAGGAGACTCGATGGTGCCGCTCTTCGTTACAGACAGATCGTAGAACTGTTGACCGCATTGACCTGGATGCATCGTCGTCGTCGTCATCATCATCATCATCACCGACAACAACAGCAACAACGACATAATCATCGTCCGAGCAGATACAAGAAATTTCGACGTTGGAAATCAATCAACTCAACAAAGCGGCGAAATCTGTTCTACGCTGAATTTGGCGAATGCGTTTCGCATTCAGAGTCAATGTTATTAGGAGACGTTTTTCATTGTAATATAATGTGAAAAGTTAGGTTAGGGTTAGAGTTAGGGCTAGGGTTAACCCTAACCCTAACTCCAAATTTTTCGATTATGGTCAAGTATGTTGAAAATAATTGTGGACATTATGAAATGTTCCATTATGAATAAAGCAGTAGGCTAAGCGTCTACTTTGCTCAACACCCGAAAAATTAACAAGTTCCAAAAATTTGCTTTGCTGGTCGAAAACACAAGTCGTCGCCGAAATTTCGCGAATTGCGTCCTCTTAAGAATCCAGGTCATCCCGTGTGACAATATCTTATTATATAATTCTCGATGTCTGTCCGTCCGTCTGTCGCGTCTGTCCGTCCGCAACACGGCGGGTATTGCAAGACGCTGTTGTCATTGACAACCAAATATTGTTTAATCAAAACGGAGCGTTTAACGAAGCGTCTTAATTGCAGCTTAAACCTCCGTCCCCCTTCCCTCACCCCTCCCTCTCCCCAATCGCCCAGGCCCCAACCCATTCCCACCCCGGCCCCAAACCCCTTTTCCTTCCGTCTCCCCAACCTTTTCCCTCTCCCCATCCCTCTCCCCCAATCGCCCCCAAACTCCCGTTCCTTCCGTCTCTCCAACCCTTTCCCCATCTCCCCATCCCTCTCCCCAATCGCCCCCAAACCCCTGTTCCCCTTCCGTCTCCAACCCTTTTCCCTCTCCCCATCCCTCTCCCAATCGCCCTGGCCCCAACCCATTCCGGCCCAGGCCCCAAACCCCTGTTCCCCTCCTCTCACATCTCTTTTCCCTCTCCTCATCCCTCTCCCAATCACCCCGGCCCCAACACATTCCGGCTCCGGCCCCAAAAACCCCTTCCCCTCCCCCTCTCCCCATCCCCATTCCCTCTTCCTCTCCCCATCCCTCTCCCAATCGCCCTGGGCCCAACCCATTCCAGCCCCAACCCATTCCCGCCCCGGCCCTAAACCCTGTTCCTTCTTCCCCTCCCTATCCCCTTCCAACTACCCATCCCTCCCCAATCGCCCAGGCCCCAACCCATCAGCGCTCCGCCCTACCCCACCGGCCCCAAACCCCGTTCCCAAACCTACACAACGCTGCTCCGAAAACCCGTACAACCCACCTTCCTACTCACAAACCTCCCTTCCCTCTCCCAATGCCCTGCCCCCCATTATATATATATATATATATATATATATATATATATATATATATTCATTCCTAGCCTCAATACCTATTTTTTATATTTAACCCTCAAAGTGGGGATTAAATTTTCAGACGTCGTCACCGTACTGGGGATTTAATTTTTGGAAAAGCGTTCTCAGAAATGATTGCTGTAACGTTTTAAATTTGCTATATCTCAGGCTATATAGGAGCTAATAAGATGGGGTTTGCACCATTGTTTAGATTGTTTATTCCTCTTTCTAACCGTCCGTGCAAAACAAAAAATGTGAGGGTAGAGTCCACTTTACGGCCTAAAAATTAACCCTCTCCCCGAAAAATTTTTAAAGCCCCCTAGCAAAATATTTTCAGCGGTAACCCCACTTTGGTCAGCGGCAAAGTTCTAAAGGGATGTCAGAGGAACAAAATAAACCAAAAATTTTGAAATCGGTTGACATTTGGCAAAGATCTATCCGTTCTAACCCGATGACCCCAATGTTTGAACATAAGTATTATCGGCGAATTTCGCGAAAGTTTTGAATTCTGAGAAAGTTTCCAATTTTTTTGAATTTGCTACATCTCGGGCTATATAAGAGCTAAGAAGATGAGGTTTGCACCGTTGTTTAGCTATTTTATCCCTCTTTCTAACCCTCTGTGCAAAACAAAAAAGTCCAGCGTTCACGAGCTTTCCGACAATCAAGTGAGAATGAGTAGCAGGCTGTTGCTCGGCGTGAAAAATCAGCACAGCAAACAAGAGAATCAAGCACTGCATGTCGTTCGACACTGCCAAATCATTACACTTACGTTGACTATCAAGTTTCAGAAAATTCATGCGAATAGACGTTAACTCGGTTGAAGGAAAAGGCGGCGAGTTAAGGACAATCAATTGCGCAAAATGCTATTGCATTTGCGCAAAATCGGGTGGTAGAACAGCCAATCTCCCCCGTCATAAAATGCTACTGCATTTGTGCAAATTCGGGTGGTAGAACAGCCAATCTCCCCCGACATAAAATGTTATTGCATTTGCGCAAAATCGGGTGGTAAAACAGCCAATCTCCCTGTCATAAGATGCTATTGCATTTGCACAAAATCGGGTGGTAAAACAGCCAATCTAACCCGTCATTTTTGACGGGTAAACACCTAGTTTCTAAATAAAATTCAGTTGGGTAAATAATTAATCCGGCATTCGGAATTTCTTTCCTTCTTATTCTGCCCACATGCTGATGCACTGCTAATGCTACAGCTGTTGCTGTTGCTGCTGCTGTTGCTGCTGCTGGTGGTGGTGATAGCCTACTGCTGTTTTTGCTCTTGTTGCTTTTTAGCAATCGTATCCTACATTGTTTGAAAAGTTGGAAATAGTTCTGCCAATGGTTGTACCAACATAACCGATACAACGAAGGCGTCTAACTATTTCTCTCAGCAGTGGCGTAGCGAGGCAAAGTGCCGCCCTTCGGGACGAAAACACACTGATGCCCCGCATCTTCATTCAACTTCCGAAAAATCTTGACGAGCAAAAAAAGTGTCTTCGCATGTTTGCACGTATACAGTACTTTTTTAAAATTAAAAACCGAAAACGTCGCCCCGAGGACAAGTGCCGTCTGGGGCGGGCACTTCGCCCCTGCCTCCTCGCTACGCCACTGATTTCTCCCCAAAATAGCGGGGGGTCGCCCTCGACCAGTGGGTGGGGGAGTTAGTCCATAAACTCCTCCCCGCAAATCGAGTACTGTCAATATATCGGTGAGAATCTGACTACCTGAGTCATGCCGAGCGACGTCCTGGCAGCGGTCGGACCATCCGTCGGGACATTTGCAGAGGTTGCAGTTGTTGGGATCGGGATAACCTCCCTGCAGACAGTCGTTCGTAATTCCTGCGCAACTTCCTGAATTGTAAAAAACACCCACAAAAACACAGAATCTACCTCAAAATCAGAGCTTCAAATGCCGAAATAATGTCGAAGTTCGCGACATTTTGTGAAGTATTTTACGGCGTCAAACTTTCGAAAAACTTCTGTGTTCTGAGGTGCGTTTGTATTATAATATAACAAGGTTTAAAGTGGTTCAGTAGGGTCTGCCCTATTGCCATTGCTAAAATAGTAAACCTACTGCAAAGTCGTCAAATAACACTAAACTATTGAAATAACTGAAATACTACTTTTAAAATAACAGAAAAGGTATATATTTCCGAAATATTTCATAGATGTGACAAGCAAATATCAACTGAATCTTTGAATTTAAAAAAAAATTTAGTTTGAAATATTAACTTTAAGAGATGTAGACAAAAAACAATAAAGACTGAACTATGAACGACCAAACGCCAAATATATTCTGAATACAAGATTATACAACTAAAATCGCATAACTAAAATTCCTCTGGTTCTGCCGAGAATTTTCAATGTCATGTTATGTTAAAATGTCAATTTATATAGCGCAATAATCATGACTGAAGGCCAAAGTCAAGAGCACTTTACACACTGTAGTTATAGGTTACGATATCTCATATAAGTGCGTCTTAAGTTTCTTTGCAAACAATTCGTGGTTAGATTCCATAGACACGTTGTTATGTAGGGCGTTCCCGAGGACACGATCAATGACTGTATTCTTCTTCAAATTAATGCCATCATCACAAATTTACTTAAGACGAAAATGCTAAATTTCGACGCTGATTGGGGGGCGGGGCGGTAGGGGGCAACCGCTCAGATTAAATTATAGCATCAGACTAAAACAGCATTTCAAATTGAGTGGCAAAATCAGTTTCTTGTTTGAGATTAACGGGAAACTTCAGGGCGCTTCGCTTCTTCGTCATTTCACCTGAGCAGTAAATTGTGTTGATGAGTTTCGTATCGAGGAAGGACAGTTGAACGCGCTGACCAATCGTGTTCTGGTAAAGAGGGTCGAGGGTTCGAACCGTCATCTGACCATTCCTCGACAACCGCTGACGGCGAAAATAAACTTTAGAAATGACCTCTATCTGCTTGAATTTCTATTACAGAATCATCTACTGTAATCTATAAAAATGCTTCGTAGAAATCATAAATCGCTTAAATTGCTTTGAATTGAAATCAGACATGACGAATTGATTGGAATTTCTTAATTTTAAGCAGGGTTGGAGTTGCCGGGGGGGGTGGTTGGGGGAGGGGGTTGAACCTTCCAGCTAACTTTGCAACCCTCCCAAAAATCGCATATCTGGTACATGCAGTTTCTGTCATGCATTGAAATTCAGTCCTCAACCCCCCCGCCCAGTTCAAATTTCACAACTCCAACACTGATTTTAAGCCATATTATCCTACAAATCTGCCTTTCACAAATGTCCTGGTCAGCTTAAGCAGAGAAAAGCTATTCGTTGTCCCTGCTATACGCTTCTCCTTAATTTATAGAACGCAAAGCACAATGAACAATCGACGCTCCGATGAACTCACCAGAGGATTCGAATGTGTCACCGAAGCGTAATCGTAGGGGAAACCGTAATAACTGTACGGTGGAATGGGCAAAATGAAAATAGCTGAAGAGAAAACAGAATAAAATTTTTAAAATTATATATATATATATATATAAATTATATATATATATATATAGGCCTATATATGAGGCAGAAAGAATAAACTCCAGGTCACGTATCATACGCGCGCACATGTGCACAATTCAATGTTCCCTCTAAGGTGGGCGCGCGGGCGCGCGCCCACAAACGGGGAGACGTGCGCCCAAAAAATGTATTGCCTAAAAGTTTTGAAAAATTTCCGGAGGTATTTCATTTTTATGAAATTATATATTTTAAATTTTTACAAAAGTAATCACCATCACAACTTGACCTTTGTAGAAGAATCAAACCTACTAAGAGAAGTACTAGAAGGAAAGATGAATGGGAAAGCACAGAAAGGGCGACCAAGGACATCGATGCTGGAGTGGATGTCCGACACTACGGAAAAAACAAGTATTCAGCCCTGAAGATAAAAGCTCAAGATAGAGAGGAGTGGCGACGCTGGAGTATGAAACATGTCTTTGGACAGAGCATCTGAAGAATTGTCCATAACGTCTGATAAGCAAAGAAAGGTCATCACCGGGTCTTAACACTTCGGCGTTCTGCGATGGTTTTAGAAAGAAAAAAATTGCCCAGCAGTTGGTCAATTTGCAATCCATAACAAATTCGCAGTTAATTACCTTCAAGACGCTTTTCAAATTAACTGCTGCAAATCTTGTCGAAATTCGCCAGATGGCAGTGCACATTGAAACAGAAGAAAGTTAAAGAAGATGTGAGTTCAAGTGAGACGAGCGGCGGTGGCGATGTCCTTACTGTTCGACGGAGCGATGTTACTCGTGTTGACGAAGACGTATGAGCCGCTGTCGGGTCTCGTTGCGTCGTCGGCCAATCCAAGGGAAGTCGCCACCAGACTCAATATCTCCCCAAACTTCACCGGAAAAAGAAAAAAGAAACTCGTATAAAGTGTTGAATGAACAGTGGTTTTCAATACAGGAGAATCCTACTAAACCAATCAAAATCCAGTTATTATTATTATTATTATTATTATTATTATTATTATTATTATTACTATTAATTCAATCCAATCAGTAGGCCTACTAATAAAGACAAAAACATCTGTGATGGCTTAGCCTAATAACTAAATCTAATCTCCAAAATGGGATAGACAATTGCAGACTATAATCTATCTATCCATCCCAGAGATTCCATGGGTCTATTTTTTAGAACCCAATCCAACCCAACCCATCAAAACTCCAACCCAACCCATGCCGATAATAGGTTTACTTGACCCAACCCAACCAACTGCATGTAATACATTACAGTTTCTTAAACAATGACTTATTTTCTGACCCAACCCACCATTAATATGGAAAAGTCTGACCCAACCCAACCCAACCCATGAGTTAACCCAACCCATGGACATCTCTGATCTATCCATCCATCATTCCTTCCGTCGGTACGTGCATCCATCCATCCATCCAGGAATTAATGATTTACATACCATACGGAATCAACTCAATTAATGACTATAGACGCCGCTAGATGGAAGACTGTATCCGAGCACAAGTTCTCTTGACTTTTCATTCGCTCGTTTATCCATTCCATCCAATTCATCCATCTATCCACCCATTCACCCATCCGTCCATCCATCCATCCATCCATCCATCCATACATACATACATACATACATATAGTCTACAACTCTACATACATACATACATACAATGCGTATTACAGTCTAATAATAGAATTTTAATAGCAATAGTATAAATATTGCAAGCAACATTTTTACAACAATACAACAGATTATTTATTAGGTTTTTATCAAGGCAAGTTTGAACTCGTCAAGGCTTTTTGATAAACAAAGGGATTTCAATTCTAAATTCTATGATTTGATTCCTAATTTTAAGTAAACATCAGGGAGGCATTTCCGAAGAAAGTCGCCATTGGACGACCGTTCGATGTCGCCATTTGGGAGATTTTTTTTTGGGGGGGGGGAGTTTGCCTGCATCCTTCGGAACGAAGATATTTTCGGCAGACAATATCTTCGTCCTCCCAGATATATTTGTTTCAGTTGAAATGTCCTCGCCTTTTTGTAAATCGGCGCCTATAAATAGACGAGTTGATGAGACATATTATTAGTCGAAACTCACCGAATAACAGGAAGCCATAAGGACAACGACCGTCAGTGGATTCTCCGATCTGCCTTGGTAAGACAGACAGCTGCGATCAAATCAAACGCTTTGAATTAACTCAATTCAACGCTATCATTCTCTATCCACGATTCGACTCTATTGGCCAGAATATCACATTTTCCATTATTATTATTATTATTATTATTATTATTATTATTATTATTATTATTATTATTATTATTATTATTATTAGGCCTATTATTATTAGGCCTATTATTATTAGGCCCATTATTATTAGGCCTATTATTATTAGGCCTATTATCATGGCTTTTTTCAGTGGCAACGTACAGGTACGGCGTTCCCACACCTGTTTTGTTGATGTGTAAAAAAGGATGGGTTCCCAACCCGTTTTTCCTAGAAAAAAACACTGATTATTATTGTTGTTGTTGTTGTTGTAGGCGGGTTAAAAATTTAGACTGAAATTTGGATGTTCTTATGTTTAGATAAATCACCATAATATTGTCGTACGATCACATCTGCAGTCAATTCGTTTATATTCATATATGATTATGTCTTAAAAGGCTTTGCCACTTCGGCGCCGAGACAAATAGCGTGGACAGAACTCTGAGTCTATAGTTGCTTTACCCTTGGCCGTCCTGGAAGCTGAGCATCTGGTCGGCTGTCGTTTGGCTGAAGCGAACGCACGTTTCAATGGCCACGTATTCGATGACGCTGAGAATCATGGGCGTCACCGTACTTGTGCCTGCGTTGAAATACATGCATGCATACTTTCAGCGAGTTGAAAATCTTAGTGTTTATGCACGTTCAACCATTCGAGATGCAAATTTTTGTGGTATGGGTAGACTGACCCCTATGTATTTAAAGAAAATAGAAATCGACCGTTGAAAGAAGGTAGAGATGTGCGGGTATACATGTACCCGCGGGTGTACCCTACCCGTACCCGCGGGTACGGGTAGGGTACACATTTTACGGGTACGGGTCGGGTACGGGTATAGCGCTACGGGTACGGGTACACACGTTTTACCCGTAAAAACACGATATTTTCATTTCTCACTACTATAGCAAATTAGTAATACAGTAATAGAAAAATATTATCGAGTAAAGTGTAGGCCTATTAGTGCAACTTGTATATCGCGTTCAGTTTGTCAGACAGTTATATAAGCCACTGAGTGCATTTTACTTACTGAAAGCACAAAGGAAATACAATGACATCATAATCAAACGTAAAATCATTGTAATGGTGTCCTGCTGTGATAACGTTCCTTTGGTAAATCGTTTTGTTGTTTAACTTCAGTTCCAATGCCTTCTCACAGCTAAACTATATCTACTAGATATTATAGGCTAAACAGGCCCATCGAGTCTTTAGTCCTTTTCCGACATTCATGTAGGCTTAGGCTAGTTGACTAGCTGTATTACACAATGATACCAACCAGTAATCCAGTACCCCAGCTAAGAGAACCCGGGCCTTACCGGGCCTACTATTTGCCAAGTGGACTACACTGATTCCTAAGTCCTAGATCTGCGCTAATATAAACATGTGCCTCTTTAAAAAATATTCTTGTCGACATATGACATGTTTTTAAAATGTACTCTGCTTTCATTAATACTGTGATGGTGTGGCGATGATGGTGAAATTAATGGTGAATGTGGAATTAGCGCTAGATAAAGTAAACATGTGTGACCTAGTTTGACTAATTGGTTGCTATGGTAATTAAGGTGCAGCAGACGACCGGTGGTGCGATTGGCTGAGACGGGCGTTTCCTGAGCCAATAGGACGTAGCGTTTCGAGGACACTGGAGTGCGTGACCAATCGGATAGAAGGAGTGTTCGAATCTGCCGAGCTGTGATGAAGAGTCAAGGTCGTTCGTCGGGAGGAGGAGGAAGAAATGGCGACTGGAGCCGAAGAGCTGGTCGAACGTCGATCGTCGCATTGATTTTAAATATATTTGAAGGCGTATTTTCGATTAAATAAAACGATCTAACGTATCTGTACTTAGTCGTCAATTGAGCGTTGCGTTTGTAGAAGAGCTCAGGAATTTGTTTGATAGTTTTATGTGATGTTTTAAGATCTGTCTATCGACAGTTTGATTGTTTATCGTAGTAACTGGTTGTTAACGGAGAACTATCATACGACCATAGAGATAGAGTATTGAACTTAGTCAAAGACTCTGAATTAGTATTATATTTGATGAGCGCTATTAATGTAGATTTGAGTATTTTAGTTAAGAATAAATATGTATTTTGAGAAGAAAGTAGAGTTGTGAGTGAATGTTGATTGGCCCGGCCTGAAGGTAGGTTAGTGAAAATATCTACTTAGTACCCCTAGAATAGATACGGCGAGCATTTGTTGAGGTAGAACAGGGGGCCATCACAATTGGCTGGCTCGCGTCCGGATTGAACCTGTGTTATTTTGGTCGGTTCTCAGTGGATAGTTCTCAGGATTTGAACCCAGCTCATCAATTTGAGTGGTTATTGTTTTGAGTAAAGTTAGATATTGAGGTTTTGTGCATAATTTTGTGATTGAAGTTTGTTGTGTTGGTGTGTGTGTGATTGCATAATTTGTTAGTAGGGCTGCGCTAACCGAGTAGTTTAGGAGTCGAGTAGGAGTCGAGTAGCTTAGCGAGTACTCGAGTACTCGCGTAAAACCGGAAATACATGATTTGCAAACGTTACACTCACATAATGCGTATTATTTGCCTCATGACCCTCATCTAACCAAAGCAGAACACTAAATGCAGTAACAACTCAATTTTTCGGATATTCAAACAAATAATAATAATAATAATTATTATTATTATTATTATTATTATTATTATTATTATTATTATGCACTGCTATAGCACCATTTCTAATACTCAAGGGTATCAATCGATGGTACTTCAAATCCATCCGCAATTAAGAGACCAGGTCATTCCAGAGATTAGTCAGAGGGAAACAGCAAGACAGACTATGGAGGAATTGCTAATAGGAAGAGATGTGTTTTAAGCCTAGATCTGCAAATACTCAGTTTATTGGAAGATCTGACAGCCGGACGGAGAGAGTTCCAGATTTGTGTGTGTGTGTGTATATATATATATATATATATATATATATATAAAATATATATATATGTGTGTGTGTGTGTGTGTGTGTGTGTGTGTGTGTGTGTGTGTGTGTGTGTGTGTGTGTGTATTACATATGGCCAGAAACTGTTTCCAGTGGAATACCGTACGCTACCGTACCCAGAGAGAAGCCCATAAATCACGGTGTGAGGTTACAGATGACCGCGTTTCGTGTAAGTGAAATTAGTGAATTCTCCAAGGCGCAGATCTACTACCGCTTCCTTTAATCCGTTCGCCGTCTCAATTTCCACATTACTATAAATCTATCATCATTGAATTTAGGCATCTGTCAAGGCATCTACTGCAGTCTAAACTCTCAGGCATCTTTACAATTTGAACGTAGATTTCGGATTCTAAATTTTAGATGCCAGCTTTGATCGGGTAGCCTATGTCCACTGGATACGGGTGCGGTGAAGCTGTCAGTTAGGTGTGAGATGACATGGATCATACTGTATGGTGGCGCTTTTAAGTTTTAACCTAATCAGGGTGCGATTTGTGACCTGGAGCAGTGTGGGAGGATATAGGGTGACCAGATTAATTTCTTTTACGCCATTCCGGGACGCCATGATAGTAGTAGTCATAGTACTGTAACTGTCTGAGGTCTAAGTCAAATACAATAATAAATTTATAATAATAGCAATTGGACATATTGGTAAAGTATCACACATGCGCAAATTGCGCAGTTCCTCAACTTGAAACTTTCCTCAATTGAAATATATTTGGAATGCTTACTAATTTATAATTTTACTAATTTACTGTTTAGCATTCTACATGTACTTGTATATGATTTCCATGGCGAAATGCCATGGGCCCCCGACCTGCAAAGGGCCTTCGCCGACCCGAGCCAAATTTTTTTCGCAAAGTGTCATGCAGAGATCGAAAGACGTAAAGTTGTCACTTTCCACACGTATTCGGGACAATGAAATTATGAAAACCAGACCAGTAAGAAAGCAGGGCAAGCAAACGGTTCGGCTAAACCGGTCGGACACAAGCGCTAATGTGCAAATTAGTAATCACAAATCACGTTTGATTTGTAAACATGTTGCGCATCATCAGTCACGTCAGTTCAGTTGACTGTTGTAGCACGTGACGTGATCTCTGAAAAGTAAACTTAAAGATGTGCGGAAAACCAGAAAAGAATAATTTCAAAAAGGGCTGATCAATCATTCATAACAATTACGAATAACTTAAATAAAGCCATCAGTGGCTTTCACACAGGCTTACTTAGCCTCCTAAACCACTTAGGCCTGAATCACATTATTATTATTATTATTATTATTATTATTATTATTATTATTATTATTATTAAGCCGAATAATAATTTGTAACAAATAACGGTTGGCCAAATTTTAATTAATTTTTTGGTTATTCTTTATTTAACTATTCTATGCGAGTACTCGACTCCAAAAAAATTACTCGACTCCAATTTGGAGTCGAGTACTCGCGTTACTCGAGTTACTCGGCGCAGCCCTATTTGTTAGTATGGCATCACTGTTGCCACAACCGTTGTCGGTTGAAGAAATATTGGAATTAAATGTTGAAGAGTTAAGGGCTGCCTTAATTCAAAAGGGGATTAATGTGAGGGGTGTCTCTAAGACTCAATTGCAGAGCCAACTTATCCAATTGACCCTGACAGTACAGACAGAAGATAGAGCTGATAGGCTGAGTGTTCACAGTGGCAGGAGCTCCACACACTCAAACACACAAGTAGAATCAGAAACAGTTGCTCTGAGAAGGTTAGAAATAGAATTAGAGGTCCGTAAGCTAGAATTAGCTGCAGAAACCCAACTTAAAGAGAAAGAATTAGCTACACAGCTAGCATCAGATGAGCTCAAATGTAAAGAAAAAGAACTGGAAACTCAAAACCAGTTTAGGGAAAAAGAACTGGAAACTCAAAACCAGTTTAGGGAAAAAGAAATAGCTAATCAGTTAGCTTCAGAAGAATTAAAACTTAAACAGAGAGAACTTGAATATAAGGAAAGGGTAGAACTTGAGAGGTTAAGAATGCAAGGTGAACAAGTAAATGTAGAGAGAATTCAGATAGTTGGGGTGGATAAAAATGTTGAAAGTGCTAAAAAGTCTCTCCCCAAGTTTAATGAAACAACTGAAATTGATACTTATTTGACACTTTTTGAAAGAACCTTGGAAACCTTTGAAATTGATAAGAGTAAATGGTCATCTATTTTACAGTCCCAGGTCACTGGCAAAGTCATGAAAGTTTTTGTGGAATTACCAGCAGAACAAGCAAAAGATTATAATTTTGTGAAAGAGTCAATACTTAATCTGTTCCAGTTGGTTCCTGAAGCTTATCGGGTAAAATTCAGGAATTTGAATAAAGACCCCCATGAAACATTTTCGCATTATGCAACCCGATTGAGTTTTCCTTTTAATAAATGGCTTTCTGGAGCAAATGCATCAAATGACCTTGACTGTGTTAAGGAAGTTTTCAAAGTAGAGCAGTTTTTATCCAAGATAACTGACCAGTCCCTGAAAACTTGGCTTCTTGATAAACAACCAGAATGTCTAGTTGATGCTGCCAAGCTAGCTGATCATTTCACAGCTACGCATAGAAATTATGTTGCAAATAATGATGTTTTTGCTAGAAATAGGTTTCAGCCCAATGGCAATTCTTTTAGACCTATGTTTGCTAACCAACCTACACATAAGTTTCATAGTGGAGCTGAAAACTCAAATAATGCTGCAAGTTGGAGGCTTAACTCAGCAAATACCAAGCCAAATTTTGCAAATTCTCCAAGTCACGGTAAAGGCAATAATTTCAGGCGGGGAGAAAGAAATCTGTTTTCCCACTTAGCGCGGTGTGGCTTTTGCCACAAGCAGAATCACACAATTGATCAATGCTTTGCTTTAAAGAAACAGAGAGAGGAAAGAGCTAAGGGTGGTCAAAACCATGGCTTTTTTGATAACAATGTAAATCTTGTTCAACAAATTACAAGTGATCTAAATACAGTCAACACACATTTTAGACCATTTTGCACAAAAGCAGTCATTTTTAATGAACACAATCAAGCCAGAGATGTAATCGCGTTTCGCGATACAGGCTCTGCGCAGACTTTAATAAGCAGACAATTAATTCATGCAAACGAATATCGAGATACAGGGGAATTTCGACTAATTCGTGGATTCACAGGGGATGTGCTAAAAATTCCCTTAGTGTTGGTTAAGTTAAACAGTGTGTACAATAATGGTGACCTATTGTGTGGGTTAATTGATAATTTACCCAAGTCAATCGATATTTTAAATGGAGCAGATGTTGACCCTCCTGAGATGTGTGAACCAATGGAGTCCTGTGTTGTCACTCGGGCACAAACGAAGAGCTTAGTGGAGTTAGAGAAGGGCTTGTTGGGGAGTCGTGAGGATGTGACTCACAACCCATGTGATTTTTATGAATCAGAGTTAAACCTTGATCATTTTTTCGAGGAAGATTTGTTGGGATCTGTCGTTGATTCCCATGTGGATGAGTCTGAGGTGGTGGATTGTCCCACTCAGCCAGTTGGTTTTCATGGTGGTGATTGTGTTGATGATTCGTTTGGTGAGTTGGTGAACTGTCCCACTCAGCCAGTTGTTTTCCATGATGGTAGTTTTGTTGATGAGTCTGTGGGTGAGGTGGTGAACTGTCCCACTCATTCCATTGTTGGCTCTCGTGATGGTGTGTTTGTTGAGAAGGCGTCCGTGTTGTGTCGTCCAACCCATCTAGATGGTTTAAATGATGTTTTTGTCCCTGGAAGAGAATTGTCGTTGTCTCGGGAAGAGATAATTAAGTTGCAAAAGGCAGATGAGAGCCTTCGTGAATTTTTTAATGTCGTGGTTGACTTTGAAAGTACAGGTCAGAAGATTTCGTACTGCATTTCTGATGGTTTACTTGTCCGGAAATTTTTAGAATCTGATTGTCCACAAGAATCAGATTTAGCCATTGTTCAGATTGTTGCCCCTGTTCAAATAAGGAGAAGACTGCTAGAATTAGCACATGATATACCAGCATCAGGACACCTCGGTATGTTAAAAACGAAACACAGATTAACCAAACATTTTTATTGGCCATCAATAAATCAAGATGTAAAAGAGTATGTGCGAACATGCGACATTTGTCAAAAGCTAAACAAGAGTAAATACGGTAGTATTGCACATTTACAAAGTTTACCAATCATGACAAATGCTTTTGACCGTGTAGCAATCGACATTGTCGGCCCCTTTCCAGTGTGTGCTAAGAGTGGTAACAGGTGGTTACTCACAATTATGGACTTATGTACACATTATCCCGAAGCAATTCCCATTCCTGAACACAAAGCACATATTGTATGTCGTGTGTTGTCTGAAGTATTTGCTAGGTTCGGTTTTCCGAAGGAAATCCTGACAGATTGTGCAAGTGAATTCATGTCTGAAGTGATGCAGCACTTTCTTGACCAATGTGCAATCAAGCATATCAGAATTTCAGCTTACCATCCGCAATCGAATAGCAGCCTTGAACGTTTTCATTTTACCATGAAGCAGATGATACGTGCTGTACGAAAAGATTCTGTGATTGAGTGGGATGAGTACATTCCATGGGTGTTGTTCGCCTATCGTGAAGTGCCTGTTGAAGGACTTGGCTTCAGCAGTTTTGATCTGTTGTTCGGAAGGCAGGTGAACTCTCCTCTTTCATTGTTGAAAGACCCGTGGTTCGAGAGGTCGGACACGGTCGAACATATAAAAAAGATACACGTTTCAGAGTTTGTAATTGCATTAAGGGAGAAGATTAGATTCTCCATAGATGCAGCTACAAAGTTGTATGCACAACAGCAACAAAAAATCAAGAAATATTATGACAGAAATGCTGTCAAAGTTGAATTTGCCCCGGGACAGTTGGTGTTGGTTTGGCTTCCACGGGATGGAAAACCATTGTCGGCAGCTTACCATGGCCCGTATAAGGTGATTAGGAAGGTCGGGGAGGTGGATTATGTGATTTCAACACCCGATAAAAAGAAACTAACTAGATTGTGCCATGTCAATTTACTCAAGCCCTATTATGAGCGAGGCAAATCTGTAGAATCAGATAATTCACAGAATCTCATACAAACAGTCGAGATTGCTGTGAAAGCTCAGTGTTCTGTCGAAGAACAGATCACTGAGAAAGTAAAGCATTTGGGTGAAGATCAAGCGGCCGAGTTGAAGGCTTTGATCTTGCAGCATAGGCAGGTTTTCAGCAATAAACCTGGCAAAACCAACTTGCTGACACACAGAATTACCCTGAAAACATATGAAAAACCTGTAAGTTGGCAACATCAACAGGTTGTCAGTGACAAATCTAGCCCAAGTAGGTTTCTTGCATGTAGCAATCTATTGCAGTCTGATATAACTCCCATTTATTTTTCTATAATGGGCTGTGGTCTGAAAGATGAAATACAGTGTTCTCTGAGTGGACTGAAACAGAAGTTTCATGATAATTTAGAGCATTTGTGGGTTCTGAGGCATGTACTTCAACAGCGACCTGATAGAAAACCTATATATTTTTTATTTATTTTTATAAGCATTTTACATGAGATTCTTAAGATATGTTTAAAGAATCCAATGTTTCTGATGAGCTTTGCTCATGAAGTACTTCTTCCTTTTAGATTAATAATGTTCCTTAGGTATGGATGTCCCATTGTGTAAAGTTGTTACAGTTGTCCTGTTAGGTAATAGTCCATTAATGTTTATTCACAAGATGGGCAGACACAATGCCAAATTACTAAGATGGTCTTTAGAACTCCAACAGTACTCTTTGGAAATTAGACATAGACCTGGTAGGGATAATTTACTACCTGACATTTTAAGTAGACCTTCTGTATAGTTGTAAGGTTGAGGTCTGGTGAGATAATTTGTAATTAGTAAGTAATGTTTTGTAAATATAATGTATAATGTTAGTATGTAGTTTAAGTTAGTGGTAGAAGTAATGTTATATAACTACAAGGAGTTGGTTGAATTGATGGGTGACTCTGTAGTTGATATTGTTGATACCGTATAACATTGCATATAGTTTGGTTTTTAAAAATTTTTGGGAACTTGAATTTTAACAGGTGTCCACAGTTGTCATTTGAAAGTTTCATTGATGTCATACTACCTAGGCTCGTTTCTAGGGGTGTGATGGTGTGGCGATGATGGTGAAATTAATGGTGAATGTGGAATTAGCGCTAGATAAAGTAAACATGTGTGACCTAGTTTGACTAATTGGTTGCTATGGTAATTAAGGTGCAGCAGACGACCGGTGGTGCGATTGGCTGAGACGGGCGTTTCCTGAGCCAATAGGACGTAGCGTTTCGAGGACACTGGAGTGCGTGACCAATCGGATAGAAGGAGTGTTCGAATCTGCCGAGCTGTGATGAAGAGTCAAGGTCGTTCGTCGGGAGGAGGAGGAAGAAATGGCGACTGGGCCGAAGAGCTGGTCGAACGTCGATCGTCGCATTGATTTTAAATATATTTGAAGGCGTTTTTTCGATTAAATAAAACGATCTAACGTATCTGTACTTAGTCGTCAATTGAGCGTTGCGTTTGTAGAAGAGCTCAGGAATTTGTTTGATAGTTTTATGTGATGTTTTAAGATCTGTCCATCGACAGTTTGATTGTTTATCGTAGTAACTGGTTGTTAACGGAGAACTATCATACGACCATAGAGATAGAGTATTGAACTTAGTCAAAGACTCTGAATTAGTATTATATTTGATGAGCGCTATTAATGTAGATTTGAGTATTTTAGTTAAGAATAAATATGTATTTTGAGAAGAAAGTAGAGTTGTGAGTGAATGTTGATTGGCCCAGCCTGAAGGTAGGTTAGTGAAAATATCTACTTAGTACCCCTAGAATAGATACGGCGAGCATTTGTTGAGGTAGAACAGGGGGCCATCACAATACATTAATGCTGTTGCCTCTCTATAGTCTCTGGGAACGGATTACGGTACGCGGGCACAGGTTCAGAGACTGCATCCGCATTCCCACGGGTGCGTGTACGATAGTACGGGCATGGTAAGAAAATTTTTGCACGGGTACGGGTAGGGTAGGCACTTTGCTGTATCCGCACATCTCTAATAGAAGGCCGTGCAGAATAGTATATGTGGGACAGAATGGAATTGAATATAAAGTGGAATTGAGTGGATTAAGAGGATTGAACTGACTTGAACTGCTGAGGCTGATGTTGTACGGAATCGGAATCGGCCACTTCTTCGATTGGTAGTTCTGAAGAGTGAAGTCCAGAGCAAAGCTTCTCTTTTTCCTCCTCCTCCTCCTCCTCGATTTGCCGCATTCGCTCGCGGCGAGATATCTGGCCGAAGAGTCGTCGCTGAGGATCCGATCGTTGATACAAGCGGTGATCTCACTCGGGTCCTAAATAATTCAACGCCAGTGTTAGGAGTGATCTTAGATCAAAAGATCAAAGATCACGATCTAAGATCACAATTCATGATCTTTGATCTTTGATCTAGATCACTTTTTACTAGTGATCTTTGACTCTGATTTTAAATCACTTTTTCGGTGATCTTGATCTTTATTATAAACAGAAGATCAAAGATCAAATTATACGTATTCTCCCAACTAAGTCAATCAATCAACGAACTTCTATGTGTATTGAGTAAAATGGCGGACAAATCAAGCATTCGGACCTCAATGATCATGTTAGTGCAGCCGGTGCAGATGATGAAGATTATGGGTATGGCCCTGACATTAGTACTGGCACTGCCACTGGGACTCAGTGGGGAGGCTTGCTTAGTTGCAACTGGTCGTGAAAATGCAGTCAAGATAGAGGTCATGCACTATCTGAATAACCCAAATAAGGAACTTTCTAGCTTGTTGGCATACCCACATGTCAAGGCAGCACTTGTGAAATATAACACAACCCTGCCATCTTCTGCGCCTGTCGAAAAAGACTTTTTAGTATTGGAGGTTTGATAGCTACACCGCAAGAAACAGGTTGTCTGACGCAACGTTTGAGCGTCTGCTCATGCTGAAAATGAACTGCCGTGTTCAACACTGACTGTGAACTGACAGTTAGTTACTAAAATTGTCATGAACTGTTTTCAGTTGTGTTAGTAACTTAGTATTACAAAAGTTTACATGCATCGTACAGTGGACATTTGTATCGTTATCATACGTGACACGTCATACATGATATAATAACTATATTTGTATGATCTTTGATCTTAGATCACTTTTAAAGTGATCTTGATCTTAGATCATTTATACTCTAGTGATCTTTGATCTTGATCTTAGATCAATTTCTCTCTAGTGATCTTGATCTTTGATCAAGATCATTTTACAAGTGATCTTACCTAACACTGTTCAACGCCAAACACCTCGTCCACATCATCAGATCTCTCAGAGATGTATACAGAAGCCATGATATAATTAATCGAACAACGAAAATTTTAATCGTTACCAGCCCTAATATACAGTATATATATTTATTTATTTATTTATGCAATATATACAGATATATATCCCTCTCTCTCTCGTGCTGTCTGTCTGTCAGCCTGTCTCTGTCTGTCTGTCTGTCTGTCTGTCTGTCTGTCTGTCTGTGTCTCTCTCTGTCTCTGTCTCTCTCCTTCTCCTTCTCTCTATATATAGACAGTGCTGGAAATGCAGATAGCGCTGAAGAGTGTACTTGCCAGTTGAATATTTTTCTTGATCAGTGCACACGTTTTTGCTTCTTTCATGTATTCGATGGCCATTTCGCTCATGAATCTGTCGATCGCTCTGCAGTTGACGGCGTTTTGCTCGGCTGGACTCCCGCTCTCGACGCCACTCTGCTGCGAGACACAATCGACACAACAGCTATTCGATCAATCAACCAACCAATCAATCAGTTTATTACTATCAAAACAAAAAGTTACAATACAGTATCCAACCACTCAGTGATACAGACATTATTATGCCAGTAAATGGGCAGTTATCTTTGATATCAACATTAGTAGACCTAATAAAGATTAATATTTACAATTCAAGCGGTCTATTAACATAAAGGCACGAAAATCAATGCTGTTACAAAATCTAATGGACAGTTACAAGAATATATGTGCTGAGTACGCATTTTTCAAATGTCTACGTTAATCAACAAGGAAATACTAATCGGTAGAAGAGAACTCTGTTAAAACTGTCTGCCAATTCTGATGTACTAAATTTTGATCCACCCCCCAATATCTTATTATATAATTCTCGATGTCTGTCGCGTCTGTCCGTCCGCAACACGGCGAGTATTGCAAGACGCTGTTGTCATTGACAACCAAATATTGTTTAATCAAATCGGAGCGTTTAACGAAGCGTCTTAATTGCAGCTTAAACCCCCGTCCCCCTTCCCTCACCCCAATCCCTCTCCCAATCGTCCAGGCCCCAACCCATTCCCGCCCCGGCCCCATACCCCCTTTTCCCTTCCCTTTCCCCATCCCCTTCCCTCTCCTCATCCTTCTCCCAATCGCCCCGGCCCAACCCATTCCGACCCCGGCCCCAAACCACCCCGTTCCCCTTCCCTCTCTCCAACCCTTTTCCCTCTCCCCATCCCTCTCCCAATCGCCTCGGCCCCAACCCATTCCAGCCCCGGCCACAAACCCCTGTTCCTCTTCCCTCCCCATCCCTTTTCCCTCTCCCCATCCCTCTCCCAATCGCCCCCTGGCCCCAACCCATTCCCGCCCCGGCCCCAAACCCCCTGTTCCCCTTCCCTTTCCCCATCCCTTCCCTCTCCCCATCCCTTCCCCAATCTCCCAAGCCCCGTTTCAAACCTACACAACGCTGCTCCGAAAAACCCGTACAACCCACTTTCCTCCTCCCAAACCTCCCTTCCTCTTCCAATGCCCTGTCCCCGTTATTATATATATATATATATATATATATATATATATATATATATATATATTCCTTCCTAGCCTCAATACCCATTTTTAAATTTTACCCTCAAGTGGGGATTAAATTTTCAGACGCCGTCACCGTACTGGGGATTTTTAATTTTTGGAAAAGCGTTCTTCAGAAATGATTGATGTAACGTTTTAAATTTTCTATATCTCAGGCTATATAGGAGCTAAAAAGATGAGGTTTGCACCATTATTTAGCCTTTTTATTCCTCTTTCTAACCGTCCGTGCAAAACAAAAAATGTGGGGGTAGAGTCCACTTTACGGCCTAAAATATCACCCTCTCCCCCGAAAAATGTTTAAAGCCCCCTAGCAAAATATTTTCAGCGGTAACCCCACTTTGGTCAGCGGCAAAGTTGTAACGGGATTGCAGAGGAACAAAATAAACCAAAAAGTTTGAAAATCGGTTGACATTTCGCAAAGATCTATCAGTTCTAACCCGATGACCCCAATTTTTGAACATAAGTATTATCGGTGAATTTCGCGAAAGTTTTGAATTCTGAGGAAGTTTCCAATTTTTTGAATTTGCTATATCTCGGGCTATATAAGAGATAAGAAGATGAGGTTTGCACCATTGTTTAGCTTTTTTATTTCTCTTTCTAACCCTCCGTGCAAAACAAAAAAGTCGAACGTTCACGAGCTTTCCGACAATCAAGTGAGATTGAGGAGCAGGCTGTTGCTTGGCGTGCAAAAGCAGCACAGCAAACAAGAGAATCAAGCACTGCATGTCGTTCGACACTGCCAAATCATTACACTTACGTTGACTATCAAGTTTCAGAAAATTCATGCGAATGGGCGTTAACTCGGTTGAAGGAAACCTGGAAAAGGCGGCCAGTTAGGGAAATTAATTGCGCAAAATCCTATTGCATTTGCAAAAAGTCGGGTGGTAAAACAGCCAATCTTCCCCGTCATTTTTGACGGGTAAACACCCAGTAATATTATATTACAGAACATAATGTTTCATCCTGAATTTTACTCAATTGCATTACTGAGAGTAAAATTTAAATGAGTTTTGGAGCGGATGAATAAGTGACGATGGAAGGAGAGATAATTATTGCGGTAAAATATATAATATATAGCCTATGGTGGTCGAGGTTGTAGATCCAGGTAGACAATCGCAGCTAAGTATTTTTATGGATGATGATAACAAGATTTGCGGTGGATAGAATGCAGGCCTGTAGTAGGGATTTCTCCATAAGATTTCTTGAAGTGGTCGAAATATGTATGTAACTTCGTGAGAAAAAGTTTTTAAAATTAATTTTAAACACAAAGATCCACAATTTATTCTAGACACTTGAAGACAGCCAGCGGAAGTCATACGGAAAGTCCTTCCACCTAAACTTCCTAAAGCAACCTCTCAGCAGAACTGCAACCTTAAGCCCGTCCCACATGTGAAATAAAACTGAAATAAAATTGAAACAAAACACAGACCAACGAACGACGACATTGTTTTGTTTCAGTTTTGTTTCAGCGTCCCCACAACATGAAACAAAACAGAAGCGTTTCAGCAGAAGTAGGCGGAGCTAACCTCTGCCTCTCGTTGCACGTGGCATGGTTGTTGCTCGCTGATTGGCTAAAACACTGAAACATTGAAACAAAGTTCAACATGTCGAACTTTGTTTCAGGGTCCTGAAACATTTTGTTTCAATTTTATTTCAGTTTTATTTCACATGTGGGGACGGTTGAAACTGAAACAAAACATTTTGTTTTGTTTCAGTTTTGTTTCAATTTTATTTCAGTTTTATTTCACATGTGGGACGGGCTTTAGACCTCGAGGACACAACAGGGAAATTCCTCACAGGATTAATGATTTGACGGACAACAACTTTATTATGAGATTTTTATACTCAGGACGTGGATGTAAAAATAATTTTAGTTTCCAATATCTTTTCATTTGTATTTGATACGTATTACGTAAGGCATGTATTTATTATGTACTAGGTGTTTACCCGTCAAAAATGACGGGAGAGATTGGCTGTTTTACCACCCGATTTTGCGCAAATGCAATAGCATTTTGTCCTTAACTCGCCGCCTTTTCCTTCAACCGAGTTAACGCCCATTCCCATGAATTTTCTGAAACTTGATAGTCAACGTAAGTGTAATGATTTGGCAGTGTCGAACGACATGCAGTGCTTGATTCTCTTGTCTGCTGTGCTGCTTTTGCACGCCGAGCAACAGCCTGCTACTCATTCTCACTTGATTGTCTGAAAGCTCGTGAACTCTGGACTTTTTGTTTTGCACGGAGGGTTAGAAAGAGGAATAAAAAGCTAAACAATGGTGCAAACCTCATCTTCTTAGCTCTTATATAGCCTGAGATATAGCAAATAAAAAAGGAAAATTTCTCAGAATTCAAAACTTTCGCGAAATTCACCGATAATACTTATGTTGAAACATTGGGGTCATCGGGTTAGAATTGATAGATCTTTGCCAAATGTCAACCGAATTTCTAACTTTTTGGTTTATTTTGTTCCTCTGACTATAACTTTGCCGCTGACCAAAGTGGGGTTACCGCTGAAAATTTTTGCTAGGGGGCTTTGAAATGTTTTTGGGGGAGAGGGTGATATTTTAGACCATAAAGTGGACTCTACTCCCAATTTTTTGCACGGACGGTTAGAAAGAGGAATAAATAATCTAAAAAATGGTTGAAATTTCATCTTTTTAGCCCCTATATAGCCTGAGATATAGCAAATTTAAAACGTTACAGCAATCATTTCTGAAGAACGCTTTTCTAAAAATTAAATCCCCAGTACGGTGACGGCGTCTGAAAATGTAATCCCCACTCGAGGGGTTAAATTTAAAAAAATTGGTATTGAAGGAAGGAGTAAATAAATATAATAACGGGGGGCAGGACATTGAGAGAGGGAAGGGAGGTTTGGGAGGAGGAAAGTGGGTTGTACGAGTTTTCGGAGCAGCGTTGTGTAGGTTTGGGGCCGGTGGAGTAGGGCGGAGCGGTGATGGGTTGGACCTGGGGCGATTGGGAGAGGGATGGGAAGAGGGAAGGAGGTTGGAAGAGGGATGGGGAAAGGGAAGAGGAACGGGGTTTGGGGCCTGTGGGGTAGGGCGGAGCGGGTATGGGTTGGGGCCTGGGTGGGGATGTGTTGGGGCCGGGGCGATTGGGAGAGGGATGGGGAGATGGAAGAGGGTTGGGATAGGGATGGAGACAGGGAAGGGGAACGTGGGTTTGGGGCCTGGGCGATTGGGAGAGGGATGGGGAGATGGAAGGGGTTGGGAGAGGGATGGGAAGAGGGAAGGGGGAACGGGGGTTTAAGCTGCAATTAAGACGCTTCGTTAAACGCTCCGTTGTTAATTAATAGAGTTTTGATTAAACAATTTCGTTGTTATGGCAACAGCGTCTTGCAAAATCTGCCGTGTATCGTGACCGACAGACAGACCGGACATCGAGAATTATATAATAAGATTATGTTTTGACCTTGCGTTTTGCCAAGGTTAATTTAATAAAGCTACCCCGTATTGTATTGTAGGGCCTATTGCTTGCATGATGTGCATATTTCATGAAGTTTAAATAGATTCAGATGTTTGAAACGACGGCGAACTCGTTTCCGAAGTGGATTTCTGAAGTGGACTGTCATGGGGGCTGTCATGCATGCGTCAAATGGCGTGATAAATGCATGCACTGTCAATCGGCATGGCCCGTCTCCATTGTTCGATATTTCAGAACAACATTGGGAGGGGTCGAACCATGCAGTCCCACTCCGAATGTTTCATCTGGAATGGAGGGTCAGACGCAAAACCCCTTTCGCTGGAGTAGCAAAAGCCTCGAAACCCGCGGCAAATCAAACACCGTTCAGCAGTGGCGGTTCCACGTGGGGGATGAGTGGAGAGGCATCCTCCACCGGACTTCCGGGCTTACTTTTTTTGCTTGTGAAACCTATTCTTTTGGTAAAAGCCTAGTAAAACTAACTGTGAATGACCTTTTTTGCTTTTCAACCTATTTTTCGGTAAAAGTATAGTCAAATTAGGGATATAATTCCCTTTTTTCAGTCTTTTTTCAGCCTTTTCCGGCAAAGTTTATAGATTTTCCTTCTATTTTCACCCCTCACCAACTTTCTATGAATTCACTTCACCCCCCCCCCCCCATCAAGAAATCCTGAAACCGCCACTGCCGTTCAGTGCGTTCACTTAAAAGAACTGTCCTCTTGGACACAACGCCAATTGGAGAGTTACTACGGTGATTTTCACACAGGCTTACTTAGTCTCCCTGTCTTGTCTTGGCTTTAACGATCTTCGCTCCGAAGATTGCATGGCTGCATTGTGGACTGTCTTCTTCCAAGTGTTATTCGGTCTTCTGCTGTTCTTGTCACCCGCTCTATGGTGAGTCCTGTCCATTCTGTTATGTTGTCTTCCCACTTTTTTCTTGGCATACCTCTTTTTTCGTGATCCTGGGAATGTGTCTTGCATTATTTCTTTCTCTAGACGTTCCTGTTTTGTTCGCATAAAATATCCCCAGTAATTCAGCTTTCCTTTTCTAACGGTTTCCAGTAGGGTTCTTTGAACCTCTGCTTAGTCCATTCATTCGTTTTCTTTGCTGTTTTTCGTAGCCTCCTAAACCACTTTAAATCACGGTATTATTAATGTCCCCAATTACTTCGATTTTAGTCAAAGCCGCTTGTGAGGAGAGAGTGCAGTTCTTAAGCCGCACTGAAGAACTCCGTAGAGTCTAGCCGTAAAAATTGCCCAACGTATCTCGAGTATCAAATTCCCGAGTGTCTAACACTTGAGTACACTGGCGTAGTCAGGGTTTTGGAATAAGGGCGGTACCAGGGCTTCTCCGGACCAACATTTCCAGTTCCGACTAGAAGCTCGGGAACGTTTTGGGCCTTATGACGAGGGGTCTGGGTGAAGCCCCAACTGAAAATTGGTGGTATTATTAATTTATTACATCATTATATTATTATTACATTCAAATATTGAAATTTGGATCATACTTTTAAATTATATCACAGCATATCGGCAATCCCCAACTAATAAGGTTTTTCATAATTTTTGCACGATTCTGACTATCAATCTAGGCCAGATATATGGCTCCCGGCCCCTTATGGCTAAGTACTGGCGAGCAGAGACTGGTGGGCAGGGGCGTCTTTATATGTAAAAATTGGTTTTCACGTCTAGGGCCCCGCAGTCCGCCAGGTGCCCGGGGCTCCGCACTGGTTAAAGACGCCCCTGTTGGTGGGTATCCAGGACCAAGTCGATAATTTCTAAAGTTTTCGTTTAAAAAAAGTGTTCACGAGCAAAAAAATATGGCGGGGTCAAAGAAGCCGGAACTTGAGCTGACTTTGAACTTTTTTTACAATTCGCAACGGTTTATAGATTTATATAGAACATGCCTACAGTATGCTTGACCTCTCATTTGGATGCCCCTCCATCTGGTGGACGCCCGGGGTCACCGCCCCACCGGTCCCCCTTTGCACTCAACTGTGGATACGGTAAAGGTCAATAGCTCCCATCGAGGGACCTGGATCGGAACTCCAGAGCCCCACATTTCTGGCAACACTAGATTCAAATCTTGGCCTCTAAAGCAAGTCTGCAGACATCCATTCGACGATATCCTTTAAAAGTAAAATGTCTTAATTTTTCTACAGGAATCTCGCATCCGATCTTCGCCTTAATAGAGGGGTCCGAAATACCTGCCTCTCTTGTGGCCACATATAAGACATACGCGCACACCCATTTAGTCCGTTTGGGCGGAGCGCAGAAGTGTTGAGTAGCATAAAGAGTTAGGTATAGTAAGTTCTGGTGCAAACTTTAATACAAGGGTGTAAAACTCATTTCCTATAGCGGGCCACATAAGTCTTTGTGGTTATCGCGGGCCTCGTTTGTAAATAACATTAACACGAACTACAGTAATCCTTTTACAGAAACAAAACAAAATATTTCGTTTCTAAATTCTATCGTATGTAAAAAAATCGAGTTTTCATATATTACGTAATTTCCGATTTTCATATAAGCCTAGGCTATATACTTTTTGAACACGTCTTAGGCCTAAATAAAGTAACTTTGCTCAATTAAAAAGTTTTTCTTGTAATCAGACGCACACACGCGGGCTGGATGAAAAGCTTTCGCGGGCCGTATTCGGCCCGCGGGTCGAATAATGCAACTAAGTATATTGATTCAATCGACAGTCACCTTACCCTTCTCCCCCACCCTAGCCGGAATTTTCCATCGGTTATGCGCAAATCCCACGACTGGTCCCTTCCCCCGAATAGCGGGGGGGGCTCCTCCATGCCCCTCTTGTGACTATGCCAATGCTTGAATATCAAGTACGTGAGTATTAAGTACTTGAGTATTAAGTACTTGAGTATCAAGTACTTGAGTATTAGGCCTAAGTACTCGAGTGTGAAGGGAGTAGGTATTTCGTTTTCATATTAGTAAAGTGCTCCTGTCCATGGCCCTAAGCTATATTACTGTGCTACATAAATTGTCGACACATAAAAAAGTGTTTGAGAAGATGTTGCTGATTCATAGCCTATTCATTCAAATGCACGAGCGCTAAAAAATTCGCGATGTACACATGCAGTACGGTATATGCACGGTATATGCACGGTGTATACACGGTGTATACACGGTATATGGCGCATAGCAATACGTAGTTTGTATGCAGCACGGGTCGTGTCTCAGCGCTTGGAACAGCAGGAGATGTGATCAACAAACAAGTCTCGAGTTGTATGACATTTCGTTCATTCGTATTGTGGGAAGTCGTATTAACGGAATCTCTTAACCAGAATTAGTGAATTACGCTATTTCTATGAATCAAATCAAGACAATCTTTCTTGTACACAACAAACATGGCTTGAACACTTTAGAACATTTAACAAATGGGCGCTATAATAATTGTCCATTGCATGACATTGCATGACACTGTATGGTGCGTTGCTATTCGAACCGAACCGAAATCGCGGTTTTAACCATGCAAATTTGGACGTTTTTTAGTAGAGAATAGCAAATACAATGCATGATTATGCGCGACTTTAAGTCCCCTTCTCTTCTCAGATAATGCAATTGCCAGTAATTGCTACATAAAAGTAAATCTGCATAAAATTTACATCACTTTCTCATTGACAGTGCTGTTGACTCATCATAGACATGACACAAAAACGACGCTTTCTCTATTTTTGACGCTTAAAAGCTGTGCATTGTAGTGATGTTCAAAAAACCGAACCGAAACCTCGGTTTTTCGGTTAAAACCGAACCGAAACCGACCGAAATTGCACGCGGTGAAACCGTAACAGCTCTAGTTTTAGCACCGGGGGACCGGCGATCATATTAAAAAGTCGCCACCTTTTCAGTCCAAATTAAAAGGAGTTTCCACGTCGAATTTTTTTCTCCCAGACGGAACAAAAACTATCGACGAGCAAAAAACTACAGAGGGGATCTCCCGTGGAAATTGAGACGTCTTCATTTGGGAACGATAGTTTGTTTATTTTTTTAAATTTTCGTGCATTTCCGAAAAACTAAAAATGCGTCTATTTTCTGAAGATTTCTTCCTGGCAACGGCCGTTCCCCTGCATTCCCCTTAGCTACGCCACTGGCAATGGATTATGCATACAGATAGAGGCTACTGTGGCTGGTAGACGAGAAATTTAAAGAATATGCAGAAACTGATGACTAATAGAGATGCGCTTCATTATGCTTTGTGGAGATTTCAATATAATGCATCTCTAATGGTCACCGGTTTCAATGCAAAGAAAGATTCAATGCGAGATTCTTCGCGTGCAAATATCATGAAATTCTCTAGTAATATTTTCAGGAAGCTTAAAATATATGTTTGCTCGCGGCCGGGCAGAGAGCAAAGTAACTCGGACATTGACCGTACTTGCCGTGGTGTGGTTAGGCCGCTGGTCTTTACAACGTCAAGAACGAGATATTCCGACAGGAACAAAATAATTCTGACTTTGAATGCATAGATAGGCAGGGGTATGTAGTCTATCCCACCGATCAGTGTGGGAGAGATGTCCCTGAATACACTTACCTGCTTTCCGGATAAGTGCAAGAGAAACCCACAGGTTTAACCAATCCAGAACAGTTTCCATTACACACAGCTCCTCCTATTTTTGATTTTGTGTGAGATCGATCACTCAAACTCATTAATTTTGTAGACGCAACAATTCTTTCAGATTGAATTTAGTTGTCAAGATCTGATTATTACCATTTGTCTATTAGCGTTCAAGGCAGCAAGAGACGCCTTGAAGCTATAGATGCTGTCATCGAAATTCACATCCCCATTGCGTGCATTCCCTGAGGAAAATGCAGTGATGGGTAATTCAATTTCTAATTCTAATTAATTAGCTAATGAATTAGCTATCTGTCTAATTCTAATTCTAATCAATTACTTCCAAAATATTGCTAATTCTAATTCTAATTCTAATGAATAGCTTGCTAATTGTAATTGAAAAGAACAATTAGTTGCCTAATTAGCACACTTGCTTGTGTCAAGTGCTTTGGAACCACGATTCAAACTCAAGTGGATAGAGAGTGCTGAGGAAGGATGTTTTGTCCAAGGACAAATTAAACGTCAAGTAAATTCAGTCTCAAGGCAGATATAACACCTTTGACACCGGCTATGGACAATGACAAATCAGTCACACCTCAAATTAAGTCCCACAACGATCTATTTGGATATATGGAAGAAACTTTGCTGGCGTCAACAGAAACTGAAGAGCTCCAAAGTTACTTATATACTCCAACCAATATGAACACTAACTGTATTTCTTTTTGGGAGGACCATAAATTGAAATTGAACTTTCCCTGTTTATACCAGCTACATTTGCAGCATCATATTGTACCGGCCACATCTGCTGCTATTGAAAGATCATTTAGTGCAGTGGATTTATTCTTAATGATAGGAGAAAATGAAATCGATTAGATGATACTTTGTTTGAGTCACTTTACTTGCAAAATGCAATTCTGATATAATCTAGATTACGGAGGATGAAATTAATTTTCGCCATTACATTAAAATGCATCGCAATTTTTATCACTGCATTTCTAATTGCTAATTCTAATTAAATTAGATGGCATCTAATTCTAATTCTAATTAATTGGTTATGAAATTTTGCTAATTCTAATTGTAATTGTAATTGTAAAATTTCAACTAATTCTAATTCTAATTAATTAGATAAAAAAGGGCAATTACCCATCACTGGGAAAATGTAACTTCACGAGGCGACAACAAAGAAGTCATTTCGCCAAATTCAATTACAGTCAGATAAACACACACACACACACGAACACAGCAGAAAGACACTTAGTAAGATCAAGTGGCAAGTACCTTATTCAGAACAGATGCAAGAAATATGATCCTGGCCACTGTCTGGCCGATATTTTGCAGCGGCGAAGTTCTTAGATCCATGTTCGAATGAGCGTCTTGGCGATGCTGTCTCTATTAAACGGATGGAGGCGGTTGAATCCAGGACACCACCGAGGTATCGAACGACCTTCCAAGACGGTTCCTAGATACCTTGGAGGTGCGTCAGTCAGTGAGAACTTTGACTCGGTTGACCAACAGGGCTGAAAACGAAACAACTCATGCGTGACGAAACCTGCGCCGGTGAATAAAAGGGCGTTCACAGTTTCAAAGGCTAAAGGTAACTTGCTAACAGCGAAGATCGGCGCAGGTGAAGGAAAAGAAGGCACGAAATCTGCCTACTTTTATGGACCGCGCTATACTCCGATGCGTATTTGTGCTTAAGGGCTTTAAGTAATAGACTCCCTTTGTACAGTAAGTGTTATTTATGAGTCAGTCCAGTGCATCGCATTAATTTTTTTTAAAAAACGGTTGTCGGTTTTTGTCTAATTAATGCACAAGAAACGTTCGGCATCGCTTTGCCTTTTGACAACGTCTCGGGACTCAGGCGTCATCCCCAAAACCTTCAAAATGGAAAATGCCTATTTTTCTTTTAATCTGCTCTAATCAGCAGCGACAGTGGCGTAGCTGGGGTAGTCATGAATTAAAAACGTTTTCATTGCATTGTGGGGGGAGGGGGCGAGACTACCTGTTTAGTTCGTCAAGACTTTTCGCCTGTCTGAGACAAAAATTTCGACGTGGCTCCCCATTCCATAATCCTGGCTACGCCACTGAATGTTGAAAGTGGATTGTAAATATGGCGCTTTTAAAACAAGCTCGCCGCTCCCCTGTTGCTAAAACCTGGCTACGCCACTGACAGTATTACTATAATCCCTCGAAGCCTTTAAAGTCCACTATTTTCTCCATTTTTCTTGTCAGAATGTGACCCCAGAAGCGAGGAAACTGGAAGCGCCGAAGACGCCATTTGTCTTTTGGACAGAACCGAAGTCGATGTCACTTTGTCTAAAAGTGAACGAATTCTCTAATTAATGTTCATCTTGAATCTAGATTTCATATAACGAAGCTGCATGATCGAACGCGTTGTGTAGAATCACGTGAATTCGTCATGGCGCAATTTGTTGTCATAGCAACCAACAAATCGCACATCTCATCAGTGGCGTCGCCAGGAATTTTGGGTTGGGGGAGCAAAAGGGGGCTGGCGTGTCAGATTCCTTACCCAACCCCCAACCCTCACCCTTACAAAAAACTTTCTCGCCTGATTTGCGCGAATCTGATAGGTGGTCTGTGGTCAGGTTTGGGGGGCAGTTGTCCCTCTCTTGTAGACGTCACGTGACCGTCTTCAGATACAAACCTTGAATGCCAGGAAGTCATCTACGCTCGTATCGGGCTCAGAGATGTCCATGGGTTGGGGGTTAACTCATGGGTTGGGTTGGATTGGATTGGATCGGGGTCAGAAAATACCGCATGGGTTGGGTAGGGTTGGAGATTTCATGGGTTGGGTTTGATTTGGGTCAAAATGGGCTCTTGGACATCCCTGGTCGGGCCCGTCTCTTGGTTTTGTTATGACATGACATAAACTAAGCCACTTTAAAACACGCTAAGTAGCCTCGATCTTCCTCGAAGTATCATGGGTTGGAGTATCAGCTCTGTGACGGCCCATTAATCTCATAAGAAGGACTGCTACATGAATAATAAATACCTGACAAAGCAGCCATACCCAATAATTTATTATATATTAAAACAAGTAGGCCTACAACAACCCGTTGGTCACAGGGACACAGGACAGAACAGATAGGGATTAAGGGTGAGAAAAACGCTCTAGAAAAAGTTAATTTGTAGGAATATAGCTCCATCAGCGCTATAGAAATTAGGTTGATTACAATACAGGGTGTAGGCCTAAAAGTAAAAAGTGGACCGATGTTTAACATTTAATATCTCGGCCGTGTGTGCAGTGATTTCAATAAAATTTATAGGCCATATACCTGGGAATGTTTCTGATGCAAATGCCAAATTTCATGCTGATATATTTAGTGTTTGCTGAAATATGGCCAAAAAACTAAACAGACACAATTTTTAAAATCGACAACGGAATATAACGGCATTAACGGCATAACGGCATTATAAAGTGATAAAAATTAAAAAATTTATTTTGTTTATTTTTTGGCCCTGAAAGCAGTTTTAGAGGGGTTTAGATGATTTGTTGCGCGGGAGCAGGTGCTCAAAATACCCACCCTTAGCCTTCACACATGCCGACAAGCGCTTAAATTCTTCACTGACAGTATCGACTTCTTGATCTGGTCCTCAGGCAAACTCTCCAGATATTCTTCAGCACAGTCTTCAACTCCGTGATGTTCTGTGGCTTTGGCTGATACTTTTGATATCTGTCGTCTGTCGAGCATGATTCCCCAGACGTGGAAGTCAAGTGGATTGATATATGAGGAGTTGGGTGGCCAGTCATCTTTCTTTCTTGATGAAATCTGGACAATTTTGCTCCAGAAAATTCTGGATCCTGAGAGCAGAGTGGCCAGGCGCTCCGTCTTGCTGGAACATGAAATCTTCTAGCAAATCATGACAGTCCTGCAGGAGATCTGGTAGCAGCTGAGTTACGCAGCACTCGGCGTTCACTTTGGATTTGTCTGGTACGAAGTGCAGGCGACCTTTGCCCTGACGGCACACTCCAGCAGACACCATGACATGTCTGGAAACTTTGCCCGCTGCCTGACAAGTCGTTCTGATGGCAAATATCTTTTCCTTCCCACACTCGCTTGCCTTGACTGTCGACTGGCGGATCAAGATAGGACTTTTCGTCAGTGAAAAAGTCCTTCTTAAGTCGCGTCAAACGTCTCAGGGTTATTTCTATAATTGTGAATTGGGAGGGGGAGGATGTCGAGGGGGTGTCGGGAAAATCTGGGGGTGTCGAATTTGGAAGTCTCTGCCGAAAAAGGCTGACAAGCAAAAAATAAGGTCACCTGAGAATAAAAGTTGGGGTGTACTTCTCCATTTGAGGGAAGTGTTCAGGGCTAATTTTGTATGCATACTATTGTCACATTACCAAATTTTGGGATGTCGACCTCAAATTGGGGCGTTGCAATGTTTCCTCTAGGCTATGCGCGCGCACAGTGGTCGCAAGGCAAGCGCACAAAGAAAAAGATGAAACGCACAAATTTTTGAAATTTTCCACATTGCTTTCATATCATAAACGTACTTGCTGATAAACTTCACGTTTTGTTGTGACCTTGTAACGGCTCCATAGAATTACTAACTTCTGGCGTAGACTATGGACAGCAGAATGTCTTTTATTTAATGATTTGTGCAAAGCACGCGGTTCCAAATTAAAATTAAAAGAACAGAAGACCAGCGATAGAAATGTTTTAAAGTAGAGATTTGAAATCGTTGCCGTAGGCGTAAAAGAAACATTTTGGAATCGCGGCCCATTTCAGCGGTTTTGTAACGTGCCGCAACCTTAATAATAGCATGTAATATCAAAAAAATGCTTCACGCCATCTGCCGAACGTTGGTTGAAAGGAATCTTCTGAGTTTTGAATAAAAGGCAAAACAAAAGCTCTGATTTAATTCAAAATGAAAGTGTGGCAAATATATATTATGCAGAATTATTCATATTTTGCCAAATAAGACAAAAGGAGAGAAGTAGAGACTGAAATTTCTTGAAAATTATCTGTTTAAAATTTTGTCAGGAACATACTTTTGTTACGCGTCTTAAAAATCCTATGAGTATGGCCAAATCGCTTAAGAGCCAAGTGCCTGGCCAACGGCCTGAAGAGATTCCTATTGTTATTGGAGTTTCAGAGCAAAATGGTCGGAATACGCTTATTTGCGTTATTGTGAAATAAGATTAAAATTTTAAAGTAGGCTACTATAGGCCACTAAGGCCAGGGTTTCCTAAACTATTTCATCTGTGCGACCGAAAAGAGTGTTCTCAGACGTATTAACTTGTGAGCAAATAAGTGATATTGATTACGGACAAATTCTGGGCGCGCACAAAAGTTGACTGTCCGTGTATAATTTTGCACACAAGAAATTCTATGCGCACACAGATAGAAAAATTAGAGGGAACATTGGGGTGTTGGGGGCCGGGGGGTGTTAGGGGTGTAAAAATATCCCTAGAATGGCTGCAGCGAGACAAGCGCTTGTTCCCGGTGTAGCATATTATAATGACTCTCATATAATAATAACTCCCCCTCATTATATATGTATATATATATATATATATAATAAAGACTCCCCCCTCATTATGAATGGAATCAGCACTCTCAGAGCCATCAGTTTGTTTTGTGTTGGTGAGATATCTTGAGAAAGTAATTCCTTTATGGGTACCTGAAACTGCTTGGCGGTCCTCTATGGGGGTACCATAACTAAATCGCGGATGACAATCCAATCCAATCCACTTTAAATCACGCTAAGTAGCCTCGATCTTCCTCGGAGTATCATGGGTTGGATTATCAGCTCTGTGACGGCCCATTAATCTCAGGCAGTCACTTGTCCGCTGACACGGAGTGGAAGCTAAAATGGCCTGTGTAATGTTTCGAGTTTCGCTGTGCTCTGATATGTTAGGGACCGTCCATAAATGACGTAACGCGATTTTGGCAGTTTTTGAACCACCCCCACCCCGCCCCTCGTCACATGTCGTCACAAAAAGTCAGACCCTCTTAAAAATGACGTCACAACGCGTTAACTCTCCATCTTTTTAATGTCAAAATTAATGTTTCAATTGACTTATTTCTTGAATGAAGCGGGTATTGCAATTAATTCGTTTGAAAATACGCGTTATAATTATTATAGTTGAAGCGAAATTCAGAAACTGTTTCAAATTCTTTTTTAAAATGAATTATAAGTGTAAAATACGTCTAACTTTGCGGTAACATAACATTGCGGTATCAATAACAATATTTAGTATTACGCAACGTCACATTTCTGAAACCCCAGTCCCCCCGTCATCACACATCGTCACAAATGTTTGAGCCCCCTCCCCCCTAAGTTCATGACGTCATTTATGGACGGTCCCTTAGCGGCGTTAGTGAAGCCGCAGCAGCAGCTATCTACTAAGAAGGACCGCTACATGAATAATAAATACATGACAAGGCAGCCATACACAATAATTTATTATATATTAAAACAAGTAGGCCTACAACAACCCGTTGGTCACAGGAACACAGGACATGACAGATAGGGATTAAAGGTGAGAAAAACGCTCTAGAAAAAGTTAATTTGTAGGAATATAGCCTCATCAGTGCTATAGAAATTAGGTTGATTACAATACAGGGTGTAAAAGTAAAAAGTGGACCGATGTTTAACATTTAATATCTCGGCCGCGTGTGTAGTGATTTTAATAAAATTTATGGGCCATATACCTGGGAATGTTTCTGATGTAATTACCAAATTTCATGCTGATATCTTTAGTGCTTGCTGAAATATGGCCAAAAAAGGGACACAATTTTTAAAATTGACAACAGAATATAACGGCATTAACAGCATAACGGCATTTTAAAGTGATAGAAAAATAAAAATTTATTTTGTTTATTTTATTGGCACTGAAAAGGGCCGTTTTGAATGGGGTTTCAGATGATTTGTTGCGCGGGAGCAGGTGCTCAAAATGCCCCCCTCAGCCTTCACACATGCCGACAAGCGCTTCTTCACTGACAGTATCGACTTCATGATCTGGTTCTCACTTCTCAGGCAAACTCTTCCATATATTCTTCGGCACAGTCTTCAATTCCGTGATGTTCTGTGGCTTTGGCTGATACTTTTGATATCTGTCGAGCATGATTCCCCAGACGTGGAAGTCAAGTGGATTGATATATGAGGAGTTGGGTGGCCAGTCATCTTTCTTTCTTGATGAAATCTGGACAATTTTGCTCCAGAAAATTCTGGATCCTGAGAGCAGAGTGGGCAGGCGCTCCGTCTTGCTGGAACATAAAATCTTCTAGCAAATCATGACAGTCCTGCAGGAGATCTGGTAGCAGCTGAGTTACGTAGCACTCGGCGTTCACTTAGGATCAGAGGCGTCATTGGGGGCTGGAGAGGCCACAGCCCCCCCCCCCAAGGAAATGAAAATATTAATTTATAATGTATTAATGTGCAAAAAATTGCAAAAATTGCCAAAAAATATTAAAAAAATTGCAAATTTTCCAACATTGACCCTAAAATTTGCCAAAATTGCTCAAAATTTGCAAAAAATTTGCAAAAAATTTGCCCAAAAAATTGCAAAAAATGCCTAAAATTTGCCAAACTTTGCCCAAAATTTGCCAAAATTTGTCCAAAATTTGCCAAAATTTGCCCAAAATTTAACAAAATTTGTGAAAAATTTGCAAAAAAATTTTCTCGCCCCCAAGAAAAGTGTGAAATGACGCCACTGCTTTGGGTTTGTCTGGTACGAAGTGCAGGCGACCTTTGCCCTGATGGCACACTCCAGCAGACACCATGACATGTCTGGAAACTTTGCCCGCTGCCTGACAAGTCGTTCTGATGGCAAATATCTTTTCCTTCCCACACTCGCTTGCCTTGACTGTCGACTGGCGGATCAAGATAGGACTTTTCGTCAGTGAAAAAGTCCTTCTTAAGTCGCGTCAAACGTCTCAGGGTTATTTCTATAATTGTGAATTGGGAGGGGAGGATGTCGAGGGGTGTCAGGAAAATCTGGGGGGTGTCGAATTTGGAAGTCTCTGCCGAAAAAGGCTGACAAGCAAAAAATAAGGTCACCCGAGAATAAAAGTTGGGGTGTACTTCTCCATTTGAGGGGAGTGTTCAGGGCTAATTTTGTATGCATACTATTGTCACATTGTCAAATTTTGGGGGTCTCGACCTCAAATTAGGGTGTTGCAATGTTTCCTCTAATTAAGCTGTGCGCGTGTGCGCGCGCACAGTGGTCGCAAGGCAAGCGAACAAAGAAAAAGATGGAGCGCACAAACTTTTGAAATGTTCTACATTGCTTTCATATCATAAACGTACTTGCTGATAAAGTTCACGTTTTGTTGTGACCTTGTAACGGCTCCATAGAATTACTAACTTCTGGTCTAGACTATGGACAGCAGAATGTCTTTTATTTAATGATTTGTGCAAAGCACGCGGCTCCAAATTAAAATTAAAAGAACAGAAAACCAGTGATGTTAATCCTTGTCCTGGTCCTTGTCCTTAAGGACTCCTTAAGGACCAATTTGAAGTCCTTGTCCTTGTCCTCGTCCTTGGAGGTTCGGTCCTCGTCCTTATCCTCGTCCTTCCAGATCGGTCCTTGTCCTGGTCCTTGTAACTTAGTCCTTGAAAAGTCCTTATAAGGACCAAATTACTTGTATACCATTTTCAATTGTACTGATAATTATGTTCCAAGGTAAGAGTAGTATGTGGATTATATTTTGGCTACATTTTTGCATTGAGTTACTCTAAATGTTTATAGTCATTGTTTCCTTTATAATACCAGTTGATTCTTTAGCAGAATTCTTTGTTTCCCTGCGACGTCGGCTCCAGTTGAACGAGTGTTTTCACAAAGTGGTCTCATAATTAGACCTCACCGTGTGTGCATGACTGATCAGCTGCTGGAAACAATTTTTCATTTATTATTATTATTATTATTATTATTATTATTATTATTATTATTATTATTATTATTATTATTATTATTATTATTATTATTATTATTATTATTATTATTAAAAACTTGACAATTTCTTAAGCGCAGTAACATAGCTAGGTGGCTAAAGTCAAAGGCGCATTTGAAATGCAGCATTGCTGTTGACTACATTATGTTTTTTAAAAAAATTTTGCTTTTCTAATTTTGTGATTCGAATTGAAATTGTGTTTGGTTTTTCCTATCCGACTTTTTTGTCTGACAGAGGTTGGTCGTTGTCCTTGATCCTTGTCCTTGGGGGTCAGTCCTTGTGGTCCTTGTGCTTGCGGGGTAAGTCCTCGTCCTTGTCCTCGTCTTTGGAGGGTTGGTCCTCGTCCTTATCCTCGTCCTTGGGGGTTCGCTCCTTGTCCTTATCCTCGTCCTTGGGGAGTCGGTCCTTGTCCTTATCCTCGTCCTTGGGGGGTCGGTCCTTGTTAACATCACTGCAGAAAACCTGCGATAGAAATGTTTTAAACTAGAGATTTGAAATCGTTGCCGTAGGCGTAAAAGAAACATTTTGGAATCGCGGCCCATTTCAGCGGTTTTGTAACGTGCCGCAACCCTAATAATAGCATGTAATATCAAAAAAAATGCTTCACGCCATCTGGCGAACGTTGGTTGAAAGGAATCTTCTGAGTTTTGAATAAAAGGCAAAACAAAAGCTCTGATTCAATTCAAAATGAAAGTGTGGCAAATATATATTATGCAGAATTATTCATATTTTGCCAAATAAGACAAAAGGAGAGAAGTAGAGACTGAAATTTCTTGAAAATTATATGTTTAAAATTTTGTCAGGAACATACTTTTGTTACGCGTCTTAAAAATCCTATGAGTATGGCCAAATGGCTTAAGAGCCAAGTGCCTGGCCAACGGCCTGAAGAGATTCCTATTGTTATTGGAGTTTCAGAGCAAAATGGTCGGAATACGCTTATTTGCGTTATTGCGAAATAAGATTAAAATTTTAAAGTACTATAGGCCACTAAGGCCAGGGTTTCCTAAACTATTTCATCTGTGCGACCGAAAAGAGTGTTCTCAGACGTATTAACGTGTGAGCAAATAAGTGATATTGATTACGGACAAATTCTGGGCGCGCACAAAAGTTGACTGTCCGTATATAACACTGGTTTACATGAAATTTATTGTCTAAGTTTTCTTAACAGATTAAGGACAATTTCAATGTCCTAAATCCAAATATAACATTGGTTTTGCTCAATCAGGTCAACTTTTTGATATATCCCTACTTTATGATTTTTCATGTATACGTGTGTTTTCTATTAACGCCATGCAGATTGCATTATAATGAAATGGTCAACACACAGTTTGTTGACCTGTTCTTGATTAATTTTGGTGCCCTGATTCCAAAAATGTTAACCGTTTTGCCCCATCAGCTCTAGTTTTTGAGATACGGCTTAGTCGTCCTTGTATTTTGGTTCTACTAAAGTGCGTTAACTGCAGAAGCCTTAATCTATTCAAATTCTATAATTGAACAGCAAAAATCTTCAAAGCAACAACTATTACATATTTAGTTTAGATACAATTATATTAATGAGTGAATTAGTTGTCATTCATTTTGTTTGTCACACTAGAAATCAGAAAAAAATGACACTTCAAGCATTTAACATGCAATTGTATTTCTAAATGTGTCCTGGAGGTATGTTGCTGCTCCTGCGTCCACAATTACCTCAAAACAGTTGTCATGAATCATGCTTATTTCATTAAATAATATAATTTATGATACTGCACATATTTCAATTGATTTCTTCTGGAAATATAAAACCGTTAATGTTAATAACAAAGACCTTTAGGTGAGAGCAATCAAAAGCTACATAGAGCAAATATATGTCATCATCATGCACTTCCAATATAGGATATATGGCCATATATTAAGAAAACTAGCGCTAATAGAGGAAATCTGATGCCATATTTGGAATCAGGACCCATAAATATATTAAGAAACAGGTCTTACTTCTAAGGCAACAGGGCAACACAAATTTTTTTGTCGCCATGTGATATAGGCAATTATCATGCACTTGCAGTCTACGGTTATATGACCGTATCTCAAAAACTAGAGCTGATAGAAACAACTTGATGCCATATTTGGAATCAGGACCCATAAATATACTAAGAAACTGGTCTTACTTCTAAGGCAACAGGGCAACACAAATTTTTTTTGTTGCCATATGATATAGGCAATTAGCCTATATCTAACCTAAGATCAAGGCTTGGCATGGGGCGTTCAGCCATAAAGACACTCACTACTGTTTGGCTGTTTGGAAGGATCGGTCGCTCAGTCTGCACATAAAGAAACGCCTGATGGAAGCATTGGTCTGGCCCATTGCAACATATGGAGCTGAAGCTTGGACAGTGAAAAAGGCAGATCAGAAAAGAATCAATGCTTTCGAGATGACAGCTTTCAGAAGAATGATGTCCATCAGCTGGAAAGAACATAGAACAAATGCCTTAATCATAGAAGAACTTGGGGAAAATAGGTGTCTATACTCAGTTATCAAATTTAGGAAACTGAAATACTTTGGTCACATAGTGCGAGCAGACAATTTATGTACAACGATACTGCATGGCAGAATTAATGGCAACAGGAAGAGAGGACGGCCTCGTAGACGATGGACGGATGATATTGTGGAATGGACAAAACAACCAATTGTATCAATTGCATCAGAACTGCAAAAGACAGAGTCACGTGGAGAACCTTGTCGTCAGCCTGCATAGCCTCCGACCCTCAGCAATGAGGATGGACGATACCATACCATACCTATCATGCATGTGCGGTCTAGAATATATGGCCGAATCTCACAAACTGGAGCAGTTAGAAAAAATCTGATGCCATATTTGGAATCAGCACCCTAAATATACTCAAAAAGAAGTCTAACTTCTCAGAGAACTAACAAAAAAAATTTGTTGGTTGCCCTCTAATGTTACAAAATGCAGTCGATTTAGTTATAAGACTAGATTTTTTAAAAACACTTTAGCAAAAAAACCTGACCTGATACAAAGAAACCAGTGTCATTTTCAGTTTTAGCAGTACCTAATTGTCATAAATCAGTTTTAAAAACTTAGACAATTTTCAAAAACATTTTTTTTGTAAACCTGTGTGATTTTGCACACAAGAAATTCCATGCGCACACAGACTAGAAAAAAATTAGAGGGAACATTGGGGTGTTGGGTGTTGGGGTGGGGGTGTTAGGGGTGTAAAAATATCCCTAGAATGTCTGCAGTGAGACAAGCGCTTGTTTCTGGCTGCGACGTTGTCAATTTTAAAATTTGTGTCTCTAGTTTTTTTGGCCATATTTCAGTAAACACTACAGACATCAGCATGAAATTTGGCAATTACATCAGAAACAAGCCCAGGTATATGGTCTATAAATTTTATTGAAATCCCTACATACGCGGCCGAGATATCAAATGTTAAACATCGGCCCACTTCTTAGTTTTACACACTGTACACAGTGTTGTAAAGTATTTAAATACTTACAGTATTTAAATACTATTTAAATACTTTGTCCAGTATTTAAGAAAGTATTTAAATACTCATCCAAAATTAAGTATTTAAATAGTATTTAAATACCATAGAGTATTTAGATGTATTTAAGAAATTTAAATACTTTGGATTTATTGCAATTTTCACATAATTATAACGTTTCTTATAGACTGTTCATTTTTACATTTTCTTTACTGATGGTTTTAGACAAACAGTTAAGTAGGTCTACATTGACATTGTTAGAAATAATTTTAACTAACATTTCTTTACACAAAGATACGGTTGTGGTGAATCGTGTCAAATACATATCAAGTATTTAAAAAAGTATTTAAACCTTATTTGCCAGTATTTAAATACTTACCCTGGTATTTGGGTATTTAAATACTATTTAAATACTACCTGAGAACCAAGGTATTTATGAAAGTATTTAAATACTTTCAGTGGAGTATTTATTACAACACTGACTGTACATTACATCAACTCAGTAACCTAATATTCTCAGTTCTTATTGACTGTTTGACCTCAATGTTAATTTCCCATTAACTAGTGACATCTGGCGAGTGATGATGAATGAATCGCAATTTTATATGCCTAAATAAATACCTACATCCTTTATTCAGAGTTAAATATCTCGTACCATCAATTAGATTCAAAGTTCATAAACCCATATAATTGCAATTAATTTTCATACGAATTATATTAAATATTTATATAAACTCTCTTAGAAGAAATAACGACGGTTTAAAAATATCTCTTACACACCTTTTAATTCTGACGATTCTGACTCATAAAGAGGCTGACGGTTGTTCGACGGTATCGCTTCTCGGCCTTTTGGCTAAGATCAAAGTGTAGTATCTGTTCTTATCAGCTTAATATCTGATACGTCCCCTATCCGGGGACATCGATATTAAACTGATTTTTGGACTTAGGAGAAGATGCAGGGGCTTGCTCCGGCTTCTCCACGGGTTGGCCCGGTATTGCAGTACCTCCGGGATCGGCCCACTCCCCTCTGGGGAGAAAATTAAGAAAAAATAATAGAGCTAGACGATGCGCCATAAGCTTTAGCTTATTTTGTAGAGTATCTGGTCAAGATGAGTCAATACAGGGCCCAGTGCCTCAGTCCCTGAGTACTCATAAGCCCACCTTGGCGGGGTGAGCATTAATTAGGTTAGTTTAGCTCATTATGATGATGACTAGTTCATTATCATGAGAGCGCTATGTAAATTAAGGATTTGGGATTTTACATTCAAAACTTGAAGTTACCCGAAAAGTTGAGATCCTTTGGACTTACAAAACAATCAGATGTTAAGAGAAACTGCAATAATTAAAGGCTAGGGAAAAGCCTGAGATTGCTAATGTGAAGGTTGACACTAATTTTAATTGATCTAGTGCTACTAAATTACTATTAATATGTGAATTTGTTTGGTATCTACGTATTAATTTGTATAGTTTGCATCTATTCAAGACATCACGTTAAAACACGGCCCATGATATTGATTTCATTATGTTTTTCTAGGGTTTTTAAAAATGAAATTTGGGGTTTTTTCAAAAACTGAGTGGTAAAACTAGTTTAAGTCAAATGAATCGCTCAAATAGGAAAAGAAGAGAGAGAAATTTACAAATACTTGGATTTATTTAATAAAGGAATAAGAGAGGAAATATGGACTCGAAGTCAAAGAAATTCTCAAATGTCGACGAATGCAATGCTTTTCACGACGATAGGAAATCTTTCGGTTAGAGACACTTTGACGGTCTTATCAAAGAGTCGGTTTAAAGCTAGAATGCTAGAAGTTATCCGCTGCACAGCGCACATGCTTATGTAAGTAAGTAAGTAAGTAAATAAGGAAGTAACATCTCGTGCATTTATATAGCACCTTGGAAAGCAGTACGGCAGCAGCTGCTTATTCTTATGCGCTTAATTTTTTTGAAATAGCCATAGGCATGGTGGATTGTCGACTGGGCAGAGGCGGCGGGGCAGGTTGTTATAGAGACAGATTGTTATTATAATAGTTTATGCACTTTTCTAGCACCTGCTCTTCAATTTAGTTTATTTATTTGTCTATCTAAGTGTTAAATAACAAGCAGAAGTTTAATCGCCGGTGATAGAACTTATGAGGCTGTGAAATTCGGTTTAAAGTTGCTTCAGTGGTATATGTGCGTGTGCAATTTAAAGTGATGAACCGTAGTAAGCGTCAATTCCTAGTTTGGCATTTGGCGACACATTATAGGTGTCTGTTATTATTATTATGCGACAATTTATATAGCGCTATTTGCCTGGCGAAGGCCATAGTCAAGAGCGCTTTACAGAGACATCTCATATGAGATTCTAAATAGGTGCGTTTTTAGTTTGTGTGCGAACCTATCTTGGGTGGTCTCCCTGGTTATTTCCTCGGGCAGGGCGTTCCAAAGTAAAGGATTCCCCCTCGAGACAGATCTGTCCCCAAATTTAGCCGTCTTGGATGGAAGGACAACTAGCTGAATTCTGTGACTAGATCTTAGTTCCATCCGCCTGTCAGTTGACGAAGTTCGGCACACCAGTTCTGATATATATCTCGGGCAGTCCAGGTCATGCAAGGCCTTTTGAGACAGCATGCATCGTTTGAAAACAATCCATTCAGGGATCTGCAGCCAGTGGAGGTGATCACGAAGTAGCGGTGTGATATGTTCGTTCCACCTGACTCGGAAAATTAACTGTGCTGAAACGTTGAGTACCGATTGGAGGCGGTTGAGCTGTCTCTCTGGGAGGCCGAATAATACACTATTACAGTAATCTACACGTACCAGGATAATAACTCGAACAAGCTTAATGACATCTGGTAGTGGAAGGTAGCGACGAACCGATTTGATCCTCTGCCAAAAAAACTGTTGTCTGTTGCTCTGTTGAATCAATTTAAGAAGCTTTTCGATCTGTTCAGTTGTCTGCTAAGTTTTTTCTCAGTTTGTGTTTACTGTCCCCTGGTGGCTTTTAGTGTTGGCCTGTCAAGTTTTCAAGTTCTCTGGGCTTTTTTTGGACAGTGACTTTGTTGCCACTGACAGTTAACGAACTTTGGCAGTTGAAATGTATTGTCGTGTAAGTGGTTGACTGGTTTTACAGATGCTGGTTATAATTAGGATTTGATGAGAATATTTTGAATCTTGACCAAAGATTTGATTTGAGGTTTAATTGAACTAAAGTGAGTGATTTGCAGGTGACATGGATGCATTTAGAAACTCCAGAGTGGAAATAATAATTTCCATTTGTTTTTGTCTTGCCACTGTTTTGATAAGCTATCGCCAGATAATATACATTGTCTGGTGATAGCTTTTCAAAACAGTGGCAAGTGTTTGTGTTTTAAACTGGTGTTAAGACTGTTATTCCCTGTCACTTTGTTAAATTCCCTTTTAAAAATGCCCGTCCATGGTTCAAGTTGTTGTGTTTTATGGGCCAACTAAGAGGGGATCATTTGCATGGATTTGAGTCATTGGCTCAACCAGGGTTCCAGAATAGGGACACCAGTTCCATCTTCGGATGAGCTCTCTTGTCCTACTATGGAGTTTGGAGGAGTGCCCTGGGCTCTCTCACTGGGTCCTGGGGCTCTCTCAGTGGTGCTGGAGGAGAGAGAGCATTTGGGGTAATATTAGAGTTAAACTGTCAACTCTGTTTGGAGCAATTTTGCAGACACTGTAACGCCACTTATCAGAAATCATCCCTACCCCTTTTTCTCTCCGTAGCATTTTCTCACCAGTTTCACACAGATCTTAGGACCAGTCTAGGTCTGGGAGGGGACAGCCCTCACTAGTGATATTTCAGTTCTAAAAATAATTGTTAATTTTAGTTTTAGTTCTTATTTCAGGTTTAATTTCTATTTCAGTTATACTTCAAGAAATAATTTCTATTTCAGTTCTAATTTCAGTTCTGGTTCAAATATTTTCAGTTTAATTTCTAATTTTACTTCGATTCATTGACTTCAGGTTTTGTATTGGGAATGTGATATTATATAAAAATGTATTCTATAACCGCAATGTCTAACCGTAGCATAGTAATGAAAAACGTAAAGCTAAACAACATGAATGTTCAACCTGTTCTCGTATGTGTAAAATAATCACAGACAAAGCTACCTCGCTTTCGTCCAGCCAACAGCTTAGCTAAACTAATCTTGTAATAATTGTAGTAATTGTGGGAGATACAAACAACACTTTTTAGTGCAAGAGCTGTCGACAGATGGAATGAATTGGATGAGAAGATAGTAATGGCTACGAGTGTGAATGATTTCAAAATAAACCTCAGTGGGCCTACTACAGAATACTAGATTGGAAGGGTACAACAGTGGATTTCACACAGGGCATACCCTCTTGAGCCACTTTAAACCTTGTTATTTATTTCATTAAATTAACGCCGACATTAAGTTAACGAAGCAGCATCATGCAGCAGCCCACACTTGCTGATAGGCAGTGAAATAGAATTTACCACGGCAGAGACCCGTGTGCCGCCTCATGACCAGTGCTTCTGAGAGATGGGCAGGGTGGCAAATGCCCGGGGGCCCGACGATTTGTAGGGCGTCTGGGTGGTTCTGTTGTTAGGGTTATGGTTGAAGACGCTGAAGGCGGTTTGGGGGCCTGTCCATGGCTTTAACCTTTAACTCTCTCTCGAAAAGGTTGACAAGCAAAAAATGGCCATCGCCACTTACAACATAGACTTTCTAGGGGCGGTGACTGCTCTGTCCAGCAACCCGAAATTTCTCTCGGCGGGTATGCTCGTGGCTAGCAGGCTAGCAGCTCCGAGACTAGCAGCAGCATATGACAGATCAAGGGTGACCCAAGTCACCCCTCCCAGGTAGGCGCATATTTGACTGTATGTGTGGGGTAGGAATGAATCACAGAGCAACACTAGAGCCGGCCTAGAATATCACCCACGGTCACCATACAGCCACACACACACACAGGCACACACACACACACTCACACACACACAACAATATATGGCATGCAAAATATAACACAACATAAGCAAATTGACGCCATTGATGGGTACCGGTAGTTAAATTCAGTTCATAAGATATTTCAGTTCATAAGATATTTTTATTTCAGTTCAAATTTTTATTTTTATTGGGAAATTTCATTTCTATTTCAGTTATCGTTCTTTAAAAAATTCCTAATTTTAATTCTCGTTTTCGTTAACGGATTCCTTTCATTTCAGTTCTAATTTTCGTTACCGTTCAGTAAAATATCACTGGTCCCCACCAATCTCTATTACCATCATGGCACTGCTGATATTTTGGATAATTGCTAATGACTGTGACTTCTACTATGGACTTTGATCGGCTTTTGTCATGAGAAACTTCAGACGAGTGCTACTAGCGCTTTGATGGAGCTGTCAACTTCATTAGTTCTTGTTCTGGATTCTCTTGGTCAGTTAATGTACCAGGCAGTGACATTCTCTTCGAGCGTATAGTAGTTCTGTTTTGGTTTTATCACTCTCCTATTCTGGACTTTGAATCTCTATTGACCATTGACTGCTCTTATGAAGTGCTCACTATTTCAAGTTGTGTTGGATTGCTTGCCTTCTTTTTGTTGATAATTATAACTAAGGAGACTTCTGTTAAAAGCTTTTGCAATTGCTTAGGACCCTATACTTGTGTGTGTGTGTGTGTGTGTGCTGTTGTGCCTACTACTTGTTATTTGAAACAATGATGAATGAATTGTTGTGGGCTTATGAGTCTGTCATGCTCTTGATTTCTGCATTTCTCAGATTACTCAACTGAGTGGCAAAGGTTGGAAAGACACAACCAACCCCTGTTTAACTCCTTCTGCTTGACTTTTGGTACCTATTTTGACTCAAATTATGTTGACTCTTGAGAGGTTTGACTCTGAAGTTGACTTGTGCTGAATCTCCAATTCCACTCTTTATCATGTTCTTCTAACTCTAAATATACTCACCATTTTCCATTCACATACCTACATTTTACAGAATTTGGAATTTACTTTTTTGCAATATATTCCACATTTTAGTGACATGTTTGCTATTGTTCAGTTTCTCTTTCAATTAGTTTTTTTAAAGTTTTGGAAAATATTTCTTGTTGGTTAGCCTGCTTTTGCGCTGTTTTGACCGCTTAAGTGCAAAATTGCAATTGTCAATTTCTTGGTTCTTGACACAGTTGTTAATCAAATATTCTTCCATCAAATGGCTTCAGAGACAAATTAATTTAGAAGAATTGTCCATAACCAACTAGTGAGTTGCAGTTGAGTGCAGCGACTGGCCTCTAGTGATTCTAAGTGGACCAGAATATTTGCTTGAATATTCAATACATGTGACAGAACATGTGATTGAGAGGAGAACCCATGTGCTGCTGTTTGTGTGACAGCCTTGATATTGTCTGAGATGACAGATTGTATTTTCAAATGCAGTGCTGCTATTTTTAAGCCCGAGAGAGAATAATAATTACCTGCACGTGCAGACGTTTCTAAGGCTTTACGTAATTAACTGAGCTCCATTTTGATATTCACAGCAAAGAGCTCTGCATGTCGTTGTAATTGAAATGATTTTGGGGAAAATGAACGCCGATTTTGTTTGCTTTTGCAGATGATAAATTTAAAACTTACAGTTACAAAGACATAAACATGCAGAAAATTCGAGACAAGTCTGAAGTAGGTGCTTATTCTTTTGTGATGATTAATTTCACCAGCTTATCTGTAATTCCTTCTTGTTCTGCAATTTCATTGCTATGCTTCTTAGTATACACTTTGGCTTTGTTATAATTTTTAAAATCATTATAAAAAATGACATTAAACTATTGAGAAAGTATGTGATTGAGAATGCTAGAATTTTGGAATATACTTGATAGGAGTTTTACTTGGCTTTATAAACTAATGATCTGTAGTCTGTAGCTGTCATTGTAAATATTATTAGTCTGCATTTGAATTACTTTCCAAAGATGATTTGGGGATTTTAACCCTTAGTGGGTGAAGATGAAAAATCTATTGGTTGAAACACTGATCTGGCCAGTGATACTCTATGGATCAGAAACTTGGATGCTCAGAAAGGAAGACATAAAGAGACTAGAGGCGTTTGAAATGTGGATCTGGCGAAGAATGGAAAAAATTAGATGGACGGAAAAAAATAACCAACGAAGCGGTCTGGAAGAGGATAGAAGAAAAGAAAAGTCTAATAAACACTATTCGTACAAGACAAAAGAAGTGATAGGTCATGTTCTGAAGGAAGAATCAAACCTACTAAGAGAAGTACTAGAAGGAAAGATGAATGGGAAAGCACAGAAAGGGTGACCAAGGACATCGATGCTGGAGTGGATGTTGGACACTATGGAAATAAACAAGTATTCAGCCCTGAAGATAAAAGCTCAAGATAGAGAGGAGTGGCGACGCTGGAGTATGGAACCTGTCCTTGGACAGAGCACCTAAAGAAGAAGGGTGAAAATGATCCATAAGATGGTCGGAACTTTGGTTTTTGCTTGTTTAACATCCGCTCATCTTTTAAAAAAATCAAATATCTGGTGTTATTTGCCTATTGATGAAGTATGATGAATTTAATTAGTTACTGTTAATATTGGATCAATTTGCTTTATACTGGCATTTATTTCAGGCAATATGCTGTTTTAAGACATTTTAGGAGCAGGTTTTTGATGCATGGCATTAGCTGCCTTTCAGCCATTTCCTCGTCTGGTGCCTTATCTTGTTCTGTTTCTGTGATCATAGATTATGCAATAGTATGTGTGAGAGTATTTTATTTGTAGAAATTAAAGTCAGATCTCCTAGAAAGCTTTGAGAAACAAATGCAAGATGTCATAGAAGATTTCGTGCAAGAGATTGAGAAGATCGAACAATCTGCCGTGGTCAACGGAGTGCCTCAGACGCCACACAAGTGAGTCGTCTGTTTGTCTGTCTTACGATGCTAATGGCGTTTTCATTTGGTCTGTTATGATTGGATGAAAATATATTGAAATACAGATGTCTTATAAATAATTATAATTAATTATATGCAATATGTAATTATAATAATATTGTAATTAATATTCTATATTTCAGAATTCAGAGATTTGTATTACCAGGACTGTAATGCCATTATTGTTGTTGTTATTATTGTTTATATTAAACTTGACAACTTCTTAAGCGCAGTAACATAGCTAGGTGGCTAAAGTCAAAGGCGCTGTGCATGGAACGAAATGTTAAACAAATGTGTCTTGAGATGTTGTAAGAACCGATCCGGAGAGGTCTCAGTTGTCACAGCCTTCGGGAGCAGGTTCCACGATGCCGGGTTGCCATGCTGACAGGACCGGTCCCCAAGCCTCGCTGTCTTGAGCGGAGGGGAGACAACCAGGTGATTTGTGGCGCCGGAACGGAGAAGGGAGTGACGTGGTACTGTCGTCAGTCGGCTGATTAGCTCTGACAGATACGTTGTCTAGTGTTTAGTGATGTAGCCTATCAGTTAAGAAGTTTGGGGTTCAAACCGTAGTCATGCAGAAGCTTTTTGATTGATTCCATCCCAAGGCTCTCATACGGTTGACTCAGCTGCGATTGGGTACATTGGGTTTCTACTTGAGGGAGGGAAAGATTGCTGACACCCTTATTCAGCTGAATGTGAAGGTGCTTAATCTTTGCCTCTTTCAGATGTTCAGCGTAGGGAACAACCGTTACGTTTTTACATTATTGGAAAAGTTTTGTTAGGGTACCTTGACTGAAAAGCAGATTTTTGATCAAAATGTTTTGGTTAAAATTAGAAATTTATTTGGTGACTTTCCTTTGCTTTTCTGTTTTATCTGCAAGTTGAAAATTTGTTAAAGGTAAATTAATTACTTTAAGAAATACTTTAAATTTTTGGCCAAATTGCAGTGACATTTACTAGAAAGTAATCAATGTTTGGTTTCTGTGAGGCTATGTGGTGTAACCCCCTGATCATCAAGCTCAACTTCAGTAGAGGTCTAAAATTTTGGATTTTAGCCAGTGGAGGTAAAAATGTTTTTCTAAATTTTGCCCATGGGTCAGGGTTTGTGAACTGCTGACTTTTGGAGAATTTGTTGCCAAACTGAACTCGTATTTGTTGCCTTCTGTGATTAAACTTTGCAACATTGTTACTGGATTAGAATCCATTTATAATGGACTTGAAGGTAAGTGGAGGTTTGTTCATCTTATCCAGTCTCTGTTATAGCAAATGCCATTTTGGATGTTATTCATTTGCACATTTTCTTTCTCTCTGTTTGTCTGCAGACAAACAAATGGTGAACTTTCAGAGAAGGTTTTCATTGCAAGACGTTCAATTCTGTCGTAAGTCACTTTGTCACTTGTGAGACTTTACAGGATGTATTACTGCATAGCTAGCATATACACTGCCTCTGTAATTAATTATTTATATCTCGGGGCTTAGCACATGAACATGAACAACATCTCACTTATTGACTCTTTTGGCTTTTGTCTGTTAACTGTCAAAACACATTTCTATCACATTTGAATGCAGATGGTTACATCAGTGGTTTTCACACAGACTTACTTAGCCTCCTAATCCACTTTAAATCACATTATTATTATTATTATTATTATTATTATTATTATTATTATTATTATTATTTCCTCTCTGTGCAGAGAGAGAAATGGAAACATTGGAGCCCTGAACCTGTCCCAGGGCAGAGAACATGATGATGATGTCAAAAAACTTGAATCACTTTGGCATAAAATTAAGAGAAGCATGCACTTTTGACTGCATATGGGAAAATTGGGTAATATAATTAGCATTGCATATAAATTATTTGTCAAGAAAAAATGTCTTAGAATTTAAAGAGATTTATTTTACAGCATTGACAATTAATTGATCCTAATTTCAAGGACACCTGCTCTGTTAATTTAAATTGATTGACAATAGTTACTTTGCACGACAGTAATGAAACGGATTTGTGTTAATGAGTGTAGACTGGATGTGTTGTTGTTGCAGAGAGCTGCTCGAGATCAGTCACATTCGAACAATCTATCACATTTTTGTTGCGATTCTGATCGTTTTTATGCTCAACACGCTTGTCTGTGATTTTATGGACCAAGGGAGGTATGGTCATGTTCCACTTCTTCTTATAGCAATCACTCTGAAGCAGTGCTTCTCAAACTGGGGTCTTCGGTCCCATAGAGGACTGCCAAGCAGTTTCAGGGGCCCATAAAGGAATTACTTTCTCGAGATATCTCACCAACACAAAACAAACTGACGGCTCTGCGAGTGCTGATTCCATTTTAATTTAAATTTCATGACTAAGATTTGCAATTTTCTGATTGAGTAATCTATTGTCAAAACAATTAGCCTATGTGTTAATTACAATTAATTTAAAATTCAAATTTTATAAGTTCTGCGAGTCATCACAAAAATTTCTAAGGGACCACCATGCAAGAAATCCCAAAAAGTTTGAAACCGCTGCTCTGAACAGTTGATTATATCTATGTTACTATAACAGCATAATGGAATAGCGATAAATAGTTTATCTTCCGCTGCTTAAATAGTATTTGACCCGTTTGCCAGGCCTTCATTCTCATTGCATCCAATGACTATGGCACCGTTTACTATCTGCGCTAATTGCTTCCTGGACATATTGGACCAGTCATCAACATTTGCCAATTGTGCCTTTAGAGTGGAAGAAGCTTTTGTCCAATTTAGTCTAACTACAGGCTCCGGGAAGTCAGGAAAACACTTTCCACCTCCGTCACCTTACAGTGCGTTCTCGCCACGGTGATCTCCGCTGTAGACTACTGCAACAGTCTCTTGTATGGTGTTCCGGACTACTTAATATCCAAAATCCAGACTATCCTAAACGTTGCCTCCAGGCTAATTTACCGCCAGGATCGCAGGACCAGCATAACATCTCTTATGCGAGACTGGCTCCGAGTTCGAGAGTGAATCATCTTTAAAAGATGTATAATAATTCACAGCATCATCACCGGCCAAGCCAGTCCGAAGTACTTGGAGCGACTCCTGACACCCGCTAGCTACACACTTAGACGGTCGACAGCAACGCCCTTAGACGGTCAACATTGAGATCAGCATCCTCTCTCTCGACCTCGCTGTTCCAAAACCGCTAAAGATTCCAACCCTCGGTGATCGCGCCTTCTCCCGAGGCGGATCACTCCAGTGGAATACCATTCCACCTGAAATTCGGCTCATCTTCAAAAACAGACTGAAAAGCCATCTGTTTAGGGAGTCATACCCCTGTGAAACGCCCTTGTTTTTGGTTATGCTATGTTTACGGTACTATATAAATAGTCCAGTATACAATACAGATGTTCTGTAATCACTGTAAATGTTGGTCATGTTAATTTCAGAACTTAATGTAACACTAATTCTTCCTTATTGGCAAACGTTCTTTCTTATTGTTCTGGTTTCACAGGGTTCATTGTAAAATTTATACAATTTTATCAGTACAGGTAAAGACTCAACTTTTTTGTTTCTATCAAAAGGGTTTAAGCCAGGGACATTCAATTAAATTATTCCAAGGACTACATTTTATTACTGGTACCGAGGGTGTTTTTGAAATTAGCAGTTGTCATTTATCAATATTTCATAAGTATTAGAAAGAAGTTATCGGTTCAGTATCTTTGCGGGCCACTTCACACCCCTTGTTGGGCCAGATCTGGCCCACAGGCCACAGTTTGAATATTTTTGGTTTAAGCCAGTATTTCCAAAACTGGGTTGTGACCCAAAAGGGGGTCGCAGGGCTCAGTCTAATGGGTTGCAGGGTAGCGCGAAATTGGATTCAAACGTGTCACAAACCTTGAAAGTTGCAAGTAGAATTAGGCTTTAAGAAATTAATATGCCTGCAATCATCCATATACGGCTTATATTAAAATGATTAGTGTTTTTTCCAATTTTAGTTTACAATAAGTTTGCAGGGTCGTGGCTTGTTACAAAGCCGCTGAGGTGGGTTGCAGTTCAAAAATTTTTTGGGAAACCCTGGTTTAAGCCATCCAAACCCCAAACTGTTGGCAGGACTGATGTTGGGAAGGGCATCTGGCTTCTCTGTAGCCCTTGGCTCTGAAAATGCACCAGTTGACCTGTTTGCTTATCTGGGTCAGTGATCATGTTTGCTGGTTCTTTGACAGAAGGATTTGTCATTGAATGATAAGAGTCTCGGTTATTTATAACTCTGATTTATTATTTAACAGCTGCATTCAGATGTATTTAGATTTATCCATACTCAGAAATGATTTGTTTGCAAATTCATTAAAGATTTTAATTCAGAATTTAAGTAAATAATGAGCTTTTCTCAACTTTTATGTGATTGTGCAGCAGAAAAGTTGTCAACAATTGGTGTAATTCTTAGCATTTCAGAGCTTATCTTTGACTCCTTTGTATGAAACATAAATGACGATTGGCCTCAGGTTGACCCCATGGTGTTCCAGAGTTTTAACTAGTGAAATCTATTGTATACCGGTAGGTGGGAAGTTAGCTGAGTGGTAACAACGTGGACAACAGAGCAGAAGGTTGCGGGTTCTAGACCCGCAGGAACCCTAAGATCGACTCATCCTTACTTGCTAGAGGGCGGCTGTAAAATGAGATGCAGTGGTAAGAAGCTGCGATGAGTCAAACAGGTACGCTATGCAATGCACTAGCCCCGTATCCATGGTATTGCATGCCTGGCTGAGGGCTATAGCAATGGAGATCAGCGCCGCCCTATGAGCCCGTGAGGCTTGGGAAGGACTTTGACTTTTATTGCAGAATTTGGAATGTAAATGTTGGCTTGTTTTTATTTAGAGTGGTTCTGGATTTCCAGTTGATCATTTATTCCTTTGGGAAGTTTCCGCTTGTCATGTACGTTTGGTTCTGCATGGCGAGCAGTACGTTGCTCGTTGTCTATCCGCTTTTCCAGTACTGGGCTTACAACCGTTGTCCCGGTCGAGTTTGTAAGTGAAATTACGACGGTTTGGAAATTGTAATTTGTGGTAATTGAAAGTAGCATGAACTTTTGAAATCTGCAATGTAGAATGTGGGTGATGTAAAATAGCTCTAACTATGCAGTACACGACAGATTTCAGAGTATTTTTTGTTTATCTAATTTCTTTTTTCACACATAAAATTCACTCTGAAGTTAAAAAATTAAATTAAATTAAAATTTAAAAAATTAAATATTTGATTAAAGTCACTTTGTGGCTCTTCTAATTGAATTTTGCAACAGCTTATCATTCATTGGACTGGGTAAACATTTTGGAATGTTATTTGGACTGCAGTTATTTGATGGCAGTTCATGATAAGTGCAGTCAACATGATTATTAGAGGTTAACAACTGGTACCTGGGAACCGTGTACATGTTGCCTTCCTATTACCCTGACAGTAAAATGTTGTGAATGGGTACTGTGTAAACATGGCTGTATGTCACATTCACCCTCTGGTTACTGCAACTAATGATAGGAGAGGGAGTTGAACACCTTTATGTCCCACTACTCCTCCCAGTTGCTGAAAGAATCATTAGCTGCAGTGACCAGAGAGAGAGAGAGAGAGAGAGAGAGAGAGAGTGTGGTTATTTAGTTGGGGGTAGAGATAAGAGTAATCGCTTGGCCAATATACACAGACTGTAAAAAGATGCAATGCTGTTCTGGACTTTATTAACCCCTTAACTGGGTATTTAGCTGTAACTCAATGTAAAATGGACGGATATATCTGGGGTTTCCAGTTAAGGGGTTAATGAAAGAAATTGTGTACAAATATCTGTACCAAAATCGGATGGATACCCAGGCAGCTTTTTAAGAAACATTGACAGCCCTATTTATGACCAAATTGACCATTGCTACTCTATTAGTACGGACTGCATGTGCTTATTTGACTACATTTGCCGATTTCCTCTAAAGGGGAAAATACAGACAAAATAAAGTTATATTTTTGTCTGTATGTTATTCACTTTTTTTGGTGCCTACTTACTGCCCAAGGTGCAAATTGTATCCTGGAACTAATTTTTTTTCTTTGCACGTGTTATTTGCCAGTATATTTAACTAAGTCTACAAGGAAAGATTATAAGATACAGTATTATCCACTTGTTGACAAAGTTAGTGGTCATTCTTTGTTCACATTTATGAGAGAAACTTGTAAACTGCGGCCTAATAGTGTTTCCTTTGGACTAAACAACTGACTTTTAGAATTTCACCACTTTTGAGTGACGCAGTTGATACGTTTGCACATCCGCAATGATGCAGAAGAAGTCTTTGACTGTCTGTGCATGTGATTAAAATTGTGTTTAGACTGATTGTAAATGTTAACTACACCCTTAGACAAGAAGTCTGTAGTCGAGTATGGTGTGTACAGTGGGGCCTAGTTATAACGACGTTGCTTGGGACAGCAACATTTTTGCTTTGGCGCTTCAGCAAAAGTCCTGACATTTTGCTTTGTAAATTAGATGAAAGCTGATGAGAGAAAGCAGCATCGTTTGCATCAGAGTTCGACTGGCATGCAGTTCAGAGCTGTTCAACATTAACCAGACTATTTTGAGAATGCACTAAAACAGTGTGACCAAAAACAGCACATCTTCTGTTTCATCTTACATTGCAAAATGCATTCATTCATGGCTTCCATTGACGTTCTGTCTGACACAGATTTAGTTTTTATCATGATCTATCTGCCCATGTACTGGGACTACAGTTGATCCGGTGACATGCGACAGAACTACTCAGTTAATTTTGCCAATTTCGTATTTGGCAATAACTTGATTTATGTTGTCTAAATCCAGTGACACTGCTTAAGTATCATTGCTATCATCGCCCTTTCAAAGATATAGCAACTGACTTATAATGCAGAGCATGTGATAGTCGTGTTCAGTCTCTTAATCGGAACTGCCAACCAAACAATTATTTTAATCTCCATTTGGACTTTGTAGCTTTGATTGTATATGCAATTGTGGTTTAAGGGTTAAAGTATCCTGACAAACAGCTTAACTGGAATTAGTAAAGTGAAGGCATTCACAAAATTTACAAATGGACCATCAACGATGCAGTTTTTGTTCTAAGCAAGATCATTATAACAAGATTCTAACGATATTTACAATACGTATATTGTATAAATAAGTATATTGTATAAATAATATGTGTGTGTGTTCTTCCAATGTACTGTGTGTTGCTTCATTAATTCCATTTGTCAATCTTGTGTGTGGTCTTCCTCTACTTCAGTGGCATAGCCAAAGAGGGGGTTGGGGGCTGACCAAATTTTTTAATTGTTTTCATTGCATATTATTATTTTGTGGGTGGAGGGGTACCAAAATTGAGTTTAAGGTAGCAAAGAAAGAAAAAAGAAGCAAATAATGAACATAGTTGTACGGGGGCTGTCCACACACTCATATACAGCTATAATATAACTAACTTATGACTAACAAAATAAAAGGCGACAACCTTTTTTTGCTTGTCAGAATTTTCAAAGCCGGGAATATTTTCAAAGCCGGGAATGGTTGGTCGTAACTCCTTCAGAAAATCCTGGCTACGCCACTGCTCTACTTCCTTCCATTTTTTCCATTGCATGTGCGCACACACACACACACACACACATATATATATATATATATATATATATATATATATATATATATACACAGGATATATACAGTATGTTTAATAGTGTAACACTTTTTATGGATCAGAAACTTGGACACTCAGAAAGGAAGACTGTCAGCCTCGACCGGTGCTCCTGATCGCGCTGACGTATAGCAGTTGAGTCGAACTCTAACGATGACTACGACTTGTCGTATTTTCATATATTTTAATTAAATCATAAAAATATAACACCAAATTCAAGACTCCATTACAACAAAACACATCGTCATGGCGGCTACTCTCCCGGAAGACGCTCCCTCCCTCTTTTTCTACTTCCTCCAAACTTATCCCGCTAATTTTGATTCCCGCTAAAACAAAACCCCTAAATAATTTTTATTCTTCAAAAGTCACCCTGACACCATCATCCTTTCCCAGTTTACAAATTATCGATGATATAATCATGCTCAATAAAATATAATTTGTAAACTTCTGATCCCAAGGGTAGCCTAAAACACTAAATTATACATACTATCACCTGTGACAATGCCATACCAAACAATCCAAATAACCCCTATAACATCAATAATCAAACTTAACACTCAGATTGCAAACCTGCAATCCATGTCTATCCACCTTGTAACAATCATATAATTTTAATTAAGCAAACCAATTAGGCCTATAAACTTTATGACCATTACTTAGTGTACTGATTCTTCATGAATCATGAAAATTAAATCATAAACATTACTTTATCACAAGTCTCTCACAACCTAAATTGTTAGCACATTGACTAGCGTCTAATACAATCATTAGAATTGTCCTTTCATATTAACCTCGATAAAGCGTCAGCAACAACATTCAATGACCCTCTCTTATATTTAACTTCAATATCAAATGACTGTAATGCAATACTCCATCTCATTAATTTGGCCGATTTAGACATAGCATTGGCCACATATTCCAATGGATTATGATCACTGTATACAATGGTATGTACACCAAAAATCCACAACTTAAATTTATTCAATGACCATATCACTGCATATGCTTCTTTTTCAATTGTAGACCATTTAATTTGAGATTCTGTCAATTTGCAACTAGCAAAAGCTACTGGTCTTTCACATCCTTGTTCACTTACTTGCTTAAAACTGAACCAACTGCCACACCACTGCTATCACAATACAAATTAGTAACACGATTCAATTCAAAAGTTGTCAACACTTGCCTTGAACAAATTAAATCCTTCAACTGGTTAAATGCATCTTCATGCACTTTTGTCCATACAATATTCACAGGCATATGTTTACAAGTTAGATCAGTTAACGGTTTGGCAATAGCTGCAAAATTGGGTAGAAATGATCTATAGTACCCCAACATTCCTAACATCTGTTTCACCCCCTTTTTTGTTTCTGGTCTTTTCAAGCTTTTCATTGCCAAAACCTTTTCCGGATCCATCTCTATGTTCCCTGACCCTACGAAATGACCCACAAATTTAACCCGAGGTTTTCCAAATTCACATTTTCTCAAATTCAAAGTTAGATTATGCTCTCTCATTTTCATAAGGAATTTTCTGACATGCTCCAAATGACTTTCCCACGACTTCGAATATACAGCAATGTCATCAACATACGGTTCACAAAATGATTTTAGTGGTAATAAAATAATATCAACTGCCTTAACAAAAGTACGTCCAGAATCGACAAGTCCGAATGGTACCCGGTTCCATTCAAATACTCCAATATGCGACACAAAAGCTGTTTTCCATTTATCGCTTTCTTTAACTAAACATGACCAATAAGCACTTCTACAATCGAATACAGATATGTATTTAGCATTAGCAATTTTATTCACCACTTCAGTTACCATTGACATCGGATAAGGTGACTGCACTGTAAATTTGTTTATGTACCTAAAATCGCAAGCCAGTCTCAAATCTCCAGTTTTCTTAACAACAACGACTAAAGGGCTCGTCATTGAACTTACTGATGGACGAATTATTCCATCATCCAACAATTGTTTCAACTGTTTTTCCACTTTTTCCCGATATGCTAAAGGAACCCGATAAGCCTGAAATTGTTTTGGTACAAAATCAACTTTTAAGTTAATTTCATGTTCTACCACATGACATGTCCCAGGTTTTGAACTAAATCGATCATGAAACTCAAATAATAGCTGAGATAATTCACCTCGTTGCTTTTCGTTCAAATGACTCAATTGTTGATCATCAATTCCAAATTCTTCCATCACATCATTAACAAATGGTTGTTCAACGATTTCACCAAAATCAGTATCTTCATCAATCAATGCAATGCAATTTAAAGTTCTAACATGATATTTTCTTAATTTATTAGCATGAACAATTCTTCTACCTTGATCACCTAAATCAATTAAATAGGAGTGTTTAGACCGTTTTTCTAACACTTCACAAGGCCCATGCCACCGAGAAATTAACTTGTTAGTAGACGTTGGATACAACACAATAACCATTTCACCACATTGAAATGACTTCTCCTTTGCCCTTTTATTATACTGATCAGTGTAATTCTTTTGTTGTATCTGAGCATATTGGTCTGCAAATTCCCATGTTTGGTTTAGTTTATCTTTAAGATTTTCCAAATACTGAATGGGCTTGATCCCCAATCCTGGTGGTAAATTTATCTCTTTAGCCCATATCTCTTTCAGTAGTGTAAGGGGTCCCCTTGGTATATTCCCATAAACTAATTGATATGGTGCTACCCCAGTAGTGGCATTGGGTACTTCCTCATTGCCCACACTACAAAAAGGTATGATAAGATGCCATTGCTTTGGTTTTTCACAAATAACATGCTTAATCATTTGTTTATAAGTTTGGTTCCATCGTTCTACAAGTCCCGATGCTTCTGGGTGTAAGGGTGTATTAAATCTTGGACTACACCTAGTAATTTCAAAAATTCTTGAGTCAATCTAGAAGTGAAATTAGTCCCACAATCGCTCGTGATAACAGCCGGCACGCCTACATTTACAAATAGGCCTAACAAAGAATCACATACTGATTTAGCAGTCAAATTCTTAAGTAACATGATGCTAGGAAAACGTGTGCATGAATCAACAACACATAAAACGTATTTGTGTCCTGCCGATGATGCAGGTGAAATTGGGCCAATTACGTCCATCGTGAGTTTTCAAATGGGATTTTCTCCCTCATTATAGGTGCAATTGGTACTCTGTCTGTTGTCAAAATTCTAGACCTTAGTTGACATGGTTCACATGATTTACAATAATTATATATGTCTTTCCTCATTTTTGGCCACGAAAATGATAATCTAACCCTATCCAATGTCTTTTTCAATGCTAAATGGCCCCCAAAAATCGAATCATGTGCCATATTTAACACCTTCATTCTCCTGCATGTGGGTAACACTAACTGATGAACCTTTTGTCCACAAACCATTTGGGTTTTATACAACAATTCTTTTACGATCATAAATCCTGCCCCCTTCCTCTCTGTCAGCTTCCACCAAGACTCCAATGTAGGATCTTCTTTTTGCTGTTTCCCAAATAAATCAGCATCTGCCATCATTTCTGTTACATTTAAATCCTCTATTTCTTCTTCTGGTTGTTGCATTAATATGCTTAACCCATAATCTTCATCATCATTTTCTTCTATAACTGTTTCCAGTTTTCCATTTTCATTAATACCCTCATTCTCTTCCTCTACTTCATCCATCATTATATTCCCAATTATTTCTCCCTTGACCTTGTCTTTTGCTTCCTGTGCTTGTTTCCTTGTCACCATATTCGATATCACAGGATTTATAATCGTTTGTGTTTTCTCTTGCAATTCCTTAATAATTTCTGGGTGTAATAAAAACATTTCATTATTTCCCGTGTCTTTCATGACAGCACATATCAAATTTAACCCATTTCCAATATTAACTTTACTCTGATTCAATTGAGGTTGATATTCAAGATCATCTGGCCACAATCTAATACATAAAGATACTAATTTTGTAGGAACAACATCACCAGTAACACCCTGTACATTAATGCACCCAACATATTGATTATCCAACCCTGCAATAAGTTTCTCATTGATCACAGGTATTTCAAAAGCAGAATCAATGAGGGCCTTAACTTTGATATTTTGTGCTGAGTTATTACCCACAATTTCAACATCAATATATTGCAATTCACATTTCTTAATTTTCAATTGTGAAACGTTATCATTATCCATATCAAATGCTTCAACTGCAACATCATCATGCAACTTACATTTCATAACATTCACTGGTTGATCAGATATATCATCCACTACAACATTATTCTCACCATGGTTATAAGATTCATTAATATTTACATTCCGTACATCATTCTGTACTGCAATGCTAACATCAGCACTATCTAAATCAATCGTGCAACGATTGACATTCAAATTTTCTTTAATGGCTCTTTTTGGACATCCGGACGAGATATGCCTCGTATCCGAACATATGTAGCAACGACGTGTGGGTTGTCCCTTGTGGAATTTGTCGGTATGTCGAGTTGATCGACAAATACGGCATCGATCCAAGTCAGTGCTCCTTGGTTCCCCTTTCACTTCTCGTCTCGGATAGTTTGTATTCGTATAGGTAGGTTGCTGAAATCTGCTCTTACCATTTTCTTTGTACTGAGATGTGTTCGATTTGTAAGACACCTGTGGATTGAAACAGGCATTCGACCAGTCATGTCTGCCAACTGATTTGTCCTGGATAATTCGACCCAGACCCTGGTTCTCATGGAGATCTGCGAGATCTGCAATCTCACTCGCAGCTAATACTTCAGTTCCTTCCTTCAAGAGAATAAACTGTAGTGCATCTCGAGGTAACACCTCCTTCAACTGATCTGCAATTACGAGATCAAACAATTTCTTGTAGTCATCAGTTATGTGTTTGCTATCTACATAATATTTAAAATAGTTTTTCAATCTTGAAGCGAAATTATTATAAGTTTCATCATTCAGTTTAGATGCAGTTAAAAATTTTCTTTTATATTCCAAAGGTGTTAAGCGAAATTCTTTCAAAATTTGATCCTTTACAGTCTGATATGAATCTAATTCTGTTGCAGTTAAACTGTTAATTGCGGTTCGGGCTTTTACCGACATTCTAGGTAACAACAATTTAACCCAAAATTCTCTTTCAGTATTAAAATTATTAAAAATTTTCTCCACTTCCTGAAAATAGACAGTGACTTCCATAGGATCCTCTGGCATGTTGGGTAAGGCATGCTTCAACGTATCTCCTGCCTTCTTAAAACGAGATGCCATTGAAGACTCTCTATCTTCTTGTCTCTGCTGTCTTTGTTGTTGAGCCAGTTCTGCTGCATTTCGTTCTCTTCTTTCTACAGTCAATCTATCTTCTGATTGACTAAACAACTGCCTCCATCGTTCATCTGCCTGTTCTTTCTGAATTCTTTGCTGTTCTTCAGTCTTTTCTTCGCGAATTCTTTGTTGTTCTTTCTCTTCTTTTCTCCTTTCATCCTCCTGTTCTTTCTGAATTCTTTGCTGTTCTTCAGCCTTTTCTTCGCGAATTCTTTGTTGTTCTTTCTCTTCTTTTCTCCTTTCATCCTCCTGTTCTTTCTGAATTCTTTGTTGTTCTTTCTCTTCTTTTCTCCTTTCATCCTCCTGTTCTTTCTGAATTCTTTGCTGTTCTCTCTCTTCTTTTCTCCTTTCATCCTCTTGTTCTTTCTGAATTCTTTGCTGTTCTCTCTCTTCTTTTCTTATTTCATCTGCTTTCTCTCTCTGAATCCTTTGATCTTCCAACCACATTTGCATAAATATTGCCATCTCCGAACGACCTTCTGTAGGCGTCGATTGAATTCCTTCTTCTGGTTCCTGAAAATTTCCCTTAACCCATTCTTGTGCTACTAACTTCATGCATTCCTCCCGAGATGCTTTGTTCACAATGTCTTCCGCCACGCCATACTTTCTTAAATAACCTTTTAATCTCTCAGTGCTCGCCTTTCGAATTTTCGTTCTATCGACCTCCGATAATTCCTCCATACCGATGAAAGGAATATTCTGAAAACTGTTTTCTCAAAATAACAAGATTGACGATACTTCTCTTCCAATGAGGGGCGTTCCGCCTCCAAAGGCTCGTCGAAAACTCGTGGGTGTTCTTTTTGTCTTCTGACACCAGACTGTCAGCCTCGACCGGTGCTCCTGATCGCGCTGACGTATAGCAGTTGAGTCGAACTCTAACGATGACTACGACTTGTCGATTTTCATATATTTTAATTAAATCATAAAAATATAACACCAAATTCAAGACTCCATTACAACAAAACGCATCGTCATGGCGGCTACTCTCCCGGAAGACGCTCCCTCCCTCTTTTTCTACTTCCTCCAAACTTATCCCGCTAATTTTGATTCCCGCTAAAACAAAACCCCTAAATAATTTTTATTCTTCAAAAGTCACCCTGACAAAGACATAAAAAGATTAGAGGCATTCGAAATGTGGATTTGGCGAAGAATGGAAAAAATCAGCTGGACGGAAATAATAGCAAACGAAGAAGTATGGAAGAGGATAAAAGAGAAGAAAAGCCTAGTTAACACTATTTGTACAAGACAAAAGAAGTGGATAGGGCATGTACTGAGAGAAGAATCAAACCTACTAAGAGAAGTACTAGAAGGAAAGATGAAAGAGAAAGCTCAGAAAGGGCGACCAAGGACATTGATGCTGGAGTGGATGTTCGACATTAGGGAAAAAACAAGTATTCAACCCTGAAGATAAAAGCTCAAGTTAGAGAGAGGAGTGGCGACGCTGGAGTATGGAACCTGTCTTTGGACAGAGTACCTGATGAAGAAGTAGTGTAATATTTGTCTGTGATTGAATTTGTGTTGTTGATGTCTGTTTGGCGTAGATTGGTTCGACTATCTTTGGCTTCTGGTGTACATTCTCTACCAGGTGGTGTTTTTGGTTTTACCAGTAAAAACCATCCATGCAAATTCCATTCCTACAGCTTCATCGGTCGTCATAGTCACCGAACAGGTGCACTGTTTTGCTTTGTGCCTTAATAAGTAAATCTTTTAAAACTGAATATTATGGTGTAAATTATAATAGGATGCATCGGATTTATGTTTAGATCCATGGATTGGATTGGATCTAGAATCAAATGTGTGATCTTAAAATTCTCCAATAAATGTGTGCACATGTGCTTATGATGCAGTTGGCTCATTTTACAATGATACATTAATACAAATACCCTGTAATGGTGTTTATTCTCCCAATCCAAAAAGGTTCCACGACAATTCATCTACAGACTTTGGGTCTACCAACAATAGGTCTACTACAATACTCTAACCATAACCCTAACCTTAACCCTAGCAATAACCCTAACCTAAACCCCCCGAACCCTAACCCTATCCCAGATAGACCTACTGTCGGTAGACGAAAAGTCCGTAGGCGAATTGTTGTGATACCATCCAAATATGATCAGATCCACTGAAATCCATAAAATCCAAAGCCTAATGATGCATTTCTAGATGTACAACTTTTAGCAGTTTACAACTTAAAACGAGACTGGTGTTGGTTTTTTGCATTTTCAGTTCTTAAATGCTTAAGAACTCCATTGCTAATCCATTCAAATTATTCATGTTCACGAATTGCTTCAGAAAGATTTGATAAGCTGTGAAATCTTTTGGAAATAAAATAACTCCTGGTTTTCAATGAAGGTTACAATTTCTCAAGTCTTTACTTTATTTGCAAACATGGATGCATGATTACGGTATTATGCATTATTAAGCCTCTGCATTTTCTTATTACTTGCTATGAAGTTCAGGTCAGATCTTCATTTTCCAACTGTGTCCAGCTATCAGCTTCTCCATGACGTCTCTCCAAAGTTCTCTGTCCTTTGCTATTTCTTCCAAAGTCATTCGGTGTCTTCCATCAGTTTTTCCATTGAGGTTCATCCCTGCCATGTGCAGATCCTCTTCCGATCCGTCCACTCATCGTCTTTTCGGTCTTCCTTTAGATCTTCTTCCCTCTGGTTTATAGTTGAAAATTCGTTTTGGGTTTCTTATTTCTTCCGTTCTGAGTATGTATCCGGTCCATTTCATTCTTCTTTTTCTGATTACTTCTGTGATGCTTGATAACTTCTTCATAAGTTATATGCTATGAAGTTAATGAATATTGATTTTGCCCATGTGGCTTTCACATTGGATTGTATATGATTTTCATGATTAATGTGTTGTTCTTTTATGTTGTTTACATTATGTGAAAAATGAAAAATATTTGTGATTTGCAGGTGCGTTTGATGATGAAGGCTCATGCGTTTGTGCGAGAAAACATTCCAAGAGCATTTGCTTACGACAAATCCAAATGCAAGTCGACTCTCGGCTGTTTCACTTTAGAATTTCAATCTGTATTTGAATTATTGTAGTGATTGTCTTAATGGGTATTTCCCCGTAATTAATTACAAAGGCATGATACAAGAAATTTTTTTATATTTATCAAGATACAAGAAGATTTTCTTTGATATTTCTCAGGTAATTGTGCTTTATGAAATCTCTTCCTATATCCATCGAATGGTATCACTTGCTAGGTGTATCTTAAGTCATTTAGTAAGTCATTTTTCTTCACCATCTCAAGATCGGCAGTTAGTGTCTCTTAATACAACTTGAAAATATAAGTTCGTGGCTTGAGTACCAGATGATCAGTTTATAATCCTGTGGCCAATGTACTGTAGAAAGATGAGTTGTCATTCTGAACTTTATTAATGAAAGAAATTGTGAACATTTGGCAATCCAAATCTTTAAACTAGTGGTGTATCTGTCACTTGGTTTTGTGTATTGTAAAATTGTGTAATGTAAAAATTAGATCAAGTGTTAGATTATACTTTTTTCTGTTGATTTTTTTATCTTTCTTCTTTAGACTAATATTATCATGATGCATTATGGATGTTATGGACTGAACGCATTGCAATTGCAGTATGATCTTAAATATATTTCCACAATTGCTTTTTCAGGGAAAGAGGAAGATGACCTCCCGTGTCCAGATTTCTCAAAATACCTTTACTTCCTGTTCGCTCCGACTCTCATCTACAAAGACTCGTATCCAAGGCAACGTTCTCAGTTGAATATTTCTTCTTTGCCTTTGACTTAATATATCTGAAGGCAATTCTAGTAGCATTGATTGCATAGTTTTTTCCACATGGAGCTGCCTATAAGGTCCACTGTTAATTCACTATGGAATTCTATAATTAATTAATTGAAGTCCTCAGTTTTCAAAATTCAAATCGTATTTAATTCGACCCAGTTAATTAACACGACCTCATTTAATTATTCAATGAAATAATCTAATTTACACACACACACACACTTGAAGCTGCATGCTTCCGAAGACTGCATGTAGTTTTAGCGGTACTAGTAGTGGCAGTGGTTGAAGTAGTAGTGGCAGTAGTATTCGTAGTAGTGTGTGTTTGTGTATGTGTGTGTGCTTGTGTATGTGTGTGTGTGTTCAATGTGTTTGTGATTTTGGATTATTGTCCAGGTGTGGACGTCCTGTCCGCTGGAACTATGTAGTCAGCAACTTTGCCCAAGTTCTTGCCAGTCTGTTCTACACCTATTACATCTTTGAACGCTTCTGCATTCCCGTTTTTCGCAATTTCAATCGTGAATTCATGACGCCACGGCGCCTGATACTGTCCGTCTTTGGGAGCATGTTGCCGGGCACTTTGGTCCTCTTCATCGGTAAAGAGATGACTCTTCATTTGATTGCTTCAGATTTTGACCGGTAAAAAAACGCAGAAATTGCCGATTTAAGTACCGTAGTAGAATTGCGCACAATGCCTCCGTTGCCAGAAACAGCTTGGCAGTCGTATATTCTAGCCAGACTTTGGTTTTCATTAATGGCTAACATGTTTTGTACAGTTTTTTTTAAAGTAGAATTAAATTTTCTGGAACATTTTACAACTTAATTTGACAAATTGTGTTTTTCAGCATTTTTTGCGATCCTGCACTCCTGGTTGAACGCATTTGCTGAAATGCTTCGATTTGCCGACCGCCTTTTTTACAAGGTACGATCTCGTATGACTCATTCTGTGATGGATGGATGGAGTGAGGGAGACCTCACAACTTTGACTGATGCATTTTCAAATTTATTTTATTTCATAAGACTTTGAAACTGTGGCATAGAAAATTTTATCATTAGGTCGGTAAGTGAGCCATTGTGTGGAATCTGTAAGAAAATTGACATTGAATTAGGATTGGTGGAATTCTTCATCGTTTGCGAACTACTATCGTACGTGGAATGTCGTTGTGCACGATTGGCTCTATACGTATGTCTACAAAGACTGTTACATGGTAAGAGAAATTGCATCTGTCTAATTTCAATACAAAATTACGAGACTTTAGGCGCTGCTAAAAAACAACATCTGTAGAAGTTGAATTAACCCTTTGATAACTATTAACATTTTGAATGAGGTCTATATCCATTTTCCAGACAGCTACTGTCAGGTGCAGGTCTTTTTTAAGGGTTATTGAATTGATATTCTTATTTCTAGCAATGATGGTATCTTGGTAGAGAATTTAAATGCTTCAACAGCAGAGAAATGTTTATTAATGAGTCTGATCTACTAGAAAATTCTCTGGAACAGCAAAGTGTCTGGCCAGAGTTTTGTCTTGCTGAAAAACAAGTAGCATATGAAGGAAATGTGAAGTTGCTGTATGCATTTCCTTCTGCATCTGCGGCAAACCTCCCATGCAGAATTACTTTAGAAATTGAATTTAGGAAGGTATTTTGTATTGTCTGGATCGTATTATAATATTATGTCATGAAATAAAAAAATGAATTTGGAAGTTTCATTAAGTGTTGATGCTACAATTAATCAGTGTTGCCATTTGTGCTGTTCTGTTTTAGTTGCTAGGTTTTGGTAACCGTGCCGTTGCCATGGCAGCCGTCTTCCTCTTGTCCGCTGTCGTTCACGAATACATTCTTAGCGTTTCTTTTGGTTTTGTGTATCCAGTGCTCTTTGTAATGTTTGCTGGCGCTGGTTGTAAGTAAGCCTTCACCTGTTGCTGTTGATTTCAGAATGTTTGCTTTACAACATTGTGGCCTATCGTGACACTTTTGACACTTTTCTGCCAAAATGACCAAATGTTTCCTAAATTCGTCTTAGATTTTATTTTTCTCTGGACAACTTATAAGCAAGCTTGTCAGTTTTGAGTTAATATTACTCGACTTTAACGTACCTGTAAATTTAAACAGGCAATGTGTTTAGTGGCCCGAAACTGCCTACGATATATTCAGTTCATCAGCTGCAAAATAGAAGCTATTTTAAATATTTAAAAAAATATGCTGTCCATTGAGTTGTGATGCCTTCTATTTGTTATTTCTCAGTCGCCTTTATCTTTTTACCGAATAAATCTCACAGAAGCGGCAATGTCTTCATGTGGGTCGCTCTGTTCATTGGCAATGGAATGCTTATGTGTCTCTACAGCATGGAGTGGTATGCACGCATCTCCTGTCCGTCGCTGTCTGTAAGTAGCAGATGGAAAAATTGTAATTGTAAAATCTTAAATCTCCTAATCATGATTTGAATTAGTGAGGACAGGGAGGGTAAGGAGGGGGGAAATGTCTGGTCACTACTTCATTTTATCATTAGCTTATTTTATTATTATTATTATTATTATTATTATTATTATTGTCAGACTGACAATTAGTTCTGTTCCATATTACCAAACATCATGAGCGAGGACCCATTACTGAGTCTAGTAAAAGAAAACTAAGACTAATAAGTTCGTTCTTCGTAGTTTCCTTGGTGAAATAGTGAACATCATCGACATATTTAACTAACTTATTTGGCATAATGATGCAATTAGGCCTCCTCCTCTCCCCCCCTCCCACTCGTCTGACTCTACAATATGACCATTAGTAAAGGTTGTTCCATTGACTTTAGTCTTTAGGAGAACTGAACGTTGAGTTCACTTTCAACTTTTCACGGCATTGGCTGAATTAGTGCAGTTGCCAACCTTTCCCTTGATTTAATTTCTTCCACAAAGTAAGCGTCCAATGTACTCATTCACAGCTGAGTTGACATGGTGAGTGACTGTGACAGAATCAACAGAAATGTTCCTGCTATGGACAAGGTTTCAACCCCACATCTCAGGACTGGCAGTCCTTGCTAAACGCTGGACTACTGCCTAACATGTCCAAATAGTACAACGTTACTTTTGCCACAAGTGACTGAATGACTCAAGGAGAAATAACGTTCATATTGTTTGCGTGTCACAATTCCTCTGGTTTCTGTTTGTGATCTAAATTTAAACAAGCTTTTAATTTTGCAAAAGCAGCAACTTACATCAAAATTAAAATTTAATGAAATTTTGTTTGATCAACTTTATTACCTTTAACATATTCTATGGTGCATTGCATTAACAGGATAAATAAGTCATTTGACAGTGTTGCTTCCTCCTCTACACATGAACCATGTGAACTTGACAAGCAAAGTAATGCCTTTGCTTGCCAAGTTCACTTGGTTCACGTGTAGAGGAGGAAGCAACGCTGTCAAATGACTTATTTATCCTGTTAACCCTTTGCTACACCCTGGGTGGAGTAGTAAACACGATATTGATTGCAATTAGGATAATGACATTGAGTGCTTAATTTATAAGCATTGCTAATATGCAGTTAAACCCCTTCAGTGGGGATTAAATTTTTAGACGCCGTCACCGTACCGGGGAATTATTTTTTGGAAAAACCTTCTTAAAAAATGAAAACTCGATTTTTTTGTATTTGCGATATCTCAGGCTATATAAGAGCTAAGAAGATGAGTTATACGCCATTGTTTAGCTTTTTCATTCCTCTTTCTAACCATCTGTGCAAAACAAAGAAATTTTAGGGTAGGGTCCACTCTACGGCCTAAAATAGCACCCCCTCTCAAAAAAAATTTTCAAAGCTCTGTAGCAAAATTTTTTCAGTGGTAACCCCAATCGGGTGAGTGGCAAAGTTGTAGGTGCTTGTCAGTGGAACAAAATAAATCAATAAGTTTGAAAATCGGTCAACATTTGGTAAAGATACATCAATTCTAACCCAGCAAGTCGTTTTATTGAAGCGATTTTCTACACAGCGCTATGAAACTTACAGGACGGTTCAGACACGTCGCGCACGAATAGCAAAAGATGGCGGCTGACGTGGCTGAGCCATCACGCATGGTGAACGGGTTAAACTTATGAAGATGATTTTCTTGTACAAGCTTCAATGCAATCTTCATAAATGAAATGTGGAAGTCAATTTGGTTAACAGGATCTTTGCATTATGTGTTCTAAGGACTCCACTCCCCAAATTATGTTTCCCATCATTCAGTTCGCACTTAATTGTCTCTTAAATGACTGGAATATGAATTTTTACAACAAATGGGTTCTAATCTGCGGGTGGAGTAATAGTTCTTAATAAATCAAGCATCCTGTATACAGAAGTGTTATGTGCATTTATGGATGGCAAAAATTGTTTTACGTAATTGCCTGGCATTTAAATAATTGTGTTTGTGAAGACACTTGACGCTTGTAATGCAAACATTATTTGTGGGCCATAATGCCTTTGTCCTATGATTTGTGTGGTTTTTGTGCTTAATACAAATGGTTTATGTCATGGCCAGTGGCGAGACCATGGTGGGGTCTAGGAGGGGGGGTTGAACATCCCCACTTGCCATCAGGGCCACTCGTGAGCTTCGTGCAAAATTGCAGAGAAATTTTTTTGTGGGGGGGGTAGGGGATGGTTAAGGGTCGGCTCTAGCCGCTCTACTAGTCTAAGTATCAAGCGTTCTCTATATAGCAAGTTCTCTATATATCTGTATATAACAAGCAGTCGTGCATCAGACGGACTGGGACCCGCCATGGCCGTCCATGTTACTATTTGCAAGACATTTTATCGGATAGATAAAAATAATGTTTAAAAGTTATTTAATGCGCTTATTATGTTTGGGATAGTAATTTAGCAAATTCTAATGCTGTAAAAGTAAAAGGGTTATGGTTAGGGTTAAGGTTAGCCCTAACCCCCCTCAGCATGCTCGCCATTAACCCCCTCCCCCGCTCTTAAACGTCTGGCGTCGCCACTGGTCATGGCATGTACTGTTGTTTATTTGTGATGTTTTACATCTGTGCACTGAAATTGTTGCCTTAGAATGTGCACACTGCTGGAATTTGTGATGTTTTGGCTGAGAGATTGTGTTTTTATTCTTGGATTTTATTGTACTGCTTGTTGTGGGAAAGATTTTAATGGAACCTTGAGCCTTCTCGCAAAAACAACATTCCTCCTTTGAATTTCTTTGTTGTCAGTGAAATAATTTCACGAGAGTTGCAGAAAAGGGAGTGTAAACACGAATTGGCAGAACCTTCAGAGATCGTTTCTAAATGTAGAGTATTGATGGCATTTCCTGTGTGATTGCAGAGAAGCCACATATTTAAGATCAGTTACAAAAATTACTCTGAATGATCTTCCATCGAAGATGGAAGATCATTCAGAGTAATTTTTAATTGCAATTTGTAATTTGTAATTGTAATTGATTAATTAATTACAACGGTTCCGTTGTAATTAATTAATTGTAATTTTTAATTGCAAAATTCAAATTCGCTTATTTTTTGCTCTTTACACACATAAATCAGGTATTGGCTGGTTTTGTTTCTGTGGATTATTTTGCGTATTATTTAGTTTAATTAGTGATTTTGTCAAACCGGTAACTCTTTGCCATCTTCCTGTTAGTCTTGTGGAGCCCAGTGCATTTAAATGACCTCTGTTGTAAATTATACCAGTGGATGCTTTCTGTTTTACAGTGTTTTATCATGTTACTTTATATCCAGTTTCAGTTGAGAAAATATATAATCTGAATTTTTTTAAAGGTTTCTTTTCTAAATTGTTCCTTTGCTTTGTTTTTGTAGGATTCTAGTTTGGATTTATTCATTCCAAGGTCCTGGACTTGTGGACCACACTCTGTGTCAGAAGACAGTGCATTGATTCCAAAAACTGAACTGTAACGTAGGAGGAATTATTTCCTTATAATTCCAGAGCGGGAGGATTGGAGATTGGATGCTTTATTTTGGAAGAACTTTTGACTTTAAATCAAATTTCAAATCTTCAATATAATGAACAGCTTCAGGAGTCAAATCAAAGCGTTTGGGCCGATTTGACGTTGACGATTTGACGTTGCAAATCAATCTTAATTGCAAAATTCAAAGTAGTATTTTGTGTTTTTTATTACATTTTTCTTGTTCTGTTCTTATTTCGTAGAAATTTTGACGTCGAACTTACCAAATAACTTTGTGTTTTTGCCAAATAATATGAGTATTTGCAGAAATGGATATTTTGTTTAAAGGACTGAATGGAACCTTGTGTGATAATATTTTCAATTGCCCCTATCTGTGCAATGAAAATGTATAATTATGTATATATATATATAAATTTGATATTGCACTTTATTTGTATGTTTAACCCTCTAACTGCAATTATGTTTTGCAATTTATCATTTACTGCTGTTATAAATGAGTGTTAAAATTACCAAAGGGTTAAGTGGTCATTTTGCCATTTGTGATGCATCAACTGCTTTAGGAGATTTCAGCGCAGTTTTTAAGTTTTAGAAACAAAACAGAATTATTTTTTCTTGAAACTTTTTATTGCTTGATGATCTCAAAGTATAGAAAATGTTTTTTAGTTTAGTGAAAATTATAGTTTTTGAGTTTGCAACACTTTTGCGACTTTAGCTGAATTTCTCCAGATTTTGAATTCATACTTGAGTATGGTGATTGATTGATTGATTGATTGATTGATTGATTGATTAACTCATTTATTTTCTTCAAACATTTATGTTAAATTTTGGAGGATTGCTGTTTTCTGTGTAAGTTTTGTTTCAGAATTGAATGAGCAATTGCATATATTAGTAGTGTTCTCTCAGAATTTCTTAGGATGATAAATTTATGTCAAAAGAGAAAGAGCATTAATGCTGAGTGGTTTACAGGGTACCAGTGCTTCGCTTGTCTTGTAGCAGTCGTCCCTTATCTGCATTTTTAACATTAGAATAATAATTTTGTACCGTGTTTTTGATGTTATTTTCACAATTAATGTGACACAAAGAGGTCAGTACATGAAACAAGCTGCTGGTGGTGGTGGTGGTGGTGGTGATGATTATGATGATGATGATGATAGGTTGGTTTTTTAATAATTTTTGAGTGTTATGATATTTTGTCATTATGGAGGCGTCACAATTCAGCAGAAAATAATCTTCGGCATAATTCTGTAGTGAGGAGCTTGTTTGTGAGAAATCTTTACCAGCTTTTTACTTTTAAGTTTGCTCTAGATTTTGAGTTGCAATTACATTTTTGCGCATTTGCTGATTTTATATAAGCTAGTAAAGTAGATGAATTTACAGTTGTAGTTGGAGCCGTCTATTTGAGTGCAGTCTCCCTAGGGTGGGGTCCCTTTATTCGTTAATATGCATTATTATGACACAAATTCCAATTGACACGTGTGATAGCATTTGTGTGTCAATAAAAGAGGTAGACTGTAATATTTTATTGTTCTTTATTAATTAATTTCATTGACATATTAATATTAGTTAGGTTTGATTGCTAATAAACTTCACTTACCTGTGTACATTCCGTAATGGCCCATGACACTGGTTACTGTCTAATGTAATCTGTTTAGTTGTGTTACTTTAGCACTGTTGTTAATTATAGGCATCAACATTCTATGCTGGTAAATTTAAGCCTATTATATGTCATTGAACTTACAGTACATTGAATGTCATACTTGTCCCTACTGCTGGTCAAAATTACAGTTTTGTTCTATGATTTATATTTATTTTTGGTAATACAGACTAGGACTTTCCCCAGTTGGCATCAAGAGAATGTGAACTGAATTTGGTTACCATTTGACTAAATATAGGCAGCATCATTAACGTTGTTCAGATGAATGCTAGTGTTGAAGGAGCCTTTTTGTTTGGTCCTTGATAGGATTTTTTTCTATATTTGAGTTTTACATAGGACAATCCTGATAATCCATTTTTGTTTTTTTTTTCAATTCAGACAAATCTCTGTTCATGAAAAGTTTTGTTGGAATTTGAACTTTTTAGGTTTCTGCGTTCCGTTTAACTGCATTTTTCCATTTGAATTCTGTCGCTTTTAATTTCAGGCATGTGTTGAATTTCTTTTTTGATATTTGAAGACAGTTACAAGTTAGATACTTGACAATTGGTTGTGATTAATTATTGAAATATATATATCTTTGCACCTGATTTCATCTAAATGTTTGTCCTGCTAGAGACCTTTGCTTTTATGTGCAGTGAGATGCCTGTAGGTTGAATAGTTGACAATTGTACCTTTCCTTTAACATGTATCCAGGCACTCTGACTTTGTGCAAAGAATATTTTTGCTTAAAGTTTTCCATTCTGAGATGAGGTCTCAGTCGGCAGTCGTAGAATCCTGTGTCGCGTGGAGCTCGACAGCCGTTGTTAACCCTGAGGTAGGGGTGGGGGAGGGTATGCATTTACATTCTGCCCATCTGTGAGGCTTCACCGTAGCTTTTGTATGGCATTGGTTTTTAACTGTGCTGTTATTTTGCTGGCACTCATGAAGCCATTTATTTGCAACGGTTCCGTTGAATGTGATCGGTCACAGTTGAGCGAATGCGACTTTGGAGGGGGTAGGGGGTCGACTTCGTCTTGCTCTCTGTTCCGGGCTAGTTGCTTCATAGTCCGGCGGCCCTAACGGTCTCGTCTTGCTCGTCTTGTCTTGCTGCTTTATTGGATATTTGAGAAGTTGTCAGTCTATTGGAACTCGCAGTAAAAATTCACCGACTCCTCACACAGTTACACACTTAATCATCTTTGGCGAACACACTGACTCGGCCTAGTGTCATACAGTTAATTTGCTTTCAATCTACCACATGTGCTGTTCAACTCCGGATATGTTAACATGTTAATGCTGTTTAGACTAATCTTCTGTACCAAAAGCAATCTCCCCTTCTAAACGGTGTAGTGTGTGTGTGTGTGTGTGTGTGTGTGTGTGTGTGTGTGTGTGTGTGTGTGTGTGTGTGTGTGTGTGTGTGTGTGTGTGTGTGTGTGTGTGTGTGTGTGTGTGTGATGATGTCCCTGGCCCACCGGCGTACTCTAATCGCTTCATCCGGCAGTTGTGCTGCGTGGTTCGATCGTCTGAAACGGAACCATGCATGAGCTGTGTGCATAGAGGGTGCATTCGCTCGATGCCTCTAATTATTGACTGTCAGTTGGGCTTGATTTGGGCTTCGATTGAGCTCCGGATACGTTTACGAAAATAATACGACGACGTCTATCGGCGCTTGATTACATTTGTTTACATCGACAGCTTCCTTGCCAAATTAGCAACTGTAATAATTAGACTGAAGACGTAGACTCTGGAGATAGAACGTTTCTAGAAGATGATCTAAGCGTTATCATTAACTGTTTTGCCTCAAAGGTAAGCTTTCTTTAAGATTTTCATTTCCTGCTTAAGCACGATTCCCTTAAAGACTCTAACGACTTCTTAAATGTCTGTAGACTTTTCGACCAGTTGGGTTCTATGCGCATGGGCGCCCGCACATAGGGCAAGAGGGGCACTTACCCTCCATGGAAGATGCAAATACCAATATTTCACAGTGAAATTTGAAAACCTTGCAAAAATATTAACCGTGACCATTGTGTTAAAATGTGTTTCCCCTCTGGGAAAATTTATATGGGCGCCCATGTCTATGCACTTATTCTTTTGCAACAATAATCTAAATCATGGGTGCCGGGTGCAACAGGGTGGGCCATGGCCCACCCAATATTTAGGCCCAATGGGCCACAACGTGTTCGGCCCACCCAATTTCAATTGGCAAATTACAATGTTTTGTGAAACTAGTAACCGCAATATATTGCAGAGCCGGCGCGTGGGGCCTGCAAAGCCTGCCGCCGCAGGATACATTGTAGCGAATCATGCAAATACCTCGGATATTTAAGAGTTTTCATTTTTCTTATTCTTAAGTAATATTTGTTTTGTTTTTTGCTCGCCAGGCCATTTGAAGAGGCAAACATATATACGGATGACCTTTTTTGCTCAAGACATTTCAAAAATGTTGCGCTCGTAAAAATTGCAGTGGGCTCCCTAAAGTCACGCGCCGGCTTTGATATAGGCTATTGGCATAATATTGCAATATATAATTAGGATCTTTAACCATCGTTTAAAAATTGACTGGAAACTGGATGTGTGCGAACTTGGGGTTTGTACTAAAACACGGAAATCCTTCATCTTTAAGGCACTTGTCAAGATAACGAACGAGAGAGTAAGAAAGCGAACTGCTAATTGTGAAAGACGCCGGAAAATGATGATGATGAATTGGACGCGACATCTATGACGCACGGATGTTGCGCTTATCACAAAGCAAACAGAGGCCATCGATGGCAAACTCAGCTGTTGTCGCCTGTTGTGGAAGAAAATGGAACGGACCAAAAATTATGGAAGGACTGGTAGAGGGGGGGGAATCTCAGACGAACCGGAATGACCGACTAATCTACGGCGCTAGAAGAGCAACTGGACGAAAACGCTGTTAAGGGTCGAGAGGACGACGGAGGGGGAATGGCGGTGGAGGAGCGGCGTTTACGACCGGAAGACGGATGCAACTGAGCTGGCAGAAGTAACTTACAGTGACAGATAAACATTAGACAGGGACGTGGAGAGGGACGTGGAGAGGGACCAGTTTCCCTCCCCCCGTAGCCGCCTGCGTGTCAAACACAAACGCAAACATAGCGCATCCACGAGGGGATCGGAGGCGGCGCCCCCTCCCCACATTCGGGCTGCATTGGAGCAGCTCAAGACGCTTCTCGCAAGCGCCTATAGTTACTATGGAAACGTGAAATTAGGACCTGTATAAGCCGTGGTGCCCCCTGCCCCCCTCCGCCTATTCCGGAACCCTGACTACGCCACAAGTAGGCCACTCTGGAGTCTCTGGTTACTTAATGTTGAAACAGTAAACAGATTCAAAGGCTATCTCGATAAACTAGGTTATTGAATGCAGATGGTTACGTCACTGGTTTTCACACAGGCTTACTTAGCCTCCTAAACCACTTAAAATCACATTATTATTATTATTATTATTATTATTATTATTATTATTATTATTATTATTATTATTATTATTATTTTTGCAGTACCATCGATTGATAGACTACTTTTGGCCCTATAAAACCGCATTATTAGTATTATTATTAAGTTATTAAGTTATTAAGTTATTAAGTTATTAAGTTATTAAGTTATTAAGTTATTAAGTTATTAAGTTATTATTATTATTATTATTATTATTATTATTATTATTATTATTATTATTATTATTATTATTATTATTATTATTATTATTATTATTATTATCATCATCATCATTATCATTATCATTAGTATTATGTATTGAAAGTTCCGCGGAAGGCGACAGCGTTAAATCTCTGGCGTGTCTCTGATATTCGCTGTAGCAGAAATTTTCTCTTTCGTCTCCGGATTGTCGCTTAAGAAGACCGCCGATTATTATTATTATTATTATTATTATTATTATTATTATTATTATTATTATTATTATTATTATTATTATTATTATGGCTTCATTATTTGTAAATTTTCGGATACTTTCAGCGTTGATTCAGTTTTATTTGTATAAACGAGCGCTAAACTTGAAACACGCTCTTGTCACCGGACACGATTAACCCAACTACTCTCTGTCGGAGTCTGTCCCCAAATTCCGCTCAGTTTCCGGAAGTCTTAGGGGAGGATCTTGTGTCGTCAGCACACGCATAGTGCAAAGACTATAGAGTGATATTGGATTGAAGCGCATTTTAAACTAAGTCACGTCACGAGGTCGTCCTCGTCATGTGATGGTAGACCATGGCACCCGGGGTAAGGTGCATATTTTTTTGCCCCAAAAAGTTTTAAAATTGGCGATTACCTTTTTTGCTTATCAGACTTTTCACGACGTCGGAGGAGTAAAGTAGCGAAGAAAGCGGGTGATGACCTTTTTCACCTGTCTTACTGAAGTTACTGGCAATACCTTCGACGGGCGTTTAACTTGTTACAGCCATGGTTTCTGGCGCCCCCTTTCAAGACGGCGCCCGGGGCAGCTTGCTCCACCTAGTTACAGCTCGACTGTCCATCGTGCGGTTAATTGGAAGCAATCGCCGTGTATCGGCCTGAATATGTTTTCGAAGCAGTCCAACCGTCTTAGAGCCGCCATTTTGTAGGTCCATGAGACCATGATTCGGATGCATGGGTGGCTAGTGGCTACTGGCCAATCCGGTGCAGAGGCGTAGTGATGGGCAGGCCGGGCGCCGAGGTGAGGGGGCGCCAAAATCGGGTTTTTGGATAAACAATCGACAAGAAGAAGCAATTGCGACGACCTTTTTGCTCGTCAGGAGTTAAGGTCGCCAACAGTACACCTTGCCCCCGGGCGCCGGATACCCTCGCTACGCCTCTGATCCGGTGCGTTGACCAGTCGACATTTTGTATGACGGCTTTAAGCCTCACTTTTTCATAAGAGTGTAAGATGGGTTCAAGGCAGTGGTGTAGCCAGGATTTCCGGAAGGGGAGTTTGGTTTTTGGTTTTGAATGACCGTGACCAACTTGGAAAAATCTTGACAAGCAAAAAAACGTTATCACCTTTAGTTTTTCCTGATAAGCAAAAAGTCCTCGTCTCTTAGACCGTTACATTTTTAGCCAAGGGTTTGACCCCCAAAGTCGCGTCAAAAAAATTAAAATGCATAGAAACTCATTAAAAATATTTTGTTTTCGGCAGCCAAGGGGGTTAACTCCCAAACCTCCTTGGTTACGCCACTGGTTCAAAGGTCCTTTGTGCCTTAACAATAACCACTGAAGAAGATTAAAGCCAAGGTTCCTTTATTATCAGAGAACCAGTCACGTGACGTCGAGTTAATCGATTTGCACTTGACAATTGAATTCGAGGTCATCGCTAAACCAGAATCTGCAATTAGCTTAACTGATGTCTCGTGATCTACGTCCCCGCCTAATACCTATTAACCCTGTTCCGTAGTTTATTCTGTTTTCCTTTGTATCCTGGCCAGATAGTTCTCCCACTCCAGGGATATTTTTACACCCCTCTCACCCCCTAACACCCCCAATTTGAGGTCGATAGACTCGATACCCCTCCCTTCAAAAAAATTTGGTAATGTGACTGACAATGGTATGCATAAAATGCATACTAATTAGCTCCGGACACACCCAATTTGAGGTCGACACCCCCAAATTCACAATCTTAGAAATATCCCTGTCCCACTCTCTGGCTGTATGATAAAAATCTTCTGTTGGTAAGTCTGTAGCCTGCATTGATTGGATGATCACATAATTAATTGATTTAGCCCAGCGGTTCTCAACCTGTGGGTCGCGACCCCCACGGGGGTCGAATGACGATTTGCCAGGGGTCGCCCGAGACCATCAGAAATATGGGGTTGTCTCTTTTCTTGTTATTGTACAAAATGTCCTTAGTGGTAGTTACGACGTACTAGTTGTCTTACTATAATTGTCATTCGAGGATAGACATGGAGACAATTAAATAATAACGATTTCGAACAATTCGATTGTCGTAGCATTATTATTTTTAGCAGTTTATCTTGTGAACGAAAATAATTTTGCCGTTGGGGGTCGCCACATCATGGGGAATTGAATTGAAGGGGTCGCGGCACTATAAAGGTTGAGAACCGCTGATTTAGCCTAACGACTAAGCACCAGAAACGTTATCGGGTTTTAATTTTATCTAATCTGTAAATCCTACGAACCGACATATGGTCCGTGCCAACATTTAAAAATCTTATTTACCCAGAGATCATATAATCATTCTGTTAGCGTGCAATCAGATTCAGTGGCGTCGTCAAGGGGGCTTGGGGTTAAACCCTCTTGGCTGTCGACGAAAAAAATTAAATGTGCTTCCACACATTTTTTATTTTCGGACGCGGTTTTTGGGGTCAGACCCCCTTGGCTTGGCTGCCGACCCAAATTTTCTAAGTGCTATAGAATGTAAAGGTGCAAGGTGACGACCTGTTTTGCTTTTCAGCATCTGCAAAGGAAAAATACAAGAAGGAAAGATGAATACGACCTTTTTTGCTTGTCAAGGTTTTTCGAAGTTGGTTACGATCAAAATCAAACCCTCCCTTCCGGAAATCCTGGCTACGCCACTGGTCTGGTCAGATTTCAGAGGACCGCTAAGTCGTCCGCATTGGTCGGAAATCCGTGTTGAGTCAGAAGAAATTCGACCGGTAGAAGCAGGCTCAAACAGCAGGGTCCGCGTACAAGCAATCAGAGTAGTAGTAGTAGTAGTAGTAGTAGTAGTAGTAAGCCGAGTAGTAGTAGTAGTAGTAGTAGTAGTAGTAGTAGTAGTAGTAGTAGTAGTAGTAGTAGTACAGTAGTAGTCGGTGTTTATTCTAGGCCTTCTCTGGGGTAATTACCCCCCCCCAGTTTAAAAATTCCCCCTCTCAATTTTTTTTATTTGTTGCACGGGGGGATGGATGGAAATTTTCCCCCCAAAAGTGTGACGACGGGGGGCTTTTATTTTTGGAGAGAGGAAAAATGCAAGGATGACAATATTTTTGTTTGCCAGGGCATTTCAGAAGGATCAAAAGTATAAAAGTATTAGGGAGGCTGGAAGGATGATATGGGGCTGTCCATTAATTACGTCAACAGAATAGGTTAGACGTATTTATTTAACATCTCGTTTCCACGTTCCTTGTAAAGCACCCTTGACTTTGGCCCTTGCTATTTACGGCGCTATATAAATTGTCACGAACAATAACAATAACAATTTGAGAAAATTTGACAGTTGTTGACATGTGGGGGTCAAAATAATTTGACGTCAACGATTTCAATTTTTACAATAAAAAATGGAAATTGTTGACTTTTCGGGTGTATCGGTTTCGCAAGAAATTAACGATTCGGCGTCTATGCCTCTTATAAGTTAACGACTGAGGAACGTTTGGCTTCCCCGTGGAAAGATGATAAAAGCTAGAATTCAAAGTGTTATCGTCATTTTAAAAATCAGTTTATTAACAACTAAAACATATTGTGAAATTGGCCTATTTTTGCTTGTAGGGGGTTCAAAGTTTTTTTATATAATTTTAGGGGGGGTCACTGAAAGTTTGACAAAGGATCAAAAGTGCCTAAACATGGCTGATGTAATTAATGGACAGTAGTAGTACTACTGTATTATAGACAGGAGAATTGTGGTATTTCGGGTACATCATTCGGAAACAGATGGCTATTGAAAACTCGACAATAACAGAGTTAACAGATTGACGACGACGACGATGACGATGATGATGATGATGATGATGATGATGCCAACATTTTAAAGGAGGATCTGATTCCAAGGAAACTGCTTCAATGGTCCGTGTATTGGCAGATGCTTTCTAACATCGACAAATGTTCTGTAATGCATGTTGGGAAGTCTAATAATGGCAGGGGCGCCCATCCCCTGACTGCTGGAAGCAGGTTCCCCCTTCCCTGTCCTCCCTTTCCTCCTGACACCTTAAACGGGGTCCGGCAGGGATTTATCTACACCACATTATTATTATTATTATTATTATTATTATTATTATTATTATTATTATTATTATTATTATTATTATTATTATTATTATTATTATTATTATTATTATTATTATTATTATTATTATTATTATTATACGAAAAAGTAGCCGTATAAGACTCGACACTGAACATTGACAATCCCCATCCACGCAAATTCGTGGAAAAAAAGCCTGGGGTCGGGTAAAACCCCGGTAAATTTTTTGAAATCAATAGGTGCTCATAGGTGAGTTTCAGTGCATTTTGGACATTAAATCGCATACTTTGGTGCACCAGGGTAGGTCTCATACCAGTAACTTCTAATTCTTAATTTCTGGAAAATTCCAACAGCACAAAGCACTATTAAGTGTAAGTTGAAACTATGGAGAGATATCGCAGTAATTGCGCTGGAAAACTATTTAAAATTACCTGCAAATTATCCATTGGCAATATGACCACATCCAAATGCAAATAAAATAAATGTTACTTTTAGTATTTATTTTAAAAATTAGATTTCTCCAACAGCCACACCTACATTATTTTACATAGATGTTAGAGGCATTAAAGCTGCAACAACTGCAAATTGGGTAACTAGACTTAAGGCAACTGACTGAAACAAGCAAATTATAATTATTAATTTATTATTAGCAGTATCTAATTGCACCGTTTCACAGTTTTGAATGGATTGTAATTTGTTGATGGAGGTCTTTGGAAGGCTGCAGTAGTGGAGGGAGTTGCAGGGAGTTGCAGTAGTCTAATTTGGAATGTAAACTTCATGTGAGTCTATTAGTTTGTTATAAACGATTTATATTTCACAGGAAGTTTGCACTCTTCATCATTAGAATGACTATGTAAAAGTTACAATAATAATAACACTTTATGAATGCCTGATAATAATGAACTTGAGTTTAAATTGAGTACCGGTAATCTTATATGAAGTTACAAAATTGCACTGCAATTAAGCCAGTAATTGCGCAGTCATTGAGGGGCTTATCGAATAAATATACTACTCTAACGTGATACCAAAACTCAGGGGGGAATTTCTTTCCCCCCTAGGTTTTTCAGGAAGCATTTGCTTCCTTTCCCCCCTTGTGTGGGCGCCCCTGAATAATGGTAATGAATATTCTTTAGGGGGGAAGGTTCTAACCACAACAGAAAAAGAAAGAGACTTGGGGATAATCATCCATAGAAGTATGAATCCATCTCAACAATGCATGGAGGCAGCAAAAAAGGGAAACCAAATGTTGGGAATGGTGAAAAGAACAATAGTGAGTCGAGACAAATAGATAATTATTGTAAAACTGTATTAGACATGTACGGCCTCATCTACATAGAATACCGTGTTAAGGCAGGGCATCTGGCAAGGCCTACTGAGAGCCAGTTGGATGTACAACATCACGAAATAGGCCAACATGAAAGGAATACCGCCAATGGAGGCAGTTAATTAATGACAGACAACAGTGGCGAATTGTATTAATTATCGTTCAAAGCTGCAGCCGACCGTCGCATAGCGACGACGACATCATGATCCGACATTACCTGACACGACACATTACATGACACGACAGTAGCTAATACACTTATTTAGAGACACTTCCGTCACAATTACGATGAACGTCTGACAATAGACTCAATAGTGTAGTTCCTGAATTAATTGTTACGCTCTCCAGACAGTGGCGGCTCCACAAGGGGGTCCGGCGGGCCCGTGCCCCGCCCTATTGAATAACTCCCAGGGGCCCCCTGTTGGGACCCTATACTTACTACTAACTACTACATACCTATCAACAATTGGCTTACCCCCATGCTTCAGAAGTTGCCACCCCAACACCCTCTCCCACTTGCCAAATCCTGGAGCCGCCACCGTTTCCAGAGGATTGATTGTCGACAAATGCGTTGTTGATATTTGACCATAAGCATGGAGTCTGAGAAGAGACGACATGCGATTATTATAGGTACGTCTTAATCTAACGCCCGAAATCACTCAGTTGCTAAAATTAATATACAGTATATTCCCAAGAGAATGCAGTTTCTGCGCCAACCGCTAGGTGGGTTCACTGGGTTGACCGCCAAGTTTATTATCATTGGGATTACCAGTTGAACCTGCCTGTCTATCTGTGTGTGTGTGTCTGTTTCTCTCTCTCCCTCTCCCTGTAGCGCATATTATTACTGTAATAAGCTTACAACATAATGCCCTTTCTCACGCTATCAGCGGAATTACTGTTGACCATTCGGATACGAGTTGCGTCTGTCCCTTGCCCTGCGCATCCATCATTTCTCTGTTGACAGCTAGCTGCCTGAATGCTCGTCTGACATATTACTGTAATTATTAAGTCGATAACAAGGCGTTACAGGCCTTTGCCTACTTTAAAGCGGTCTTTTACTCCTCATTACGGAGGCGTAAAAGACTTTGCTGGAGGCGTTTTCTGTTTGTCTAGTCGTGACTTAACGGACGTGAAATAGGTCGACCTATATTTACCAGAAACAGAATATAATATGGGTCTGAACGCGGCGCTATTTAATACGAGGAGCTGCTCTGGTCTTTGTCGTTGAGTTGATGTTTTTGCACGTAAAACGTCGTAAAGTGAACTCGTACCCTCACAATACAGTTAGTCTACTGCTTTAGGGTCCGCGGGGTTGAAGGTGACAAGTAACTCAATGAAATGCAATTCTCCCCCCCCCCCGGTGTCTTGCATTTCTCTGCAATTTCTGTCACTCTTTGCCTGAGTGACCTCTTTCATCGCTGTAACTTAGTTCTTAGTTCTGCCCGCCGCAGCCACTCCTCCACTCTAACTCTCGCTCTTGCCACTACACAGACCATTGATCATCCAGCACCACAACCAGCGCCGAGTCTGGCGACGCCAGACGCTTGCTTGAGAGTGGAGGGGTGTTATGGCGACCACGTTGAAGGGATCTGGGGCAGAGCCCCCAGTGGGGTTCAGGGGCCAAGTCCCTGGTCAGGGGGTAGTGGGGAGAACGAAGCCCCCTGAAGCTGAGCAACTTTTACTTTTAGTAATTTAAGACGCTAATACAACCAGTAGCGTCATTTCACACTTTTCTTGGGGACGAGATAATTCTTTGGCAATTTTGTGGTAATTTTTTGACACATTTTTGGTAATTTTTGGCAAATTTGGGGCAGTTTTTGACAAATTTTTAGCAATTTTGGCAAATTTTGCCAATTTTGGGTAATTTTGGCAATTTTGAGGTCATTTTGGGTCATTTTGGGCAAATTTTGGGCCAATTTTGGCAAATTTGTAAAATTTAGACATTTTTTGCAAATTTTTGCGATTTTTGGACATTTCACATTAATATATTTATTTAATACATTATACATTATTTCTTCATTTCCTTCGCGGCCACGCCCCCGCCTTCTGCCCTACTTCTGCCCAAATGACGCCCCTGAATACAACGCATATAACCCTGCATTTTAATAGCTATGCATGTAACGCAGCTGTGAATACATGCAAAGACTGCATGATTAGTAATTTCAAGATAACCGTCAGCTTTAAAGTGTATTAAAATGAACCATACAGAATATTATATTGCAGTTCACATTAATATGATGATTCAGTTTCAACTAACTCAAAGGTTAACGGAACGCAATCCGTCGGAACAATTACTATGTTTGGCGAGAGACTGAAGCCAAACGCTAATTTACAAAAAAATTCTTACAACATTAGGACAAGTTAGAATTACTATTCCACGCGTAACGAATGCATTAAATAACTTTTAAACAATATTTGTAACTAGTACAGTATCCGATAAAATCCGACGCACGACTGATTGTTATATAGATATATAGAGAGAAACCTGTAATACAGATATATAAAGAACTTGTTATATAGATATATAAAGAACGCTTAATACTTAGACTAGGAGAGCCGATCCTCAACTATCCCCTCACCCCCACCCCCACACACAATTTCTCTGCAATTTTGCGCGAATCTCACGGGTGGCCCTGATGACAAGTGGGGGTGTACAAACCTCCTCCACTAACCCCTCCCCCGTGGCCTCGCCACTGACCATAACCCAGTCTCATACACCCGTCCATCCCTTGCGCATGAACGTTTACAGACCGGTGTATTGTATAGAATTAATATGAGAAGGCAAGGTATGTTATTTTGGACACGTCGTGAGAAAACAAGGCTCTTGTCTGGAAAAAGAACCAATTCAAGGAACATTATCCGGAGGACGATCACGCGGAAGACCAAGAACAGCCTGGCTAGATAACATAACAACATGGACTGGACTCTCGTTTCAGAACATGATTCGGAAAACAGAAGAACGACAGACATGGAGAGATGTGATACATAGTGTAGCCAAACCTCGCATTGAGGATGGTTAAAGAACAGAATATGAAAAGTGATTTTTTCAACATTTGAAACAATTTTTTCTGGGAATGGGCCCGTGGCCCAATAATATCGCCTTCGCGGACGAAATTTTGACCCACGGGCGAGGGTTTGCGGATCGCCGATCTAGATTCACAATTTCACATCACTGTTAGATTCCACGGCTGAAGATGACTGTTAACTAGATGGAAGTCACATGACTCATCATTCTGATTCCTCTCTTCCTTCTTTTCATCCTCCCTCTTCCTCTCGTCCTCTAGGGTCGTCGTTGTGCACTGCGGTTGAGTCATCCTCACCCGCCCTCTCACCATCGCCAGGTCCCTCGTTATCCCGCGGCTCTCGTCGTCGGATGCATGCCCCCGATGCCAAAGCAGGCAGCGGCGGGCTGCGTACATGTCATTCCCACGTATGAGGAGAGAGAGTGAGTGAGAGGGGGAGCGAGGGAGTTGGAGGAAGCATTTTCCCAGCAGGCGTTCATGCTCGTCTTGCTCGGCACATTGCTTCTTTCCTCGGCAGCCGCTGACTGCGCGTCGACGGTGAATAAGCCGTGTATTAGGCTGACTGGCGTCTTTCTATGCTATTCACCAAGACGTGCTATATTCACTGTCACTTGGCTCCAGCAGGCGCAGTTGCTAGAACGAGGCACAGAGCCTCTATGTGCAGCGTCGCCGCCGCTGAAATTCGAACGCGCTTTGAACGACCGTATTAACTATTAATAAGCCTCTTGACAGCGAGGGGAAATACATTCAAATACTGAAGAGCCACGTGTTTGTTGCTTCAGTTAATACGAATGCTCGTCTAAGATTAATGCTCTTACGACCAATTTTGGTTAATAGCAAGCCGATAAAACTACGGAGGAAGGTAAGCAGCGTCAAGTCATACTCATCACTCATCACTCATCAATGAGATTTAAGATAACTCTCATCATGTCATCATATGCTCAGACGTTGTCATTCGTTCTTGAGGGATTTAAAAAAATGCAATGCCTTTTAAAGTGAGTGACGCAAAGCACAAGTTAGATTTGCAAGAGTTACGATTGATTCAATACACTGTTGAATCACGAGCGATCGAGCTTATCGATTAACTTTATAGATCGTTTAAATGTAGACATACATTTTATTTAAACGATCTCTATAACTGGTACACAAAATGTCTACACTTCAAAAGAAGAAGAATGTATCTGCGCTATAGGAATCGTTGGGTAGTTTAGTTTATCAGTCCGTCGAATCGACGATGACTGAGTTCGCAGATGATGTGGCTTATGAATATGAAGCCAATTTTACAGTGCAGGCTTTGCCACGTTCGTAACATGTAAGGCTGGCATCTGCACTGTCGACCTGATTGATTCGAGACTTGCGTTCCTTACGCTTTCTTTCTGTAGTTTCCACTCGATTTCCTCCACACCGTTAACGCCAGAATAGATGGCGTTGCGCCACAAACAGCAGTTTGAAGTTAAAGTTTCTCAGGCGATGATGTCAATATGACATTGGCTGAGAGTGACTTGGATCTTTATAACGTTTGTATTGACTATTGACCGTTGTCCGTTTACAAGTTCGCCGTACAAAAGTGTCTTCGGGAGACGGGTGTCCACCATGCGGTGCACGTGACCAGTCTATCTTAGTCGCACGTTTGACAGAGTTGCTTCGACACTGATGCCGTTGGCTTTCTTCAGTACTTTAGTGTTTGGGACTCTGTCCTACCAGTGAACCGAAAGGATGGAACGGAGAAAGCGTGCATGGATTGCTTCAAGAGATCTGACGTGTCGCCTGTATAGCGTCCAGGATTCAGCACCACATACACGAGAACACACTCATTACCACGGCATTATAGACGCTGATCTTTGTCTGCAGTTTGATGATGTGAACTTTCCAGAGATGTTGTAACTCGTAAGGAGCCAAAACATGAAGCAACCTTCTGCAGTCTAGTACATCATATTGAGTAAGTAAGCAGGTGAATGTCTAAAAATGTCCAACACATACCTATGCATTTGAATTGTTGTTGTTGTCACTCCAAGTGATTAATTAATCTTAATCTTTGCCGTTTGTCATGTAAGTGACCGGACTCACGAGTGACTTGGGTGCATTTTCAAATTCATAATAAATAGATTGTGAGTAAAACTCGAATCTCTGACACACATGAGATGCAGGCGTGTTTACACTGTTCCAAATTCTGCTTCATTTCTGGACTTTAATATTAATAGACTAAATCATGAAAGAACACACACACATACGCACGCATAAACAGTATAAAGGCATAGCATTGAAGTTGAAATACTGAATGATTTGCCAAAGATCAATTTCTGCTTTTAATGTCTTACAGAGGAGTGTGCAGAAGTATGTCAACAGATTTCTGAGGTTTTGTGACGAGCATTGGTGCACCCAATAAGAAAATCTTGTGCACGCCACTCTGACCACGTCCCATGCTGAGAGACGACGTCATCTAGTGACATTTTGAAATTGATTAACAAATTGATTTCTACAGTCAAACATACGTTTTGTCATACAGCTTAATGTCCTTGCTTCCCTTGTACCACAGAAACTATTACCGGTATATGCATTCCTTGAGTACTGAGATACTTGGTCTGTCTTATATCACATATTGAATAGTTTCTTAGTGTGATGTGGAACATTCTGTTGATGATATTCTGTCTGTTGATGATATTCTGTACAAATGTTGCAATATTTATGATTGTATATGAGAAAAACTCATCCATGATATTACCAAGAGTCGATGACGACTTGATGGAAAATGACGATGGTGGTGGTGATGATGGTGATGAGAAATTAACATTTACGCAAAATGCAAAGATTTCAGTGCATTGCAAAAATCAAGCAATAGTTTTGCTTGAACTGAGATTTGGTGCATGTTGGAAATGGTAGAATATTGTAAAATTCAGTAATAATAGACATCGACTTCATTTCCAGGTGGATTGAGATGCCTGTTTAGTTTACTTTTAAGAGAAATTAATTTGGGGGAAATTGTGAAACTACTTTTCATTTGGATTTATTAGTGCCGGTAATTCCCTTACTCAGCTAACATCAGTGTTTGATTATTTCCCAAGGGCATCGGAGAGAGGCATCAGAGATTGGATTGCTAGAATATTAACATTTTTAAGAGCAATTTCATTTGAGTCTTCTGATGGAACATTTCATTCAAAGAAAATGTCAATTTCCTTGAATGTTATGAATTTATGGGGGTGTGGTGCAGTAGTGGTAGGATTCTTGGCATCATTGGCTTAGCCCAGGGGCCCAACTCCCCTATTTGGATCAGGGCCGGTCTTGTGATTCATCAAAAACTGTGAGCAGTTGGAGGTGGGTGGGTAGTATTAGATCGAGGAGACTGTACCAGTTGCTAGACTTTAAAGCGTTTGACACAACAACTGGTTTTGGTCATCATTGTTTGTAGCCTAATGTGCAGGAGTGGTTCCACATTGGGGATGACTGGGGATGCAACCCCACCGGCCCACCAAAAATGCATCTTCAATGGAAGATGATTGTCTAAACGGATTACCCTTGATGTATATCCACAAAGATATGGACATATCCATAGACAATGACATCGACAAATTCTCTTCCTGCAATAGAAAACTCGATTTTGCACTATATATGACTGTGTACAACCAGACTAAAATGGCTTTTATACATTGTCATTTATGAACATTATATTTTATAAAGCAAATCCGCAGATTTCTTCTAAACCGTTTACATATAATTCCTTTGACAATTGGTGGGATCTTCCTAGAAATTCATTGCATCCCCCACCAAGAGTTCTTGGAACCGCCACTGCTTGCTACGACGCTGCTTGGCATGCAACTGAAATGGCTCAGGGTTGAATCTGACCTGAGCCACTGTGTAGCAACCGTGGACAATTTGTTCATCCCTGACTTGCTCCATGCATTTGTGCAAGGCTGCATTTAAAGAAGTGGAGGCCCTGTGCAGAAAGAAATGTGGAGGCCCTGTAGAATGTTTGTGAACATTTACATCACAATAGACAAAATCTAACTTATCTCTTATCTAAGTTACCTGAAGACGTTTTATACCCGAAATTTTAAGAAGAAATGCAGCACGTTAACACACTGACTATATAGGCCTAATAATTATAATATATTTGAATTTTGAATTCAATGTTATAGTTTCGATGATTGAGATTTGCCACTGATGCCAAGTAAATAAGTAAGCTACTTGACGTTTATTCATGTAAAACATTTTCCTCCCATTTTTGCAGGGGCCCTATTTGTGGGGACCCCTGTGCATGTGCACTGCCTGCACTTGCTTATAAGTGGCCCTGCATTTGTGAATGACTTAATGTGTGTTGACCATTTAACAATAATTATAATAATAACAGTACCGGGTAATTAATATGCATGATGTGCATCATAGGCAAAAATGTTTAACTGCATTGATTCAATGTAATACCATTTTCACATACAGCATACAGGCCATGTACCAATGCTTAGTACATCATTAAAACACCATAATTGGCCTTCTGTATGTTGCTTGAATTATGATATTCTATGCAAATAGTAAAATTATTGTATTTATTCAGATTAGTAAAGTCAGCTGCTGTTGATGTTAATAGACAGCATCAGATGATCAGCGCTGGTCTCTCTCTCTCTCTCTCTCTCTCTCTCTCTCTCTCTCTCAGGCTGCATCTGGACCAAGTGTACATTGTACACTGAGAAATCATAATTGTATTTTAATTAGATTTTTGTTACAAACGAGAATTTCAAGATTACTTCCTAATTAGGAGATGTGACAATTGCTGCTCTGTGTAGGGTAATCAGATTAGCTACAGGTCCTGTTTTTGAGATGCACAATTATCATGCAACTCATTTGCAGCTGAGAGTCGTCGTCATCATCGTCATCATCATCATCATGTAATTCAGTGGATTAAGAATAGAATCTGGTCTTGACTGTTATTTCTGTCCATTGGACGAAAATTGCTTTTACGAATCAATATCTAATTACCAGGCGCAGGGTCGTTCCTCCAAAAGCGAGGTCTGTGAAACTGTCTCAATGTAGCAACCAGCAGTGTTGTTAATCCTTGTCCTAGTCCTTGTCCTTTAAGGACCGATTTGAAGTCTTTGTCCTTGTGGGTCTAGTCCTTGTCCTCATCATTGCAGGTCGGTCCTTGTCCTTATGACTTAGTTCTTGAAATGTCCTTGCAACGATCAAATTAGTTCATTGTCATTTTCAGGTATTTTGATTTATATTTGCATACAGTACCGGTACTTGCTTTAAGTCATTTGATCTAAATGGTGTTCATTCTTTTTTTATAATACCAACGACACAGCCGCAGAGGTGCAGCGTGCCATAATGGCTACAGTGGATTTGGCCATGGGCGGCACACACATGACGGGGGCGGCAAATTTTGGAAGCGACGACCTTTTTTGCTTGTCAGAGGATTTTCAGTGAAGTTGGCAAATTTTAGAAGGGGCGGCAAATTTCAAATTTTAAAATTTTGGAAGCAATGATTTTTTTTGCATGTCAGGAGATTTTTTCAGGAGGGGACAGCACATTTTGGAAGCGACAGCATGGGCCATGGGCGGCATGAGTGCATGCTATGCCTCTGCACAACCGAATTTCCTTTCCCTGTTTGATGCGGTTTAAGTTTGACAGAAACCACACATTTTCAACATGTTTTACACTGATAGACAATGCAGGAAGAAGGTTCAAGACACTCCAGAGTGCCGATTGAATAAATATCTGCAGCTCATGAATGCTGCAGATCCAGAAGAACTCTCTCTCCTATAGCTGTGACAAAAATAGATAAATTCCATATCCTCTTGAAACTATTCGGCAGAATTCTTTGCTCCCTTGCAGCGTTGGCGCCAGTTGAGACTACCGGGTACTTTGTTCTCACAAAGTGGTCTTTTTATGAAATCGCATTGTGCCAACGTGACTGATCGACTACCGGTACTAGAAGCACTTGTGTATTTGAAAGGCAACATTTCTTCTGACTAGATAATGTTTTCATTGCATCGTAATTTTGTGATTGGAATTTAAATGGCTTTTGGTTTTTCCTTTCCATTTATTTTTATATCGGACAAAGAGGTTGGTCCTTGTTCTTGATCCTTGCTCTTGGGGGTCAGTTGGGGCAGTCCTTGTGCTTTTTGGGTCAGTCCTTGTCCTTGTCCTTGGGGTCAGTCCTTGTCCTTGGGGTCAGTCCTTGTCATTGTCTGTCCTTGGGGGTTCAGTGACTTCAGTCCTTGTTAACAACACTGGCAACCAGTTTTTTCAAAGTAATCTTGTCCTCTCTTTCCACTTTGCTCTCTATTTCCCTCTCGCTCTCTTTCCTTCTCTGCTCTCTCTTTCCCTCTGTCTGTCTGTCTGTCTGCCTGCCTATCTGTCTGTCTCTTCCTCAATTCTTCTTTGTCTTCAGCAACATTTCTAAGTTCCTCTATACTCATGTTTATATATATATTATCCATAATGTTATCCGTCCATCTTGTCTTCTTCTTGCCTTCTTTTCTCTTCTCTTTGACAGATGCGAACATTTGTGTCCTTTCCAGAGAGCCATATTGTCTTGTAGTTTGCCCGACGAATTCCCGTTTTGTTTTAGAATAATTCCTTCAGAGTTGTATTTTGGATTGATTTCTGTATTTGCTGTTTGGTTTGTTCTGCAAAGTGTCCATGAGATTCGCAGCATTTTTCTCCAGCACCACATGTCACAGGCATTGATTTGCTGATGATACTTTTCCATCTGGTAATATTATTAACGGCCGTGACCAGTCATTTGCGCGACCGACACATTTGTGCAATATTTGTTTATATAATTGGGATTAGGGTAAGGGTTAGAGTTAGGGTTAGATGTTGGGTTATGATTAGGACCATGGTTACTAAAGCACGGATAACTTTTAATTTATCGCACAATTTTTTATATTGGAGCGCAGTTATGTTTCACTCGAAATACTCGCTAATGTCTGCGCGCAAATTTCGGCGTGCATTTCTGTCGATTTTACGTTGGCACATTTGTTGCCGCACAAATGTCGATTGCACAAATGTCAAATGTGGGGGCGCAAATGTCGGGGTGCAAATGTTGGGGCACAAATGTCGGGGGACCTTAGCGGCCAATTGTAACTGGGGTGACTAACTCATACTCACAGCTATATTTACCTAGAAGGGCTTCACCTTCATTGGCCACATGTTGTCTGGGGCCTTTCTCACCACAAGGCAGGAAGCAGGTTCGGCTTCACTTTTTGGTGAAGAAGCCTTCTGGTGACAGCTAATCTTCTTAGCGGCCAGTGTAATTGCTGTTTATCTACGATATTTACTGTGACTTCACATACGTTCCCATTCTCATTGGTGCATATTTCTCTAAGTTTGCTCAGTGTTGTACACACATCAACCATCTCTCACATCTTCCTTAGTGTGGTGTTTAAACAGAGTAAAAAATTAATTTAGCAATTTTCAGTTGTTTTACCCCCTCAAACTATTCCTCTTTAGCTAAAATCATTAGGAAAAAAGTTTGAGCCTCTTATGGTAACTATTACTGGTAGCTCAATAACCTGCTAGGTAACAATTATGGTCACTATAGCTAATTTATCTAAAAAAGAGACAAGGGTGTATAACTGTATATCAACTATGCAGCACTTTAAGTCAAACAGTATTTTCAAATGGAAGCAAGAACATGTAAAATTTCAAAGTCTAAAATTGTAAAGACTACAGACTGCAACTGTTCAGTGTTTAAACAAGAAGTTAGTAAAGAAGTACAGTATATCTGTCTACAGTGTTGACCGACTACACTGCCCTGACAATGTCTGTTTCTTGCTGTCGGGATAAGCATGCCTGTGCTGTGCAACCGTCTGTAATAAAAACTGAAGCTGTGACTCATCTTTGGTTATGAGGCTGCTCGGTTCTTGTATAAGCGCCACACCACGTTCTGCGTGGTCATTCACCACGCTCATTGCATGAACTGTCTGCCGCTTCCTGATAATCCTCCTGTGCCTCCCATAAGTCTGGGTCCTTATCGATAAATGCGTGTGGGAGGTTCATCACTTCAAATAATGTCATGGACTTTGGTGAGAAAAAATCTTCAAAATTCTTTTCCATGAATGTTTGCAGGTCCACTGTTATGCGCCTTTTTTGCTCTTGCTGAACGCTGGTGTTTCTCATTGCATGTACCATTTGTCTCTTTGTTGGTATACTCACATTGCTGTCAAAGAATGCCAAACTGACCAGCTCAGGAGACAAGTACCATAAGTGATTGGAAAACTTTTCGGCGGCTGCTTTTGATATAACCGGATTCATTGTCGAGTAAGCAAGAAGCGATTTTAGCAACTGAAAGTCACCAGCTCCCTCCTCAGTTTCAGCATATGTATCGTGACTGCTACTGGCCTCATCACTTTCGTAATCACTGCTACTGGTGCTGGATATCAATACTGCCCTTTCATTTTGCCTTCTTTGCAGGTCTTCCATTTGCTGGCGTCTGGCAAGCAGTTCTTCCTGTCTCATGGCTGATCGTTTTTCCTTTGCGTCTAAGATTGCATCTACACCTGACATTGATCCCCTTTTCTCTTTGAAGTAGCAAGAACTGTCTGTCTTCATCTATTTGCTGACAGTCAGCAGTCAGCACACAATATAAACAATTAAACAATAAACATGCCTGTGGAAAATGGAAATGATTAAAGTGCTAAATTTAAATAATAATACTGCAACCAAGGTTTTACATTTGCACTGTTTTGCAGCTTAAATCTCAGCTTAAATCTTTGTATTAGAAGCTAGTATGTATGCATTGAAGCTATTTATCTTGGCAAAACTTTAGAGTGATTGAGCTATATCTAAATATTCTCCAATAAGGCTGATATTTTGCCTGAATTTTTTTTACATATACAGTACAAACAAAATGGAGGGGGGTAAGAAGAAGATATTTACAAATTTCAAAAATAAGCACCACCCTATTATATATACACACACAGTATATAAGTTTGCTCATTGTTGTACACACATCAACCATCTCTCACATCTTCCTACTTGAGCATCTAAAGAGAGCGCAAGTCCCTTGACTGAAGAATTACAGACTCTGTCACCATGCTTCAACTTTTGGGACAGTTTGTCCCTAGGAACCAATCCAGGGGCGTAAATCTATGTGTTTTTCTGGGTCCGGACCCACCCACTTTTTAGGAGCTGGGTCCGGCCAGGCAATGGACCCACCCACTTTTGAGATGAATTGTTTATTATTATTTCGACAATTAAGTAAAGCAGTGAGAACAGCTAGATTTATTTTGCCCCAATTATGTAACTGAAAGACTTGTTTCCTATCAGACTATCTAGGTATTATTTAGCTCTATGGATAAACGTGACGTCATTTTCGCATCCGTGCGACTCCATTTTGTCATTTTTAGGTCTTTAGTTCGGTCAACGGGACACTGTAAACATTGTTTTGTGACAGCACAATTTAAAATTTTCATTTGGACCCACCCACCTTTTACACAGATCTACCCTGGGATAAACACAGAAATGGTACAAATCATTAGTCCTTTATAACTTGTACACAGGCCGTCATTTTGTGTGTGTGTGTGTGTGTGTGTGTGTGTGTGTGTGTATTGCTTCTCCTTTCTCAACCAGGGCTTGCCACTGGCTTTGGTTAAGTTCCATAATTTTTTAATGGATTGATCCACTTATGCTGTTGGCCCCTGTCTTCAAAAAGGTCTGCTAAACTGCATTCACGTCTTCTCTCCTATTTATTCAGTGGAGGACGCCACCTAGCGAATGTCCTCAGGCAATACTTAGATTAGTTTATTTCATCTTGCAAATGCATTAGTGAGCATGTCACAGCCGTATTAATGGACTATTAGAAGTCTTCTTTATTAGCTATAATTTCAGCCTTATTTGTCTACATTATTTTGCTTTTGAATTTGCAGGGGTTTTAAACTTCTGAAAAATCCGGTCCTCACCTTATTTATTGGTGTTCAACTTTGAAGACAATGGATTCAGGGTCTGTGATGGAAACAGCAAAAGCAGAGGAGACAGTCGGTAAGTTAGCAGAACAGTAATTACTTATCTGTATTAAAATTTTAAAATCTTTAAAAGGTGAAAAAAGGTGAAAAATATAATTATGATGATAATTGTGCTTTTTAATGAATCAACATCAGTGTGATGACAAGTATAATTTTTAAGAATTTTGTCTAAATGAAACAGTTACGATACACTCTGTTGACTAAGATGGAAAATTGCAGGGGAATAACTCTGATCTGAACTCAGGTGAACCGAATTTTCAGATTTACCCGAACCAGATTATAGTGATTCAGAGGAATGTGGAAGTCCTGAAACCAAGGATCAACATTGTTCCTCTGGCAGTGACCTTGACCTGTTGAGTGCACAAGACATTTCCAGACAACCAGCTGCTGGTGGTAGGTGCTTGCCTCGGGGCCAAAGCCAGTACCTTGAAAAGCTTAAAGCGCTGGTTTTACCTGGAGTTTTCTCTGTAACATTTGCTGTCTCTTTCAACTAATACTAATAGCTTAACTAGTAGCAGAAGGACTAAACTTGTGTTAATACATGTGGTGACCTCAGGGCCTTATATATGTATTAGGTATATTGGCTGATGCATTATGAGGGAATTTATGCTTTGGAGATTTTTTAAGGGAAAGTTTCTTTATTATCTGGTCTCATGTGAAGAAAAATATTTTGCCAACACTGAAATTTTTGTCTAAGGGTTGTATGCATGAAGGCATCAGAGACCCTGAAGCATTTTAACTTTGGTATTCAATGGTGAATCTTGTCTGGTCCTAGGAAGTTATCAACACTCAGACTTACCGGTATTTTAACTAATCTTTACTAACACACATGCACTTGGCATTTGGCTGTTGTTTAGAGATACCAAGACCACTTCTTGTGCCTTGTTGACGGGCACCCCAAACGCCTCAGTTAGACATTAACTTTTAAAAAGAGGTCCCAAGAATTGGAGGCCCGGGCCAACTTGCCTTGCTGGCCCCCTCTGATTGGCCCTGGAGATACCAGCATCTTCCTCATGGCTAAGATGTCGATAGCAATTTCTTGCAGTGACAAAATTCTCATAGATCCAGAATCCAGCCTCAATTTTCTAAGTATTATTGACATAACAGCTAATTACTTTTTGAAGCAGAAGAACAGTCACTCACCTTGCTCTCAGGTGTCAAAGTCAAAGGCGGAATTCATATTTTATTTGCTTATTTATTTAGGAGAGGGATCCACCAGCCCTGGCCTGCGGGAAAAATTTTTGCAGGCAGAGGTGTTTTAGTTGGCCAGCAAGGTCATTTCCTTACAGATATTCTTGGCAAATGCTGAAAATGTCTTTTCATGTCCATTCCTTACAAGGCACCATCAGCATGTTGAACCGTCTTCGGTTTGATTGCTGGCAGCCATGTTGTTTCCACTTCAGATGATTTGTAATTTGGGTCTTGGTCACACAATGCCTGTTGAGGTCGGGTTAAGGTTACATTGTCCATAGCTGAACTGAAGTGTTTGCCTGTCCAGTCTTTCACCACACAAGGGCAGCTGTGGGGCTTCCTTTCACCAAGTAAACACTCTATGTAACCACTTACCTAATAACCGGTACTACTCCATTTGCATCAGAGTCAACAGGGTGAAAGCGTGGCCAAACAAAATGTCACGGGTTAGGGTTACGGTCAGGGTTACAATTTATCCCCATTACATCTTGTCCATTTTGTCTCCATGACATTTTGCCTTTGACATTTTGTCCTAGGACATTTTGTCCTAGCACTGGTGAAAGCTGGACAGAAAAACCTGAAGGATTTGAGATATGAAACATGAGCCTTGCACCAATGACAGGCCTTCTCTCAATATAATCTCTCTGGCATTCAAATTACCTGTTTAGTGTCCATCCATCCATCCATCCATCCATCCATCCATCCATCCATCCATCCATCCATCCATCCATCCATCCATCCATCCATCCATCCATCATCCATCCATCCATCCATCCATATCTTCCAGCCAACTACATGATGGTCTTCTGATTCAACTTTCACATTTCGTTCTTTACAGGACCCTATAGCAATATAATGTCCTCCTTTAGTTCCTTTTCAGTAAACTCAAAATGCTAGGTGATGTTTACTAGACTTAGATAGTAGGTCAATGCAATTTATGTGTGAGGCGTAGAATTTGCAGCTTCAGTAAGCTTGCTTGTTGGCAGTGACATCCAGTGGCATAGCCAGGATTTTCCAAGGGAGGGGGTTACAACCAACAATTCCAGACTTTAAAAATCCTGACAAGCAAAAAAGGTTGTCACCTAATTATTTTGCTTGGCTAAGTTAGTTATAAATTATAATATAGCTATTTGAGTGTGCAGACAGCCCCTGTATAACTATATTCATTTTTTTGCTTATTTCTTTTTTGCTATTAGCTACCTTGAACCCGATTTTGGCACCCCTCCACCCACAGAATAATAATACGCAATAAACAGATTTTTTTGGGTTGGCCAGCCAAGGGGTTTAACCTCCAAAACGCCCCTTGGCTACGCCACTGGTGGCATCATATGTGAAATTGTTACTGGCGCAGAGTCATTTCAAAGCTTGTAGACTTATGCATCATTCTCATGTGATTGCCACGAAATGAACGTCTATGTCTCTACTGTTTTGTTAAGTTCGCTATTTGCTTTGTGAGAGAGAACTTCAAAGACGTGAATGCCTTGAGAGCATTTCTATGCTGCCTGGGAATCAAATGCACAAATCAAATTTTCTGTGTCTTCCCCACTGAAGGCAACCCCTCCCCCCAACCACAGCAGTTGAGGAAAGTCAGCGATCATTATGCAACACATTTTGCTTTTGATAAACTGAATAATCAAATTTTACAACGATTTGGCTTCAGGCTCTGGACTGTTCATTCTTATATGACTATGCTGTATTCCTTGTGAACAGAAATTATTGAATATCACAGAACAGTGTTTTCAGACAGTTTTTTCAGTGATCTGTGTTTGAAAACTGGATTCTAATGGTAATGGAAGGTGGAAAATAATTTTTTCCAATTCTTGGAAGCCATCCAGGTTGCTGAGTCATTTGTTTATCCAGGGTCCAAATACGAATGCTAGAAGCAGGATGTTAGATCACAGTTCACAATTGCAATAGATTGTCTCTGATCATTTATTGTTACCTGTGGGCTGTTGAATTCTAGTGCTGTAGTTTTCACGGGCTTGTGCACACATTGAAACCCATTCAGTGAAAGAAACAAGGATTCACTTTCGCCTGCATTATAGACAATCATTTAAGAATTTATTATATATAATTGGTTGTTGTAGTTTCCTGGAATCTATCATCGTTGATGTTGCATTCATCGAATAATGCTTTTCTTGCAGCTGCTTTTTCTGCTTGATTTTTGTCTATTTGAGTTGTTTTATAGTCTGTGCGTAAAATGTGAAATATTGATTCATAGTAGTATACACTGCATTTTAAGCAGTGTACCATTGTGTCATCTGTCACTTAGATTTATGTCATAAAGATATTTACGCATACAGTAGTGTCTTAGTGTATGTCATCGTCTTAGTATATATGTCTTAGTATATGTCATTCATAGCATAACAATTGTTCAGGAGCATTCCAGCACTGAATCAAAATTAGAACCTCAGAATTATTAAGTGCTTTGTTGTTTAAATAGCTTGCTACTTGCTTGAATAGCAATGCTTGGCTGATATTGATGTTTGATATTGATGCTTTGTGCAACAGAAAGCCACTTAGACTTGATTGTATCTGTTTGATAAATTGGTTTATTTTATAAAGTTCTATTGCAGTAGTTCCAGAATAAGACACACACATTCCATTTAGTCTGATTAGGGTGGGGGGGATGGTGTCAGGAACTCCATCAATTTGGTCTGGGGTAGAGCAGCAGTCACAAAAGCTTTTCAGTTAGACCCTGATCTCTGTCTGATGTCTGCTGTAAAGACTTTGACCGTAATTTATTACAGTGACCAAAAGCTGTGTTGCAGCTGCGTTTATCAGTGGTGTAGCCAAGGGGGTTTGGTGGTTAAAACCCCCACTTGATTGCCCAACCAAACATTTTTTATCACATATTATTCTGTAGGTGGAGGGGCACCAAAATCGGGTTTAAGGTAGCAAAAAAGAAAAGGAAGATGGAAAGAAAATGATAACTATAGTTGTACCTCATATGACTATATAACAAATTTAATAAAGCAAAATAATAGGTGATGACCTTTTTTGCTTGTCGGGATTTTTTAAAGTTGGAATGGTCATAAAAAACCCCCTCCATTCAGGGAATCCTGGCTAAGCCACTGAAGTTTATTGATTCGGTTGTGAACTGTCCCCACCCCAAATACAAATTTCTCATTGGTTTTGATCAAATCTCACAACTGGTCGTATCCCAAATGAGGACGGATGAACACCCCTCGTATCTATGCTAACAACCAGTCATTCGATCCCTCAAAAGGGTCAAATCTAGATTTTCAGCCATTCCAGTCTCTTCTCAATTAATTGTGGAATTTTATTTTGATAATTAAGATTTAGATGGTGACCAGGACATTCCGGTGCCCGACTATCCCGACGATGACGTCGAAGACAGAACGGACGGCGGCCAGAACAGAATCGAACCAATTAAACTCGCAGCGGAATCTCTTGACAGGCGTTTGACGGCCAATGGAGATGATTCGGAGTTGATCATGCCAAAGAAACTGGTCAACCCGTGTCTTCTGTCAAAAGAACACAAAGCACTGAGACAGGAACTCAAGATGAACCACAAACTGTAATTGACAATTTTCCTTTTCAAGCATATAATAATATATTTCCTTATAACGTCCTTAAACACTAAAGAGTTGCATCAGTTGGTGAAAGTGTATGCAATTCAATCTTTAATGGTCATCCATCCACATATAAAGTATTTTAGTAATGTTTGACGTCGAGCAATAATAATAGTTAAATGCTTCAAAAAAATTTGACGTGACTTTTAGGGGGAAAAATCCAACAGAAAAGCCGGAATTAATAAAGGTTTTGAAGGAACGGCAGCAAAAAGAGAAAAAGAAGGAGCAAGAAGAACATTTGAAAGCTAAACGAACGAGTTTTGACATTCGACTTGAAGAGCAGGCGAGCAAAATCAGCCAGGTGAGAACAAGTTCAGAGCTTTCAAAAAGTAGTACCACACAGTACTGTAGTAGCTACTTACTCTTAAATGCCTAATCAGATATTAAAACTAAAGGAAATGTTACGCTCAGTCCAGGAAAGGGTCAGTAGACCCTTAGAGCACTGAGGTTATCGGGGAAGACTTTTGGGAGACAAAAGTTTTAAGTTTAGATCTAAAGACTTGAGGTTATTTCCAAGAATCGAGGGAACGGTGATTTCAACTGTTTGCTTGCTAGCCATGTATTCGTATTTGCCAAGAGGTTTGACGCGTTGTACTGGACTCGGTGGCGTACCTTGGGGAGGAGCAGTGGGGGCGGTCCGCCCAGATGGCACAAGAAAGGGGAGGCAATTCAAGAGTTTGCACACAAGCAAGAAAATCGCTTTATATTAATTTGTATCAGTCATTTGTGATTCATGCAACTATGCATTGTTTGCATATTTACATGTAGTTGGCCTAAGTACCTAAGTAATTGTGCTATGGTCACCAGTTTCAATTCAAAGATTCAATGCAAGATTCTTCATGTGCAAAAATCATGAAATTCTGTAGTCATATTTTCAGGAAGCTTAAAATATATGTTTGCTCAACCGGGCAGAAAGCAAATTAACATGGGCGTTGCCGTATATTTCCAGGGTTCAGCCACTGATTGTGGCAGTCGGCAAATTTTATATGTTTGGGAACTTGGAGGATGTGAATAATTACTTGTGATTATTAGTCTTTAGGACATTTGATCAAAGTTGTAAATTGTGTCATAAAAACAATTGCTTATTTACAAATAAATCATTCTTATAAAATGATCTAGACCGGCTTCTATTAGTCTTAATGCCAGAAGAAATAAATGTTACAGCTGGCTCGGGGTTTTTTGTTATCTATTTTGTTAGGCAGAGCAGCAGGGGCACGAGGAAGCCGAGCGAATTAAGGAAGAAGAAGAGAAACCAGAGTTTTTCAAGATGCATTCAAAAATCAATAAAGCAAAAGCGGATGCCTGATCTCGTAATGCGTAATTTGTTTGGTGATCAAAGATGTCTCTGTGCGGTGACAAAAAAATTAAAATCTATCTGGCATAGCTTTCGGTGGAAATTCAATCAACAGAATCTATATGTCTGTGTTTTTCTAAGTTGATTGTTATTGTGCGTTGATTTTTAAATATTCATCTGTTATATTTCACTTGTGGCCAAACAGTTTTATTCCGTGAAGCTTCAGAGATTGGCAGAGGATGAGGCGACGTTCAATTTTCCGACAGATTGATTTGAAAGCTGAGCAAACAAAGCGTCTGTCCCTTAGACAGCTGTTCACGGAATTTAATCAATGTATTCACAGTTCCTGCTATCAAGTATTATTTGCATAAAGTAATCAATTTTCTATTGAGCAACTGTTCATTATTCCCGTTGTTTCATTAACCCTTTGGAACCGTAGCCTTCCTGGTATTTCTCACTGGATCTTTTGAGCACTGGGAGCTTAGGGTTCAAAGAGTTAGAATTAGAGTCAGCATGCTGTAATCATTTCGTGTCTACTGTGCACAATCAAATAATTACCGGGGGGGAGGGGCGTTGAGCTGGTTAGAGTTGTCCCCATTGCTAATCACTGAATTCAGAAGTATTTTTAGCAATGCACCTATTCAACTAGCACTAATGCACCTTGAGGCCATTACTCATAGAAGATAATCCTGTTGAGAGGTGACAAGTCTAGTTGCCTTGAATTGTAAAGCTTCTTTGGCTTTATTAATATTACTAATAAACTTGTTTTTTAAACTAAAAGTAATCGCAATTGTGTAAAGAAATCTTTTAGGAGCTTTGCTTTTATATTCTGTTTTTTGCTCTCAATTTTTGTATCAAGCATTTAATATTTCAGAATCTCAACATTACCGGTAATTCCACTTTGCTAAAGGATGTTGCACATAGATCTTGGTTATATTCAGTAAGCTTTCCCAAACTGGTGCATTATTGTAAACTGTTTGTTTAATGTTTCTTGATTTTTGTTGTCAAAGGTAGAAGCAGGCAATTAGAAAGGCTTGGTCATATATACAGTGTATGTTGATCCAGTGACATATATTAATGATAACAATACTATGATTTGCATAGGAGAGAAACTATAGCAAAGTTGGCTTGAAGTTTGAAGTTGCTATAAAAATTGCTGTAAAAAAAACTAACTCGCACATTGACAAACACACCAGTTGTCACAATTGTATTTAAGCAAAGAATTTATTTGCCAAGTTTTGTATACAGTACAGATATTTTATGCTTGTATTTACATTGTTGCTATGTAGTTAATTTTGTCAGCATCACACATTTTAAATTGGCATCTGTTACCCAAGACATATTGGGTTCAAATCTGACCCTAGGCACTGCACAGTGACCTTGGACAAGTTGTTCAATCCTTAACTGTCTGTGAGGAAGGCATTGGGAAACCACCTCACACATCCCATCCCCAGGCATGGTGCCCACAGAAATTTTTCCATGAGGGGACAAAAACATTTGAACACAATGGTCATGGTTAATATTTTAGCAAGGTTTTCAAATTTTACTGTGAAATATTGGTATTTGCATTTTCCAGGGGGGCAAGTGCCCCTCTTGCCCTAATGTGTGGGCGCCCATGTCCCCAAGAAAGCCAATTAGGTATACATAGACCTTTATTTGCAATTGTTTACGCTTTTAATGTTGCTCAAATGTTGGTGAAAGTTTTAGATGTTGTGGAAGGCTTATGAGAGCATTGTCAAATTCCCTGAGCTCTGACCAAATTTGGCCCTCGTTATCAAGAATGAATTTATTTGTCATTGCCAAATAAAGTTTGGCTAATTATAAAATTGCAAAATAAATAGTAAGACAAGGCCATTTAGATTTGTTTAGGGAATTTGTAATGTAAGCTCATTGAGTAATACTGTAAAATTTATAGGTCCTATTTATGCATTCAATATTGCATCATGAGTACTGGGTAAGACTTTCAGTTCCTGTTCTAAATTTAGTAAAATAGTAACTTACTCTAAACTGCTGTATAATTGTAACTGCTACCAGTTACTACCGGTACACGACTGCAGTGACTGTACTACTGTTGAAAACAATGGTGTGCAAAAGGCACCAACAAATGCGGCCCTCCACATGCTGATCAAAACTTTATAATGGCCCGCTTGTGGCAAAAGGTTGGCCACCCTTGATCTAGGGCCCCATGCACCCAAATCTGGCACTGTTGGCACAAGTAACTGCTTTTGTTCATGTCTTTAATTTTCTGATTGTCTTTTACTATATAAATTGTGATGCAAATGAATTTTACGTCAGTCATTAATTTAATGACATTTTAAAATACAGAATCACATTTGTTTTTGGACACAATTAATGAATTGTCAAAATCGGCACATTTTTTTGTACATATTGTGCAACATTGTTTAATTGTTGAAGCAGCGATAGGCACATTGTATGCTTAAACATGTTACCAGAGAAGTGAAAAATATATTTTTTTATATTGCTGTTATTTGTTATTTTAATTCATATCTAGTTTATCAATTGATGAAAACAATGCGGCCAAGGCAAAATCATTTTAGCTCAAGCCAAACTTACTCCTAGAGCGGATCGTGTAATTTAGTGGCCTTATTTACTTTAACCGTACGGCAGATTTAAGGGGATCTAAGCGAATATCCCAAAAATGAAATCAACAAATTGAATCAGAAGAAAGACTGCAGAGGAAGGTGTTGAATGAATGGCCGATTTATTTCCTATCAAAGCTGTAACTGACATGAACATCACAGATAGCAAATATTGAAAAGGACTTGGGGTATATCTGCAGGGATGGTTCCACGTTGGGGATGAATCCCCCCACTGGCCCAGCAAAAATGTGCCTTCAATGGAAGATTATCGTCTAAACAGATTAGCCTTGATGTATATCCACAAAGATAAGGGAAATATCCAGAGACAATGTCATAGACAAATTCACTTCCAGCAATAGAAAACTCGATTTTGCACTGTGACTTTGTACAACCAGATTAAAATGGCTTCTATACATTGTCAATTCTGAACATTATATTTTATAAATCAAATCTACAGATTTCTTCTAAACCGTTTACATATAATTCCTTTGACAATTGGTGGGATCTTCCTAGAAACTCATTGCATCCCCACCAAGAGTTCTTGGAACTGCCACTGGGTATCTGTGAAATAAGCAGTCAGAGACCAACAGTGACAGCATTACCAGGGCACAGGATGGATGGATGTGGGAGCACCCACATCCAATGTACAGTAAAATGCTGCATAAACCCAAGGACACTGTAAGGAGTGTAATATGGTGAGTTTGTGCCACCACCTGAATGTACTGTAAGCTGACAGTTGTGGCTTGTGTTTAGAAGGCAGGGATGTCAAGGCCAGGACCATGGACTCAACCCTCCAGGCCAGGACCAAGGACCTGTAACATGTCCTTAAGGCCAGGACCAAGGCCAAGGCCAAGGCCTAACATCCCTGGTAGAAGGACATCGGGTCACAGACCTTTTGCACAGGCTGACCAATCTCAAGGGACTATACAGTTTGATGGAAAGAAAGAAAGAGGGTCATCGAAGACTGCACAACTACTGTATTTAATATCCTGACTAATTGTTTTCAAGTTTCATCACTTTACTTCAGTTGAGAATCAAATAATTTGCAACTTATACGACAAAAAGAAACATTTGAGAAACTCATTGACAGTTTTACAATGTTCTAAATGTTATACTCTTGTGATAACCAACATTATTCCTCATACAAGTCGTCAACTTGAAACACTGCATCCACAAAATCTACAATTGAATTTTCCACACTTGTCATCACTACAAATAGAACCAGCTTACAGGCAATCTTCAGAAGAGATTGCCAAACATCAGTTCTCCACTGGAAGTGCTAATTTATGGACAGTTGTTTTGGACTTTGCAGTAAATTTTCAACTACAAAGGCAGTTAATTGACTGCATGAAATCTGGTCAGTTTAACTTGACAATTCTTCACAACTAACTCAACATGCAATAACAGATGATCATCGTGAATTCACCAAAAGTAGAAGGAAAAACTAAAATGGATCTGCTTCAAACGTCCGCAAAGAATTCGTTACTCAAGTCTGACAAAACTGAATCGTCAATATATTCTGAAACATAAACATTTGTCAAGAGTAGGGACCAGTTTTTTTATAATAAAAGCAATAAATGAATTAATTGTACATTTTGAAACAGTACAAATGGTCATAAATTGTCTAAGGCACTTTATTAACCAGCATTACTGAAATTATAACTGATTCTATCAAAATTATTTAAATCATACAAATACATCATGATGACCATATAAGACTCCTCCTCTTTTGCAATAGAAGCTTATGAGTGGCACCCCATTTCAATATTTTATGGTAAATTGGTCAATTTATTACAAATTTAATCTATGAAAATTTGTTAAAAGAAGCAAATGTTTCAAAAAAAATTTGAGTTCTTGACTCTCAAAATAATGTACAGCATAATAAATTAAGTCTCCATAAAAGTTTTTCTGAATTTTTCCAAAATTAAAATATGCCAAACACTTATTCCTCCTTTAGTGATGTGAGGTGGAAAAATTTCCCGGAAAATTTCTTAATTTTCCGGAAAATTATAAAAAAATTTCACGTATTTTTCCAGAAAATTTCTAAAAATCTAAAAATTAAAAAATTTATTCAATGTAACTTTAATTGAATATCAGAAATTATTCTGGAGGACTGATAATTATAGTGTAGTACACAACTATTTTACTGTATAACTGTTAACGAACTGTCACATGAACACGGGTGACGGGGGACGCCGTCAATGCTACCGTGCTATTGTTAAGATTGAGAAACACTGAACAGTAAACGTATTATCTCAAGTTTTAGTTGCTAGCTGCATGTTTATTTTGAAATTTAAAAAAAACTAGTTGACAGTTATTTGTTATATGAAGCTATTAAGCTAATAACAGAACACTCAGAACAGTACAGCTTGATCTCGACATAATGTGCAATGTAATATCAGTATTATAGCATCATAGCATGCTTATCATATGACAGTATGACTTATCATTCACTTATGTTTCAATGTTCTTGAATTTACAATAAAACTATATGTGAGTCGTGACTACAGTAAAAAATTAACAGTTGTAGTAACTTTTAAAGGCCCTACTGTCTTCAACAATGTTATGAGTTTAATATAGCATAAATTTATTTAAACAAACTACAATTTTGTATTATATAAAAATATTTTCTGGCACAAGACACAAGACAGTAATATCTATTTTTCATACTGGCGGAAAATTTCTCGGAAATTTTCCGGAAAATTTCTCGGAAATTTTCCCCAAGATATTTTTCCGGAAAAGCTACATCACTATCCTTACATTTTCAGAAAACAACTGTCTACCAAGTTAACAAATATATAAATACAATGATAAAATAACTTTGAAATATATCAATTTTGAAAGGAACAAAGACAATCAAAAAAACAAATGCAAGAAAAATATATCGGCCTAAAACCAGCAAATCTTGGTGGAAAGTGTCTACAAAGTAATAATAGCATTAATTTTTATAACCTTTAAAATACTAACAACAAATTTTAAACACAAAGAATCAATCAAAATTTATACTGGAATTTTGTAGGAAATGCCTTTGAGAAAATTGCCTGTAATGGAGCACTTATGGTAGGAGTTTTCAACCAGAGAGGTGCTATATAAATGCCTTGCTCAAATACATTACATACATTACAACAAGTACATCATACATTTACTAGATTGTATAGAGTTATCTCACCATATTCATTCCAGTTGTTTTTCTCTGTGGAGACAGCACTTGGGAGAATGCTAGACACTTCATTTTTCGTTATCGGCGATGATTTTGCGGAAAACGGTTTGAAACGGAACAATTTGTGCGGAGTGCTTCCAACAGAAGTGGACCCATTTTCTTTTGCAAATGAAGAATTATCCGACACTCGACAATTGACATCGGTTGATGGGTCGCGAGATGAAGACAACACTTGACTCGACGCGGCCGAGGGCGCCAAAGGCCGAGGAAACCGATGCAGCACAAGCGGCGCTCGAAGCGCCATAATTTGCGGCGTCTTTGGCAAAGAATCGGTTGATTTAGAAATCAGAAGATTAGGCTGTTTCACCATCGATGCTTTCTGACCTATTTCTACACATTGCTTGGGGGCATTCGACAGATTATTTGCAACGGGAGAATTGCACTGCAAATGAGATGAAACAGAAGCAGTAGTTTTACCAAATGTCGGAACTGCTTTAGATCGGTAGGATATGGAATTAGGGCCGCTAAACAACTGATGATTATTTGTTTTATTTGCAACAGAGGAGAACAGAGAATCTTTGAAGGAGATCCTTTCTGGTTTTTCACGTGGATATTTCATAACGCCATTCATCTGCAGTTTGCTTTGATCTGTTTTCAGCATCTCAAGATCATCTTCTGTCAAACTTCTGACCATCACTTTCAGAGGTTGAGATGGGCCACTGCCAAGATAAAAGCCCACTACATTGTTTGGGGTAATGTTAAGATAGCAATTTCGTCCTCCAGACGGACAGAGCACACCGACCTAGGGAAAACACACATCGGACACTGAAATTTCTTAACCCCTTAACTGGGTGCCCCGAGTAACGCTCGTCCATTTTACATTGAGTTAAGAGGTTACATCTTTACACAGGATTTTGATCACAATAATAAATGAGTATAAATTACAAAACTAATAAAATGCTCCGTTTATTCCTGGCATTTTCTTGACTAATTCGATGCATCTATATACAAGTGCCAAATAATACAACAACAAATATACTGTCTGGCTGAGCCTTTGTCTGCTCAACTCAATCCCTTCCAAAGTTATTATCATAATGGCTCTATAGAAGCTACTCATTTGGTTTTATGGTTCACCTGTCGAAGAACAATGACAGTTCCAACTTGAATCTCCTCCAAGTGATTCTTTAGCAGCTCACGGTGCATTGTGCCGTATATAACGCCTAAAAATCAAATTATTCTACGTCTCCATAAGTCTTCACAAGATAGAAAAAAGCAGGTCAAGAAAAACAGTTGAATATTGCTACATCAGCAATCAAGGTCTACTATTTAACTGCTGATGAAGGCGCAATGAAGACAAGAGATACTCAGAAGTCGAACTTACAACAAATCCTTTTATTCATGTAAAATGGCAAACACTACTGCCATTAAACAACAACAAAGTACTACTGAAAATATACGACATGCCAAATAAAGAATTGCTGAATCTATTGCAGCCTTGCACTGAATTCATTCTCAGCAGCATAACTAGAGGATTGCAGTCACATCAAAGTGCAAATATATCAGTGACAACTGCATCAGGAACGACCCTCATTAATTGTCATTGCACTTTAATTAGATAGAAGACAGGGAAGAAAGCAGCCATGCAACATTAAGCACCAAAGTAAAGGCCAAAGACTTGCATAAGGTAATGCTTTCATAGAAAATTCAACAGCCATAATGAGCTGCTGCAGTTCAATTCAGTGGCGTAGCCAGGATTTTCCGAAGGGGGTTATGAACAACCATTCCCAACATTATAAAAATCCTGACAAGCAAAAAAGGCCATTACCTATTATTTTCCTTGATAAGTTAGTTATATAGCTACATGAGTATGTATAACTATATTGATACTTTTCTTTGCTTTTTTTCTTTTTGCTACCTTAAACTTGATTTAGGTGCCTCTCCACCCACAGAATAATAATAATACGCAATAACAAAAATTGTTTGGCTGGGCAACCAAGGGGGGATTTAACATCCAAACTCCCTGGCTATGCCACTGGTTCAATTCAAGTGTGAGATAATGAGCCACTTGCCTGTGGAGTCTCTGAGAGTGACGCTGGCGTCTGCACTGTGCACTTTGACTGCTTCGATGACGGCACAAAACACCGGAACCTTTCCTTTCGGTAACAATTTGGCATTTGCCTAAAAACCAATTAAACAGAAATTCTGTTAAGAGAATGCTTATTAGGCAAAGAAGGAATTGCAAAAGTGGAGATTCAAGAAATAAATTCAATAAAATGCCTTTAATGCAGTTATATGATTGTCTCTGCAAAGCTTCTTATCTTCTTTTGCATGATATGTATAAGGTCATTAATATATTTACCCATGTTCACCTTTATTAATACATCAAATTATCAATGAGAAGTCACTTCTCATTATCTGAAGATTAATGCTTCTAATTAGTTTGTAAGCATGTAAACGCAAAGGTGCAAAATTACTTTATTGCACACACACTCTTTTTTGTGCTTGGGAACAAACAATTGATATCATTGAATCCATTAAAGATCTTCATCCAGGTCAACAACATGCATACCAGATATCAGCCTTATTTCAGATTTTTCTAAGCTAAGCACAATGCCACTTCAAATAAAGTTTATTCCTGTATTTAGGACATAGACGCTGGCCGGATAAAAAGCTTTCTCGGGCCGTATCCGGCCCACGAGCCGTATGTTTGACACCCCTACACTAAACACTTTGTACTCAAGAGTATCAAAGCCACACAAGTCTGTATCTTCATATCTTTATATTACAGCAGCAATATCATCAACAATATCCAAAAACCAAAAGCATCAGGTTGTGAGCTTCATTGCCTTCTATGTTAAACGCTTTATGACAAAAATTTACAAAAAGATACAATAATAGATTCCTAAAACTAAAGAAACCACCCGAAGCTTAAGACGGAACAACTTCAATCGTGAGAAAACCAAGGCTTTTAGTCGGACCTTTTTAATGATGGAATTGATGCAGTAGTCTTTCGTAATCAGCTCGGCATTTACGCCAAGGTCCTCTTTCATCGCGGCCCAAGCTCTCGAATGCAAATACATTTCCAGAGACTGTGAGCAAGAAACATCAACTGCACTTTCCTAAGCAGCAGAAGAAAAACAAGCAATTAGCAACAGCCATAGAAATAAACCCCCAACAAAAATATCCATACTACCATTATACTGTAGTGTTATGGACAGACCCCATCATTTTTTTGAGAAAAGATTTTGAAAATTCCAAAATTCATACACCAAAATATTATATGATCTGCCAAGCCAGTTTATAAATCATTTTAAAACACAAGTTCTAAAAAAATTAAGAAAAAAACAAGAAAGCTCACCTCACTAGCTGTAGAATTTCTATCTATCCCAGTCTGAGGCTGCTTGGTTAGGTCATCATTCATTTTGGAACCAACTCTCTAAGTAAATCCAGTTAAAACATCTTTGCTAATTTAATTCAGTGCATAAGAATCTTAGACATTAAGTTAACCCCTTAACTGGGGATCCCGGATACATCCGTCCATTTTACATTGAGTTACAGTTAAATACACGGTTAAGGGGTTAAAAGAGTTTCAGTTAGGCATCAAAACAGGGCATTTATTTTATCCCAATGATGTCAAAAGTGAATGTATGAAGCAGAAGTATATCACTGTGCGATGGACAAACTCAATATCAATGTCTTTATACTCAAAGTTCTTTCCAGAAGATAAATGTCAAAGAAAAATAGAAAATTCACATTCACAATGCCACATTATAGTGAATTTGCAAACTCATTCAGTTCCAACAATTATTCAAGATTGGAAATTAGAGCTGTAAATGCTTTAATGTTTTCATCACGTTATTCGAGCGATTAATTTTTTAACCGTGCATTAATCACGGTTTAACGCACACATTGTATTGCGTAGGACACGTGGGACTAAGCACTCATAATTAAATTAAATATTATTTCACTTAAATGTGATTTCAAATTCAAAAATCTGACTTTATACACAATCTAGTTTATTGACATTTGTGGCAACAGAGAAACGTGTTTCTTGCTAGCAATGTCACCAGCAGCCAGAGAAAATTGTCACTCACAGAACTGACTCGGACATTTTGCAGTCATAATCGCAATACTCTAGTAACTGGCTACTAAGTTAAAATTACGAATTAATAAGGATAGCAAACTTCACAAAACAAAGGCATTACTGTCGGTTTAAGTTAAATTTACTAGTTCTAGACAGTCAACAAAATGACGTCAGCAAGAGCATAATTTATGTTAAAGTCAAGATTTAGAGTCGTGCGCCAAGTCACAAACTGAAAAGTATTCGATCGCTGAACAATAACGTAAACGCTCAAACGTCTAACGGTGTTAACTGTTTTATCAATGACAATTTTGCAAGTGTTCATTCAACAGTGAAACTAATGGCACAATTTTAATTAATTGAAAATCTTACCATTTTATTATTGATCAAACAAAATATGCATTAAAATGTTTAAAGATGTTAAAAGTTTTTAAATCGCGATTAATTCTTTAATACGTTAATTTGACAGCCATATTGGAAAATATATTTGCATCTGCCATCAACAAAAATAAGAAATATGATTTTTAAAAATAAAAATCACAAATCATGACGAGCACTAAATAAATCCACAAGAAATTTCACATTGCACGCTGTAAAGTGTACGTACTAATTTTGGAAGTACACCAGCGGGTCCTGGAAATTTCCGTTTCCTTTTGAGGGTCAACAGAGGTCAGCATATCAGAGGCCCCCGGATTCAACAAAGCATCCTCAAGCTCTGTAAACAAATCAGTCAAAAGACAGAAGCTCATTAAACAGGAAGTTCACTTTGAATACAGTTAAACTTCAAAATAACAGACTCAGTTATAACTAAGGTTGTTAAAACCACTGGTTTTAAAAGACTGGTTAACCATTCAAAAAAAGACCGGTTAACCGGTCGTTAGCGGCAGCCTGGTGTTGTGACTACATCAAAGTGCTTGAAGTTGCTGGCGTTGGAGCCGACGTCCTCCATGGTTACATCAAAGCCAAAGCGCTTTGATGTTGCCGGCACCTATGCCAGCGTCCTGCGGCCTACATCAAAGCGTTTTGATGTTTTCAAATTGAAATTACGGTTAATCGGTTAAGGTTAAAAGGACTGGTCCTTGCTCTTAGGACCGGTTAACCGCTAACAACCTTAGTTATAACGCATACTCGGTTGTAACACACCGCAATGTATGGTCCCAAGTGATGTGCTACCAAATTGGATGGCATTGGATATAACGTTCCTCAGATACAAAGTACTGAATTTTACAGACACACTAAGTGCATCATAACGAAGTTCTACTGTAATACAATTCTTAAGCCTTTGCTGCACAAATGTTGACCTGAACAAGACAAGACTTGCTAGAATGGAGTCAAATTAATAAATTAGGAAAATAATTAACTACAACAATATCAAAAGGAATTTTCAAACCGAAAAAAAATTCTGCACACAAGTGATAGATACAATTAGAAAAATTTGAGATTAAATGATTACACTTATACCTTTCTTCTCCAGACTTTTTCCATTATACACAGAGTTATAGACAATTTTTGAAGGTTCGAAGATTCCAGAAGATTCAGACACCATTGGGATGGAACACGACGCAACAGTATTCCAATGTTTAGAAGCAGTATTTATATGGTAAATGTCGCTTTCCATCTTATCATCATTAGCTGCATGTGCAAAACTATTCGATAGAGTACCGACTCTGTCTTTTGAAAAACATTTTGCGCCCCTACTGTCGTTTGTTTTACACAGATTATCCGAGATTTTTCAGCACTTAAGCTGAGATCTAAGTCAGAATCATCGCTATCCATAAATATGTTAAATGACATCTTCGGATCTTTAAACTTATCCCTTGCAGCCGAGTGGTTTGTCCTATTTGAGTTCTCATCTGGGAAACTGAAATGCTGTTCTCTGGCAAAGTCAACAGCTTCAAAACTTTCGACGCTCAGAGCAGCTCTGAGGAAATCCTAAAATTTAAAAAATCATTCATAAAATAAAGTATCTGAGAAATCGCTTAAATGGTCTTGTAATATATACAAAAAAATTCCAACAGCTGTTATGATATCAGTATCAATCCAATAATATGACTCAGAATATTTCAACCATTACTAGACTCCAAGGCTATCTTTAACTCAATTTCTGGAATGATTGTCTATGAAAAATGAACATCAAAGATATAAACATGGGTCACAGCACATTAAGATGCTCTGCCTGCCCCCAATGTCTCAACAATTAACCCCAAATGGACACAATAACCTTACAACACACTAATATTCATATACCAGTAACATTTGTTTCTTTCATAAAACATTTCAATACAGCAAAACTTTTACACTCAGCAAAAATCTGAACTAAAATAGAGTAAACTCCTGATTTAGTAAAAACTTCACCAAGCTAATTACCTCTTCACTTAGCTGATCTTTGTCATCCATTTCATAAGTCACAATAAGGAAAAGTTTTCTGTTGACAAGAAAAACATCACTTACAATCCATATAATAATCATCATTATTCCAAAAATGCAACCGCTACTGCATAGCAACGAACAGGTCTATCTGCATTTCAAATCAATTTTCATAAGTGCAAAGAAAACAAAGTTATTCTGTTAAAACGTAAACGCTTTTCTCAGTGCAGTTTTTTTAAAAGGTATCGCTTAACTTTCTACGCTATCAGTCCTTAGCCCCTGAAGCGCTAAACAAGTAACCCTATATTGCATAACATAAATAAAGCGCTATATAAGTCATCATGCATTGCATAGCAAAGGCGTGATCTTCAATCTATGAGACAGATAATTAGTCCCTGTAACAGCGGCAGCGACCGCAAGGTCCCTAATTCTACAGATAATTATATGAACAAAATTAAAAATTGCAATAAACCAAAAAAGTTAGATATTTCTCTTTTCAATTTCGTCCATTATTAGTCAATCTTGCCGCCATTAATGGTTCCTCAAATTCTCAGGCTATAGCCAAACTCTTATAGCGCTATAATTTAGTTTCGCCCAGCAGTTGGTTTCATACTATAATCTAAAATTTCACTGTGCTATTGTGCACTTCTATAGCTCCAGTTTTAATTCTCAAAGGTCATTAGGCCGTCCATAAAGTAGGCCACGCTAGTGGGGAGTGGTCTAAGAAAGTGATTGTGACAGTGGAGAGGCAAGGACGGGGCTTGAAAATGATTCCTCCAAGTGAAAACGTGATTTTATAAACCTAGAATTTTCAAAAAGTCAAATTTCTATTTCAGGTTTTTAGTTTTTTATTTATAGAAAAATGAAAAAGTGTAAAAACTCATCACTGATGTCTTTAGAGTTTCTTAGGCCTACTCTCTGCCATAGTGCATGCTGTAGATAGGCCTACTCTAGCTCTTCAGAGAGCGGAAACAGGTGACAAGAACATATATAATAGCCTATATAGGCCTAGATAAGGGTCTATGGGTGTTGAAATGTGACAAAAATATAGAGACGGTCCATGAATGTTGACACGTCTAACATTAAAACATAAAAGCAGAAAGCCCCTAAAGATCTACGTTTCATTTCTAAAAACCTAGGGTTTTCAGTCCTGCATGAGCAAGGACCAGCGTGACGTCACATTTCCAGTATCAATAAACCTTAAATATACCTGATAGCAGGGGCGCCCACAGATGGAGGAGGGGGAGGACGCAATGCATGCTTCCTAAAAAGCTAGAGGGAGGAAATTAATTCCCCCAGAGGCGTCATTTGGGGGTTGGGGGTCGTGGCCCCCCCAAGGAAATGAAAATATTAATTTATAATGTATTAATGTGCAACAAAAAACAAAAACAGGGACGTCACTTGCGTTTGGGGAGGCAAAAAAAGAGACAGCAGCCTAGGAAGGGCTGACAAGCAAAAAAAAGGTCGTCAACTTTTTTCGAAACTCAAACTTAGTCGAAAAAATTTCGAAAAATTAAAAAAATTTAAAAGAAAATTTTACAAAATTTCTCGCCCCCCAAGAAAAGTGTGAAATGACGCCACTGATTCCCCCTGAGTTTTGTTATTATGTTATTATGTTAGAGTAGCACAGGGAAGGGGGAGCTGCTTCCAGCAGCCAGGGAATGGGCGCCTCTGTCTGTATAGACAGGGGCGCCCCTGGAGGTATAGTAAAAAACATTTTAAATTGCTCAGTAGGCCTAACGCTTTTTTGCCCGAGATACATAAAATTTTATGTCTCGATTATATTCGTTATCATTATTGGAAGTTGAATATCTGTTTTGCTCAGTGCTTTTTTTCTGCCGAAAAGGGGTTGGAACTCATTTAAAATCTGGTTTGTCGTAAGATTAAATGATAATTGAATGTGTTCGCTGAACATTTCAATTTACAGTACGAGTATATTATTTAAAGAAACCCACGTCTTTTGCAAGAAACTGAAACTCGAAGAGTTAACTTATCCTTAAAACTGTCTAAAGTGAAACTTATGCAGAATACTGGTATTGGGTTTGACATCAACTTCAGTGGCGTAGCGAGGGGATAGAGGGGACGAAGCGCCCCAGGCGGCACTTGCCCTAGGGGAATTTTCGAAATTTCCTAATTTTTTAAAATAATTATTAGCCTTTATTAGGGTTTTTGCTTGTCAGACTTTTTTTTAGAGACTTGATAACGTTTTTTTGATTGTCAGACTTTTTTAAAGACTTGATTGGTAAGTTTTTTTCCAGGAAATTTTGAAAATTTTCCGTCGCGGAAAGGCGCACTTTTTATTTTCGCCCCAGGCGGCACTTTGCCTAGCTACGCCACTGCCTGAGTGCAGGGCTCCATCGCTGTGTAATCCTTTGTTCAAGATGCTCTAAAACTCACATGCAACCACCTGTAATTTCAAAAAATTTTCCGGGGGCATAACCCACGGACCCTCGCCCGTAGCGTGCAGAGGGTGGGTACTATGAGGTGGAGGAACTTTTTTGCTCGTCAACCGTTTTTTAATCGACTTGGCCTCGGGCACCGACCAGATGGGAGCCTGGGAGGGGAGGGACAAAATTGTGTCGGCGACCTTTTTATCGACTTGGCCCCTGGCGCTGACCACTCTCTGCACGCCACTGCCCCCTCGCTGATAAGGGGAGGGAAGCATCGGGAGGAAAGAGGATGGACGGACTAGGAGAGAGGGGAAGTAGGGAAGGGTGGGGCGAGAGAAGAATTTTGCGCAGTGATACATTGTATTTAAAAGGCTCTGCTCGTTGGGGGTGATTAGCAAATTCATTTTTGAGAATCCCTTTCACACCCATTAGATGAAATGGAAATGTATATAAGGGGAGGGAAACATCGGGAGGGAAGAGGATGAATTGGGAGGGAAAGGAAGGAAAGATGGGTGTTGACATGCGACAAAATACAGTATAGGGAGGAGTCTATGGCTGTTGACAAGCCAAACATTAAAACCTAAAAACTCTAAAAACCTAAAAACCTACATTTCATTTTTAAACCCATGTTTTGCCCTGCCTATGTTTTCCCCTTCCTATGTTTTGCTCTGTCCTGCTCTCAAACGGACATGATTTTTTTATTTTTCGTTAGCGAATTGATCGAATTCCAACGACATCATTAATTTTGTTTCGTTGCTATTCGTTGACACTCAAGGAAGGCAAACTTTAAATTGGACTGATTTGTTGGATTCGACAATGGAGGAGATTACGATTCAAACCAAGGAGCGACCATCGACTGATATCAAGAACATTATTAAAATTGCGCTATAGAAGTTCGATGATGGTGGTGGTGGTGACGAAAATTCAAAATAACTGAAAATTTTCTTAACCGATGACCTATAAAAGATATTCAGTATTTGTTGAAAAAGATATCTGCCAAGATGTATTGGTTTCCAAAGGTACCATGGACGCCCGCACATTAGGGTAAGAGGGATCACTTGCCCCCTGGAAAATGCAAGTACTAATATTTCACATTGAAATTTGAAAACCTTGCTAAAATATCAATGTGTTTTGCCCCTCGTGGAAAAAATTATGTCGCTAACTGTGACCATTGTGTTTAGCCCCTCCTGCATAAATCTCTGCGGGCGCTCATGAAAAGTACATAAAAAGTGCGAAAAGTACTTTCGCAAAATTCTTTGTTATCTTAAAATAGGGAAGATGACTATGAACTGGACACGTGTGGCTGTTCTGGGGTCGTCAATAAATTATGTAACGCGGTTAGGGGGGAGTCCGACCATTTGTTACGAAGTGTGACGACGAGGGGGGTTGGTTCCGTAAATGTGACGTAACGCAAACAAATTTAAGTGATGACCTTTGACCCTTTTTTGTTTGTCATGGATTTTGGAGAGGAAAAATACAAACAATGATGACATTTTTTGCTTGTCAAGACTTTTCGGAAGACGAAAATGGGGTGGGTGGTGGTGTCGGCCCGTTGTTACGTCATATTTTAGGGGGCCTGACGTTTTGTTACGTCGCGTTACGTAGGAGGGAGGGGGTCAAAAAGTGCCAAAATCGCGTTACGTAATTTATGGACGACCCCTCTCTCAGTATCGTATTCCGTGCTCGGTGTCTGATGCATAGATTAATCACCATCCGACGATCGCAGTTCGTGCCTTTGCTGTTCTGTGACTTACGTTTCATTTCTAAGTAAATTCACGAGAAAGACAAACCGCAGTAAATTCGGATCTATTTTCGGGATTTTGTGCCTTCATCGGGGATGTTAGTCATTGGCCTTTAGGTCTCCTTAGGGACAAGTTACAAGTCCTTGGTCCTGGTCTTGGCCTTGAGATCTGAGCCCTTGGTCCTGATCCTGGTCTTGCGGGTCGAGTCCTTGGCTTGTACTTTCAATCAATCAGTGGCTTTGACCAAAACATTGCAGTAGCCCTACTAATCATCATCATCATCATCACACTCCATAGTCCATAAGGACCGTCGGAGCCAACGGTGTAAGAGTGCTCGCCCATGGCCCTTTCCTTTCTTTGGCCATGTGTATCGATTTTGGGTGGTGTCAAGTCCAGTCCATTCAAGAATGTCATCGATCCATCTTCTCTTTGGTCTTCCTCTTTTTCTCATACCATTTGACCTGCCCATCATCACTGTCTTTATTATTCTGTCATCCCTCATTCTGCAGATGTGTCCAAATATCGATAATTTTCTTTCTTTGATCTTCTCCACAACAGTCTTTGTTCGTCCCAGGTCTTTGCGAATAGTATCATTTTTGATCATATCTTTATAACTTATTTTCAGCATTTTCCTATAACATTTCATTTCAAATGCGTTCAGTTTTAATCTGTCTTGTTTCTTCATGGTCCATGTCTCACATGCATACAGTAGGGTAGATATCACGCATGTGTCCATAATTCGCAATTTAATGTCTGTGCAAATGTTTTTACTTTTCCAGATCATGTTCAAATTGGCAAAAGTACTGCTTGCAATTCCAATCCGTCTTCTTATCTCCTTGCTGCAGTCATTATCTTCGGTTATTAGACTTCCTAAGTAAATAAACTGATCAACACATTCCAACTTTTCACCATCAACATGTATTTGAACTCCTTTGTTGTTTCCCATCACCATCACTTTTGTTTTGCTTCTGTTAATAAGTAATCCATATTCTTTGCTGGTTTGGTATACCTCTGTGAGTTGCTTCTGCAGGTCTTCCTCACTCTCAGCCATTAGATCAATGTCATCAGCAAATCGTAGGTCTTTGATTTGCTGTCCTTGAATCATTACACCTCCTTGTGTTTTGGCCTCCATTTTTCCATAATGATTTCTAAGATGGCAATGAATAACAAAGGTGAAATCGGGTCTCCTTGTCGACTGCCAATAGTTGCTTTCACCCATTCACTCAGTCCTTGTTTTGTTTTACCGCCATTTCTGACATATCATATAAACTTCTTATGGTTCTAATAAGTTTTTCTGGTGTTCCTAAACATGCCAGTGATCCCCACAGACCTTCATGCCATATCGAATCAAATGCCTTTTTAAAATCGATGAAGCAATGATACAGACTCTTTGATTTGCCTAACGTTTCTTCAGCTATCAATTTAATGGTTAGTATCTGTTGGATTGTACTACGATCTTTCCTGAAACCTCCTGTTCTTCGCTCAAATTCTCATCGATTGCACCTCTTAACCTCTCCTGTATGATATTTAACATTATTTTGCACAGGTGGGGATGAGGGCTATTGTTCTATAATTTTCACATTTTGTTAAGTCTCCTTTTTTTCAGTAATGCTATTAAGATGGATTTGCACCATTCTCTTGGCCATTTTCCGGTTTCCCAAATTGTGCTGCAGATTTTCCACACTTCTTCAACTATAATGGGTCCACCTGCTTTTATCAGTTCTGCTGGAATTCCATCAGTGCCACAACTTTTGTTATTTCTTAGTCTTTTATTGCTCTTTCTACTTCAGCCTTCAAGATTCCATCTTTATTATCACATTCTGATGGTCTGCCATCTCTTGACTTCAAGTCGTCCAAGATGTTGCTTCCATACTCGTTGGTGTCTGTGTAGAGTTCTCTGATGTATTCAACCCATCTTTTGGATATTTGATCTTCTTCTGTAAGCAATTTCCCTGCTTTGTCTTTTATGTTTCTTGGCAATGGTTTGAAATCTCCTGTAAGTTTCTTAATTAGCTTGAATGCTTCTCTTGTTCTGTTGCTTCCAATTGTTTTATCTATTGTATCACATTGCTCCTCTATCCATTTTCTTTTGTCTGATCTTGCACTCTTCTTTTACAGCCTTACACATTATTTTATACTCGTCCGTATTTTCTGCTCCAGGCCTCTTTCTTAGTATTTTTCTTTCTTCCCACAGTTTTAATGTTTCACTACTTATCCATGGCTTCTTTGTCCTTTTGTTTCTTCCATACCTTCTGCTGCTGCTGCCAACAGCTGTGTAAGCTTAAGTGTTCTCTCCTCCAAGTTTAAATCATCCTCAATTTCCGGGTTCTCCTCAATACGCTTTCTCACCAATTCGTTTTCCATTTGTATCTTGAACCTGTCATAGATCTTGGTTTTGTTCTGATGTTTGGTTGTTTCCTCTTCAGCAGCATCTTAAAGTTACATAAAACAAGTTGATGATCAGATGCAATGTCTGCACTGGGAAAGCTTCGGCACTGAGTTATCATGCTATGGAATTTTTGTTCAACAAAGATAAAGTCAATCATATTTTTTGTTTGTCCATCGGGTGACCTCCATGTCCATTTGCAGTTACTGGTGCCCTGAAATTTGGTGTTTTGCCACATATAATTTGTTTTGTTTTGCAAAGTCAAGAGTCTGTCCCCTCTTTCATTTCTCTTTCCAATTCCAAATTTCCCCATTACATCCTCAAATCCAATGTTATCATTTCCAATTTTTGCATTCCAGTCTCCTATAATGAATTTGATATCTTCTTTTGATATGTTTGCCATTTCTTCCTCTAGCTTCCCATAGAAATTTTCCAACAACTGTTCATCACTGTCATTGGTTGGTGCATATGCGACAATAACAGTTATGTTCCTTGGGTATCCTCTGAATCTAGCTTGCATTAATCTTTCACTTATAGGGTTGTACCCAATTAGAGCTTCAGTTGCCCTCTTTCCTAGCATCATACCAACCCCATATTCATGCTTTTGTCCACCCGACCAAATCATTCTACCGCCATCTATCTCACCACTTCCAGTCCACCTTACTTCACAGAGACCAATTATGTCATATTTGATTCTGCCCAGTTCTTGTTTCAGTAATACATAGTTCCCGGTTTGGTATAAGGTCCTGACGTTCCATTCACCTATGGTAATGCCTGGTTTGCTTGGACGTCCCGCTGTTCTGAGCTTCTGTCTCCTTCCTCTCTTTTGACTGGGCTGGGGGTGCTTTCTGTCGTCGGCATTTCCTCCGACTGTCAGGTGCACCAAACCTTGCCCGTATGGGCTCTGCTTATACCGGCAGATACTCGGGAAGCCCTACTAATAGCCTATTAGATATAAAGGCAATTTCAACCGTCTATTGTATGGAAAAGATTACGTTCTTTTCATTTAAAATTTTTAATATTTTATACGGAAATCAGTTAAAAATTGAATTCAATTCTGTAGTTTTTAGAACTGCAGACATTAATTAAGAATGGGCTTAGTATGCACTAGTAATACGGCGCCTATAAATCTTAATATTAAACTACAGTTTAGCTAGTATAGCCAACTCCTGAATTTATATAATAAGTTACAGTCTGCTGTACATTGGATTAGGCTCTTTTGGCATCGAAACATGGCGCTTGGATCGCAAATGTTTATCTTTTCATCTTAGGGCGTTGTGATGGTGTGATCTATCTGAGCGTATAATGTACTGGTATTATTAAGTTCGTCTCTTGAAACTGGTTGACGAGAGAAATATGGCCGCCCATCTGCTGTAACTTGAAGTCGTGCATATTCTGTTCCATCGGCTCCGATTACCTGCAAAACGCACGATTAGCGTCGTTACATAGCAAATGATAAGATGACAATCAGAATCAACGCAGTCACTGTCAAGAACATGTCATCAACAATGCCGTTGTCGCTAGCGAGGGTTACTATAACTTACTAACAACTATGTAAAGATATTTATAGGTTTCCAACTGTACTTACTACAGAATTCTGTCCTGGATTTGCTTGAAAATGATAGGCATCGTTCGAAAATGCCAGACCCTCTTCGTTTCTTGCTAAAACGTCATTTCCTGTTCAGTATATAAGCCAATTTCAATTTAAATTGACTGAAATTATGAAGTTTAGTTGACAATAAATGCGTTCAAGCAAGAGTTGTTTAAATGCTAGAATTGCATACGGAAACTTACCAAAAGTTCTATAATATGCTGCTGATTGAAAGCATTCAGCATAGGCTTTTTAGCCAGGGCATTCGCTGTAGTATCAGTTCTTTCATAGATTTTGAAGAATAGGCCCTCTGTATGGCATGCCTAAAAACAGAACTTCTAAAATGTGCACAAGTTTTTACTATGGAATTTTGATTCCAATGCTTTCCATATCTTCTTCTTTATTTGTCTTCCTCTATCAGAGGACAGAAGACAGTCATTTTCCTTCACTTCTTTCTGTCTTCTGCCGCTTTTTAAGGGCTCCAAAGTTCATCGGGTTTGTCGAATCATAGACGTCGTCCATCCAGCTTCTTTTCGGTCGTTCTCTTCCTCTTGTTCCTTCTATTCTACCTTCAATTACTATCAATGACAAGTCTCCGGTCGAACCTCTCGTGAATGTTGTGGCCGGGCGTTGGACATTTTTCTTTGTACTATTTTCCGTTTCCACGTTGCTGCCGTTTCGCTCCGTTCTAAGACTCTGCTGTTTTCTATCGTGTCCATCCAGCAAATTTCAGAATCCTGCTGCAGCACCGTATTTCCAGGGCTGCGAACTTTTCATACGTATTCTATTTTCTTCCTATAGTCAACTTAAAATCATATCCCTAATTCCCTATTTTGTCATATCTGGCATTATTCAATCATATCGTTGGTTTTACAGACGAGTGAGTTATAGACTTTCCCGACATTTGGTAGGACATATGTCAGAGTCATTACCAGCGGCATAGCAAAGGGCAGGTAGCGGCCGCCCCAGGGGCACAAAATTTCAAGTGAGAAAGAGACGAAATAATAATAAATTATAAAATAGGCCGACATAATATGTTATTCACAAAGAAGTACTTTATCGGAATCTATTTTTGCAATGCGGAAATACGACGCAGGATCACTTCGATATGACGTTTTTTGTTTGTCAGGACAGTTTTTTGGAGGAAGCTGAGAAGTTTGGGGGCGCAATCCACGTCACGCCACTAATCATTACTGGGTCTTTTGGAATCAAAGACAACTTGTCACCTCATTCCAAGTGTCTTGCAGTATGGCATTTTTAATTAAATCATAAAACGTGTTTTTTTGGTGTATGTCAATGTCCTTCGTTTTTTCACTCTGAAGTAAGCAAGAATCACCTAACGCTAATTTTTCCTCAATATCTTGACTAATACAAGATTGTTACGGAAGGAGCACGGGATCTGATGGCGAAACTAATGCAGGACCCGTATTCTGCAGAGAACTGTACGATGACGACTTTTGACTAAACAAGTCCACTTGAATTTCTAATTGAGACGTAAACTGAATTAGACCTAGGCCTACTATCAATGTGGGTTGCGCTGTACAGCATCAGAAAAGGGCCACCATGTTTAATCACTTATTATTACATTTCATTCTAAATCTATAATATTAAGATCCTTATCTGTATGTCTCTCTGTTACCTTCAAGCGTTCTGATTGGTTGACTGTTGGTAGACGGTGGTTTAGACCGTTTAGTCCTTACGTCGCGATGCGTTGGTGGGCGAGCGTTGACTATTGGTAGATGGTTTAGACCGTTTAGTCCTTACGTCGCGATGCGTTGGTGGACGATGTTCGAAGACGACGTTGCTATTGGTAACAATTGTTCGTAGAATCGTAGTTTAACACGGTTTAGTCGAGTCATTGCAGCGCCAGAGGGCTGGGCGTGCGACGACGTTGCTATTGGTAACAATAATTGTTCGCAGCCTGAGGTAGTTGCGCAATAATTTTAACGTACATTTTAACGTACACAAAAATACGTGTACAGCGTCACAAATGGCCACAGTTGCGTGATTTTAACGTACATAGGCCTAATTATTACGTGGCGCAGAGCTTGGCTAGGTGGCGATCATTGAAATGTTGTTCAGCATGAATTCAATGATTGGGTATTAGGTATAGGTATTGGATTAGTATTATCCTGCACTGCGAGCGAAGCGAGCACGAGCGAAGCGAGCATCTTTCTAGTATCTGTATAAAAGTCAGTTTAACTTTTATTAAGGAAGTATCTGTGGAAATGTTTCGTATCTAACTATTGCCGCCATGCAGGCAGAAAGTGAAGAAGAAGAACAAAAAGAAAAAGAAGATGATGATGATGAAGGAAGTATCTTGAGTTTTGAGAATTCACTCTTTTAGATAAATCAGGAACTCGCGCATATAGAGGCCCATTAAGAGTAAATGAGGATTTGCAGAGCCATGAGTCATTGCGTGTCAATTATTTATTTATAATGTAAAAATTTTATGTAAAACTGAAGCTTTGTACTTCCTATTAACAGAATACAATTATATTTGAAGACTCATTATTATTTACGAAAACTTACTGTGCGCGTAAGGAACTGCGTAAGTGGGACCCGGATTGAATAACGAATGGCCATTGGTTGGATGGACAGAACAGTGAGACTCATTTGCTGAAATTAATCGTAAGACGTACAACAATTAAAAATTAAAATATAATTGACACATAATATGGGATCACGACTTTTGAAAAACATTAGCAACAAAATTTTCTACACCGTCTTCACTTACTGTCAATTGACGCTAACGCTGCAATTAACAGAGATGTATATATATATATATATATATATATATATATATATATATATATATAGTACTTGATAATTGTACTTGTACTCGAGTTGTACTCGAGTACAAATTTTCAGTACTTGTACTTGTACTTGTACTTGAGGGCCAGGTACTTGTAGCCTACTTGTACTCGGAGTTTTTTGAATGCATGTACTTGTACTTGTACTTGGAGGCCAGGTAGCCTACTTGTAGGCCTACTTGTACTTGAAGTATTGAGTACTTGCTACATCTCTGGCCATTAAGTAAATGATGAATATTGAATAATGAATATCACGCCGGATATTTGGCCTATTTAGCCTACTCTTTCGCGTCCATATTGAGATGCTTGACACTCAAAAGGATTTTCTCATACTTCTTTACTTTCTAAGTTTCTATAGCAGCCATTGCGTACACAAAAGGATATACAGTTATTATACACTGTAGCACCTCATTCTTGTTGATAAAAATAGCGTAGCAATGCCGTAAGCCAAATGCCATTTTTAATGAGGCCCAGCAAAGTCGCCGCTCTTATAGTTTTAACGGCTGCAACTGTATTGTTAGCCTTAATAATGCTCGTTAAATGCGCTTGTAAATTCCTGACCTTCTCTCAAAACGTCCAGTTCAATTCTTCGACAGTTTCTGCATTCTGTGATAACAAAAAACACCTCAAAGTTCATAATGGTGCCAAAGTTTTACGATGAAAGCAACTTTATAAGTAAAATTCGCTTTTAAAGATCAGACATATAGAATGGTATTATTAGTTTATGCATATTGGTTACATCTTTCAGGCTGAATAAACTATCGGGGTCCCTTGATACTGAATGAATGTGAAAGTTACCTTAAATTATATGCGGAATTATTCTATCCAAAAGATCCACAGTCATTTATTTTACTCAAAGGGTAGGTTTCAAAGTGAATAGAACGTGCTGAGCACGACTCTCTTGGGATTTTTGAAATCGTAGCTAGAAAAATCGGCTGTCAATTATAGGCTAATCAAGAACAAGACATTGCAAGGGCTAATAACTCTCTGTGCTAAGACAATGTCCAATTAAATTCTTCAGCACGACTCTCTCGGGGATTTGTCATAAAGTGCTAACTTTGTAATTAAACAAAGCAATTATGTTCTTACTTCTAATTGTCATTTTCGTCAGAATTACGACCAACAGAAGAACCAACGTAGCAAGCGTCAGGACGGTCCAAAATAGTCCATATTCTGATAAATAAGACAATGGACCTACTAATTAATTATTATATTGAGAAACATGTTAATAGGCTCCTATCATACGCATATAATTGTAGGGACGGTACCATTTCAACTTGAGTTTTGAATTTTTAATTATAAAATTAGAATAATTTTATGTTTCGGATCGTCAACATCGTAGGTTAAGCTAAGGCTTTCTTTAACCCTCCTTCTAGTCGGAATTTGTAGGCTCTGCTCACAGGGTCTATCGCCTCCTACCAGGGACGGTACCACGTTAAGGACGACTGGGGATGCATCCCCTACCGGCCCTCCAAAAATGCGTCTTCAATGGAAGATGATCGTCTAAAATTCATTCCACCCCACCAATTTCTTAGAAATTCATTGTATCCTCCCACCAAGTGTTCTTGGAACCGCCACCGCCTCCTACTCCTGGAAGAACGGACCGTAAACCTATCCATTTGGTTGCTGATTCTCCGTGACTATATCTGTTACACCGCTCTGAGTTCTAGTCTGACTAGAGAACCAAATGTTTGCGATTCGCGATTCTTGGAGCACCTTGAGAACATTAATGGTTAACTGTGAGATCGCAAGTTCAATCAAAATTATTCTTTCAACTTTTAACTGAACTCTTACCTACTTATTAATAAATATTATAAAATCTCATCAAACGGAATGGAATTCATATAGGAAGCCACGCGACGACGACAACAACAGAGGGTCAAACCAGCAACCATTTATAATTTATTCAATCAGTACAAAGACAGTTAAAGTAAGTAAAATGGCCTAAATAATTCTTAGGCCTAAGTTAATTCGACCAATTTTTCTTCCATTTGTTAAAAGATTTAATGTCTTTTAAATTACTGAGAACCTGTATTCAAACGGTATTCAATTTAATTAATACCTCCGAATGGCGCTTCTTCGAACTCCAGCATAATTATCGCAGGAGATTTCCACGTGTAAAGATAGTCAGGCACGTTTCTACTTGTTGTTTTAGGAGGCAAATCTGATTTGTTAAACATTATATGGTAGACATATTTGATCCCGCTGTTGTTAGCATTAGACTGGATTCGCAAGATGCTGGTCACAGTTCCTTCGTTAGATGTTTGGTGGATTCCATCGTGAATGATATTGGTTGAATTGTATATGTTCCATTGTGATCTAGGTGCCCAGTTTCCTTTATATAGAAACGTACATCGCAGTTCCAATGGACGATTTCGGTGCAGAATTATCACACCATTGTCATCTGGAGCAATGCTTGCCTCGCATTTTGGATCGGCAGCTGAAACATGAAAATGGAATGCTTGTTGGTAATGCAAATTCACACTTGCACCATCTTACAAGCGAATTAGCTGTTACTCTAAAACTACTCTCTGATATATGTTGTAGTCACGTGCTGCTTTGAGGGAACTCGTAAAAATTTCCAACATTTTCTCAATGGTTCTCTAATTACTAAGCTTATGCTGTAGGCCTATGACTTAATTATTTTAATTGCTTGATTCGTCGCTTTTTCACCCTGGGTTCTTGGTAATGATGAATAAACGCAAATATTTTTCTATCAATGCCGCTGACACCCGTACTTTCATTGCGTCGTGACTATTATAGTGCTGCTTTAGCTGTGAACGGTACACAATAATTAACCAACACCAGCAGTACAGTACAGGTACACCACCCACGAACCGACCGTTAATGGCTGCTTTCAATTAGGTCAACAGGCGCTGGTTTCACCAGCAGATCTAAGAGATGAACGAGTTGAAGACAATTCGCCAAAGTTGTCATAGAAGCTACAATTATCCAAGCAATTAGCCAACAACTGTCACAAGCAGAAATATCCCTAAAGATAAAAAATGATTAATAGGAAGGGTGACACAGTGGCGATTCCAAGTGGGGATGAGCGGAGATGCATCCCCCACCGGACTTCTTTTTTTTTGCTTGTCAAACCTATTTTTGGGTAAAAGCGTAGTAAAATTAGGGTAAAATTCCATTTTGCCAGTCTTTTTCGGCAAAATTTAGGCCTATTGATTTTTCCTTCTCTTTTCATCCCCCACCAACTTCCTATGAATTCATTTCATCCCCCACCAAGAAATCCTGGAACCGCCACTAGGTGACATATCTGCAAGTAACGAAATGTTACCGAGCACAATCAGTTCGGCACTGCCGAAGTTTCCATCCTTGTGTCCAAAAGGACCTTCCTGGCAAATGTATTGCTTTCCTGATAGTAAAGAGGCGTTGATAATTAGGTCATACTGTCCTTCCAAAGAGCTGTTGATTCGATACATTTGTGAGAGTTTCGCCGATAGTCGTTGTCCTGTGAATATCTTTTCTGGACTCGAATCGTCGTCAGTTGGCGATCTCCAAAGTACGGATGTATTTGTATCGTTTGTTCGACATTTCACAACAGCTAGCTTTCCTTCAAGAATGACTTGGGTTTCCGGTACAACAGTTAGATGACTATGTGCCCCTAAATAAGCGATACAATTATGTGTATATATATATATGTGCATACAGTATATAGGCATATATATATATATATATATATATACAATTTACACAGAAAATGTCAACTGTCTCATAAAATGATTTTGATTTGAATTAGTATTAAAATTATCAAAACCATCACCTACAAATGACTCGAAATCAAAATCACAAATCATAAATTTGATTTCAAATCGTGATTTCAGATTATTTGATTTCAAATCGTACTCAACGGTGGCAGTCTTGCACAAAATGTACAACTCAAAAGTTAAAGCCCTCCTGACATACTTGCTAGAAACAACGAACCACTGTCCCTTAAAACAATTGAAAAAGTAGGCCTCTCTATCTCTGTATAGGGGCCTACCTCTCGGTCTGGTTCCATGCAGACTACATTGTGTGTCGTTTCCTCGCAGCTGCAGGGCGTGGGTCATCATGTGCGGTCCGAACTACGTGTACAGATACTCGCAGTATTGCCAGGGATATTTTTACACACCCTAACACACCACCAACCTTCCCCCAATCTGAGACCGACACCCTCCAACATCCCCTTAATCTGAGAGCCGGATGACCTCTTTTTGCTTGTCCGACTTTTTCGACAGGGCACCCCATAAAATACCAACACACTCCTAATTGATAATCCTAGAAATAACCCTGATTACTGTGCTCTGTGCGTTGTCTTAATTTGATTGTAGCGTGAAATGACATGTTCTGTCGTCATCGATTGTGACGATATTACCAAAATCGATGCCGACAATAATTTCGGAAAAATCCAGTGGTGGATGCAACGAGTTTTAATAGATTGCTTCCACAGTGACGCATCGTGGGAGGGCAGGAGCGGTCGGCCCCGGGCGCAAGATTCTTTGGGGCGCAGAATATCAAGTGAAAAGATACAAAATACTAATAAATCATAAAATATGCCGACATATTATGTCGTTGACAACGAAGAATTGTAACTTTTGTAAGTACTTTCTCGGAATCTATTACTGTTATGTGGGAATACGATACGGTTACGTTTTTTTGCTTTTCGAGACGTTTGGGAAGAAGTTGGAGGCTCAGTCCCTATTTTGCCCAGGTAGCTGGCAACACACGCCCCGCCACTGTGCCTGCGTATCCCGCACCACGGTCAGTGGTACCGGTAAGATGGTAAATAGCTCTGGTACTTCTTCAAGTAATGTCCAATTGTTGCAAACACTAGTCATGCAAACTCTGACACAAAATCAGTGCCAAACCTGCCAAAACAGGTGATAGGCTAGCGCTTTATGGCACGACAAAATGTTGACAAGGTACAGCAGATGCTGAAGATAATTACATTTGAGTGTATATTTGGACTAAAGAAAGCCATGCTCGGCTCATGCGGTAGGCTAACTCATAGTCGAGACAAATCCCACAAAACTAAAGGACACCCTGTGAAAATCTCTTACGACGAATAGCAAGCCTAATAAAATATCCGAGTCTTGTTTTATCATTAGATCGATCACAGAAGAAGTGCCTACCATCGAAAAGACAAATCCCAAAGCAAATAAACGCTACCAAAGACGTCATATCGAATTGATCGCTCGATTACTCAAGACATTAGTTCGATTCAGAATGTTGTAAGGTTATATGCGCGTCGGTCTTCTAGCCAGAGCTCAGTTCCATCCGCTTAGCCTCATTCTGCACTCTGCAGTCGTTTGCCCTACACTCAGCATAAGCAACATAGATAATTGCGCCTGATAATAGCATTTTCTCATTCAAATAATAAAAAGAATAATTGTGGTCTTATTTTTAGAAGTATGATAATTGTGGCGAACCGGGCCTTCGTACTTCCCCAGGATGACTTGCGCCAGGCCGCCATACAGTCAGTGGCGCAGCGTGCACTCGTGCCGCCTATGGCTCCTGGCAAAAATACCGCCCCAATTTGCTCTTATTTTACCTGACAAGCAAAAAATGGTCGTCGCGGTTAAATTTGCCGCCCCTTCGCCAAAACTCCTCGACAACCCGACAAGCAAAAAAAACGTCGTCGCCGCTGAATGTGCCGCCCCTTCTACATTTTGCCGCCCCTTCGCCAAAGCTCCTCTACAAGACAACCCGATAAGCAAAAAAGGTCGCTTCCAAAATGTGCCGCCCCCATCATGTGTGCCGCCCATGGCTAAAGCCACAGCAGCCATTGGGACGCTACGCCTCTATATACAGTATCAAATCTCTTCAATTAAGGCGCGTGGGTGGTCGACTTAGCTGTCAGGCTAAGGTTTTACTATCATGACTGAGTTCTTCTCTCTATCTCTCTATTGAACTTTACTTCTTCCGTGGAGCTCTATAATAGCAATTCCCGGGTACTACATAAGGCATTGTTTCATCTACTATCTTCTTGACTTCCGGGTACTACCTCCATTTTATCTATCACATATACTACATCTTCCTCTTCTATCTCAGGTGCTACCTTGATCTTTTCTATCTCAGGTATTACCTTCAGTGATGGGCAACTAACTATTGTAACAGTATTCTCTGAGGCCTGCCCGACTACCAGCTTACTCGGCTACAGATGGTTCTTAATGCCTCTGCCCGGATTATCTTCGGGGTTCGAAGGGGAGAGCGCATCTCCCCTTTTCTGAAAGAGAAGCTACATTGGCTTCACATCCCGGAGCGTATTGCCTACAAGAGGTGCATCCTCACGTTCCGAGCCGTGCACGATCCGGCTTTCCCGGACTACCTGGCGTCTTTGGTCCTGAGACCATCGTCCACCGACAGGCGTCTACAACTAAGGTCCAGTCGAGACGTCAGACTGGTCGTTCCTCCTCCGTCTCGAACGGCAAAATTCGGCGAGAGGTCGTTCAAGTGTGGTAACCTCATTCTTTGGAACGCATTACCTGGCCACGTGACTAGAGAGTCCAATCTTGATTCGTTCGCAAGGAAACTTAAGACTTATTTCTTCGAGACCTCGTTTTAGTGTAAAGCGCTCTAGCCTTTGACTCTTTGTTCATGTTTTGCGCTATATAAATTGACTTTTTAACCTAACCTAACTAAAAACATTAATTTAATAACAACTAAATTTAAACTAGAAGTAAGTAGTTAAACTTTTAGTTGCAAACTAACTTTCTAAAATAGTTAACTAAACTAAAAAAATATAGTTAAACTTTTTTCAACTAATTTTACAACTATTTCTCAGGTATCGGGTATGTGTTCATGAAAATATAGACGATGCTTGCAACATGAACATATCAGTCAATGAACCATCGAATTCATTAATCATTGTCTATTTAATATTTAAGTCTTAGTCTAGACTGCAGGGACACAAGTTTGTCAACTTTGTTTGGAAAAAAAATGACCCAGAAAAGAATAGATACAAAAGGTACTGTTATTGAGATTTCGGGACACCAACTAACAAGTTTTACTTAAACTATTTAGTTATTAACTAAAATTCTCAGTTAAACTAGCATTTTAATTAAACTATATTTAATTAAACTGTGAAGATAACTAAAAAATTATTTAAACTTTTAGTTAGAAACTAATTAGCTAACTAGTTTGCCCATCACTGATTACCTTGCTCAGTGGCGTCGGAACGAATTTTCGTCAGCGGGTGCAGATTTTCTCCAGGTAAATGTTTTCTCTTTCAAATCCTTGAAATCCTTGACAGGCAAAAAAAGGTCGTCGACGCCCAATTTTACTCTAAAAATACATTGAGAAGCAAAAAAGGTAATCTGCACACTTTTTAAGGGTACACGGGGGTGCAGACCATCATCTCCTTTCCAGGGGGTGCACTGCACCCCCTACATTTTTCCAGGGCATGCAGGCACCCCCACTTCGTACGTGACCTTGTTCTCTTCTATTTCAGGTACCATCTCGCTATCTTGGCCAACTCGGGTACTACCTCACGGTGGAATTGCTTCGAGTACTGCCTAGGGATCTACCGGGCTTCTCACCGGGCTCCTTCCCTCTCATACCGCGTCGCCATTTATCTTCCGTGGGGCTTACCCGCCCCTTGGAGACCGCTAACGCGTAGATTAAACACTTCCCTAGAGGAAATGTAGTACCTGCTAGTTTAGTTAAGGACGGTACATCCACTTAGTCTTACTTGTACTCCCAGGTTTACCTCAGTCTACCGGACCTTTACCCGTCTATGGGATCTCTATTTATAGGGTTCCCACACTGTCTTAAAGAAGGCGTGCTAAACTTCAATTAACTATCGGTCTGTAACTCAATGCCGCCTAGCGCCACCTACCGAATATCCTATACGCTCAACCTCCCTAGACTTTTAAATACTTCTCGGGCAGTTATTGTTACTAAGGACCTCTCCTATTATTATTATTATTATTATTATTATTATTATTATTATTATTATTATTATTATTATTATTAATCTATTCATTCTATTGACTATCTACCTTACTATCAGCGCCACCTAACGACTACTGGAAAAACTACTTATTAGGTTTTTATACTTTACCTATTCTTTATTATTGAACCTCAGGCTCAGCTATATTAGCTATTATAATAATTTCGCCTCAATATGCAGTGTACGCTGTACACGTAGCCTTCCATTAATTATAACTAATTAATGTGAATACGTTGGACAGACCTAGGCTATACGAGTCATCGCGCCACGAGACAGCCAAGATAAATATGACAAGGCTTAGTAGGGTAATAAAACTTTTGAATGAAATGCTTTTGAAAAAATATTAGTGATCACATAGCCTACATAGAAAGAAGAACTAATGATGAAGTACTCTATAATAAAGCAGGAATAGAAAGACTCGCCAAAGTGAAAGAAAGAAATTTGAAATATTTTGGACATATAGCACGACATGGAAACGCCATTGAATAATCTATAATGTTGGGTATCACAGAAGGACAAATAGGCAGAGGAAGACCAAGAACGACCTGGATGAATAACATCACAGAATGGACTCTTATCGTTGAAAGCGCTGTACAGTCAACAGTCAACTATACGATCTGGTGAACAAGGGCGTTTTTAGGTCTTTAGCAAGAAGTCTCAGGAGAAGTAATCCCGGTCAGAGCATCTGGGAGCGCATTCCACAGAAGTGGGTTTAATATAATATAATATAACAAGGTTTAAAGTGGTTCAGTAGGGACTGCCCTGTGTGAGAACCACTGTTGCTCCCGTCCAATCTAATATCCTAAACTACTGAGGTTTATTTTGAACTCGTTTACAGTTGTAGCCGTTACTATCCCCTCATCCAGTTCATTCCATCTGTCCACCACTCTTGCACTAAAAAAATGCTGTTTCCACGAGTCATTGAACGTTCGCCAAACTTCGGAGTCTTGGCCGGAGAAAGAACATACAGCCGGTGGCGGCTGCTAGATCTCAGCTGGGAACGGAACCCAGACGTTGTTTGTCTCCGTACTAGGCAGGACAAGTAATTGGAACAGACAGGGTCCCGACGAGCGCGAAAAGTCAGCCAACACCACTTGTAAACTATGCGCTCCGGGACCCGAAGCCAAGATGTAGGCCTAATAATAATAATAATAATAATAATAATAATAATAATTATTATTATTATTATTATTATTATTGCGGGCCACTTTAGCGGATTTGTAACGTGTCGCGACTCTAATCGTAGTATGTAATATAAAATGCATTAAGCCACCTGGCGAACGTTAGTTGAAAAGAGTCTTCTGAATTTTGAATAAATGGCAAAACAGAAGTTCTGATTCAATTCGAATGAAAATATCGCAAATATATTATGCAGAATTATTCATAATTTTGCCAAATAAGACAAAAGTATAGAAAAAGATTTTGAAATTTCTCGAAATTTATCTTTTTAAAAATTTTGCTCATGACACATCTTTGTTATGCGTCTTAAAAATCCTACGAGTATGGCAAAATCTCAATCGTTACGTTGAAAAGACGCCCATCCCAATGACTCCGTATTGTGGAGTTTCACAGCAAAATGGTCGGAATGCGCTTTGACTGCGTTATTGCGGAATAATGTTAATCTTAAAAGTACTACTTGGCCTATATAGGCTAGTTTCCCAAACTTTATGGAACTGCGATCACTTCAGCGGCTTTGTAACATGACGCGACTCTGCAAACTTATTGTCAACTAAAATTGGATAAAGCACTAATCATTTTAATATAAGCCTTCTATGGAAGCATATAAATTTGTTAAAACCCAAGCCTACTGCAACTTTCAAGGCTTGTGACATTGTGGTATTGGTTAGAAAATGACACTTTTGAATCTAATTTCGCGCTACTCCGCGACCCATTAGACGAAAGTCTGCGACCAACTTTTGGGTCGCGACCCACAGTTCGAGAAACACTGATTTAATAGCTCTATATATTATGCTTTGTTATGCATAGGATTTTCATAGCGGTGGCGCACAGACGTGAGGTTTAGCTTTCATTTTTTGGAATAAAATACCATCGGCAATTGTCACAGGTATTGCTATAGCGGCGCAGCACAAGTTGATTGACTGATTCATTATTGCTAAGCTTTAATCAATCAATCGATCAATCAATCAGTCAATCAACCAATCAACCAACCAATCAATCAACCAATCAATCAATAAATCAATCAATTTATTGCTTTTAACTCATAAAACAAGTATGCTATAATTCTAGTACCATACTTAGATTACAGATAAATTGCTTAACTAAAACTGAGCAATATGCTTGGAAAAAAATTACAAGAATAGGTCTACATGAATTCATGATATCATTTACCAAATTAATATTTTACAGATTAATAGGTACATAGAACAAATACAAAAGGTGGTCACAAAATACAAAAGGTCAATTCTTTCAAATGATTGCGACTTGCAATTAAATTAATATCGTCTGCAAATAATAACATACAAAAATACAAAAATACTAATATTTACAGATTAATAGGTACATATAAAAATACAAAAGGTGGGAAACAAAAGGATATCAGAAGGAACAGAGTTCCCATGATTAGATACCCTAAGTATTGAAAGTATGTATTGTATAGAATTGTATTATATATATATATATATATATATATATATATATATATATATATATATATATATTAGGGCGGGTCGAAACATAAAAAATTTTGGAATTTCATTACGGAACTTGGTAATTATTTGTGAAATGAAGTCTAAAGAAAGAAACAACTAATAAAATGGTAGTTGTGCTATTGCAAACGCCCCATTTTTGGCCCTAAAGATTGTAGTATTTATCAGCATTGCTCATTTGTTACAGAATTGTTATTGCTTGCTATTTTGGCATACAATTTTTTTATCTACCTAACTTTCGACTCAGGGCGCCCACACAAGGGGGGAAAGGAAGCAAATGCTTCCTGAAAAACCCTGGGAAGAAATTCCCCTGAGTTTTGGTATCACGTTAGAGTAGTATATTTATTCGATAAGCCCTCAATGACTGCGCAATTACTGGCTTAATTGCAGTGCAATTTTGTAACTTCATATAAGATTACCGGTACTCAATTCAAGCTCAAGTTCATTATTATCAGGCATTCATAAAATGTTATTATTATTGTAACTTTTACATAGTCATTCTAATGATGAAGAGTGCAAACTTCCTATGAAATATAAATCGTTTATAACAAACTAATAGACTCACATGAAGTTTACATTCCAAATTAGACTACTGCAACTCCCTGCAACTCCCTCCACTACTGCAGCCTTCCAAAGACCTCCATCAACAAATTACAATCCATTCAAAACTGTGAAACGGTGCAATTAGATACTGTTAATAATTAATTAATAATTATAATTTGCTTGTTTCAGTCAGTTGCCTTAAGTCTAGTTACCCAATTTGCAGTTGTTGCAGCTTTAATGCCTCTAACATCTATGTAAAATAATGTAGGTGTGGCTGTTGGAGAAATCTAATTTTTAAAATAAATACTAAAAGTAACATTTATTTTATTTGCATTTGGATGTGGTCATATTGCCAATAGATAATTTGCAGGTAATTTTAAATAGTTTGACAGCGCAATTACTGCGATATCTCTCCATAGTTTCAACTTACATTTAATAGTGCTTTGTGGCTGTTGGAATTTTTCAGAAATTAAGAATTAGAAGTTACTGGTATGAGACCTATCCTGGTGCACCAAAGTATGCGATTTAATGTCCAAAATGCACTGAAACTCACCTACGAGCACCTATTGATTTCAAAAATTTTCCGGGTTTTACCCGGACCCCAGGCTTTTTTCCACGAATTTGCGTGGATGGGGATTGTCAATGTTCAGTGTCGTCTTATACGGCTACTTTTTCGTATAATAATAATAATAATAATAATAATAATAATAATAATAATAATAATAATAATAATAATAATAATAATAATAATAATGTGGTGTAAATAAATCCCTGCCGGACCCCGTTTAAGGGCAGGGGAGGAAAGGAGGACAGGGAAGGGGGGAACCTGCTTCCAGCAGTCAGGGGATGGGCGCCCCTGTTTCGACTGTAATTTGATTGCCTCTTTGTTTTAACGGTACACTGTTCGATAATTGATTCTATAAATGTTGGAAAGTGTGGTTTCGACATGAGAACAAGAAACATTACATGGCATGCTATATTCGGTAATGTTATAGGAATTCCTTTCAATATGATGCCGACAAATACACAAGTTGGACAGCACTTCTTGCACATCAAAACAAAAAAGAATGACACAAAGACAATAAAATAGCTGTGTCAGAGACTATCATCAATCTCTGGAACAAGGCTTTCATTCCAACACTTCACTCTTCGTCTGTCTTGAAATGTGTCGAAACACTAATTTCCACTGGTTCAGAACTATGTCGCTCTAAGTCAAGTTCAACACGTCAAACCACCTTCTTGAGTAGCTTGAACTCTTTGTTTGACATTGCAGCATGCACTTGTGTCATTTGATATAACGAATCCACAAAACAAATCAGCACATCTTGCAAGTGTCCTAAACATTTGAAAGTCCCGCAACGGGAACAGTTGTTCTTATTGGATTAAAGAAATTCAAGGAAAATGTTTATTGGAAGGTTAGACGTAGAATCAACAAAGCGGTTATGAAAAAGGATGCAACGAAAGCACAATGAAGAAGACAAAGCTAAAAGAGTAACGAAAACATCGGATAGTGATAATAAATATTAGATCTTGGTGAAGACAAAGTCAATGATAGTGAAGGGAGTGATTAAGAAAACAACTGTGAGGTATTTTCTGATAGCGATGCTGAACTCTTTTGCAGAAAAAATAAGATCAAATCAAATGCGATTACCTCTTCTGCACAGTGGCGTCCACCCCCCAACTTTGAGTAAATTTTTTGGCTCAGACCCCCCCCCCAAGTTTGAAAAGGTCATTACTTCGACCCTTTGGTAAGGCCCTTAGGGCCTCTACAAAGGCAAAGCTAAGCGGTGATGTGAGGTATACATTTAAGTAATGAAATAACATTTAACAGTTGTAACTTATATTGAAATGTAATAGTTGATTAGTTTCGAGAAAAATGTAGTAACTACGTTTGTCACAAATTGTGAGAACAGTGCAAGCTGTATGCAAAATCAAAAAATTCAGTTTGAAATCAGTGTCTGAAGACAACATGAAATTATCTGAAGTTCGACAGCGTGTTACTTAAAAACATCAATAGGCAAGTTGAACATGCACATTGCGCAGCAAATTTTGCCAGACGGTCCGTCACACAGCTGACAGACAGACGGTCAGACCACATGATGGCAGAGCGGTTCCACAAATTTTGCTACACATGGAAACCATAGATAAGATGTTTCTGCAAAGGCAGCGAACATCTGGCAAATTTATCAATGATTTCATTCTCATGAAGACTGTCCAACAGGTCTTTCTCTGCTGCAATAACGAGTAGGGATGAAAACCAGTCATCCAACATTGTTGATCTCAGATTACCTTTCACAATTTTTACTTTGCTCATTGTTCGCTCTGCACTGCAGCTGGTGATGGCCAATGACGCCAAATTTTTGTACATGCAGCTGAGGTTGACAAACCCAGAGAGTTCACTAAGAACCCTGAGAGGCTTTATGAAACTGTGGTCAATCCATGTGGATCTTTTAGTTGCAGTCACAGGTGATGCAGTTATGTCACTTATGTGTGCCTGTTCTAAGTGTCCTCCCTCATCATCTTCATCAACATCCAGTGACTGAGTTTGAACTGCTTCTGCATAGGACTTGGTCTCAGATGACACGGGTATAGGCAGCAGATCATTCATTTTGACCATGTGGTGAACGTTGCTGTAGACATGTCGGAATTCTGTTAACTCCTTAAGCACAGCAGTGGCGTCCAGAGAATAGTTGATGCACAACTCATGGATGTCATTTTCAACAACAACGCTGGAACTATTCAGCAGGGATGACGGTGCAAAAAGATGCATCTGAACAGGCACCGAGTGACCGAACTAAACTGTGGGCCTAATGGCGACATCTCGGGCCCCGGCCCTCTACTACGGTTCGACCATCCAATGAGCAAGACATTAGTCATTAGGTAACGAGTCTGCGCAACGGTCACCGTTTCGGAAAATTAACTAATTCACATTAGTTACTAAATGTGGTGTGCAAGTGTAACAGTGCTAATGCGTAATAAGTTAATAACAAAAGCTCTTCCCCGGTACCGTATAATCCGTTCCCCCCCCATGATCGGGAAAAACCTCCCCCCAAATTTTCAATTGGCGCAAGCTGCGCAGGTTAACCCAAGGATGGACGCCCCTGCTTCTGCACCTAGCAAAAGAAGCGAACAGTGCTTATCGATTTTGGCCTTGTCAGCAAAGAAGATCAAAGCTTTGTAATTGATAAGAACAAAGTACATTTCGAGAGACATAAATTAAAGAAACATTGGCAGCGAGGTATACAGTAAGACAGTCACACAAATCCATAGCAGGTATTTACGTCGATGGGAGATGGAATGCCACTTTAGTCAAAGTAAACAGAAATAGCAAGTGGTGTGGTGATACTATTGTTGAAGATCACTATGTTCTCGTTGTCTAACTAACGTTACACCTTCATCAGGAAGAAGTGCTGGCATTGCCAGTAGTATTCTGAAATTAATAACAGAGATGCAGAATTCAGATGCAGGCGATTGCATCTCAGCAGTAGGCTGCGATGGTAAAGTAAGTAAAGTAAAGTAAAATCTCGTGGATTTCTATAGCGCCTTGGAAAGCAGCACAACAGTAGCTGCTTATTCTTAGGCGCTCAGCCTCTCTTAAAATAGCTATGGGGAAGGTGTGGGATCAGCCAGGCAATAGTCAATATCCGAAGGGCAGTGAGGCTAGGTTGTTACAGCTATGGCGGAAATGATTTAAGAAACAGGAAGGATTTAAGCTTGGACCTGAAGACTTGAGGAGATAGTGCAGGAATTATAGGAAACAGGCACTCAGATTTTATTGTTTTAAAGTGTCCAAGTGTGCGAAGGGAAGCTGGGATCGAGTTCCAGAGTTCAAGTGCAGCGTATGAGAAGGCACGGTTGCAAATTTTCAGGGATGATTGATTTAGCGGGCGTGACAGAGTGAGATGAGATGACGAACGTGTGGGTCGAGGAGGCTGAGGGGTTAATAGTGATCTAAGGTAGACAGGTTTTGATAACTGAAGTGAGCTATGTGTAAGTGTTATTATCTTATATTGGATACGTTCAGTTATTTTAAGCCAATGTAATGATTTTAGTATGGGTGAAATATGGGAGAATTTAGGTGACTTAGTAACAGCACGAGCAAGTGCATTTTGTATTGATTGCAATTTGTTGATAGAGGCTTTGGGAAGGTTATGGTAGAGGGAGTTACAATAATCTAATTTGGAGTGGACTATCGAGGTGGCAATTGTGGAGGCAGTTTTAGTATCTAGGCAAGGACGTAGGCGGCGAAGGTCACGAATATGAACATAGCAGGCTTTTGATAATTGGGAAATTTGTGATTCGAAGTTTAGAAAAGAATCAAATTTGAATCCTAGATTTCTAGCAGTTGGAACAGGGATTATTGTGGTGTCAGGAGCCAAAACTAGTTTAGGATTGTCAATTTTTTGAGTTGTTGGGGTAGTCCAATTAAAAGAAACTCTGTCTTAGAATGGTTAAGAGCGAGGAGATTAGATGACATCCAAGCAGAGATTGATGAGAATGCAGATTCAAGCTCAATAATAGAAGCATTGAATGAAAGAGGTGAGAAGGAAAGGAATAGCTGAGTGTCATCGGCATAGAGTTGGTGATTTAAATTAAGGGAATTAATTAGAGATGAAAGTGGTGTAGTGTAAAGGCTGAACAGTACAGGCCCAAGAACAGATCCTTGAGGCACTCCAAAATCTACAGTGTGAGATAGAGAAATTTGGCTAAGACAGGACACTTGAAAAGACCGGGATTTAAGATAAGATGAAAACCAGTTGTGAGCTATTTCAGATATTCCAAACCAGAGAGAGAGAGTCGTTCGAGCAGAATTTTGTGATCTATAGTATCAAATGCAGCAGAGAGGTCAAGGAGACAAAGGCCAGTAACTTGTCGGAGACCAATTGCGGTTAAGAGTCTGTCATGAATGTAGGCGAGAACGGTTTCAGTTGAGTGATGTTTAGTGTAGGCAGACTGATGAGCATTATATAGCAAGTTATTTGAAAGGTGTTCGGTCAGTCTAGAAAGCACAATTTTCTCAGTAAGTTTTGATAGAAGTGAAAGATTTGAGATGGGGCGATAGTTATTAAGATCTTCTCTGTCAAGACCAGGCTTTTTTAGGAGAGGAATGACAAAAGAGTTTTTGAATGAAGATGGGAAAGTGCCTGAGGTAAGAGAGAGGTTAATGATTCTAGTTATGATAGGCGTAAGCACGATGGCACACTGTTTGAGTAAAGAAGTAGGTATGGGATCTAGGTCACATTGTTTGTTTGGGAGAGAAAGTAGCAGTTTGGTACATACAATAACACAGGCTGTAAAGCTTGAGTAATCCATCAGATTGAACTGATTAAGACACTTGCAAGATATGCTGATTTGTTTTGTGGATTCGTCATAGCAAATGAAACAATTGCATGCTGCAACATTCAGTCAATTGGTTTATATGTATGCTGCATACAAATGAATAAATTGCCTTTGAGAAATCTGTTTAAAACGTTGGTTGGGTGGATCCACCTACGGACCTTCAAGTTTCTATGACCTCATTGTGTAATGAATTGCAGCACTGCGAAAGTACAGTAAATTCCTTGTTCGTTTTGAAAATACCACATGTGACCACGATATGCCAGTGTTGAGTGAAGACGTATTAGATGAAGATATTGCCAAGCTAGGAATTGTCCCACTTACTTTGGATTACAAGAATCACACACAAGGAGTGGAGCGTTGCATAAAACTAGTAACAGATGCTTCAACAGCAGTTCATTGCTTTGATGCAAGAGACGGTTTTATTCACGCCCGAGTCAATTATCGAAATCTAATGCCTCTATTTGAGTAAAAAAAGATTTTTGTGAAAACATCTTGTAATAAACACTTACTGAGTGAGTAACTGTGAAATGCCGATCGTCTATTGATCATTCATTGATGGCATACAAATTTTTGTGATTTTCAAGTAATGTACAAACTTTCCTAATTAAAAATGGGGCACTTCCACATGTTCCAAAGTAGTTCTTTTGTGATTTTCTTTCAAATCAGGTGGAAATGCAAATATTTCCTCAGTTCCGTGACAAAAATTTTTTCGACCTGCCTAATATATATATATATATATATATATATATATATATATATATATATATAATTGTATTATATAAATTAGTCAGGGGTAAGTTAGGTAAGTTAGGTTTGGGATTTCAATAGAAAATTTTTTAAGGATATTTTAAATTACGTTACTTGGTATAATTTTTGTATAAAATGGGAGCATTTAGTGCATATAAACTGGTATGCATAACATAAATGCGTTCGCTAGGGGCGCTTTGCGGAAGATGGCAGAGTGGGTTACGTGCTGGAGCGTCAGGCTGACGGAGCGGGTTCAAGCCCCGTCAGTGCCCCTAGTGGCTTTCACACAGACAGTAATGCCTTCTAAGCCACTTTAAATCATGCTAAGTTTTTTAAAAGTTTTGCTAGCTGTCTGCAGGTGCTGTGCTGCTTGACAGTTTCAGACTTCGCATCTCCTATTAGGAGTTCTTTTAAAGTGCTCTTGACTTTAGCCTTGGCCATGCGTATTGCGCTATATGAATTGTCAGAATTAATAATAATAATAATGCATCGATGAGCAAAACTTTAGATTAGATGATAGATTTAATGAGATTTTGCTCCAAAAGCACTTTATAGCAGTTAATACATAGGACCATCGCCTGTTATATTTGTAGTCTCACCACCGAAAACATCTGCGCAAATAGATCCGCCGACAAGTTCAACTGACACCCTATGGAAGAAGACCTCAACATATTCGATTATTATTACCTTATATGTGCTGTAATGTGTTTGCCTTGACATTGCTAAGGTTTATGTTTATTTAGATTTTAGACCAATGCTGTTTCCAGTTAACCATGGGTCATGTGTTTGCTGTAGATGCGCTGATGTCCCATTCATTGCATATTGATGAACAGTCATCCTTTAGTCTATAATATTACAGTATCTTGTAGTTGTCTGCTATGAACATACCTGATAGGGATTTGATCATTTTGTTGACTATATTATGTGATTGACACTATAAGTAATCCTATTCATTGTGTCCGCTGTGAAATATCAGACAAACCATATCAATTTATTAGGAGAATATTTCGAAATACAGAATATTACTTTCGTTAATATACAAACTGCCTCATTTGTTCAGATCAAGATTTGACACGAAACTTTTAGTTAAAATTGAGAAGAACCAGTATATATGTTTAGTTGCCTATATAATATTGCCATGCAGGTTTTCTATTTAATGTATTAAAGTTGTTCGTTCAATTTTCTGCAACAAACAGGTATTCAACTTCCAACAATGATAACGAATGTAAATGAACCCTAAAAGTTAATGTTTCTCGGACAAAAAGCGTTAATGAGCGATTAAAAACGTGTTATACCATACATCCCATCAAGTACATTGAGGATTTTACTTAGGCCTAGTGTGACGTCGCGCTGGTCCTTTACCACCCCTCCCCGTCACAAATTCACACTTTCTTAGATCCCTCCCTCTTGAGCGTGACGTACTTCATCATCATGGGTGGCATCTGACAGCAACAAAAATGTTAAGGCTATGTTACGTGACTTACATTTCCAAGCACCACTGTTTCATATGCGTGAGTGCTGTGTGGGAAACTGACTAAAGCACAGTAATCACTTCTTGGATTTCTGGTATTTTCTATGGCATCTGGGTCACGATTAGCGAAGGAATTTGGATCGATTTCTTCGTAGGTATCTATGGTTGACCTGATTTCTGTTCCTAATAGCGCTGACTCCACAGCATGACTCTGTATGGGAAGTTGATTCACAAAGATATCTTCGGATCTTTCAACTATAAACAAAATTCTTTTTCTGTTATTGATACATTTGCCTAATTCGAAAGCAGTCACCATGTCAAAATAAAGAAACTATTTAATTTCAATTAAGCAATGTAGTTCGAAGACACCGTATATTACGCTTTCCTGTTTTCAACTTATGGCTGCCTATTTAAAAGGCAAAAGAGAATTCAAATGAAACTGCTGTTGATTAGATGTTCTCATGTAAAGCAAAATGCATTTGATCAGCATATCTACCTTTAGCTCTTTTTCTCGAAATAACGCAGTATGCCGTAATGGCAACAGCACCCAATAGAAGTAGGCTTACACTAGCGCTCACTATCACGCCAATGTACAGAGCCCACCAGTTCGACGAATATGAAGCAGCAGCTAAACAGAATGAAAACACGAAATAAAGCACCAATTCTCATTCGCGCAATGAATATCTGGCTGTTCAATCAATTAGATCTATCCCGTATTGGAGCACATGAAAGATATTTTACATCATTAGGCCTAATAATTATTATAAAATGCGAATGTTGAACAATCATCGTTGGAATTTTCCTCCACTTCAAGTGAGATAGATTGCAAACAAAATGCAGAATGTGTTAGCTAATTGTGATAAGTCTTCAATCGACAAAGATTTGATACCTTTGGCCATGTTCTAACCTTGACTGATTTATGAGCGCCTGCCAAATATTAGCAGGTAGATGACATTTGGGTCTGCCAATTGCTAACGCTCCTCTCAGATCAGAATTTTTTATAGGTTTGTGAATTTGGGGAAGGGATGTCGGTAAAATTTGGGGGTGCAGAAAAAAATGGAAAAAACTTACCAAGTCTCAAAAAGTCTGACAAGCAAAAAAGGTCATCCGAGGAAAAATGCTGGGGGTGTTACTTCTTCAGTTGAGGGGGTGTGTTCGGGGCTATTTAGTATGTATTTACTATGCATACCAGCCTCAGAATAGCAAATTTTGGATGTGTCGACCTGAAATTGGGGGTGTTGGTTTTTTTAGGGGGATGCAAAAATATCCCTGTCTCAGATAAAATGGCTAAGAACTTTTAAAATCGTCTATCGACGATTAAAACAAACTAATTTCATGTTTCTTAAGTCACCATACCGCTCTGCGGGCATAATTAGAAAATCACTCGTTAGCCGTGAATAAAGACACCTGATAGTGAAAGAGAAGTAAGCAAATTTCGCCGTTATGCTTCTGATTAAACGAAGTGCCTCGGCCATTCTAAATGAATACTCTCAGGGGAACGGTAGAGTATTGGTAGGATCTTTGCCATTCAATCAGAGGGTAGTGGGTTGAGATCTGACCATAGACCAGACATAGAAATGGGTTGGGTCCACCTATTGGTTGGGTTTAGGGTTGCCAACTTTCGGTGACTCGATTTCTGGACACTGAGCGATAACTCCGTCGAGGTCGACGACTCGACGGCAGCAGAATTTGACCAGTTGAACTCTAAAATGTTAAGTGTGCTACCTAAATTTCATAACCTGGGCATTTATCTGACTTTTAAGTTTACCCCTTTACCAGGAACCCCAAATATATCCGTCCATTTTACATTGTGTATTTTGATCTTTGTTTTCCTGTTGATCTTTTAACCTCCACCATTCCTGTAGGCCTGACTGCCAAGTTCTCGAGTCTCTCTTTCTTCATCAAGTGCACCAAAAATTTCATCTGTCTTACCTTGATGGTAGCCATCAGTGTTTGTTTCTCTTCCATCATCTGTAAAATTTCTTTGTTGGTTCTTTTATCTGTCTACGGAACTTTTAACATTCTCCTGTAAAACCACACTTTTGCAGCTTCCAGCCTCTTTTTTCATATCTTTTGAAATGGTCCATCCAAGTATCTGCTCTATAAAGCAGAACTGACCATACGTAGCACTTACTGTTAGTAGTCTGAGCCAGTGGCGGCTCCACCGGGGGGGCCAGGGGGGGCCCGTGCCCCTATTGACTGCCTGGCCCCCCCAGTGGCCCCTCCAGTTGGGACCCTATACTTAATGCTACATACATTAAACAACACATGGTTGGCCCCCATGATTAGAAGTTGCCCCCCCAACGGCCCCCCCACTTGCCAAATCCTAGAGCCGCCACTGGTCTGAGCCGTGTTCCTTTTGAAATTTTCTGGCTTGTCAGTATCTGTTTCATTTCCATTAAAGCAGATTTTGCCATGCCGGTTCTTGTCTTGATGTCTTTGTCACTTCTTCCATCACTTGTGATAATGCCTCCCAAGTACTTGAACCGCGCCACCTGTTCTATTTCTCTTCCGTTTAATAGAATTCTGCATTTGGGCACTTCTTTTGTTTTTGGTGACTACCATAGTAAAAGTCTTTCTTGTATTGATTTTTAGTCCTTTGCCTTCACTTGCTTCTGCCACTTTGTCTACTTATCTCTGCAGCTCCTTTTCTGAGAATGCTAATAGTGTTGTGACATGACTACCTAAAAACGCTAATATTTAGTAAAGAGTCACAATTCCCAATTCCACTAAACAGGCTCAGGAAATTTTGTCAACGCAGTCTCTGAACTTATTTCCAAAAACATTTCCTCATTTCTTGCATTAGTTTTAATGTAATTGGAGCCTGCTGATGATACTTCACTGACTTAAGAGAAATCCTGAACAAATTCTAAATTGTCCTGGACACTGGACACCGTTGATCAATTCCTGGACTGTCCAGGTCAACCCTGGACAGTTGGCAACCTTAGTTGGGTTGGGCTGGGCGGGGTTGGGTCAGAAATGTTCAATGTTTATGGAGGGTTGGGTAAGAAAATAAGCTATGATCTAAGAAATAGTAATGTATTATGTTGGGTTGGGTCAAGTAACTCTATTGCTTTCGTGGTTTAGGCTGGGCTTTTAAAGAAATGGACCCATTTCCATGCCTGCCACTACAGAGACGCTACATAGCAGCTTTGAGAAAGTTGTTCTCCCCTAGTTAATTTGTCTGCGAGAAAGGCAAAGGGAAACTACCTCATTCATCTCGGAAACTACCTCACTCATCTCATTACAGGTAAGTAAATGACAATTGGACCTGCATTGGGGCAGAAATATCATCATTACCACCGTCATAATAATCATCAGTGATTACTTCAGAAACATAACGGTGAAATTTGTTTGCATCTCTTTTACAATCAAGTGTTTTTTGTTCACAGCCGAGTAATTTCTAATTAAGCCCGCAGCTCAGTATGGCCACTTATGAAACTTCAAAGGAGTCTGCATGACGAGTGTCAAGAGACCCCGATGTACTTCTTTTAATGCACGGCTTAGTTAATTAAAGACGCGTTCGTAACAAAGACGATGAATGAACGTACTGTAGTTCAACTTACTGCTGGTACTATTTATGCTGCTGAATTCTTCTTTTTGTAAGGTTGCTGAATTCCATGTATAGTAGTATTCTGGAACATTTTTCGCAATCGTCGTAGGTGGTTTCGTCGATTTGTCGAACCACATTCGAAATCTGCAATTGGCTGCATTCAAATGACTGACGTTAACGCAAGTTGTAGCAGATAAATAGCCATCGGCTGTAAACTGAGTCCGAGCGGATGTTGGAATTCCGTTCGACCCTTCGCTCTGCCACTGAAACCGAGGAGACCAGTTTCCTGCATAGGTAATGTGGCAGCACATTTTCACGATGAAACCGCCACTAACTGGGCTGTTATCTTCCTTGTCACGAGGCTTCCAGCTGATGCTACATTCTGGTTCAGTCCCTGAAATATATTTCATTTTCAAATATAATAGTCTATTATACTGCTCTGTACGATCTCTTTATCATGGGACTTGAGAATTTATGGCAAATTTTTTGGGATCTTGTAGGTTCGCAAGCCTTTGCCCGTCATGCTACAATGTGAATAATGTGAGAGAGGGTTTTTTCAACTTTTTTGCATTAAGAATATCAACTCTCCATTACATAGTCTATGTAGATAGCCTAATATCGAGTTTTCGTTTTCGCTTTACACACGTAACCTGCGCATAAGCGGCATAACGCATTTGAGTTTAAATCCTCAAAAATAATTGTCGTTTTGTAGGTTCAGTTATTGCTGATAAATAAATAGATACTATTATAAGAGAAATTATATACCACAAGACAGGGACATACTATACAATATTGCATGGTATGACGTTCAGCCCAATGGAGGTTTGTGGAGATTGGAGACTAGAGATGATGTCTTCATATATCATGGTGTATGGGGACGATGACGATAGTGCTTATTTTACAATTTCCGCAATTGCCTTCATACGTTGATAGGCCTACGTCATGGTTCGAAATATTTTCCAAATAATTAATTTTAATACGCATTTGCGTGGTCTTGTGCATAAGCTGGGCGTCCCTTAAATATCACTATTCTTCAATTCAATCACCCAAGCGAAGATAATCCATCTTAAATTGGTTTCAATTTATTTCCAACTTTGTTTTAGTAGTGTTAACAAAACGCTAAAAAATAAACATTCAAGCGTGACATATCTGCAAGTAACAAAATGCTACCCAGCACAATCAGTTCGGCACTGCCGAAGTTTCCATCCATGTGTCCAAAAGGACCTTCCTGGCAAATGTATTGCTTTCCTGATAGTAAAGAGGCGTTGATAATTAGGTCATACTGTCCTTCCAAAGAGCTATTGATTCGATACATTTGCGACTGTTCATCCAATAGTCGTTGTCCTGTGAATATCTTTTCTGGACTCGAATCGTCGTCAGTTGGCGATCTCCAAAGTACAGATGTGTTTATATCGTTTGTTAGACATTTCATAACAACTCGCTTTCCTTCAAGAACGACTTGGTTTTCCGGTACAACTGTGAGATGACCACTTGCCCCTAAATAAGCGATACAATAGTATATATATATATATATATATATATATATATATATATCGCACTAACGCACAAACAGAAAACAACACCATGTACACAGAAAATGTCAACTGTCTCATAAAAATGATTTTTATTTGAATTAGTGTTAAAATTATCAAAAACCTCACTCGTAAAATGATTTGAAATCAAAATCACAAATCATAAATAAATCGTGATTTCAAATTATATGATTTCAAATCGTACCCGACACTGGCAGTCATGCACAATATACAACTCGAAAGTTAAAGCTCTCTTGGCATACTTGCTAGAAACAACGAACCACTGTCCCTTTAAAAAATTTGAAAACAGTAGATCTATCTATCTCAGTATACCTATCAGTCTGGTTCCCTACAGACTACACCGTCTGTCATATCCTCATGTCTTGCAGGGCGTGGGTAGGGTTGCCAGATACCTCCGTGTCTAAAGGAGGACACCCGAGGTCATAAAGAAGGACAAAGCCGGACAAAGGACAAGGGCGTAAAATTCACAAAGCACACACAATGAAATGCCTTGAAAACTTTAAAAACACAAAATCACAAATAAATTGCGCGTGTATTAACGGATTGGTGCAATGATCGTGGTCGTCAAAAGAATTTTTCCAGGAGGGTGCAACATTTATTCACCTAAAAGCACAACCAATTGGTTTTAAATTTGAAGTATAAGAAAGACGTAGATTAAAAGCAGCCTTAAAAACTTTCCTTGTCATTGTTTATTTTGATTTAGTATTATATTATTATAATTAAATTGTATTCTATTAGTAATTTTTGTAAATTTACAATTTCGAGGGTTAAAGTTGCACCCCTGCATACCCTCCCAAAAACTTTCCTTGTCATTGTTTATTTTGATTTAGTATTATATTATTATAATTAAATAGTATTCTATTAGTAATTTTTGTAAATTTACAATTTCGAGGGTTAAAGTTGCACCCTGCATACCCTCCCAAAAACTTTCCTTGTCATTGTTTATTTTGATTTAGTATTATATTATTATAATTAAATAGTATTCTATTAATAATTTTTGTAAATTTATAATTTCGAGGGGTAAAGTTGCACCCCTTCATCATCTGCGTGCCCTCCAACGGCAGTGATAGTCAGTTTGTTCTTTCCGTGAAGACACAATAATTATGCGCAGCGGCTTATCGTTACCAGCAGCGTACATGTAGGCTAAAACTACATGAAAGAGTTTTCTGCAGTTGAGAAAACTTTTTCTTGCAGAATCAATGGGCTTCTCTTCTTTGTTTATTGAGTATCCATGGCAGTGTGCAATTGCTAATTACATGGCCAAGTAGACCGAAATTCTTGTAAGCAGATGATGAGAGCAAAACAACCAGACATTTTCTCGATTCAGGCCAATGCCTGCCGGACGTAGGACACGAGGTCAAAAAGAGAAGTTGTAGGCGCAGTCCCTATTAAGCTCTGGGGGGGGGAGGCGCTGGCAACCCACGCTTCGCCACTCTGCCTGCGTATCCCACACCATGGTCTGTGGTACCGGTAAACAGGTATGGTAGGTCTACTCCTTAAAATAATGTCCAGTTGTTGCAAACACTTCATGCAAACTCTGACACAAAATCAGCGCCAAAACTGCCAAACAGGTGATAGGCTAGCACACATTATTATTATTAAGACAAGACCCACAAAGCTACAGTACACCCAGTGAAAACCTCTTTAAAATGTCCTGAGTCTTACGACGATTAGCAGGCATAATAAGATATTGTTTTAACATTAGATCGATCACAGAAGAAGTGCCTACCATTTAAAATATAAATCCCAAAGCAAATAAGCGCTACCAAAGACGTCATATCGAATTGATCGTTCGATTACTGAGATATTAGTTCGATTCAGAATGTTGTAAAGTTAAGCCCGTCCCACATGTGAAATAAAACTGAAATAAAATTGAAACAAAACTGAAACAAAACAAAATGTTTTGTTTCAGTTTCAACCGTCCCCACATGTGAAATAAAACTGAAATAAAATTGAAACAAAATGTTTCAGGACCCTGAAACAAAGTTCGACATGTTGAACTTTGTTTCAATGTTTCAGTGTTTTAGCCAATCAGCGAGCAACAACCATGCCACGTGCAACGTCAGGCAGAGATTAGCTCCGCCTACTTCTGCTGAAACACTTCTGTTTTGTTTCATGTTGTGGGGACGCTGAAACAAAACTGAAACAAAACAATGTCGTCGTTCGTTGGTCTGTGTTTTGTTTCAATTTTATTTCAGTTTTATTTCACATGTGGGACGGGCTTTATATGAGCGTACGTATTTTAGCCTCATCATAGCATTTCCTCATTCAAATAATAAAAATAATAATTGCGGTCTTATTTTTAGCAGTATGATACGCTGTGTACATGCAGCCTTCCATTAATTGTAATTACTCAATGTGCATACGCAGGCCCGTCTTTTACCAGTGTGAGGCTTCTGGAACCAGGCGACCTGCGAGGCCCCGGATGGGTTTGATCCAGGCCGTTTTAAGGCATAGGCAAAGTAGGCAAGTGCCTAGTACCCCGCGATATATGAGGGGCCCCGGTGGAGGTGGAAAAAGTTTCGGATGCTCAAAAAAGTTGACGAGCAAAAAAGGTCATCACGTTCTTTGGTGCTTGACCTTTCAATTAATTTATCCTCAAGAAGTTGATAGACAAAAAGGTCAAAACATAAACATGATGGAGCGCGCGGAGCCCCTAAGATGCGCGGGGCCCCGGGCACAGTGCCCAATTTTCAACGCATAAAGACGGGCCTGTGCATACGCTGGACAGACCTATGCGAGTCATCGCGCCAAGAGACAGCTAAGACAAATAAGGTTGAGCTTATAAAACTTTTGAATTAAATGCCTTCGAAAAATATTAGTCATCATGCACATAGAAAGAAGAACTAACGCTGAAGTAGGCCTACTCCATAAAGCAGGAATAGAGACTCGTCAAAGTGACAGAAAGACAATTGAAATATTTAGGACATATAGCACGACATGGAAACGCCATTGAATAATTTATAATGTTGGGCATCAGAGAAGGACAAATAGGCAGAGGAAGACCAAGAACGACCTGGATGAATAACATCACAGAATGGACTCTTATCGTTGAAACAGCTGTATAGCACATTTGACACATCTAAATCCAACCTTGCTAAACTCCAACGAGTTCAAAATTCACTGGCTCGGTTACTTTCAAACCTCCCAGTTCGTAAGGGTCTCCACTGGCTTCCAATATTATTAAAGAAAGGATTGACTTTAAAATCTGCCCTCAGGTATATAGAAAACACTTTATTACAAGAAACCTAGTTACCTTTTTCTAAACTTTCTGTGCAAACAAATAAATACTCGGCCAGATCCTCGTCTGCCATGCATAGTTCTCTCCCTCTCCCATTCTCGGGCAGTTCTTGGTTCTTGTGCCTTCTCAGTGGCCGCCCCAAACTCTGGAACTCATTGCCTAAGCATGTGCACACTGCAAAGTCATTATAGCTTTTAGAACACGACTAAAAACTAGTGATGCGACGACGCATGACGTCCGACCTTCGAAGGCAAACCTTCGAACCTTCGTCAACATTTATCCCAGCCTAAGTTCCTACGTCAATCATAGTAAGGGCTGTAGGAAGACACTTCAAAACAGTAGAACAACGGACTGTCAGACTTACAGAGCACACGCCTACATAGGCCTACATGGTAAAGACTACAGCCTATACAAACTGCACCCAGTAGAAACAATAGCAATCAACATGTTTCATCTAAGATTCTAGACTTATAGCCTAATAAAGCGTAAAAGGTAAACCAACGCACCAAAACATAACTAGCTGACTCCCCCGGTCTTGTCAGTTCCCTCCCGGAGTCAAGAGTCTAGATTAAACACTGTCCAAGGCTAGTGACGGATCTACATTGCACAGTTCTGCTAGGTAAACTATTGCTCTGTCACCAAATAATGATCTGTCAATTTTATTGTCTGGCCATGATGAAGTATAGGCCAACGCTCGTAAATGGTTTAGTCAGCAACGTGGGTAAATGTTTTCAAAGATTAAAATAAATCTGTCCCCAGTTACCACCGAACATCACGTTTCATTCTTTCACTCGTGCTCGGCGCGAAGCGCCAAACATTTTTCTGCCTCTGCTGACGGTGAATGCATTTTCCTGTCACAGTCACAGTGGGGGTGGGGGAAGATTGACTTCCCTGGCTGGAATGTCAGTAGCCACCTCAGTGGGGGATGTACTTGGGCAGTAGAAAAGGGATCCCCTCTTCCCCTATAAATCGCGCCTCTTCCCCTATAAATCACGCCTCTGCTTCGAGACCGTCTACATTGGCTGAAAGTTCCGGAACGGATACTGTTCAAACGCTGCTGGCTGACGTTTAGGGCATTGCACGACCTGACCTGCCCTGACTACCTAGCTAAGCTGGTACATAGGGTCAGGCCCTCCGAGAGAAATTCCGGGCCCCTGTGCAGAATGGCCGACGGGCCCTTTTCGTCATAATTTCTTGGCGACCTTTTTTTTTTTTGCTTGTTGGCCATTTAGCACTGTTTCCCGGGCCCCCTTGTGCTCGCCGGGCCCCTCTGCTGAACTGACATTTTAACCATTCTTTAGTGTTATTATTCATTTTATTGTTAATTATACATATTCATCATCGGCCCGGGCCCCCTCCAGACCGCCGGGCCCCTGTGCAGTTGCCCCCCCTGCCCCCCCTCTCGGAGGGCCTGCATAGGGTAGGGTCGGACACAGATCGTCCGAACCTAAGATCGAACCAAGGGTTAAGACTAGTGGTGCCTCCCCCAGCCAAGACCGCTAAGTTTGGGGACAGATCCCTTTCAAGGGGAAATGCCATAGTGTGGAATTCCCTCCCGGTAGACGTCAGGTCCGAAATCTCCCCCGACCGTTTCGCTCAGAAACTGAAAACTTACCTTTTCAGTACGTCTTATGGAACTCGTCTGTAAAGTGCTCTCGACTACCGCCCGAGCTTTAAGATAGCGCTATAAAAGTCGTCACTCTAGATCTGAGTTGTGATCATAACCGAGTGATAACTGCAATGACAGCAGTATGTTCTTATTATTGCTACTTTCTGCTGTTATTTCTACTATTAATTATTAGTGCTGCTGCCGTTGGTGTTACTGCCGCTGATACTACTACTACTACTACTACTACTACTACTACTACTACTACTACTACTACTACTACTACTACTACTACGCAACTCAAAACGCGAACCAGGTGTAAAATTGACACCATGCTTTGGTGTAACGTCGGGAAAACTTGGTGTAAGTTAACCCCAAATTTTGGAGTAAGTTTACTCCGAAAGCAGGAGTAGGGTTACATATATATATATATATATATATATATATATATATATTATATATATATATATATATATTACTACCGTTATTATTATTATTACTTCTACTACTACTCATGATACTGCTTATAATAATAATAATAATAATAATAATAATAATAATAATAATAATAATAATAATAATAATAATAATAATAATAATAATAATAATAATAGTAATAATAATAATGACTCAGTAGTAGTAGTAGTAGTAGTAGTTGTAGTAGTAGTAGTAGTAGTAGTAGTAGTAGTAGTAGTAGTGCTAGTAGTAGTAGTAGTATCAGCGGCAGTAACACCAACGGCAGCAGCAGTAATAATAGTAGATATATATATATATATTACTACCGTTATTATTATTACTTCTACTACTACTCATGATACTGCTTATAATAATAATAATAATAATAATAATAATAATAATAATAATAATAATAATAATAATAATAATAATAATAATTATGACTCACCGATCAGTAAATAGAAAATAAGGAATAGTTGAGTTGTATACAAGAATTTCATTTTGAATTCAATGGAAAGCCTCGCTAATCAAGAACAATTTGTTGATGCTTTATTCAATAATTCACATGTCAACCACAGCCTCTGTCATTAGGTGCAGCGCGAAGCAATAGCGTCTGTCTATGACTCAGATAAGAACAGACTAATATCGATATAATAGCTGACGTTCTGGTGGTTCAGTAGAGTCTGCTCTGTATTAAAACAACTGTGATAAAATATTATCTAAACATCCGTGAATCTAATTCATCGTCTTAGTAAAACTGTAAAAGTGAAACCAATTTTCAGCCTTTGATGTCTTTGTTGTCCACTTTCTTCTAAGAATGCCTGCTCTGTTTACATTAATTTATGATGGATTTTCCTATTGCACGCTTCCTGTTCAGTAAATGCCTACTTCTAATTATTTCAATCATAAAAGGGAAGGCTTAGAGAACTAAAATGCGTCCTTCGGCTCATGGAGTGCATTAGTCCATGCACCATCGAAACTGGCAAATAATATGAGCGAACTCTTTGAGATAATCTGTAATGCATAGGAGTAAACTTCTATTGGGCTTCTAGACTCAAACACCCGCTTTTCAGAGGCTAGTGATTGGGAAGGTATCAGAATTGGACCCCACTCTTATCCAGGTAATGCCAATGCTGTAATGTGTATCCGGTGTCGGATTTAGGACAAATGGGGCCCTGTGCTAGTTAACATATGAGGCCCATTTCAATAAAAAAATTGTTTCAACATTTGGGAAAGCAACCTTGGCTGTCAGACGAAAGTTTTTTTAAGTGAAATAATAGTTGACGACCCTTTTTTGCTTGTCAAAATGTTTCGAAGTTGGGGATCATAATCTATAATGAAGAAGTCGCACGCAAATGACGCAATCGTATGACAAAAACAATTCATCGTAAAGAAAATGGAGCCCCGTGGCCACGGGGCCCTGGGCTAGAGCACATCTTGACACAATAGAAAATCCGGCACTGGTGTTATCCTAAGGCTTTAAGCCCTGTTGTTCTCACTTTTTTACGAAACATGTTACATATAAAATGTATTGTGTTTTGTAATACATGTCATCTTCTCACTTATTATTCAGCCAAATATATGAAATGCCAAACAGAAAATCCATCTAACGATGGCCAACAGTTTCAAGCGCTGGCAATAACCTATCCACTCCTAGTGCTAGAATAGAGACCTCAATGGTTAGTCCCGGTCATGTCCTGACGTCAGCCGTTGCTTCATCATCCGGAATTAACTGTACTTTCGACAAAGAATTCGTCAATTTCGTGGCGACTACGGTAACTGGAAAACTCATTATGTTAATCTACGAGAAATTGGGGAAAGGACGATTTCTACGGACAACAATATTACAGGCCAATGGAAACTTCGAGTTGTGCGACTGACAATTATTCGGTGATAGATTGGAGGAGGGATTCATCAACGACAGGATACTAGCTTTGCATTTAGCGTTGTATAGAAGGTAAAAACCTCAACTTCCTTCAAATTCAAATCAATATTGTTATCAACATTATTAATTTTCTAATGGTTATGTGAATTATGCAAAATCTAGTGACGGATCTTCCACTTGATTCCTGATCATACTTATAATTGTGACTATGTTAATATTATTTTTGCATCGATGAGACCTTTTCCCCTTTCTTTTGTTCATCAAGCGTCATAATGTGGTGGTCATGACCTTTCTTGCTCGTCAGGCTTTTCTCGTTGTAATAAATAGTAGGCCTATTCCATGAAATTTCATATTTTTATCATTTGTAAAAAATTGAATTGTTGACGTCAGCTTCTCTTGACAATCTAAACCAGAGTTGTCCAACTGGCGGCCCGCGGGCCGGATCCGGCCCGCGGACCAGTTTCATCCGACCCGAAACCGAGTTTGGGAAAATAACAATTTTTGCTATAGGACCGGTTATTACCGTAATTTTATAGGACTATACTTGGACTAGGAGGTTACCAAATTGCTTACTTATCCACACCACAAGTGACGGCGGTAATTAAACTTACGTATTTGCTACTTATTACTAACTTGCTTACATTTGTCATCTCGCTGCAAGTCTCGTTCTCGCTCAGTTAAAATTTGCCACTTCGTTCTGCTATTCTTCAGTTAGTATTGCAGCACGGTCTTTGAGTAGCATGGAGCCATCTATGGGCTTGATAACAGGATGTATACTGTATAGAATGGTGCCAGGAACTGTAGATGGCTTTGATGGCATCATAGAAGTTTTGACTGTTGTTGGTGTCCGCGTCTGTCTCGATCTCTTTGAATTTGTCTTGCCCCACCATTTATTTCCATGTGTCGAAGCTCCTTTTGAGCTTTCTCATACGCCTCACCAGAACTTTGGAACTCAATTCCAGCTACCCTCCGCTGTCTACAACATTGTCAAACAACAAGCTCCATATCCCAGTTCCGTTAATTCCTTCACTATCTCTTCAAGCCTTGAGGTCTAAAGTTAAAACCTTTCTATTCCAAAAGTCATTTCCTCCATAGCTATAACAGCCTGACCCGCCACGTCATGGATACACTGATCTTTATCCGGCCGACAAGTCGACAACCCACCCTGCCTTTAGCTATTTCATGAAAGATTAAGCGCATAAGAATAAGCAGCTACTACTGTACTACTTTCCAAAGCGCTATACAAATTTACGAGATTTTACTTACTTACTCAGGAGCGACGTTCTTTCAATTTTTTCGTGCAGAACTTTGTTGTTTGGGTTTTGGAGTCTGGCACCACGGGCATCATTCTTTTGTTTGAATAGTTCACGGATAGCTTTGTTATTGCCATCAAGCCAGTCCTTCAGTGCATGTTTTTAGTAAGCGCACTCCGTCATTGTTTACCTTTCCTATGCCATGTATACCGACAACTCGTTCCATATTTGGCAATCGGATCCTACTCGAGCGTTGAAATCGCCGAGGGTAATATGTTTATCTCTCGGGCTCCTTCCCTCTTCTACCGCGTCGCGATTATCTTTTGTGGGGCTTACCCGCCCCTTGGGACCGCTATCTCGGTAGATTAGTACACTCCACTATAGAGATGTACATGTACTACTTCCTCTTAGGGAGGGTACTCGGTAACCCAAGTTAAAACTCAGTCTACCGGCCCTTTACCTGTGTGTTGTGTGTGTTTATAGACGCGTCCGTGTCAAAGACGATGGGCGTCTATGTGTATTTGTGTGTATGTTTGGCTTCTCCTTTCTCAACCAGGTCTTGCCACCGGCTATGGCGAAAGTTTACCTTCTTTTCTTTAATAAGTTTATTTAGAGACGCATCCGTAACAAAGACGATGAGCGTCTGCGAAAGTTTACCTGTCTAGAGGACCTCCTTTCATAGGGCCCATGCTGCCTTTTGGAAGGTGCGCTAAAACTCAAACTAGTTGCCGGTCGATATCAATCCATTTACCCACTAGCGCCGCCTATCGACTATCGGATAAACTAACTTAGAAAAGGACTTCTATGCTCAACTCTATTTTTTATTATAGTACATCAGACCTGTCTATTATTAGCTATTACCTCGGGGCTCATCTAACTTAGCAGTTTCGCTACAGTAGTGAGGATGGCGCCGCCACTTACAAAGATTAGCTCCGTCTTTGAAATTGATAGGCCTGTAGGCTGTAGGTTGCATGTAACAGACAGGAAATTGGCACGCCCTGGTTGAGAAAGGAGAAGCCCCCCCCCCACACACAAAAACACAGAACGCTCATCGTCTTTTATACGAACGCGTCTATCAACACACACAAGAAATTGTCAAGGTTATGATCTGCGTATTATTGGGTGTACTTCCGCGTAAAATTCGTAAATGAACAAAGATTACACAAGAGTGAGTATAATATACTCACTCTTGTGTGATGTTTGTTCATTTACGAATATCATGTCATCATATTAGTCATATTATGACTCAACTCAACTAAGCGGAACACGAACATGCTGTAAGCAGGAAGTAGGATTTGTCATAATATTAATACCTACAATAAAAATAATGTACACTTGAGTAACAAGTGACTGTTCAAGCCTGGTTACGGCCAGGGGAATTACGTCAACAGTATGCAGATCATAACCTCCGTGTGCTGGCTTAACTAGCTGTAGGACCCTTGATACTATACGAATTATACGTGCATGCGAGTAAGCTTATAGTAGTAGATTCCTATTTGAATGTGTTCATCAGATGACACATGTGCCTTTATCCCGGAGAGAGAATTGACCTGTTGACGTTTGTATCTTCAGTCCTCTTTCTAGGTAAAAGTGCTTTGCCGAACCATAATCGGCCAAATGCCGATACTTCCGTGTTGATTCTTACTTGTTTTCTTTCGATCAGCAATTCTAACTACTCACTCGAATGAATAATACATTCTAAAGAGTTCTGTGCTAATATTTGCTGTTTTCTAAAATTGGCTTAGTTCCAAACATAATAGAGTCCGAGTCAGTAGCGTGCAGAGGGCGGGGTGTGACCCGGACATACGTCAGAGGGGCGTAAAATTGACCCGACGACCTTTTTTGCTTATCATCACTTTTTTTCACAGTAAACCCCTTGAAAATTATTGACCTGGCACTCAAAAGGGGGCGTAAAAATTGACTCGGCGACCTTTTTCTTATATTTTTGCTTGTCAAAACCAGATGATGGGGTGTCCAAACTGACTCTGGTCCCGGGCGCCCACCACTCTCTGCACGCCACTGGTTCGAGTAAAACTTTGTGAATTTAGGCTTCAAAAATAAGACTTTAAGTGCTTAGTTTATGATACAATACAATTTTAATTAATTGTTACATGCTTGCTGCTGGAGAAAATGTATACCTTCTCCAGTTTCTTACCTTTCAATTAACAAATTTAAGATACTTATTGCTTATAAATACTATTTTAAAATGAAATTTCGTTACTCTTACATAATCTGAAGTCTGAGAGTCTTTTTGTTGATTATACAGTACTTTATGAAATTCTGTGGTACGGGAATTAGGCGAGATGGAAATTTAGGCAAAATGGGAATTAGGTGAGATGGGAATTAGACGAAATGGGAATTATATGAAAATTATGCTAGATGAGAATTAAGCGAGATAGGACTTAGGCGAAATGAGAGGTAACCAAGCACACAACTGCTGCTTCAGCTCTCTGTGTCAGCAGAAATCCATCCGACAATTATATAATAATATAATATAACAAGGTTTAAAGTGGTTCAGTAGGGACTGCCCTGTGTGAGAACCAGGCCTACGTTTTAGCAATGACATCTGATAAAGGTAGGCCTACTCATCTTCACTATGGAGTTGGGAACAAGCTACCAGGAGAATCTTTGTACTCCCCCTCATCTCATACCCTTAAATGTGCGTTTAAATGGTATCTTATTCAGCTTTTGTTCCCTGAAACTCTTGGATACATTATAAACACACGACGTTGACTTCAAAAATTCATTAATGTATTACTTGGACCTAAGGCTCTTCTATTAGGCCCTATGGATTACTAATTATTTCTATCGCTATTTCCTGAATTCGCCACAATTCACTAAGTCATAATTCGCTATTTCGCCCCAAATCGCTCTAAAGTTAATGAAGACGAATTTCAGCAGATTTGCCGTAATATCGTGTTCTCTGAATTTTTCAATGGATTTTGATAAACTAAAATTCTTACAATGAGATTGAAAAATGAAAATGCACAACCTGTGTCCTTATATGAATGTCACATCAGAAATGTCCATGGGTTGGGTTAACCTATGGGTTGGGTTGGGTAAGACTTTTCCATATTAATAGTGGGTTGGGTCAGAAAATAAGTCATGGTTTAAGAAATTGTAATGAATTACGGTCGGTTGGGTCAAGTAACCCTATCATCGGCACGGTTGAGTTGGGCTGTACTGGAGATTTGATGATTTGAGATTTGGGTTGGATTGGGTTCTAAAAAATGGACCCATGGACACCTTCTCCGTGTGGTTCGTCTTTTCCTCGCCTCCTGTTCCACGAAAGACACTTATGAAATTCACAGTTTAAATTTTGTAAATCCACTTTTAGTCTTAATCGATCTAGAAAAACAACTAGATCTTGTTGTTAACATTATTTGACAAAACTTGCATTGGATAAAAACTGAGGATGAAATACTGTAGCTGAAAATTAAAGAAACTGTCTTTCAAAGAACAAGAAAATAACTGAAATCACTGCTTTAGATTAAATTAGAGGTGAATCAAAATGCAGGTTTGTTAATCTGTTCGTGGAATCGCAGCACAAGAAATTCGGGTAGAAATTCATTTCTGTTACCTGAATGAACACATGACATCATATTCATACAAATGTTTGATGAACATGACACTTCTAGAATCGTCTTTCATTATGATTTCCATAAAAATATTAAGGCGTAGGCGTACACGTAAATCAATTTTTCTCTCAGGATTGTAGACTTTGAACATAATACGGACAAATCTCACAAAGAGCAAAGATCTCACTACTTGCTGCTAAAATCTGCACGAGTCTTTGTTTCATAAATTTTATATAGGCTTATTCCCAATAGACCTAGAACCGATAATCATATAATACCTAGCGGTACCAAAATTATTAATAGGCTAAATGATGTGTTATTGGGAAAATCACTCAGCAGTTTAGGCATTTACTTATTATTATGTTTTGACGCAGACAATAATATTGTAATGCAATGGTGAATACCTTTCCTATGTCGGATTCTCCACACAGCGACTGCGACAACCAGAATAACGATGACTAGACCTATGGATAAGCCTACGACAACCGGAGCGAGAACGACTGGGTGGAGGGACGTCACAGTTTCGGTGAATTCGAACGCGTTGACAGGAGAAGTGGATGTGTCGTTATTTGTTGTTATTAGTGAGGCCGTAATGGCGTTTTCCAGAGTTCTCGCTTCTTCATTCTTTTGATGTTCTGCCACTGGAAATTTATTACCTTAATACATGCAAGTGGCATATATCATTAACGTCAAGTGAATATTGAATTAACTTTATATAGCATCAGTCAACTATTAAAACTCTTGTAGTTGCATGTACGTACTTTTAATTGCAAGTAGGCCCTATGTGAAAAAATTGAAAATGAACGTACTGTCAGTAACGTTCGTTAGGATTTGGAGATTGGCGGAGGCGACATCAGGACCAAGTCCTTCGTTGTCTAAGCAGGTGTACTTTCCTTCGTGGTTTTTGGCGACACTGAAGATTTCCAGATTGTAAACGCCGATATCAGATTTCTTATCCACAGCGTATTGAGAAGTGAGAGATGGAGAAATTTGACCATTCGAATAGAGTTCGTGTTTAACTCCATCTGTAGACCTGTGATGCCAGTCGACGCTATATGTAAGATTTGTTGAGCATCTCAAGACTACTTTCATTCCAAGAGAAACTACCAAATCGTTTGGCTTTTCTACCAGTCTACCAGAAACTAAGTTCAGCTCCAAACACAGCGCGATAAACATAACGACTGAAAGAGAACGAGAACTCATATTATCGCAGGAATCAATTATTGTTGAACGTTGAAACATTGCCATTTGACAACTATCGACAATTTCCTAGGAGTCGAGATTAGTGCATGAGAATAAATCTTGACCACCGCGGACTACGGATTACGGGGATTTACCTATATTGAGCACTCGTGAATAAGCTGGTGCACTTTCGAGCAGCGCTATAGACATTTCGTGTTTACTATTTACTTACTTATCTCCAACGCGCTAGGTAAATTTACGAGATTTTACTACCTGGTTTTTGCGATTGCATGCATTGGCTACGCTTTGAAGCGGTAGGTTGGGTTTTGCGGCTCTGGGGAATTTTCTAAAACAGCGCGGAGCCTGTCGCCCCTAGATTGGCTCTTACACCGTTCGTGTAAGTGAGCCACGACATCCTATAAGAGAGCGTGATTTAAAGTGGCTGAGGAGTCATTACTGCCTGTGTGAAAGCCACTAGGGGCACTGACGGGGCCTGAACCCGCTCCGTCAGCCTGACGCTCCAGCACGTAACCCACTCTGCCATCTTCCGCCCCCTGCCATTTATCCGCCCCCTGCCATTTATGTCTTTGCTTGAAATTTATTACAATTCAGTACAAAATCACTTTTTAAGTTTAGATACATGTACACATGTGTAAAGTGTCTTATTCAATATCAGTACAAGAAGGCATGGTTATGCCTTTATATAAGTTTCTAAACATAAAGTTTATAGTTATACGCTATGTTAAAGTTAAACATATTTAGCAGAATCTAAAGTATTCTTCAATTAGTCTTTTACTCTCATAAGACTTATAGAAAAAGTTCATAATCTAAAGTTATAGGCCTAAACTTAGTGTACAATAACCGAAACACATTGGACGATTGTATCTGTCACTAGCAGTTTTAACTTTGTCACTAGCAGTTTGAAAGATTGAAACCAGGAAGTCAGTGTGATGGCTGTTTGCACCTCTGCAACCAGCTTACAGATGTCGATTGACATAGCAGGCATACAACGTTTTTCTGCAGCTAAGCAAACAGTAAAGCTCAGTGACCCAGTCCACTTGTCATGACAGCAGCAAAATTTAGAGATATGAGTCACTATAGATTTAATTTTTAACAACACCCTGAGCTCTAAAACCGTCATGAACGGCATTGAGAGAAGGCATGACATATTGGTATTTTCATTTAGTTCTCGCGGGCCACATGGCTAGTCGTCGTGGGCCGGACGTTGTGACCACTGAATCACTGATGTATACCAATAATAAACGTAAGAAATTCAACAGTAGGCCTACTTATATCAATATATTTCAAATTCAATATATCGTTGGCGAAAATGAAAGTTGTTCAAAACCTAATTAAGAAATAACAAAGCGATTTGATAAAACTTATATTTACTAGATTTGTTCACGTCTGTCTTTAGTCAAGTTATCAAGCAAAATGTCATAAATGTGTGCTAATAATCCCGGTGTCCTTGATTATTGACTCACGTATGATATGCGTGACCCAAATCACCCAATAGCGCCTATTATTTGTGCAAATTTATAGCTGCAGCCTGCAGGCTGCGCATGCGCACAAATACCAGCAGATATAAATGACACTGATTGGGCAAAACAAACGGTTTGCGGCTAGGGATAAATAAACACCACGATTAACACCGCTCATGCCTAAATAAATAAATCACCTCGGTCAAATGAACCGAAATCATACTTTTGGGAAACGCACTTAATACCCGTTGAGCAAAATAAGTTGTGCGCAAACAAAGAAATGTTGTGCGCTCTACCAATTAAAGTCGTGCGCGCGCACACGCGCGCACCTTAGAGGGAACGTTGATGTCATTATAGGTGATAGCTACTATTTGCTCGCCCTCTTTGCAGGAAACACTCTCGACCTCAACCACTTCTTCTTGTAACAGGTGCTACTGTCTTGCTGCAACAGTCAGCAGAAATCACCCAGCTTAGTTGGGCTATAGTGCACTTGGTACCACTGTTCCATGACCGAGATTTCCTGGTGAAACCATTCCCCGAGCTCATCGCTGACATCGCCCAGGTTCTCAGAAAAGAAATCGAGGTGCGAGGGGAGTAATTGCATCTTTAACGACATGTTACCTCCCAATTGTTGGTAGTCACAGTTTTTCCACCAGCTCCTTATAGTTGCACGCCTTCCTATTTCGCAGAAATCCACCAGTGGCGTCATTTCACACTTTTCTTGAGGGGGAAGAAAATTTTTTTGGAAATTTTTGACAAATTTTGGTCAAATTTTAGGCATTTTTGCAATTTTTTGAAAATTTGTGGCAAATTTTAGCAATTTTGGCAAATTCTAGGGCCAATGTTGGAAAATTTGAATTTTTTTTATATTTTTTGGCAATTTTTGCAATTTTTTGAACATTAATACATTACAAATTAATATTTTCATTTTATTGGGGGGCACGGCTCCCAGTCCCCCCCCCAAATGACGCCTCTGAAATCCACCAACCGCGTCTTTGAATGATCGCCATGGTACCGACTCCACTGATGTCAACTTTGCTTCTAACTCTGTATCAAGTATCACTTGTCTGATCTGTGGGCCAATGAAAATGCCTTCTCGTATCTTGGCCTCACTGATCTTTGGAAATGTACTCCTCACGAAATGAAAGCCGGCACCTTTTTTGTGAAGCGCTTTGACGAAATTCTTTATTAAGGCAAGCTTAATGTGGAACGGAGGAAGCAAAATCTTTGTAGAATCAACAAACGGTTTGTGTTTTACGTTGTCTTTGCCTGGATTGTATTTAGTTCTAGAAGGCCACTATTGAACTGAATAGTGCTGATGTCTGGTACGGCTATCCCAAAGACAGAGGAAACAGCAGTGTTTAGTGTATCCACTTTGCATTACTGTAACAAGACCAACAACCTTCAAGTCGCCACAGATACTCCACTGTAACTCTCTGTACCTGATGCAGTGGCGGCTCCACCGGGGGGGGGCAGGGAGGCCCGTGCCCCCCTATTGAGAGCCTGGCCCCCAGTGGCCCCTCAGTTGGGACCCTATACTTAATGCTACATACATTAAACAACAAATGGTTGGCTCCCCATGATTAGAAGTTGCCCCCCAACGGCCCCCCACTTGCCAAATCCTAGAGCCGCCACTGACCTGATGAGATCGAGAATTGCCATCATGCTTTCATAGGATTCCTTAACCCCAGCTGCATGAACAAGAGGTACTGATGGTTGTTCGTTTTATATATAAAGAAGTACCGGGTACAGCTTTTAAGCTGGCTTTACAGGAGCCAATAAAAATATGCCAGTTGTCAGAATTGTGACTGTATCCAAGTATGACAGACAATCAATTTATAATTTTGAAGTAACAAATCTGATCCTGCATAGTGAAGAACTGTGACAGACGTTTATTGCGCTGTCGATGGTGACGTTTACATCAGTATGTATTAGATTCCATTGTTTAAGTCGTGAGCCCAGCAGCTCTGACTGTCCTTCAGTTGAATTAAGATCGCGTACAAGGTCTCTGGTCTGCACAGATATCAACAGAAAACGATTATCCCTGAAGGTGGGAACTTGGAATGTACGGACTATGCTCAGACAAGGAAAACTCGCCAACGTCATACGAGAAATGAAAAGAGAGAACCTTGAAATCTTGGGATTATGTGAAATGAGGTGGAAAATGGGAGGAGACTTCATTAGTGAGGGAACCAGGGTGATATATGCAGGAGGAGAAAAGAGCCAAAGAGGTGTTGGCATACTATTAAATGCAAGACTAGCAAAAACAGTCAAGAAGATAGAAAGACACGAAGACCGAATACTCGTGGTGACACTTGGGGCGGAGCCGGTGGATATAGTGATTGTACAGGTATACATGCCAACATCCGACTGTCCTGATGAAGAAGTAGAAAACATATACGAGGCACTGGAAAACATAATTGGAAATAAAAAAGGAACAAACTACCTGATAACGATGGGAGATTGGAACTCTGTAGTGGGAGAAGGAAGGCAAGGAAAAAGTGTTGGAAACTTTGGTCTTGGCATTCAAAATGAAAGAGGAACAAACCTATAGAATTCTGCAACAGACAGAAGCTTGTAGTGACAAACACATGGTTCAAACACAACAAAAAAGAAGGTACACATGGAGAACACCTGGAAATGGGAAGCGATACCAGTTAGACTACATCATGGTAAGAGAAAGATACCGAAACAGTGTGAAGAACTCCCACTCATACCCAGGAGCAGACGCGGACACAGACCACAACCTGGTGGCAATGAAAGCAACCATCAAGCTTAAATTCATAAAATGTAAAAACGAAATACACCCACGTTGGGACTTTGAGCAATTAAAGCAGAAGAAACAGATATTTGCGGATAGTGTAGAGGAACATCTAAAAACAAACTTGCAACATGGTACAACCAATGAAAACTGGAATGCATTGAAAGATGCAATATTCATGCATGCAAAGAAGGAACTAGGATACAAAAGCATTAACCATGCCAGGAAACCATGGGTCACAACAGAGATGATAGCAAAGATGGATGAAAGAAGAAAGTGGAAAAAGCAGAATACAGAAGACGCAATAAAGAAGTGCAAAAGGCTAAACAACGAACTCCGACGAGAAACTGACAAAGCAAAAGAAAAATGGTGGGCAAAGTAATGTGGAGAACTGGAGGAACTGCAACGTCAGGGAAAATATGACAAAGTGTATGCAAAGGTAAAATCACTTGACAACAAGAAAGGAGGAAGGGTAAATACAGCAGTGAAAGACAAGAATGGTATTCTCATAACCGAAACCAACAAAGTAAGAACAATATGGAAAGAATACATAGAAGGTCTGTACTGTGCGCAAGAAAAACCACAGACACTTGATGGAGATGAAGCAGAGATTGCAGTGGATGATATTGGACCAGAAATCTTGGAAGAAGAAGTAATTGCAGCAATCAGGGACCTAAAGAACAACAAAGCTGAAGGAATTGACAATATATCTGCAGAAATGCTCAATAACCTGGGCGAAGGGGCAACAAGAGAATTAGTGAGGCTATGCACGCATTGGAAGAGATGAAAAACAACAAAGCAGAAGGAGTGGACCACATACCAGCAGAAGCAATAAAGATACTAGGAGAGAATGCAACGAACGAACTGGTCGAAATCTGCCAACAAATCTATATGACAGGAGAATGGCCAAACGATTTTCTACAATCAATAATGATTCCGATTAAAAAGAAAGTAAATGCAATGGAATGCGAGGACCATAGAACTATCAGTCTATTATGTCATGCGGCGAAGATAATACTCAAGGTCATTACAAAAGAGTACAAGCGAAAACAGATGCAATAGGATTCCTTGGAGAGGATCAGTTTGTGTTTCGGAAGGAAAAGGAACACGGGATGCAATCGGATGCTTAAGAATGCTAAGTGAGAGAAGACTTCAAAATGGAAAAAATATCTATATATGCTTCGTGGATTACGAAAAAGCGTTTGACAGAGTAGATTGGAGGATTTTGATGAGAGCACTGAAAAGGGTGGGAGTGAATTGGAGAGACAGAAGACTGATAGCAAACCTATACCTTGGACAGTCAGTGAAGGTGAGAATAGAGGGAGAACTGAGTGAATCGTGTATGATTGGGAGAGGAGTAAGGCAGGGATGTCCACTGTCACCGCTGTTGTTTAACATATACATCGAAGAATTAGTACAAGAGGCGATGGAGAATACAGATAAGGAGTAAAAGTCGGAGGAGTACTACTAAAGGCGCTGCGCTTCGCAGACGATCAGGCCATGCTAGCAAGCAATCAAAAAGGGCTTCAGGAAGTAATGGATAAACTGATACAAGTGTCAGAAAAGTATGGAATGAGAATCAATACAAAAAAGACTAAAGTTATGGTAATAAGTAAAAAAGAAGGAATGAGAGTAGACATAAAGGTTTACGGACAGATCATAGAGCAAGTGAAGGAATTTAGCTATCTAGGAAGTCTGATAACAACTGATGCCAGATGCAATAAAGAGATAAGAAGACGTATAGCAATAGCAAAGGAAGCTTTTTACAAGAGAAAGGAGCTGATGCAAAGTAAACTAAAACTAAACCTAAAAAAGAGATTGGTAAAAACATTGATTTGGAGTGTGGCGTTGTATGGGGCGGAGACGTGGACAATGAGAAAGGAAGATATAAAACGATTAGAGGCTTTTGAAATGTGGATTTGGAGGAAAATGCTAAAAGTAAAATACACAGAGCATAAAACAAACGAGGAAGTCATGAAGAAGATAGAGGAAGAAAGAAGCCTGATAGATACAATCCGGAAAAGGCAGAGAAATTGGATGGGACATGTCCTCCGGCATGACTCTCTACTAAGAACAATAATCGAAGGAAAAATGGAGGGAAAGAGAGTGAGAGGTAGACCGAGAAAGATGATGTCGGAGTGGATGATGAATAAAGGATATCAGGAACTCAAAGAAGAAGCAAGCAATCGATCGGAGTGGAGAAACTGGATACCTGGACCTGTCGAGAGACAGAAACACTGATGATGATGATGATGATGCCAAGGAATATATCGGACTGGGGAGTGTCCAGAAGACTTCCTCCCAGTGATGTGAAGCCTTGGTCTTGGTCTTGGCCTCGAGGCTGCCTCGAGGCCGGATTTCGAAGCCTTGGCCTTGGTCTTTGAGGTCTAATGTCTTGGCCTTGGTCTCGGCCTCGTGGGTTAGTGCCTTGGACTTGGCCTTGGTCTTGGAAGCAAGTGCCTTGGTCACATCACAAGGCACTGACGGCAGCTATAGTTTGTCATTACAACATGTGTACAATCAACACTGATTCGTTTGATCCAGATTCTGACTACAACATTTTTGCTGAGAGGAATTTCATGAGCTTGAGGCCACTGTTTTCTAGACTTCTTTGTGTGCCTGCAACTTTGGCCCCCATTGAAAGAGTATTTTCACAAGGAGGATTTGTAATGAGACCTCATCGAGCCAGGTTTGGGAATGAGCTGCTTGAAACGTTGATGTTCTTGCGCTGCAATGGCAAACGAGTGAAATGAGCAGTTTTTTGTTTAAATAATGACAGCATCTTTATTATTATAGCTGCAAGTAACTGAAAAACCAAAAGCTAAATGCAGAATGCAGATCATAATAACTAAAATGTTCACTGTATTATTACACATTTACAAAACAACAAGATTGACTAGTTTATTATTAGGCTGTGGTGTTAGCTCTTTCACATATAGTACAATAGTGTAACAATTGTCAGCGCTACTGTAGTGTACATATTTCATATTTATATTACATTACGAGTGTGACCCTGCGATAGTTAAAATGGATCGAAGCCTTGGCCTTGAGTGAAATGTCTTGGCCTCGGCCTCGGTCTTGTAGGTCACTGCCTCGGCCTTGGCCTTGGCCTTAGCCTTGAGGCTCAGAGTCTTGGTCTTGGCCTTGGTCTTGAGGGTTAGTGTCTTGGCCTTGGCCTTGTACTGGACTGCCTTGGTCACATCACTGCTTCCTCCAAACAGTAATGGTGCCAATACAAAAGAAACAGAATGCAACTGAATGTGGAGACTTTAGAACAATAAGCCTACTTTGTCATGCATCGAAGATAGTTTTGAAGATCCTTACAAAACGAGTAGAAGCAAAAGCAGAAGCAGTGAAGGGGATCAGTGAAGAACAGTACGGATTCAGGAAAGGCAAAGGTACCAGAGATGCAATAGGAATTCTTAGGGCGCTGGGAGAAAGAAGCATAGAAAGGGGCCTTGAAATCTACATCTGCTTTGTGGACTATGAAAAGGCATTTGATCGAGTGGACTGGATAAAACTCATGAGGGCACTCAGAAGAATGGGAATAGACTACAGAGACAGAAAACTCATCGGAAACCTGTACATAAACCAATCAGTGTATATCCGTGTGGATGGAAAAGACTCTGAACCAGGAACTCTAGGAAGGGGGGTGAGACAGGGATGCCCTCTCTCACCGTTGTTATTCAATATCTACACAGAACTCATAAGAGAAGCCTTTGAGAACATAGAAGATGGAGTAGTGGTGGGTGGAAAAAGAATAAGGGACATAAGATTTTCTGATGACCAGGCAATTATGGCAAACACCAACCATGGATTGCAGAGATTGATGGACTCTCTTAATGCAACATCAAAGGATTACGGAATGAAAATCAATTTAAAGAAGACAAAGGCAATGAAAATCAGCAGACACGGTGGATAAATGAAAATAATCATTGATGGAGTGGAAATAGAACAGGTAGAAGAATTCTGCTATCTTGGAAGCCTGCTTGATGTTGTTTAAGTTACCGTGACAACATCGGAGGCGACAGCATCTCTTCGTCCTTAATTAACCCTCTGGGGTATTGCCGATAAAACCTTCTCTGGCGCCTGTTTCGCCTTCGGTGTTCGCCGCCCCACCTGTTGATCCCATTAATGACAGGTCTGCCCTTTAGTAGTAGTAGTAGTAGTAGTAGTAGTAGTAGTAGTAGTAGTAGTAGTAGTAGGAGGAGGAGTAGTAGTAGTAGTAGACCTCCATCCCTTATACAGTGGACATCCCTGCCTTACTCCTCTCTCAAACATACATGATTCACTCAGTTCTCCCTCTACTCTCACCTTCACTGACTATCCAAGGTATAGGTTTGCTATCAGTCTTCTGTCTCTCCAATCCACTCCCACCCTTTTCAGTGCTCTCATCAAAATCCTCCAGTCTACTCTGTCAAACGCTTTTTCGTAATCCACGAAGCATATATAGATATTTTTCCATTTTGAAGTCTTCTCTCACTTAGCATTCTTAAGCATCCGATTGCATCCCGTGTTCCTTTTCCCCTCCGAAATCCAAACTGATCCTCTCCAAGGAATCCTATTGCATCTGTTTTCGCTTGTGTTCTTTTTGCAATGACCTTGAGTATTATCTTCGCCGCATGGCATAACAGACTGATAGTTCTATGGTCCTCGCACTCCATTGCATTTACTTTCTTTTTAATCGGAATCATTACTGATTGTAGAAAATCGTTCGGCCATTCTCCTGTCATATAGATTTATAAGACTGCGATTTCCGCGTCTCAGGCTGTGTTAATGAAGTGTGGATTACAGATGTCCATAGGAGCTGAAAGTGTCATCAGTTAACGATAAGTCGAAGACGAGGCGACAGTACTACATTCTTAAGCGATATGAAATACTGCATGTGGAGATGCAGAAAAGTTGATAAAGAAACGTACAGTAGCAAATGGCGAAGAGCAAACAGTGTATTTCGCATATATTGATGAATTATATAATTATAATGATTAGTGAAGCGCGTTCATCAGAGTAGCCATTGCATGCAGTGGCTAAAATAACTTTTCCTAAGATTTCTTTCACACTTTGACTGAGACCGCTATATTCACTAATATAATCCTATAAGACTTCGATTTCCGCATCTCCGTCTAATAGGTTAATGACGGGTGGATTATCGCTGGCCATATTTTCAGGCTTCCCTTTACTGTCTTTGTTAGTCATTGACAGATTCATTCAATTCATTGTTTGGCACTCATATTAACACCAATTGTTTTACACTAATAGTGGCACTAACAGAGAACCTGCTACACTGATTTTGGTGGGTATATATTACACTGAATCTGTTATATATTGATATACCACCCCGTCGCTAACTTCCTGCTTCGCACACATAAGACAGCCAAGTATAACTATGACTAATATAACCAACAGTCTAACACGCGTCATCATAAAATTTCGGACTCTCCCGAGAGCTACTCAAATAGACTTAAAGCTACTTCGGGTGACCATTATTATTCTAAGGCCAGACCGGGACGCCCGGTGAATATGAAAAACGAGCTGAAGAAATAGCATTCCATGCTTATTACAAGCAGACAAGCAATATAAGTGAACGCAAACAGTAAGTGAGACAACATATACAGCTCATAACAGCTAGCAGAGTACTGTAAATGATAATTGTCAACCAATGTAGCGGACATTAATCGACTAATCAATCTAACTGTGACGTATTTGGCAGGATGGCTATTGCACCTGTAGTGTGTTTCAGTTTGTGCCATTTGTATTTCCTCGCTGCTGTGCACACAATTAAGAAGTTTATGATTGTCTCTGATTTGTTGATGAAACTCGGCACAACTCAAACCCAAGTTTACTTTCACCAAAAGCATTGCCCCAGCTGTCTCGGCCTTTAGTTGGCTTTTTTTCTTCTGTACACAAATCATTCATAAGACTGAATACACGTTCCACTGGAGCATTTGTACCAGGTAACGCTTTGTTGTAAAAACCGTAAACGGAGTGTCGAGAGAAGATTGACGACGCCACGGATGATTTTAGTTGATTTAATTAAAATAAAATCACAAATTAAACCAACACTAAGCCAGAATAGTAACTGGAAGTCCAAAGATCTCAAATCTCTAAGCTACCATATCTTAACTAATAGTTAGTAAGTAAAACCCTAACGACACAATAATATAATACAATCTGTTTACAACAGCTTCCAATTACAAGTACATTAGGTAAGTAAGTAAGTCATTAACTATTAAAATTATAATAAAATCATACTTATGTAACATATCCCGAGTTCTGGTAATATTAAATTGAGGAGAGTACGTAAAACGTTGTCACTGTCTCATTGGCACCATTGTCCAGAACGGGCCCATTTTCGGGTCACATTTTTGAAATCGGGACATTTCTGTGTCCCGAGCGTGTCTTTCTGACACAGCCGCACAGGAACATGCCATCTTAAACCGGGACTGTCCCGGTCAAAACGGGACGTATGGTCACCTTACCTGGCAGGCCGAATTTGGCCTGCGGGTAACCATTTGAACACCCTACGCTAGAGTATCTTATGTGGCTGAAAGCGGTAAGGAAAAATATCAGAAAATGAACGCGACAATTAGGCGTATCGCCTAAGCGATCCCGTGACGTCATGCATCTAATTAAAATAAATAGGTCAAACTGCGCTCAGCTGTTTATGCAAATGTGGACAGCGAAGAGCTACTGGACATGGCGTCAAGCACTGCAAGCAGAGCGGTTTTCGAAATAAAGCTGTTAGAATCAGACGTTCCAGGAGCAAAACTTCGCCGTAGTGATGTTACAAACAATTCAGTTGTTGAATTAAAACGTTGGCTAGAGTGCAGACCGGGAAAAGGATGAACTTGTGCATAGGCAATGTCTAATATAGCGTTAAGTAAAATGTGGTCATGCCGTTTTTTTAATCATCTTAATTTGTCTATGCACACACACACACACACACACGCACACACACACACACACACACACACACACACACACATATATATATAATAACATACATGTTAAGTTAAGCAATGCTAATAAAGAATAAACGACGATCTTGAGAATTTCAATGTTAACATTTCAATTTTGAGTTATAATTTTTAAACAAATTTCTTGTTGACTCTTCACCCTAGCCAGAATAAATTAACTAGTTATAGAGATTTTTAGTAGGCGACGACCCACGAGTACGAGTGAAACTGCAGTGATATCATGTAGGATGGTTAAACGTTTGACCAGTAGCGTCATTTCACACTTTTCTGGGGGGCGAGATAATTTTATGGTCAAATTTTGACAAATTTTTGCAAATCTTAGGCATTTTTTGCAAATTTTAGGCAATTTTGGCAAATGACGCCACTCCGTTTGGCTAGTAGGCATCAAACTTTAACAGTTACTGAACGTATGCCCTGTGCCCCGTCCATGAAAATATGCAATTTGATATTATTTGAAGGTAGGATTGCATGATGTGTGGAGTTGGCCTGTAGAGGATCCGGATTCATCCGAATTGGCCCAGTTGGATCTAAGAAGTACTTGTTGCAAATATATGTCCATCTGGTAATGTTCCCGATAGTAAAGTTCTCTCGTCGACATGCTACAGCCCACCTCTCTGCTTTTGCTCTGTCAGTCGACGACTCGACGGGCCGGGGAACTGTATAAAACGAACGCCTTCTTTCAAACAAATTTCAGTTTTCCTATTGTCATTTGCACATGTTCCATAACAACAGCGTTTGATGGGCATACTTAATTTTATCGCGGAACAAATTTAACTTTAAGAAATCTATTTAGTAATTCACACAATACCGCGTGAATTCAACTCTATAATGGCCACATTTGCATACGCATGCGCAGTGAGCGTGACCTCCTTTAGGACCGATTCTAATTTTAGTTCTGCGATAAGCTTAATTACAGTGTAAATTAAATTTTGTTTCACTTTTGCAGTTAGACTCAGAAGATGATTTAGGTTAGCGGATGTTTAGTAATAATATTAGGCCTACAGTGGTTTTAAAACCGGACAGACTCTGCTGAACCACCAAAAATTCAACTATTAGGCTATATTGACAATAGTCTGTTCTCATCTAAGTCATAGACCAGGGATGGGCAAAGTGCGGCCCGCGGGCCGAATGCGGCCCTCGAAGCCCTTTTGTGCGGCCCCCGACATCGAGAAATATTGCACTAATGTGCGGCCCTCTAAAGTTTATTAAACATTTGACGACACCTTAATGGAAAATTCAGCATTCATTCAGCATTGGATTTCCACTTTGTCACTTGATCGTTAACTAGAAATGATCCTTTTAATTAATATATATATATATACTAACTTTTCTTTGACTTGACAGTCTTGGCTTATTAATAAATACTTAACACTGTACAGTATATAGGCCTAATACGTTATGTTAAAGTCGTTTTGGAAACTACTTAAAAATTGTATTCTAAATGCCAAAAAATTGTGCGGCCCTCGACTTTCGTCACAGACACTTTTGCGGCTCTCGGATAACAATTTGCGTCCATCACTGTCATAGACAGACGCTATTATTTTATGGTGCACGTCATGATTGAAGTTGTGGTTGTGAGTTATTGCCTAAATTATCGAGAAATTGTTCTTGACTATCGAGGCTTTCAATTGAATTCAACATGATATCCTTGTATGCAATTTACCTATTCCTTATTTTCTATTTGCTGATCGGTGAGTCATTATTATTATTGCTAATGCTATTACTATTATTATTATTATTATTATTATTATTATTATTATTATTATTATTATTATTAGTAGTAGTAGTAGTAGTAGTAGTAGTAGTAGTAGTAGTAGTAACAGTAGTAGTAGTAGTAGTAGACTAGTAGTAGTAGTAGTAGAGTAGTAGTAGTAGCAGTAGTAGTAGTAGTAGAAGTAGTAGAAGTAGTAGTAGTAGAAGTAGTAGAAGTAGTAGTAGTAGTAGTCGTCGTTGTAGTAGTAGTAGTAGTAGTAGTAGTAGTAGTAGTAGTAGTAGTAACTAGTTGTTGCTGTTGTTATTGTATCAGCGGGCGACAGCAGCATCAACATCAACAACAGTAGTAGACCTAATCAGAGTTGTCCATGGGTCGGTTTTGTGAACCCAAACCCAACCCAACCCACCAAATTTCCAACCCAACCCAACCCAAACAAATTCATGTTTTCTGACCCAAACCCAACCCATCCATACAAAAACGTGAAAGTACAATCGCAATTTTAAAAACATACATACAATCAAGCACATAAATAGTTATTTGCTTATTTCGAGTTGTTATTGCAACAAACCGGAAATTCATCATTCTCATAATCGAGAAACAATGATTGTATTAATGCCAGCATCGCCGTGATGTGATGCATTTAATTTAATGTATGTAGGTATGTATTCGAAACAACTTCCATAGTGCCGTAACATAGACTGGTCAAAGAAGTACGTTGCGTCGGCAGCCGTGGGGGGTTTGACCCCCAAACCGCGTCAGAAAGTTAAAAATAGATGGAAGCACATTAACAAAATTTTTCGTCGGTGGCCGGGGTAACCCCCTACCTCTTGGTTACGCTGTTGGACATCGATTCGCTTGATCAGTTTTTACAGACAAGAAGAATATTTCACTGTTATAAGACTGGATGGAACACAATTACAGTTAATGAGAACACACACACAGACAGACACAGACAGACACACACACAGCTCTAAAAGAAAGAAAGCAAGGACAAATATCATGAAGAAAATCTATAATTATATAGTAGAGATAAGGCATCCAACCTGTCTTTTGCATAGTTGTTCTGATGGAATTTCGATCAGAACAAAGCGACTGATTAATACATTTATTAAACTAGATCGCAAAATATTTGACTGAGAAACGTAACAGGTAAAACCGTTGTGCCTTTTCCCTCATGGGAGTAATAATAACCCTAAGCCAGTGATGTGAAGCCTTGGTCTTGGTCTTGGCCTCGAGGCTGCCTCGAGGCCGGATTTCGAAGCCTTGGCCTTGGTCTTTGAGGTCTAATGTCTTGGCCTTGGTCTTGGAAGCAAGTGCCTTGGTCACATCACAAGGCACTGACGGCAGTTATAGTTTGTCATTACAACATGTGTACAATCAACACTGATTCGTTTGATCCAGATTCTGACTACAACATTTTTGCTGAGAGGAATTTCATGAGCTTGAGGCCACTGTTTTCTAGACTTCTTTGTGTGCCTGCAACTTTGGCCCCCATTGAAAGAGTATTTTCACAAGGAGGATTTGTAATGAGACCTCATCGAGCCAGGTTTGGGAATGAGCTGCTTGAAACGTTGATGTTCTTGCGCTGCAATGGCAAACGAGTGAAATGAGCAGTTTTTTGTTTAAATAATGACAACATCTTTATTATTATAGCTGCAAGTAACTGAAAAACCAAAAGCTAAATGCAGAATGCAGATCATAATAACTAAAATGTTCACTGTATTATTACACATTTACAAAACAACAAGATTGACTAGTTTATTATTAGGCTGTGGTGTTAGCTCTTTCACATATAGTACAATAGTGTAACAATTGTCAGCGCTACTGTAGTGTACATATTTCATATTTATATTACATTACGAGTGTGACCCTGCCGATAGTTAAAATGGATCGAAGCCTTGACCTTGGCCTTGAGTGAAATGTCTTGGCCTTGGCCTCGGTCTTGTAGGTCACTGCCTCGGCCTTAGCCTTGAGGCTCAGAGTCTTGGTCTTTGCCTTGGTCTTGAGGGTTAGTGTCTTGGCCTTGGCCTTGTACTGGACTGCCTTGGTCACATCATTGCCCTAAGCACGTGCTTAGTATGCTTAATGGTTAATCCAGCCCTGCTATTGTCAACTGGACGTGGTCGGTTTATAAAAGAAATGCGTTAAAACAAGTCAACAACAGCCGTGCACATGATTTGATCTATCTGAATAGCTATTGTCCACTGTTTACTACAGACTTCTGAATGCACTGCCTACGATGGAATGTAGGCTAACGTATATGGCGCCATTTTAATGACATAATACAAGAATCTAATACTTTGTCAACGCAGAAAACAGAAAACCTATATTTAACGTGGTTAACAGAATAACTGGTGCAGATTTATGAAACCTAACCCAACCCAACCCAACCCATCATTTTTATAAAATCTCGACCCAAACCCAACCCAACCCAACCCATGGGTTAACCCAACCCATCGACAACTCTGGGCCTAATAATAAAAATAGTGACGGAAGTAGGTGTTGTGATCGGTGATATTATAACATTAAACCCCATTAGATTTTCTTGAATTTAATATCAATTTTAATCAAAACGATACGCTCACCGAGAGAACCTACGCGGACAGTGTAGGCAGTGTAGACTGTAGACAGCCTTCTAAACCCGCGAACAACCCTTTCGCCTGACCACAATGACTATAGCTCAGCTCCTTTAGCCCACACTGCCAATGCTATCTACTGCAGTAGGCCACCAATAATAATAATAATAATAATAATAATAATAATAATAATAATAATAATAAACTATTTTATTCCTGTTATCACTCGGTTATGGTTAGAACTTAGATCTTATTACAAACATTTCATAATAGACTCATTCCGAAAACAGTCTTTTAGTTAAGATTGATCTTTGTTTTGCTTACAGCTTTATCGCCAAAATCATGATACTAAGCCTGTTTCTCTAGATCAACGGTTCTCAACCTGTGGGTCGCGACCCCAAGGGGGTCGAATGACGATTTGCCAGGGATCGCCCGAGACCATCAGAAATATGGGGTTGTCTCTTCTTGATAATGTACAAAATTTCCTCAGAGTCAGTGGTAGTTACGACGTACTAGTTGTTTTACTATAATTGTCATTCGAGGATAGACATGGAGACAATTAAATAATAACGATTTCGAACATTTTGATTGTCGTTGCATTATTATTTTTAGCAGTTTACATTGTGAACGAAAATAATTTTACCGTTGGGGGGTCGCCACATAATGGGGAATTGAATTAAAAGGGTCGCGGCACTATAAAGGTTGAGAACCGCTGCTCTAGATTATTTAAAACTAGATTCTACATAATACATATTGACTGCGCAGAATAAACTTTATCAGCATCAGTTTGTTGAGACTCGAGAGGAGCCTTAATGATTAATAAAAGCCTTGCTTTAAGCGCTTTTGACTTTAGTCTTCGCTATGCTTACTGCGCTCTATAAATTGTCTTAATGATGATGATGATGATGATGATGATGATGATGATGATAATAATAATAATAATAATAATAATAATAATAGTAATAATAATAATAATAAAATACTACTACTACTACTACTACTACTACTACTACTACTAATAATAATAATAATAATAATAATAATAATAATAATAATAATAATAATAATAATAATAATAATAAAAAGAAGAAGAAGAAGATATTGTTATATATTATATATACAGTCATCATCATCATCAACAACCATAGGCTCAACGCCCGTAGGTGCCCGATGCCTTTTCCACTATTGTCTCCCACACCTCTCTGTTTTGCGCGGCACGGCTTAGCCTTTGTAGGCTGTCTCCGCCCCACTGCGCAATGTCGTCCGCCCATTCTCTGTGTGGTCTTTTGCCCCTTCTGTTCGTTCCCTCCATTATTCCAAACACTAAGGTCTTGATTTTTCTGTCCTCCTTCATTCTACAGATATGCCCAAACAGCCTTAGTTTTCTTTTTATACTCATCTGCATTAAATTTTCTTTCATTTGTACTCTCTGGTATATCTCCTCATTATGTATCTTGTCTATTAATCGGATTCGCAGTAACTTCCAGTAGCACTTTCTCTCAAACGTTAATATTTTTCTTTCTATCTCCTTCGTGTACACCCAAGCTTCACATCCATATAACATGCTGCTGAACGCACATGTCTGCAATACTCGCATCTTTGTTTTCATTTGTATTTCTTTACTTTTCCAAATCTTGTCCATGGCTTGCAATACTGATATCGCTTTGGCTATCCTCACTTCGACCTCCTTTCCACATGACAGGTCCTGTGTCATCAGTGATCCTAGATAAGTGAACATCTCCACATTTTCTATTTGAACTCCATCCAATTTCAGGTTCATTTTAATATTCTATCTCCAAACATATATACAGTATCATATAGTATATATAGTATATATATATGATATAATATATATGTTATATATAATATATATGTTATGTGTATTATATTATATATGTTACAGAGGATGCGTGTAATCAGTCATTTCACGAAATGACTAAAAGTTTCAGTCATTTCGTGAAATGCCTCATAGGGTTAGTGGTTTCATGAAATGACTAAAAAACGGTCATTTCGTGCAATGACTAACTTTTCCAATGATTTATTTCACACTTTGCCTGATCCGCTTAATTGCATAATGTCGTTGAACACTGACTACAGCTCAGCCCACGCTATTCACGCTAATATAATCCCATAAGAGTATGATAAGACAACGTAATAAATATTTAAATCAATATAACGTTATAGTGTGCTGATTGAAGAATTTCAAGAGGGTGGTAGAAAAACTAGGAGTGGAGAAAAAAGACTACAAAAGAAGAAGTTTAAACCTCAAAAGAGAGCTGTCTTTATTAAGAGCGAAAGTGAAACTGAAACTGAAAGTGAAACTGAAAGCGAAGAGGCACCTGCCTTGCCCAGACGACGTCGACCCAAACCTCATTAAATACTGTTCTCTTTCAGTATTTCCTCATAATTTTGCAGATCACAGAAGTTAGGCACGTTATAATATTGCATAAAGCCATTTTGCAAATGTGATAGAAGAACGAGAAATGAGAAAAGTTTAAATGAAAATATGTTACTAGTTCATTTTGTCACTAGTTCAGTTCAATGTTTATTTGGACAAGTAATGTAGCCGTGACATCTGCTGTTGCACGCAACTTTACCTTTAAAGCACTTACATCGATTTGTTTGACATTTTCATTTGCCAAGACAATTACACTTCAGATACCATTGACCTCCACACCTGGACTCATGCTACACTGCATTACGGAGTGATATCTCTTTATCCTGGCAAACGTCGGTTGACAACAGCAATATTTGGCTACAAAGATCAAACTGGTTTCGTGAGTATTTTCCGTTAAGTATTCCTCCCTTAACAGCAGAGATGTAGCAAGTACACAATGCTTCAAGTACAAGTACGAGTACAAGTACTTGCATTCCAAAAACTCCGAGTACAAGTACAAGTACAAGTACCTGGCCTCCGAGTACAAGTACAAGTACCTGGCCTCCGAGTACTAGTAAAAGCACAAGTGCAAGTACTGAAGCCTCAAGTACAAGTACCGAAGCCTCGAGTACAAGTACAAGTACCGATCCTCATAGCCAAATACAAACAGCAAGTAGGCCTACACTTTATTAACGGGTAGCTGTTTGTCACGGTTATTTAATAAAATGGCGCTAGAACAAAATGTCCGAGGACAAAATGTCACGAAAAATGTCACGGACAAAATGTCATGGGGATAAAATGTCATCCTAACTCTAACCCTAACACTAACCCTAACCCTAAACCGTGACATTTTGTCCTTTGACATTTTTTCCGCTGAGATTTTGTCCCCATGACATTTTCTACATGACATTTTGTCCGTGACATTTTGTCCTCGGACATTTTGTACGGCCACGAATAAAATTGACACTATTAGCATCTAAATATCATCACAGTTGCGCTAAAAAATAGAGATGATAGTCTTGCATCGGTCATATTAGCCCTATGCGGTCTCGCGATCAAGCCAGTTTGGCTAAATACGCGTTTAATTGGTGCGCCAGAAGCAGGCACACTAAGGTCTCTAATGGCTGCATTATACAGCCTGTTGAACTCCTTTCTGTTAACTTCATTGTTCCAAAATACGATGGTATCAGTGGCTTCATCATAAATATCGTTGAGTTCAAGGTACTTGGCCATCTGTGAGGATGTGCTTGTCATTAGCCTAAAGGAACAGCATTACCGGTACCCTTGAAGTACATGTAGCCAGAGATGTAGCAAGTACACAATGCTTCAAGTACAAGTACAAGTACAAGTACCTAGCCTCCGAGTACAAGTACAAGTACAAGTACTTGCATTCCAAAAACTCCGAGTACAAGTACAAGTACAAGTACCTGGCCTCCGAGTACAAGTACAAGTACAAGTACTAAAAATTTGTACTCGAGTACAACTCGAGTACAAGTACAAGTACCAAGTACTACATCTCTGCTTAACATCGATCGTATAAAGATCATTCTCATCCCGATCTATAATTACTCCGAGAATGTTTCGTGGATCACTTCGTCCTCGGTCGACCAGCGGAAGAGGAACCGTTACATTTTCGCCCACCTTCCCCGGTATATTAATGACCCGGCTGCGCTTCACCATTCGTTCAGCCTGTTTCATCAGTCCACCCCGTGTTCTTTTGCGATGCACAGAGTGCAACTGTGAAGGCCTTGCTCTACTTCAATTGCTACAGTGCCCAGTGGCGGCTCTAGGATTTGGCAAGTGGGGGGGCGTTGGGGTGGCAACTTCTAATCATGGGAGCCAACAATCTGTTGTTTAATTTATGTAGCATTAAGTATAGGGTCCAAACTGGGAGGACACTGGGGGGCCAGGCACTCAATAGGGGGCACGGGCCCCCTGGCCCCCAGGCCCCCAGGTGGAGCCGCCACTGACATTGCCTGAAGAGGCTTGAGCTGGCATAGAGCTTAAGGAGGTTTTAACTGTCACAGAGTCAGAAGGGGCTTCAACTGCCACTGAGTCTGAAGGGGCTTCAACTGCCGCTGAGACAGAAGGGACTTCAACTGCAAGTGAGTCAGAAGTGGTTTACAGGTAAAGTTGCGTGCAACAGCAGATGTCACGGCTCCATTACTTGCCCAAATAAACATTGAACTGAACTAGTGACAAAATGAACTAGTAACATATTTTCATTTAAACTTTTCTCATTTCTCGTTCTTCTATCACATTTGCAAAATGGCTTTATGCAATATTATAACGTTATATTGATTTAAATATTTATTACGTTGTCTTATGGGATTATATTAGCGTGAATAGCGTGGGCTGAGCTGTAGTCAGTGTTCAACGACATTATGCAATTAAGCGGATCAGGCAAAGTGTGAAATAAATCATTGGAAAAGTTAGTCATTGCACGAAATGACCGTTTTTTAGTCATTTCATGAAACCACTGACCCTATGAGGAATTTCACGAAATGACTGAAACTTTTAGTCATTTCGTGAAATGACTGATTACACACATTGCCTGCAACATATATATATGTACCGATTTTAGGGGTATATACAGTGATGGGCACTAGTTGGAAAAAAGTAGTTAAACTAAACTTGTTTTTCAACTAAATATTTGTAGTTAAACTATTATTTTAACTATTAGGCCCCTAGTTAAAATTTTCAAGAAAAAGTTAAACTAAACTTTTTGAAAGTAGTTAAGCTATTTCCAACTATTTTGCAACTTTTTTGTAAATTTTTTTATTATTCGACTCCTTTCAATGTAACAAAAAGAACTCGCTGTAATCCATGAAGACTTGCAGTGGCGGCTCCAAGAACTCTTGGTGGGGACATACAATGAATTTCTAAGCAGATCCCACCAATTGTCAAAGGAATTATTATATGTAAAAGGTTTAGAAGAAATCTGTAGATTTGATTTATAAAATATAATGTTCAGAATTGACACTGTATAAAAGCATTTTAGTCTGGTTGTACAAAGTCATAGTGCAAAACCAAACTATAGTTAGTCGGTAAGTATACTATTAGACTAAAGTACTATATCAAGAAATAAATACCAACAAATTTTCTCTTAAATTCATCATAGCCACACACGCAATTTTGGTGGGTTGGTGGGGGATGCATCCTCAGTAATCCCCAATGTGGAACCGCCACTGAAGACTTATGCAGACAGTTATTGCATCAAACAATGCGATTAACTCACTATTAGAAAGTTCAACAACAATGTCAGCAAGACTAGTGTAGTTCATTTTCATGTTTCAGTACAAAAAGCAATAAGAAATAATAATAATTATGCACTTCTATAGCACCAGTTCTAATACCCAAGGTATCAATCGATGGTACTTCAAAATCAATCCGCAAAAGATCCAGGTCATTCAAGAGATCAGTCAGAGGGAGAGAGGGAGAGAGAGCAGTACCGTATAATAAAAAAGTTGACAAAAAAGTAGTTGAACTTTTAGTTGTAACTATTTTAAAAAGTAGTTAAACTATTGCTGCAACTAGTTAAGAAAAAAGTAGTTAAACTATTGCTTCAACTAAATTTTTCCAGTTAAGCTAATAGTTATAACTTTTTTAGTTAACTAGTGCCCATCACTGGGTTTATATACACCGATTTAACCTCTGACTCTACGCCTCTGGTCACTAGTCACTCATTATTTCAGTTTCACTTTCACACATGGCTTGTACACTGAGAGTGTTAATGCTTGGCTTGCCACTGCGTTCAATTTCATATTGGCTTAGTTCTAGATAACATTGTTGCTTCCTTACGAGCAATAAAGATTTAACAGTTGTTGCCGATAAACGATTGCGTCTTGATGATATAGGCCTAATTGCCCCGGTGTTGGAAAACAGCCTTTCGACACTGCCTGAAGTAAACGGTATGCTAAGCAGTCGACATGCTATATGTGGTAGATGTGAGTTAGCAGACCCTCCAGTTGCCCAGAATACTTGTGTCTGTTGATGAAATAGAAACCACGATGGCTTCTACTTCCTGTTTATGTTGATACAATAGTGTTACCACTGCCACAAAAAATATACTGCCTCTTACCATATTAGAGCTGTTACGGTTTCACCTCATGCAATTTCGGTCGGTTTCGGTTCGGTTTTAACCGGGAAACCGCGGTTTCGCTTCGGTTCGGTTTTTGAACATCACTTGAATGCACAGCTTTTAAGCGTCAAAAATAGAGAAAGCGTCGTTTTTGTGCCATATCTATGATGAGTCCATCAGCACTGCCTATGAGAAAGTTATGTAAATTTTATGTAGATTTACTTTTATGCTTACTTTTATGTAGCAATTATTGGCAATTGCATTAACTGAGAAGGGAAGGTGACTTAAAGTCGCGCATAATCATGCATTGTATTTGTTATTCTCTACGAAAAATAACCGTCCAAATTTGCATAGTCAAAACCACGGTTTCGGTTCGGTTCGGTTTTAACAGAAAAACCACGGTTTCGGTTCGGTTAACCGTTACAGCAGTAAACCACATTACCACTTAACCATTGAGTCTAAATTCTCAGTCGAGTTTATGTTTAACCCTGAATATCTATAAGTAAGTGAGTAAAATCTCGTAGATTTATGTAGCGCTTGGAGTGCAGCACAACAGTAGCTACTTATTTTTAGGCGATCAGTCCATCTTAAAATAGCTATGGAAAAAGTGAATGATCAGCCAGGCAATAGTCAACATCCGAAGGGCAGTGAGGCTAGTTTGCTACAGATATGGAGGAAGTGATTTCGGAAAAAGACCTGAAGATTTGAGGAGATAATACAGGAATTATAGGAAATGAGGATTCGGAATTTATTGTTTGAAAGTGTCCAAAATCAAATCAACCCTGGTGATGTTGCCCAACCCTGCTCTTTTCGCAATTCTACAATTACATTACGCTGTGCATGATCAAATGAAACTTACCATATATTTCCTTTATCGCGATTGAACAAACTTCAAATAACTAGAAAGTGGCACTTATTAATAAAATGAAGCAGGCCTAAACTAAAAGATGTTATCTGTCGTTTCGTCTTTATGTGGATAGGAATGTATGCTTTAGGCCTATATGACGATTGTATGCATTCCGGGACACTTTTTCACGGACCACGTACGACAGTTTGGGGACCCCAGTGATCCCCGGACCGCATTTTGAGAATCTCTGCTCTAAAGTCTCAACATTTTTTCTACAAGGAATTATTTTGGTTGCATCTGTATTTTCAGTCAGCCACCAGTACCTAATAACGATGCCTGAGAACGAAGTAGTCTATGCACACGAAGGAACGCCAATTGTCATGAACTGTCGAACAAACAGCTCCGATGTAAATGTTCTCTGGAAACTGTTGACGAAGAAACAGGACGTCAGACTTCAAAAAATTTCTTCGGGTGACCAAATTTCTACCCATTTATCTCATATTTATCAGGTAAATCGGTCATTGCCAGGACAATACGACCTTATCTTCACGGCAACACTACTCACCGGAGGACAATATATCTGTCAAGAAGGTCCGTTTGGTCACGAGGACGGCAACATGAGTAGCGCTGAACTCGTTGTTTTAGGTAAAATTGGATATAATTTCCAGAGGCGTAGCTAAGAGGTAGGGATCAGCCGCCTCCAGGCGCTGAGGTGGGTGCGCCAAAATCTGATTTTAGGTTAGTTATATTTATATAACGGCAGTAAAAGTCTGTTGGAGAATGTTTAAATTACTGGAAAATGAGTCATTTTGTTAAATTTTTAAAAGAAATTTAGAATTTGCTCGGCGGGCCGGATAAAACTATATCTAGAGCCGCATCCGGTCCGCGGGCCGTATTTTTCCCACCCCTGGGTTAGTGTTACAAAAAAAGAAGCAAACAGAAATATGTAAATATCACTCGATTCGTAGTGAAATAGATAATAAATGACGACCTTTTTTGACGACCCTTTTTTGCTCGTCAAGAATTTTAGGAGGTTGAAGGGGACGCCTTCAATATGTTTTCGCCCTGGGCGCCGGATACCCTCGCTGCGCCTCTGGTTATTTCTATAGCTACTGATATTCTGAATTGAAGCTTTGCACGCATGACTTATAAATTGATTGGATAGCAACGAAAAAGTGATTTCAACCGTGGAACTTAAATTCTGAAATAAAACAGCAACAACGGATATTCCAGTTTTGACTACCGGTAAAATGATTTTCGTCCAAATGATCTCTGGCCAAGTGGGTCGTCCCCTGTAAATTGTCAGTTGCTGTGGACGGTGATCACAGTCTCAGAGAAGCTGAAAATTTATCACCCGGTGGGTTGATAGCTGCAGGTGGCTGAAGAATCTCCTACCTGTTCGTTATAGTTTGCTTAGAAAGTCCTTCGATGTGCCTTCCGAAAGTATTTCGTAGGAGGAGTTAAATCGCATCTGCAGGGCGACCTTTCAGGTCCATGACAAATGCTCAAATTCAGAATTAGACCTTTTAACCTGAGAGGTCGCTCTGCAGTGACAGTGCAGTCTGTGAACGTTCTTTTTTATAGTGCCGCCAGAGCAGACTCTGATAGTAGGCGAAGTAGAAAAATGTGTTACAGCTTTATAGTGTTTTAAGATTTTTGTTAATTACCTTATTGATTTAGGCCCTATGCAAAATGAGTTCTCCGAAAAAAGCTATCTAGTGCAGCTTTCAAAATTGCGAATCGACGCGTAAAAAGTCTGCACGGCTCTGTTGACATATGATATACTGTATCATATGTCTATGGGTTATTGAAATGATGCCTATATACGCCGTTCATATTTCTGTTCGGCTGTGATTAGGTTTCTGAAATTATATGAGCCGAAATAGTTCAATAACATGTTGTCTCCAAATATAGCAATTATTAGGGGCTGTCCATTAATTACGTCAACAATTTAGGGGGAGGGGTTTGAAAAAGTTTGACAGTTGGTGACATAGGGAGGGAGGGGGTCAAGAGAAGTTGACGTCAACAATTTCACTTTTTACAAATATTCAAAAATAGGAAATTTCATGGAATACTACTTATTACAATGGAAGAAAGCATGGCAAAAAAGGTCATCACCACCACATTTTGACACTCGATGAGCAAAACAGAGCAAAAATAATAACCTTGTTATTGGGACCTGTCATTGATCTTGGGGGCAGGCCCTCCGAGAGGGGGCAGGGGGCACTGCACAGGGGCCCGGCGGGCTGGAGGGGGCCCGGGCCGATGATGAATATGTATAATTAACAATAAAATGAATAATAACACTAAAGAATGGTTAAAATGTCAGTTCAGCAGAGGGGCCCGGCGAGCACAAGGGGGCCCGGGACACAGTGCTAAATAATGTGGCCGACAAGCAAAAAAAAAAAAAGGTCGTCAACACTTAAAATAATAAAACACCTTATAGTAAACGGCTGACGAGCAAAAAAAAAAAAAGGTCGCCAAGAAATTATGACGAAATGACGAAAAGGGCCCGTCGGCCATTCTTCACAGGGGCCCGGAATTTCTCTCGGAGGGCCTGTGGGGGGTCAAAAGTTTTTGACGTAATTATAGGGGTAACGAGTTGTTGACAAGGGGAGGGGGTCAAAAATAGCCCAAAAATTGTTGACATAATTAATGGACAGACCCTTATCTATATTGCCAACAAATCTATTTTCCAAAACGGAAATTGAAAATATTCTAAATCCATTGAGACGATAAATTAATTAATTATTTCACCTGATTCAGACTGAAGTGCATCTAACGCAGGTTACGTGTGTAAAACGAGAATTCAATATTACCAACATAGACTATGCAATTCTTCTGCTTAAGCTCTCTGTCAGGAAGCAGGCTTTGCATGGTTCCCTTTGGCGAACTTTCCGTTTGGTTTTTTATCATTCTGCTCTTTAGTCCTTTATCGAGTCTACTCTTAATTAGTGGGGCTGGAAGATGGCAGAAGTGGTTAGAAACGGGTTGGGACTCGTCCACAAATGATGTAACGCGCCTAGGGAGAGGGGGTCCGGACATTTGTTATGAAGTGTGACGAGGGGGAAGGGGTTCCGTAAATGTGACGTAACGCAACACAAAATTTTTAAGTGACGACATCTTTTTTCTTATTTTGCTTGTCAGGGTATTTGGAGAAAGAAAAATACGAGGATGCCCCTTTTTGCTTGTCAGTATGTTTGGAGAGGGAAAAATAGAAGGATTAATGACCTTTTCTTTGCTTGTCAAGACTTTTTGGAAGACGAAGAGGGAGTCGGCTTGTTGTTACGTCATATTTTAGGGGGATCTGACTTTTGTTACGTCGCGTTACGTAGGGGGAGGGGGTCAACAAAGTGCCAAAATGGCGTTACGTCATTTATGGACGACCCTTTGGGCTGTGATTTAGGAACTTCTAAGGTCGACTCATCCTTATTAGCTAGTGGGCGGTTGTAACATCAAACTGAGAAACAGCGTTCGCTGCGAAGTAAAGCGTGGACCTAGATGTTTGGATGGCAATCTACTCTAGGTTAATGGCGTTTGCCACCTGCGTCGCTGTATGCTTTGGAGACCTGAGATCAGCACCACCGGCTCCAACGCTCGAATCCAGTTATTCACATTGCAGCACGAATGTTACAATGAATTCAGGGCAAATTTGTTGCAGCTTGTAGGCTACAAAGCTGCCAAAATTTGCCATGAATTCTGAAATTCAAAGATAAACGGATAGAGCAGTATAATAAATATGCCATATATGCGAAGGACTATTATCTTTAAAAATGGAACATATTTCAGGGACTGAACCAGAATGTAGCATCAGCTGGAAGCCTCGTGACAAGGAAGATAATAGCCCAGTTAGTGGCGGTTCCATCGTGAAAATGTGCTGCTACGTTACCTATGCAGGAAACTGGTCTCCGCAGTTTCAGTGGCAGAGCGAAGGGTCGAACGGAATTCCAGCATCCGCCGCTCGGACTCAGTTTACAGCCGAGGGCTATTTATCTGTTACAACTTGCGTTAACGTCAGTCGTTCTAATGCAGCCAATTGCAGATTTCGAATGTGGTTCGACGAATCGACGAAACCACCTACGACGACTGCGAAAAATGTACCAGAATACTACTATACATGGAATTCAGCAATCTTACAAAAAGAAGAAGTCAGCAGCAGAAATAGTACCAGCAGTAAGTTGAGCTACAGTACGTTCGTTCATCGTCTTTGTTATGGAAGTGTCTTTTAAATAAGCGCAGTAATTAAACGAAGTATTTTGGTCATTCTAAACGATTACTCTCAAGGGACTGGTGAAGAAGTGGCAAGATTCTTGTCATATAATCAAAGAGTGGTCGGTTCGGGTCTGGCCACAGACACTGCGTGTCTACCTTGAGAAGGTTGTTCGGCCCTAATTGTCTGTGAAGAAGGCAACGGGAAACCACATCACGCATCCCGTCCTCGGGTGGCGCAAAAGCCAATTGGACATATCTTACACCACCACCACCACCACCACCACCACCGCCGCCGCCGCCACCACCACCACCACCACCACCACCACCACCACCACCACCGCCGCCGCCACCACCACCACCACCACCACCACCATCACCACCACCATCACCACCACCACCACCATCACCACCACCACCACCACCATCACCACCACCACCACCACCACCACCACCGCCGCCACCACCACCACCACCACCACCATCACCATCACCACCACCACCACCACCACCACCATCACCACCACCATCACCACCACCACCACCACCATCACCACCGCCGCCACCACCACCACCACCACCACCACCACCATCACCACCACCATCACCACCACCACCACCACCACCATCACCACCACCACCACCACCACCACCACCACCACCATCACCACCACCACCACCACCACCACCACCGCCGCCGCCACCACCACCACCACCACCACCACCACCATCACCACCACCACCACCACCACCACCACCACCACCACCACCATCACCACCACCACCATCACCACCACCACCACCACTACCACCATCACCACCACCACCACCACCATCACCACCACCACCATCACCACCACCACCACCATCACCACCACCACCACCACCACCACCGCCATAATTATCACTGATTAATAATGGCGAAATTTTCTTAAATCTCTTTCACTATCATTATGACACCGGACAACAAATTTGACAAATCATGTTACTGAAATGAAATTAGTAATTTCTTATTTCTTATTAAATTTTATGTGCTGAACACAAATATTGTGACGAAGTTTTTACGTAGTGAGCAATACAAAGTTGATTGTCAATAAAAGAGGAAGGCTGAGGTCCAATAGGCCTACTAATAATAGCTCAATGAGAAATAGTTAAAAGGTCTATAGAGTATGTGTCCAGATAGTTCGACAGGTGGCGCTAGTTGCTAGTGAGCAGGGGAAGAATTAGTAAAGAAAGTTTAGCACACCACTCTTTAGCGGACCGGACATCACTTAAATAAGGGCTCGTACGTGTGAATGCATGGGGCCGATAGCTGAGGGCAGCGTGTGTATTGAAGGAAAGGTCCGTATAGTATTTTAATAAGGATAGAAAAGTACCTTAGACGGAAAACACCTTGAGATAAGGAGGCACCCTAGTGTTAAGCGCCTTGAGACCGGAGTCCTCGAAGGATTAAGCACTCTAAGAGCGGAGCGCCCTAAGTAGAAGCACATTAAGTGCGGTGCGTGAAAGTTAAGAGGAGTGCGGTACGTTGAGTCGCTAAGAGAGTTTGGTGCTCTGCAAGATAAGTGCGGTGCGCGGATACATTGAGCCGTAGGAAGGGTGCGGTGCACCAAGGAAACGGGCGATAGATGGGGTGCGTAGTGTGAGAGCCTAGTATTCTTAGCCAAAAAAGCTAAGACGAACGGACACGTGCCTTAAGTGTTGAGTCCTACCCTGTGTATTAGACCGGGCGGAGCCATCTTGAGTTTTGGAGGCCTAGGGACATCGAGCACCCGGTTCGTCACAATATGACAATTAAAAATGCAAAAATGACTCTAGTTTTTTTGTAATCTGCAATTATTGTCTTATTACACTAATGAACGAAATAGTAAAGATAGGTCTTTGTTTAATACCTGTAAATATCAAATAATAGACTATGTCTTAAATTTATTTGCCTGTCTTTTCTACAGCTGCCCGGGAGCATCTCGAGAGAGTGTCTAGCAGTATTCAACTAGCATGACAGTGGACCATTTTCCCTAGCATCTTTGTTCCATTGCTGCGATTTCTTGATGAATAGGTTCGCCATGTTCAACACCAACCATACCAAAGTTGTCAGGAAAGAAATCCAGATGGGAATGAAGGAAGTGGATCTTTAGAGACATAGCCTATTGCAGCCAAATTTCCGATACACCGGCAGGACTTCTAGTAGTTCCTTGTAGTTTTCTGTCTTAACATTACCGAGATAGTTTGTAGACACAACGTGAAAAGCATTCATACTTGCTTCGCATCAACCGGCAGCAAATTGTTGATCTGGTCATCTTTAAAGAGATCTCGAATCTGAGGACCCACAAAAGCTCGCTCTTTAGTCTTTGTCTCGCTGAGTCGACAGACTTTTTGACACAGATACCGGAAAGCTGGTGAAGTCCGTCCCATGGCCTTCACGAAGTTCCTCATCAAACCTAGTTAGCTTTGAATGGATGGCAGCAGGATTTTGTCAGCCTCCATCAGAGCTGGGTGCTGGTCTGCTCGATATTCTTCTCTCCAACTGCTGCATTTTGTGTGCGAGTCCATTCCTTCGGCGAGTGGCGCAAATCCCTTGTTCAGCTATCCCGCTCACATAAAAACACATTTAATTTGTGTATGATCGGTGTATCCCTGGCCCTGCTGCAGTCCCATTAAAAGGGTTATTACCTTCAAATCACCACATAGGTGCCAGCTGTAGCCTACTTATTGTACTCCGTGGAATTCAATAGCTGCTTCAAGTTTTCTTACGCCTCTTTCATGAGGATAGCATGCGCTACTAGAATAGACAAAAGACGATTTCCATTGTCTTAAGGTTCAGTTTCAAGCAGTCCGAAATAGTCTCAATTCTTGGTGGACATAGTGATTTCTAAGGCATTCGTGAAGGTCCTCAATATCGAGGCCAGAATACCAGATTACCTTCCTTTCCGTAGAAAGGCTCCAGCTAGTGGAGGCGCTTTGGATATCCCATGAAGTTTGCAATATTTAAATGCTCAACCTTTTTTATTGGCCGTATATAGGCCTAGTACGCTACTGACGTAAGGGGCTGTCCATTAATTATGTCAACAATTTTTGGGCTATTTTTGAACCCCTCCCCTCCTTGTCAACAACTGTCAACTTTCAGTTAACCTCCCATAATTACGTCAAAAACTTTTGACAACCCCAGATCAATGACAAGTCCCAATAACAAGGTTAATATTTTTTGTGATGAGACCATTTTTCCCTGTTTTGCTCGTCGATTGTGAAAATGTGATGGTTATGACCTTTTTTGCCATGCTTTTTTCCATTATAATAAGTAGTATTCCATGAAATTTCCTAGTTTTTGATTATTTGTAAAAAGTGAAATTGTTGATGTCAACTTCTCTTGACCCCCCTTCCCCTGTCAACAACTTTCAAGCTTTTTCAAACCCCTCCCACTAAATTGTTGACGTAATTAATGGACAGCCCCTAAGCTTGCTTGAGCAGCTTCCTGACAGTAGTATTCTCGCTGCCGTCGGACGTGACTAGGGCAACATCTCCTGAACTGTTCGGCAGGAACCTTAAGGCATATTTATTTAGCATCTCCTATTAGGGACCCTTTTAAAGCGTTCTTGACTTTAGCCTTCGCTATGCGTATTGCGTTATATGAAATTGTCAGAATTAATAATAATTAGCCAACACTATGCATTTTGTTTGGAATCCATTTCAAAAGAGTTTTGCAAGAGGAGAAACATTCCAACGATGATTGCTCAACATTCGCGTATTATAATTATTAATTATGTAAAATATCTTTCAATATGCTCGAATACGGGATAGATCTAACTGAATGAACAGCCAGATATTCATCGCGCGAATGCCTAATGACGCCGAGTTGGTTATTTATTTCGTGTTTTCATTCTGTTTAGCTGCTGCTTCATATTCGTCGAACTGGTGGGCTCTGTACATTGGCGTGATAGTGAGCGCTAGCGTAAGCCTAACTCTAATGGGTGCTATTGCCATTACGGCATACTGCGTTATTTCGAGAAAGAGAGCTAAAGGTAGATATACTGATCAAATGCATTTGACTCTACATGAGAACATATAATCAACAGCAGTTTCATTTGAATTCTCTTTTGCCTTTTAAATAGGCAGCCATAAGTTGAAAACATGAAGGCGTAGACCTAATATACGGTGTCTTCGAACTACATTGCTTATTTGAAATTAAATAGTTTCTTTATTTTGACATGGCCATGGGCGTAAAACACGGGGGACGGCGGGGGACGGTCCCCCCGAATAATTAGTTGGCGGGGGACAGAGTATCAATTATCCCCCAGTGTTTTGGGCTATATGGTAAAAATTCTATCTTACCCTATGATGTTGATGCCAGAATTATGCCAAATCCACATTCTCTCATTTCGGATGACCTTTTTTGCTTGTCAGGGTATTTGGAGAGGGAAAAATATAAAAATATCAGGATGACCTTCTTTTTGGCTTGTCAAGACGTATTTCATGGGCGATTTTAAGTCCCCACCATAATATGCAATATCCCCCCAAAATGGGGGGATATTTATATTTATGGGGGTCAACTTTTTTAAAATTATTCTACCCCCCCCCCCAATGTAGACGCCAGGTTTACGCCCCTGGGCATGGCGAATGCTTTCGAATTAGGCAAATGTATCAATAACACAAAAAGCATTTTGTTCCTAGTTGAAAGATCAGAAGATATCTTTGTGAATCAACTGCCAGTACAGAGTCATGCTGTGGAGTCAGCGCCATTACCAACAGAAATCGGATCACCCATAGACACCTACGAAGAAATCGATCCAAATTCCTTCACTAATCGTGACTCAGATGCCAGAGAAAATACCAGAAATCCACAAAGCGATTACTGTGCTTTAGCCAGTTTGCCACACAGCACTCACGCATATGAAACAGTGGTGTTTAGAAATGTGAGTCATATGGCATTACCTTAATTAAGGGGCCATCCACAAATGGCGTAACGCGCTTGTGGGGGGTCCGGATATTTGTTACCAAAGTGTGACGAGGGGTGTTCCGTAAATGTGACGTAACGCAATTTGTAAGATGGTGACTTTTTTATTTGGAGAGGGGAAAATATATGGATGACCTTTTTTGCTTGTCAAGACTTTTCGGAAGACGAAAAAGGGGGTCGGCCCGTTGTTACGTCATATTTTATGGGTCTGACTCTTTGTTACGTCGCGTTACGAAGGGTGGTCAAAAAGTGCCGAAATCGCGTTACGTCATTTATGGACGACCCCTAACCTGCAATTGGTTTCTGGACATAGAAATGCTTAATATTCTGCATTTTTTCAGTTCTTGACAGTCCAAAAATTTCTATCTGGATTATTCCATCAGAAATATTGCGAAAATAACATAGAATATGCAGTGGCGTAGCGAGATAATCCGGCGTAGGCCTACTGTTGGCGTCTTATACTGTCAAAAATCCCCGACGAGCAAAAATGATCATTACTTAAATCACTTAGGCCTAAGTTCCTTCCTCCTTCGTCGCCCATCTGCCCGTGCTGACGGGCAAAAAGGTAGACCTGTCGCTTCTTATCAGTGATGTTAACAAGGATCGACCCCCAACTTGCCCCCAAGGACGAGGATAAGCACCGACCACAAGAACGGGGACCGACCCTCCAAGGACGAGGACCTATACCCCCCAGCACAAGGCCCACAAGGACTTTCCTCCAAGGGCAAGGACCGACCTCTCGTATATTAAGATACAACTAAAGAATAATAGAAATTCTAAAAACGCATGCGTCTGGTTCATACGCTTTCAAACAGGAAAGGGAAATTCAGCTACTCAACTGGTATTATAAAGGAAACAATGACTACACATTTACAGTAACTCAAAGCAAGTATGTACCAGGTACAGTGGCGAAGCCACGGAGGAGTTTGAACCCCCCCCCCCCCACTTGCCATCGGGCCACCCGTGAGATTCGTGCAAAATTGCAGAGCAATTTTTGGTGAGGGGGAGTAGGGGGATGATTGAGGATCGGTTCTACTAGTCTAAGTATCAAGCGTTCTCAACTGTATATATCTACAGGATGGCGTTGCGGGCTTAAACGTTTGTTTGTTCACAAGAATCGTACATTGGATATTGAAAAACTCATAAACACCTTTGCTGAACGACTGGATAGGCGAGAAAAGTTCTATTAAATGTAGTGTTATATATTTGAGACCAGAAGCACTTGGGCAACCCGTCAAATGCGCGACCGACATTTGCGCGCCGACATTTGCGCGATATTACGTTAGTTGATATTATTGAGGTTATGGTTATGGTTAGAGTGAGGGTTTGACTTTGGGTTATGATTAAGACTATAGTTACTAAAGCATGGATGGCTTATACTGTAATTTATGGCGCAATTCGAGCTTCCTCGAAATACGCGCTAATGTCGGTCGCGCAAATGTCGGTGAACCAGCAATTGTACAAGACCTATAACGGAACCATGATTTATAGTATTGGATGGGTGACCGGAAGATTCGGTACCGGAAGATTCGGGACGGAAGATTCAGTACCGGAAGATTCGGTACCGTTGGGTGCGCGGGGCCCGCTGGGGCTCATGCCACCTTATTGCCCCCCGTGGGGTGGGCGGATAAGACCGTTCTAACGCGGGGGAAGGAAATAACGGCGAGCTACGATAGTAATAGCACGGCGGGTGGGAGCGGTCCGGGAGCCGTTGAATCGGGTCAATTTTCCCTCCGGAAACGGCCTAGCTTAAACCCTGCCTTGCTTTACATGTAAAACGTACTACCGTAGCATATCGATCTATTTTGGGCCTTTTCTAGAAGGTCGCGTTGTATTATCTTGTATAACCCATTTGTTCAATCTAATGTTGAAAACAGGGTATGTGCCAGACGGTTATGGTAATGGGATCATGATCCCTCTGCTAAAAAAATTGCACAGCAGACCCTACAAGGTGTCATGATAATAATAGGGCATAACCTTGAGTCCAGTAGTGTCTAAGATTTTTGAGCATGTATTACTGGGGAAATTTGGGAGTTTTTTGGTGAGCTCTGACCTGCAGTTTGGGTTCAAAACTGGGGTAGGATGCTTATACACGGTGAGGGGGGTAATAAGTCACCTCAATAGAAATTCATGCACAGCTGTCATTTCTGCTCTTGACATTTCAAAAGCTTTTGATAAAATTAGTCACTGTGGGCTGTTTTTGAAGCTGATGCAAAGGCAAATCCCTTGGTATTTTATTGAAGTTTTACTCAACTGGTATGCCAAATGTAATGTTATGGTTAGATGGGGTAATGCCTTATCAGAATCTTTCACTGTAGTGGCTGGGGTACGACAAGGAGGGGTTCTTTCACCTTTGCTATTTGCTGTTTATATTGATGTGATTTTAAAGTTGCAAAATTCTGGATATGGCTGCTATATCAATGATCTGTTTCTTGGATGTTTATTGTATGCAGATGATATCTTATTGGTGTCACTCTATATCTGGCATGCAACACATGCTGGATATTTGCACCAATGACTTTGTGGATTTGGATTTGAAATTTAATGTGTCTATGGTCATGAGGATTGGGACACGTTGTAATATCGCATGTGCTGCATTGGTTCTGACTTCTGGATGGTGTTGCCTTGCCATTTGTGGAGGAAATTAGGTATATTGGAGTGACACTGAAAAAGGGCAGACACTTCGGATTATCTATTTCGGAAGTTAAATTACAATTTTTTCGTACGTTTAACTGTTTGTATAGTCGTCGCAGAGCTGCCGCGTCTGAATTGATATGCGTTAACCTGGTAAAGAGCTATTGTCTACCTATTGTATTGTATGGCATGGAAGCCACATGTCCAAACAAAAGTACTCTTAATGCTCTTGACAGATTGATTCAAGTAGCTGTGTGTAATTTTTTTTTAAAGTGAGGCAGATAATGTTGATTATATATCAGAGTTTTAATGGGTTTGGAAAGTATACATGTTGCTGTAAAAAAGCGACAAGCATCCTTTGTCAATAAATATGTGAAGAAGCCACTGTATTTTGCTGAGTGCATCACTAGAATTTGTCTGAGGGCAGAGGCTGGCTGGATGGGCAGTGCTAATGGCTGTACTGTGTAAAGTTTGTGCTTGGTTTATTAGTTTATTATTAGTTTGATTTTATTTGGTTTTTGTTCAGTTGAATTGTTTTTCCTTGTTTGTGTCCTATTCTTTTTGATGCTGTGTTTGTCACGAATAAAGATTATTATTATTATTATTATTATTATTATTATTATTATTATTATTATTATTTTTATTTTTTTAACAGCCCAAGTTCCTGCACATATTGCGAGTTTAAAATCTGTTTACATCCATTAAGTCGCTGGGATGAGCAAAAGCGCGCCTGAACGCTGGGTGTCCGCTAATGACGCGCGACAGTTAAAGCGGACAAATATCAGCAGCAGGTGAGGCGTCATCTTATGTGTATATATCGAACCGGTACCGAATTATCCGGTACCGAATCTTCCGGTACCGAATCTTCCACAAGTAAAGTTTTGGTACCGAATTCTCCGGTATCGAATCTTCCGGTACCGAATGTTCCGGGAACCATTGGGTGTCTGTTAATTGCTATGGCTTAACTAGCCTACTGCTTTTTAACTAGTAACAGTGGTTTGAAGTTTTCATCAGTAATTTATTTGCCTGCTGTCTACTTTTTGTCGCCTTTTGCCACTTGTGAGTTGTGACACTGAATAGATTTACAGCAATTTAAAACAAGATTTCAAGATTTGCTTGAGCAGTAGCATCTGCTCTTATAGTAGCATTCAGTGGCGTAACTAGGGGGGCGGAGCACTTTGTTGACAGCCCCCGGGCCCCCGAAGAGGGGTCTAAGCTAGCTAGGTTAGGTTAGGGTTAACCCTAACCCTAGAAATGATGTGCTGACGACCTTTTTTTGCTCGTCAGGATGAAAAAGGAGGCGATAACGTGGCGATAACGTGTTTTTTTGCTCGTCAGCTCGAAACTCTGGGGCCCCCATGGCAAAGATGCCCCCCGGCCCCAAAAGTCACGCTACGCCACTGGTAGCATTGACACTAGTATGGGCCAAAGACAAGTAATTTTTGACTTAACACGCACAAATTGAAGCAGAATAATTTGAAATTGACTTAAGCATAAGAAATTACAGACATGGAACCTATTGATACTAGACCTGTGATTTTGTGTCCAAAATGCTCTAAAACACACGTAGGAGCATCTACGATTTCAAAAAAAATTTCCGGGGGAGAAACCCCCGGACCCCCATTCCAAGGGAGGCCGCGCTAGACGCGGCCGGGAAGAGTCTAACGCGAGGGAATGGGAGAAAGCAGGGTATTTCTAAGATTATCAATTGGGGGGTATGTTATGGTTATCCCTAACTTTAGGGTTAACCCTAACCCCCCCACTCTCAAACGTCTGGCGCGCCCCTGACCAGGTAGATATAAATCCATATAGGGGCCTACTCAGTGGCGTAACTAGAGTCAAAATGTAACCCGGGCAGCTGACCATGGGCTGTCCATAAATTACGCAAGCAATTTTGGGGCGAATTTTAACCCCCTCCCCCTTATCAACAGTTGTCACACTTTTCAAACTTCTTCCTCTTTTGTTTACGTAATTTGTGGACAGTCACTCAACAAAAATATTTAAAAAATTAACATGAGGATTTTAAACTGATCCCATTCCACGAGGCAAGTTCAGACAACGCAAGTGCTCAACAGATGAATTTCAAAGAGTGAATCCATAGGCCCTACCTTTGATTCGTTGCGTGCTGCCAATCAGGTACACCAAGTGGTGCGCTTTCTTTGCTCTGGTAACGACAACAGAAGAAATACACAGCATCTTGCTGGACAGAAGTAGTCAACCATGGAAATTCTGCAATATAGTAACTTTGGAAACGACGTTTGGCTGATTTTTTGGCTCCAAAATATTTCCATGTGTAGGCCTATGTATGCAATTTAGGCTACACTGGGCTATCTAGTTCTTTGGAAATGTCCTCTGGGACCTTATTCAGAGGCTGAGACTGTTTATTCTGGTCATTTCTAGAGTTCGCAACGACGCCGATATTTTAACTGTCTGGCAAATTATGACTAGCTGCAATCGACGAAGAAATAGTTTGGCATACTTCATCTGATGTTTCTAAGCATAAGTCAGTTATGTTCAGCTCTTTAGAATTCTTGAGAAATCCAAACGCAGGCAACTTTTACAATCCAGACGCTGTATCCGTGAAACTATGCCTTTCAATTTCAAAAATATGACTATTCGCGAAATTGTGAGTAAAACAATAAATTTACTCTTGGCGCGAACTTGTAATAAGAGTCAACTTTTAAAGCACACCCCCCACCTGCTCTGATATACAAAGGAATTTTAGGAATGCTCTCTTAATGTCAATGTACCTTGTTGTCCAGTGCTGACCTTCCCGTTTCCGACCAAATACACATGGAAATCGGAGTACCCTCTCGGGTCAAAAAGGTCAAATCTCAAAGCAGCTGCGATTTGCTTCTAAGGCGGGTCGACCCGACCCAAGGCAATTAAATATAGTATTAAACAGTCTTGGACCCGACCCGACGAGGGTCTTTGGAGCGCAGAGGTCAAAGCCACTTCATCTGCCTGCTATCCCTGGTATCAGTCAGCCACGGCCAGAGCAACAATTATCACCTTACACTGTACCTAGCGTCCACTTCGGTAGAGGAAGATGCAGAGGGTTTGAACATAGACTAATAGTTGTCCATGGATTGAATGGTCCATAGGGGCAGGCGATTACCGCCATAACTGAAATTCGATATATCGCGTAGATACATATACATGCCAAACAATGACTGTAGTAATTACTGCATTTAATTCTAGCTGATACCTGTCACCTGTGAAACACGTTTTCCAGACACTAGTTTTAGACTATTAGAATAGTATTGCAATAACGTACACGGCAGTGCAAAAGCAAGTTTATCCAAATACTAAAGGCATAATTTTAAAAAATTTCAACCCGGGCAGAAATTTTTCAACCCGGGCAGAAAGCAAAGTAACCCGGGCATTGCCCGTAATTGCCCGGGCGTGGTTACGCCACTGGGCCTACTACTCTTACCTTGGAACATAATTATCAGAACAATTGGAAATGGCATGCAAGTAGCCTAATTTGGTCCTTATAAGGATTTTTCAAGGACCAGGACGAGGACCGAACCCTCAAGGACGAGGACTGACTCCCCAAGGACGAAGCCAGGACAAGGATTAACATCACTGCTTCTAATCTATTTTGCTTAACCGAAAACCCGATTTTTGCGCCCCCTTGGCGCCCGGGGGCGGCTGCTATCCCTGCCCCTCGCTACGCCACTGAGAATATGGACTTTTAGCTCAAATTTGCACATGCCGGCTAAAAAGGCATATTAGGCCGCTAATTCAACATTTCTAAAACTTAAGAATGAAAAATCAGTTATGTAGGGGGCCCATGAGAAGTGGCGTGGACAGTTTATTTTACACGTAACGTCCAACAGGCCCGTCGTGAGAAATTCCGGGCCCCTGGGCAGAGCAGTCGCGGACAGGAGCGTAGCGACGGGGGTACAGTATATATACCACCCAAAATCTGACTACCTTAAAATTTTAATGCGTTTTTAAGATTTTCAGTTTTTAAAGATTTTTACCCCCAAATCAAATTCCTGGCTATACGCCCCTGGGCCGCGGAACCCCAACTTTCTAGAAAGTTTGCAGAACGTTTATAATGGCCTCAGACAAGTTCAAAGATTTTCCAAATAGGGGCCTACTGTATATACAGAACAAGCGTGAAAAAGTGGTGATGACCGTTTTAGCTTGTTATTGTTAGACTTCCCAATAGGCCTACGTTAAAATGCATGCAATGCCTTCAGCGGACCCCTCGGCGCGTCCACAGCGTTTATGATATCATTGTCTGATATAAATTTATTGGGGCCGCCCGAACCCCCTACAGAACGATGGAACCTAGACATTTGATTTGTGCCCCCCCCCGTAACCCCTCTCGGCGGGTCTTACTGAGAGTTATTCAGAGCTAAAGAGAATGCATTCTGTCAGTGCAATCATGTGAATCGGAAACAGATTTTAAAAGACAAAACTTTCCACAGTGTACTGTTGTATGACTTGTATCTAAGACAACTTAGGCTCGCAACTTTGGTGTGACATTTGATTCTTCTCTCTTTTTCGCTAGTCACATCGATTCAGTCACATTTTGAATTTGTCTGCAGAACAAGATACGTGTTGCCCTCCCTTAATGTATAAATGCAGCTAATCTGATGAAAAATATTGCAATGCTTTGAATATTATCTAATTCACCAAATATATCAACCAAAACATGTATAATGGTAGTTTTTAAAATTTAATTAGGCGTTTTCATAAAATATTAACCCACACAAATGAGGCAGTTTGACAATTAACTAAAGTAGACCCTACAGTGTAATATATTACACAATACTTTCATAATACAGTGTAAATTGACATGGTTTGCATGATATTTGCAAATGACGCAAACAATAAGATTACATACCATTAATTACACATATTCATCTTCAGCAAACTGCTATATTCATATTTAAATATCTTCATAACTTGGCTCCAGCACTTTTTTACCAGCATAAATTTTTCAACATTTCAAATAATAAATACAAATACAACACAAGAAATTTAAATAAACTTTATATTCCTTTTATTTCAACAAATAGAAGTCTATTCACAATTAGATTCAAAAGACCCAAAATCTGGAATAGTTTACCCGAGAACATCACTACTCAATCAAACCTTGACATCTTTAAAATAAATCTTTAAAAAATATATTATTGACAAGCAAGTAACTGACATGCACTAATATTTGGGTTTTACTTTGATTTATGAATTTTTAGGGATTTACTTTGATATATGAGTTTATAATACTTCACTTTATCCATATATGAAAACATTCCTCTTGTTTTTACTAAACCAATGCTATTATCAGTCACTTTCTTGCATTACTTATTCATTACAACTCTTGACCCCATCCTAATTTTCAACTGTCTTATTTTCATTATTAATGTTAAACTTTGTCATTTTACTATTATCACTCTGGTTGACTAATTACGGGACCTATGGTCCCTTCAGTCAACCTTTTTCAGCTTATTTTTTCTCGTGCTCTTGACTGTGCTATCTTTTTCGTTGTTGTGAACTTTTTTAGATAAGACAACAGTCTTGAGTTATTTTGTTGTCTTTCCTCCATTATGTTCTTCATGTTTTCATTGACTGTATTAATGGAAAATATGTCTGCTTTATGTTGAAAAATAAATGATGTTTCAGTTCAAACATACGGCATCAATCACATACACTATACAGTCAACAAAATCCCTATCAGATAAGACAATAATATTAATATTATAGAATAAATGAAGACAGTTAAGCAATACGCAATGAATGGTACATCAGCGCATCTAGTGATATCTACCGGGAAAACAGTCACTGCGCAAGAACGTTTCCCTCATAAACTGAACAGAGACATTTGATAAATCTGGAATTCAAGATGGAATGAATATGTAGTGATAGACCTTATTATTTTAACATTTGTTGATCCTAATATTTTGGCATAAATTTGAAATTTTAGACAGTATACTAGCCAGACATGCACATTTACCCAAAACGAAATTTTGGCTTTCTATGACCCTAAATTGGATATATCGAAGTATTTATCACAGTCCCTTTATCTTCGATGTAACGGGATTCTATTGTAATAATTGTTACAAGCACAAATTGTTTGGTCTGTACGGACATTTTAGTTTAATAACCTAAATTCAATGAAAGTTGAATGCTCAATGACTTTGCAAAACAGGCTCACGTTATACAGTAAAACAGTATTTATATTCGAAATTAACACATAAAAAACTATAAAATCACCTAAAATTAAAAACATGGGACAAAAGATGAAAATTTGTAGCATAGTGTAATCGTTTCCTAAAAAGATTTGCATCAGGAGAATTTTTGGGTTCATAATGACTTCTGACAGAATATCTGAACAAGACATGGAGTAGGACGAATCTAGATTGCCTGCTGAAGAAAGTCAATAATACTGGCACCAATGAGAGGCAGCAAGGCAGTGATTATCCACATTCTGTCTGGACGGGAACCAATATCACAGTTTTGCAGGAATTAATATGCAGCAAGAAGACAAGCCACAGACACACAAACGTCTATGTGAAATTGCATGACAGCAGGCCCGCCGGAACGAATTTTCACCAGGGGGTGCAGATTTTCTCCAGATAAAAGCAGTAGCATCATTTCACACTTTTCTTTGGGGCAAGATAATTGTTTGCAAATTTTGGGCCAATTTTGGCAATTTTATGGCCAATTTTAGCAATTTTTGGCTAATTTTAGCAAATTTTTGGCGATTTTTTGCAAATGTTGGCAATTTTGGACCAATTTTAGCAAATTTTGGCAATTTTTGGGCCAGTTTTAGCAAATTTTGGCAATTTTTTGACGAATTTTAGCTGAAAGGAGGTGCAGAGGGGGTGCAGCCCATCTTCTTTCCAGGGGTGCACTGCACCCCCTACATTTTTCCAGGGGGTGCAGCTGCACCCCCTGCACCCCCACTTGCGGCGGGCCTGCATGACAGCATTTCTCACTTTTATTCCAATTATTAATATTATCGAGCAAACAAAATTGCTCATATTTTTGATGAGCACAGCCTACTACTAGCCTAGTTTATGCTATGCGGTGGTCCAGTACTTTGGAATTCAAAAGAAAATCTCAAGTGGCTGCATTCAAGATATACCGTAATATCATACCAGTAGACCTACACCCAATTTCATACATTTTGGCCTATGGGCTGTATAAACATTTACAATGAAATAGGGTGGTACTGGCTTTATTGGCCCACCATGTATATATATATATACCGGAGCATTGTGTGGGGGGCATTAGGGGAACATGGCGAGCAGTGGGGGGAGGGGGAGGAAATGACGAGCAGTGGGGTGACATGGGAAATGCATGGTTTAATGCACAGTACTTTGCTCTAACTTTTAATATTATTTGTATAAATTGTCACACACCATTTATTTAGATTTTAGACCATAAATGTAATAGTGCAACTGCAAGTTGCAACAATTGAAAATCTGCAACAAAATTCAAGCAAGTTACTGCAAGTATCACTGAGCACTAATACAGAGTTGCCATGGCAGAAATTGACACAGATGTCTCGTCAGTTTTTTGTCAGTTGGTGCATTTGAGGCAGCACGTCGCCCATCGCATACCCAAGAGATGAAAGTCTATGAGCACCGAGTTGATTTCTAACTACCGGTGGTGTATCATTGATATTCATGCACGAGAAGCCCCACTCACATTCAGCTAATGAGATAGGCAGAATTTGAATTCTACTGAGTGCTGAAACAAGCACAGCGCCGATTAATTATGTTCACATTGTTCTTCTTGTACTGTCGGAACTGACCCAAGGCCAGGGTTTAATTTAGGCTGTTTCCGGGGGGGGATTGCCCTTCCTCCAGAAATTTCAAATTCTCCCCAGAAATGTTGGCATACTACATTAACTAACAGCAGCCCCCTAGCTCACTTCTCCTCGGCCTTGTCAGTTTTCCCCCGGAGTCCAGAGTCTAGATTAAACACTGTCCAAGGCTAGTGACGGATCTACTTTGCACAGTTCTGCTAGGTAAACTATTGCTCTGTCACCAAATAATGATCTGTCAGTTTTATTGTCTGGCCATGATGAAGTATAGGCCAACGCTCGTAAATGGTTTACCGGTAGTCAGCAACATGGGTACATTTTTTCAAAGATTAAGATAAATCTGTCCCCAGTTACCACTGAGCATCACGTTTCATTCTTTTACTCGTGCTTGACAGGAACGCCGAAAAAATTTTCTACCTCTGCTGACGGTGAATGCATTTTCCTGTCACAGTCATGGGGGGAGATTGACTTCCTGGCTGGGATGTCTGTAGCCACCTCAGTGGGGGATGCACTTGGGCAGTGGGGAGGGGAGAAATCCCCTTTCCCTACAAATCGCGCCCTGTATATATATATATATATATATATATATTAGGCTGTTGATTAATCGCCGTTAACGCATGCGATTAACGCGAAAAATTTTAACGCGATTAAATTTTTTAACGCCGATTAATTATTTTAACGCAAGATATCGGTGATTAAATTTTTTAGCGCCGATTTTTTATTTTAGCGGAAGGTACCGCCGATTAATTTCCTAAACTTAAATAACTTGGTAAAATGGCGCAACAAGAACACCAGCGAAACCATAATTATGCTGAAATATTATTAGTTCAGTGGTTTAGCTGACAGGAAATTCTCGCTTCCGGTCAATTTGTAAAAACTTAAAAATCGATTGCACGTGTTAGAGAGAAATTGAAATTCGTTAGTAATTAACGTTTCTTCGATTTGTACGAATCGTATTTATAGATTTGCTTATCTAGTTTGCATAGAACAAACACTGAAATTGGTAAGAGCTTTTTCTATTTCTGGGCCAAAAATCTGGAACTCCCTCTGGTTGTCAGATCTTCCAATAAACTTAGCATTTTCAGATCTAGGCTTAAAATTATCTTCCAATTAGCTTTCCTCCATAGTCTGTCTTGCTGTTTCCCTCTGACTGATCTTTGCAATGACCTGGTCTTTTGCGGATGGATTTGAAGTACCATCGATTGATACCTTGAGTATTAGAAATTGTGCTATAGAAGTGCATTATTATTATTATTATTATTATTATTATTATTATTATTATTATTCATAGAAATGAATTCGAAATCGGTCCAGAGTCTCAAGACCCTTCTCGATGGAAAATTTATCTTGAAGTCAAGCAAGACGGTTGTGTGTAAATACTGCAAAAAAGAATTCCAATATCACAGAAGCCTTTCATCGCTGAACTATCATTTACGAACAAAGCACGCGTTCTCTGTTATGGATGGTCCTTCGACATCTTCCGCTACACCCGTGAAATCCGAAACTACTGGCCATCAAACGACTCTTTCCGATTTTAACAGAAGAGGAGAAGCGATGGATCAAGCCAGGTACGACTATATCACAAATGCTATAGCAAAATGGGTTGCTACTAATAGCAGACCTATCAACATTGTTACCGACGAAGGTCTACAGGATGTGATCCGTGCTGCAAGTGCCAACCAGTCATATAAGCTTCCTTCCAGGTCCGTTATTAACAGTCGAATTGATGATCTGTATGAAGCGCAACGAGCAATAATTATGGAGATTATGTCAGAAGCTGAATTTGTAGCTTTAACCGGTGACTTTTGGTCATCCATAGCAAATGACAGCTACCTGGGTGTTACTGGCCATTTAATCGATATAAATTGGAATTTGCAATCCTTTGCACTATGTGTCAATAACATAGAAGAGCGCCACTACGCTGAAAATTGTGCGGAACACTTTGCAGCAGTGGCAAAGTCTTGGAAAATTTTCAACAAAGTGACTACATTTGGGACAGACAATGCTCGTAACATGACTGCTGCTCTTAGAATGCTCCCATTTGCAGATATGCCCTGTGCAGCACATAGTCTGCAATTATCGGTCAACAAAGCTGTTGCTGACTCTGGAGTAGATGCAATCCTGGCTAAATGTCGTAAAGTTGTAGGCCATTTCAGGCACAGTCCAGTGAACACTGCAGAACTGAAAACCTATCAACTACAGCTATATCAAAGACATGATATGTTGATTCAAGATGTTCCAACTCGTTGGAATTCTACTCTGCAAATGATCGAACGCCTGTTAAGTAACAAAGAAGCTGTGTTACTTACTCTGCGTCATGAAGACCACAAGCACAGTCTATCAATTCCTACTGAAGTCGAGTGGGAAAAGCTGCGCTATCTACAAAAAGTCCTTACTCCATGTAGGTCTGCTACTGAATTTTTAGGTGGAGATAAATACATTTCTTGTTCTATAATTCTTCCAACTCTCTGTCATCTTCAGTTTGAGATGCTAGAGTCTGATGATGATCCGACATTTATTATACGATTCAAGGAGTCTCTAAAGGCCGATCTGGAACAACGAAAACAGAATTTCAATCTGTCGTGGTTGACTTTTGCAACCTGTCTTGACCCACGTTTTAAGAATTTGAAATGTTTGAGAAAAGAACAGCGGGACGAGGTATGGGCTAAGCTCCAGGCTGCTGTTGCAAACTCTGTCGAGCCGGATGAGGTTGTTTCACAGTCTCCAGACAGAAAAAAGAAGCGGCTACATGAGTTCTCATCTGATTCTGAAGATGAACCTCTGGCTCAAAAGCCAAAAGATATGTTTAAGAGTGAAGTAAATCGTTATCGCCTTGAACAGCAGGTCGACATGGATATGAGCCCTCTTCTATGGTGGAGTGAGCACGAACAAAGATATCCATCACTCTCCATACAGGCCAGAAAATACCTAGCATCTCCAGCAACTACAGTCCCTTGTGAACGTTTGTTTTCATTATCAGGTCATGTTGTGAACAAGAAAAGAGCATCGCTTGAACCAAACAATGTGAATAAGCTCGTGTGTCTGTCTCACTGGTTGAAAAACCAAAGCAGTTAAAACATTTAACTTTAAGTTTTTAAAATTAAGTGTTTATAGCTTCTTATAGTTTTTACATTTTATTCTGAGATTGATTTGGCAAAGACATCAGCATATATTAATATTAGCCTTATAAGGTTCATTTGTTTGAACTATGACTTATTCGTTTGCTATTGAAATGATTAGACTTGCAATTTTTGACCTGTTAACCAGTTCATTCAAATACAATTTATTAAACTACAGATTATGAGGAAAAAAGAAATGTCTGGTTTGCCAAATTCATACATTACATGACTAACAGGTACAAAGTGTAAAGAAAACATATTAAAAAATTGCATTTTTTAATTAAGACAAAATATTTGCAATTTATAAATTATGCGATTAAACAGCGATTAATTGCGATTAAATATTTTAATCGTAAGGATTAATTTCGATTAAAATTTTTAATCGCACAACAGCACTAATATATATATATATATATATATATATATATACAGGGGCGATTATATATATATATATATATATATATATATATATATATATATATATCCTCATATTGATTAATCCAAAAATAATTGGCAAAATTGAAGCCTTACCTACAGAGTAGATATTTCTCAGTATTTCTATGCTATACCCTATACCATGATCAACTTCAAGTAGACTTTAACAGAGATGGATAAAACCCCACTCATCACCACAACCACAAGAGAATGATATCACTAGTTTACCAGAAAAATAAAATTTTATTTCTAGTTCAAGGTTCTAATAAAAAAAACAACTCTAACAGGAATGTTGTAACTTAGACCGATGAGCTCCTTACGTCAACATTTACCTGGGCCAGAGCCCCAATATCCCAGAGCTTTGTAGCCCAGTAAGCCACTGGTGGAGTGGCATTTGTGACAAAATTGAAATCTATTTGATGAATAAATGCAGAACAGAACACAGAATTTGGCTGACAAATTCACTGCTCAAATTGAGCCCAACTATACAAACATCAAAATTCATCTATGATATCTTATATGCAAGATTTTTGCACTAAACCCAACACCAAATACATAAAACAGCAAGCAGCTAGTCGCCCAAAGCATATCAACAAGTTAGTAGCAGTATTAGTCTTCTAAAATCTAAATCAACCTAAACATTAACAATTACAATATAACACATTACACATACAGCAATAATGAAATAAGTAGAGGCCTTCTTATGAAGATCGTCAGTTGAACTTGTCGGCGGATCTACTTGCGGAGATGTTTTCAGCGGTGAGACTACAAATAACAGGTGACGGTCCTATGTATTACAGCATAACTGCTGTAAAAGTGCTTTTGAACCTAAATCAGTAGACAATCTCCTGAAATCTATAATTTTTTTTAACAATTTGCCTCAGCGTTCATAACTTGGTGTAACATATCTACTTCATGCATGCAAGTTTATGTGCACTGAACCTCAGTGCAACTAAACGAAATAATGAGTCAATTTTATATTGTGCCATTATTATGATACCTGATAATTGCTTATGGTATTTTTTAATAAAAAAGTAGCAGATTTTAAATGTTTGCTTTGAAGCAATTGCGAGAACATTTTGCTTGTAATAGTTCTGCATGCAACGAAAGAAAAGCTGTTGGTATGAACAACAATAACAGCAATTGAAAGCATCAAACAGCATCTATAGTGGACTAATGCTTAGTGCTTAGTGCTATTACAGAATAGGTTCATATTACACACTCAAGGAAGGACCTCTCAAACGTTAACCGCTTAACAAATACGTCATTTACAAATAATTAAGCTACCATTACAAGATAGTGGCACCAGTGATGTTCAGTTTAAAAGGGTAAATATCACACCAAGGGTTACACTGCAAAGAAAATTCAATATAAAGAAGTATTAGAGCTATTGACAGTACTTGCTATTTACCTGTCGGAGGAGGAATGACCGTTAGTGTAGCTGAAGCTTCACTGCCTAGACCATTGTTATCTTTGCATATGTATTTCCCAGAGTGTTCTTCTGTTGCGTTTTGAATGATCAAGTTGTAAGCATTTCTATGTCTATCGATTCTAATTCCGTAAGTTCTGCTGAATGTTGGTGATAGTTCCCATTCGGAATATAATTCTTTTAGATTGTCATTGTTATCAATGAACTGCCAGTCAACAGACTGGTTGAACAAGCTGGTTGAACATTTTATGGTCACCAAGTCTCCACAATGAGCAGTCTGGTTGATAGGCTTATCCAGAATTTCTGCTCTAATCAAGCGAAGATTCCATAGCAGCAGAAATACCCAACAACCTACATTCAAAGGCACATCACTAAAAGAGATAGATAGATAGATAGACAGACAGATAGAGAGATCTAGACAGTTATACGGACACAATTGCTATAACCAGTGATGTACAGTATAGTTACTATATTTTCATAAAATTTTTGTTGCATGAAATTTTTCATGACATTAAAAAAATAATCCTTCTACTGTATACACTCGAGATAAAGTCGATCCGAGTATAAGTCGACCCCTAGATTTTGGGGATTTGAAGGTGTCTAAAGTCAATGACCCGGCTATAAGTCGAAGTGACGTCACCGCGGCGAACCCTCTTGAGGTGATAGTGAGAGTCGGAAAAATGGCGGACGCGAAGTGGGCATGTGGCGGCAGCGGCTCCATTGTTTTGATTGAAAAACTGCGTTTTAGCTTTGAACTATCGAGAAACTGAACGATTTTGACATTCCCAGATTGATTCCTGACCATTAAGAAAATTTTAAACTTGCTATTCGCTCATTCTTGACAATATAAAAATCTTAACTACCGGTAATCTTGAATTTTTTAATATTTATGTAGCGCCAATAATTAATTAATATTGATGTGGCGCCTATAAATTACCAATCTTAAAATCGCTGATGTCAACTTTTATTTAGATGCCGTAGAGTATGTTGAAAATAATTACGGGTACGCAGAGTTACCTAAATTAATTATTTTCGACATGCTATGTATGGAAACTTTACTCAACCGTTAGTGCCTCGCGTATAAGTCGAGGTCAGGATATATAACCTGTGAATTGGCCTTAAATTTCTCGACTTTATCACGAATATATACGGTAATCTTGAAATGTTTGCTACGAGACTAAAGACGCACTTGTTTAACATCTCGTTTAAGTGCAATGTGTAAAGTGCTCTTGATCTTGGCCTGCTGTGACTATAGTGCTTTATAAGTTGGCATATTAACTAACTAACTAACTTTTTATTGACAGTTCAAAGACGAGTCCAAAGTGTGTTACTTCACAATGGAAATAAACTAACTTCTATTCCTATTGCTCACACCGTAAATCTGAAAGAAACTTACGAATCCTTGAGAACCATTCTCCAAAAAATTAAATATAATGATCATTGCTGGATTTTATATGACGACTTGAAGGTTATAATATCCTTGTTTCTAGGACAACAAAGCGGATACACCAAATTTATTTGCCTCCTGTGCCTTTGAGATAGACAATCAACGGCAGAACATCATACAAGGAAAGAATGGAGTTAGAGAGAAATTCAAGGTCGGTGAAAAGAATATCAAGAATGAACCACTTGCTAATCCTCATAAAGTGTAACTCCCTCCACTGCACATAAAATTGAGACTCATGAAAACAGTTCATTAGGGCTTTGGATCGAGACAATGAATGCTTCAAGTACATCTGTGCAAAATGTCCTGCTCTTTCAAACAAGAAGTTGAAACTGGCATATTTAATGGCCCACAAATTAGGCTTATAACCAGACAGAGAATTCTTTAACACCATAAAAATAATTTTAAAAGATGCCTGGTCTGCTTTTTCCAACCTGATTACTAACTTTCTTGGCAACTTCTGAGCCAAGAATTATGACCTTTTAGTTCAAAATTTGTTGATTGCTTTTCAAAGACTGGGAGCAAACATGAGTGTCATTTTGCATTTCCTTCAAATCTTGGAGCTATGAGTGAAGAACAAGAAGAACGCTACCATCAAGAAATCAAGACCATGGAACATAGATATGAAGGCATGATGCCAGACTACTGCTGGTGTTTACAGTGTGAGAACTGTGATCATAGCAACCGGTATACCAGAGCATCCAAAAAGAGAAGATTCCAGCCTCAAAATTAAATTTAAACAACTAGCTATTGCTCTCATTGCTCTCTTGGTTAGATGAGACTCGTTTTTTGCTTGAATCAAATATATTATATGTTATCGCTTCTTCAGATTTTCTTATTATCTCTGATATTTGACACCTTTAATAAAAAAATTCTTATTTCTGAAAAAATTTGATCCATTGCATTAGTTTGACTTCATATCTGGAATCAGCACCATTCATTTGGGCAAAATCAGCAAAAATTCTTAGGCCAGCAGAAAATTTTTTCAAATGTAGACCAGTGTTACTGTTATCATTGCATGACTTAATTCCTATTTAATAAATCATGTTAGCTATTACATTTTAGTCACAGCTATTACCAGTAACTAGTTCGCCCCTGAAAATATGTACTCCTAGCAGACAATGGCGTAGCGTGGGTTGGAAGTGCCCAGGACAAAAGAGGGATTTGCGATTCCAACTTTTCCTTTTCTCCCTAAAACGTCTTCACCCAATAGACCAATACCTCAAATTTACTTTTACCTCTTGCCCATACAAACACTCGACTCTTTACTAATAAATTTTTTGGGCCTAAGATCTGGAATAATCTTCCTTTACACATAAAAAACTCATTAAATCTATTTGAATTTAAAAACAAACTAAAACAATATATTATAACAAATAAATGAGGAATAGTTAACACATTTTTTGCAATGAATCTATATAGATTTAATCCTTAAATAAATTAATTAATATTGTCAATATCTCTTCTTCTTTATGTAACTTTTTATTACTAATTTACTTCTGTCAATTTCACTAAAATTTTGTAGTTATGGTATGAGAGTATCCAGAACACTCTCTATGCCCACCAACATATAAGAAATCTGCTTCTGCCATTGGCGTCTATTAATAGACAACAATGGTTTCTATGGTTTCTGGAAACTTTCTGCCCACCAGTGGGCGGAGCAACCGGACCTTGTTGGTAAACACTGGATACCCCTATATAATGTCATTAAATGTGCCTCTTTGTGGGAAATTTTTTCCCTTAGGTATCTTATTACTTCCATTTTATTTTCAAAAACCCCAAAACGTGAGCATACAACCCCAGTTCGTAAGGGTCTTCATTGGCTTCCAATTAAAGAAAGGACAGACTTTAAAATCTGTCTTCAGGTAAACAAAACACTTTATTACAAAGAACCTAGTTACCTTCTTTCTAAACTTTCTATGCAAACAAGCAAATAGTCGACCAGATCCTCGTCTGCAATAGTTCTCTCTATCTCCCATACTCGGACAGTTCTTGGTTCTCGTGCCTTTTCAGTGGCTGCCCCCAAACTCTGGAACTCATTACCTCAACATGTGCGCATTGCAAATTCATTAAAGATTTTTAGAAAAAGATTAAAAACCCATCTTTTTACCTGGGCTATCCACCATAGACTGTCACCCGTTTGCCTTGCTGGATACCCTGGATTTGACATGGATCTTTAATTATTTGGATTTGGTGTGCCATCGGTTGATGCTCCTGTGCATTATGAAGTGGCACTATAGAAGTTTAGGATTAGATTAGATTTCCAAAACTGTTGATATCCAGTGATCTTATATATAATGTTTGAATTATTAGTTAATTCTTATGTTCGACTACTGTTACTATTGCACATATCAATGATACCTACCCGGTATATGATTTCTGCTAATGCAAATGTTAATGTTACATTTTGCAAATGGGAATATTACCCATATTGTGCTGAACTTATAAATGATGATGCACTTTGGAAATAATAAAGTCAAAGTCAAAGAAAAAAAAAGAAATCCACATAGTATTTACAAGCCTACAATTATTCCTCTTATACACATATCAACCTATCTTATGCCAACTTATGTCAAGATTTGCTATTGCTTTGCATTACTTTTATTTTTTATTTCAAATTTTGCTCACCTCCAAAAATGTGGTTCCTGGGGCAACTGTCCCCTGGCCATCCCCATGCTACGCCACTGCTAGTGCAAAAATAAAGTGCAGTTATCCATAACTATATGGATAGTAATTACATTCAAGGATCACAATAACACAGGAATAGGGGTCCCTGTCCTAATAGAATCAAACAAATTCATAATTCTTCGATCGCTCTATAAAGGTGTCTAGTTGTCTACGCACAATACTCCCTTGACTGTAAATTCCATCTACCGATCTTGGAAGTCTGACCCCAAGTAAACCAATTATTAATAAAACGATGTATCATATATATATATATATATATATATATATATATATTAGGGTGGTCCTCAAAAGCAAAGTTAAACTTTTTCAAAGTGCTTTTGCATTTTCCTGTTCCATTTGGGATAAAAACAAATTGGGAAAAATTCCAATCGAATCTAAACATATTTAGTACTGTCACACGACCCTATATTTACAGTGTGTGAAAAAGTCTTGCATCGGCTGCAAAACCAAGTATTTTAATAATTTTTTGATATTATTATCAGATTTTCTTGTAGAATTGGTTGTTATTATATATTGTTTGTATCAATTTTCATTCTGCCTCCGTTTCTGTATGTGATGTCACTTGATTATGCACTTTTCCTAGACTTTTATGAGGAAATATGGCCACTGTGTGATTTCTCGAGTCTTTACTAAAATGGTCACTCGCGGGAGTTCGCATGATATGGTGCGCGCGTTCTAACTACTTTAGCTCAATATGCGCTTTTGAATTTTATAAGGTAGCCTTGAAAGGGCCGTTTTATTTATTGTGGCCATTAGTACTTTATGGGCCATCCCTTGTTCTTTCTGACTAAATAACATCTGTGTGGCATGGAATGGACCAGTTTGACAAGGTGCTCATGTGTTATGATGTGATTCCAGGCTGCAATTAGAGACTCAATCAGCTCGCGCCTTTTCTGCGGCTGATTCTTGGTAATCTCGGCTGACACTTTATACTACAAGTTCTCAATAGTGTCAAGATCAGGTGACTGAGCCGGCAAATCAATGGACTGAACTCCATGATTCTTCTTCCAACAGGCAACAATTATCGCTCTGAGACAGGGTGCATTGTAGTCCTGAAACAAATACTTGCTAGGAAATAGCTGTTTAGCTGATGGCAGCATACATTTCTCTAGAATTTCTCTAGAATGCCAATGTATTTCTCTGCATTTACCAACCAGTCAACAATATCTAGTCTTCCAAACCCACTGGCTGCCATGAATCCACACACCATAACTTTCGTTGGATGCTTCACTGACATGTTTAGGCACTCCGGTTTCTATTCTTCATGTGGAAACCTTCTTACAAAAATCTTACCATGGTTCCATAGACTGCAAAATGTGCTTTCATCACTGAAGAAAACTTTATCTCATGACTGACACAACACAGTATTCTAGACAAGGCCTTACTAATGACTTATATAGTTTTCTCTCAGAAGAAGTTCAGGAAACGTTAGCTTCCAGTTATCAGGAGATGTTCTGATCAGGACTCTATTGCCTCTGGTGGCTGACTTCCTGGGCCGACCGCAACGGGGTCGATCTGTCGTACTTTTGGTATCCTTGTGCTTCAGTAAAATGCGCACAACCATGCTTTGATTACAGCCGACCTTTGCTGCAATGTTTCGACTGGAATAGCCTTTTTTTGCTCAGAACCACAAAAAGGACTCGGTCTTCACTAGATAGAAACTGCCTCAACAACGACAACGCCAATACTTGCTACAAGCTGTTGAGGGGCATCACAAGCAGTTCCCTAATGCACAGAAGAGCCAGCATCTAGTCGATGACACCGATCCGTATGCCAGTGATACATCATAGAACTCATTGATTATTATGATTACTTTGCAATAGTCTTGATTACAGTGGCATAAAGTTCAACAGCTTTTGGTTTAATGCCTTTTTTTACTAAATAATTGGACTACTTTTAAAGGACATTTGTTATTAGTGTCGCATCTAAATAATAGTAAATATTGGTATGAACATAGTGGGTACAAGGTCTCATCATTGACAGAAATCCTGTCTGCAATTGATGAATACATATACATAGTTACATAAAAACACAACATACATAGTCTAACGTTTTGCTGATTCATGTTATTACCGGGCCAAATATCGGTGAAAACTGGCTGCTATGGGATGTTTGAACATTTTTAGAGCATGCTGTGTAACACCTATGATAAAGATTAATACACCAGTCAACTCAGCTGGGAAAAGTGTATGCACTGCAAATTTCAGCCAGATATCTGCTGTTTTTTTCAAGATATTAAACTTCAAAAATCGCAAAACTTAACACGTAGCGTTGACTCGCGATTAGCCTCGTATCTTCAAAATATCATATCTCTGAGATTTTTTGACAAAACTTCCTGAAAATTTCAAGATTTACTCAACTTGAGCTGTACTTCAAGCCCTACAAATTTCTTGCAGATCTAAGATGGTGTGGTGAACAATTGTCCAAATACTGGCTGCGTTGTCATGGAATGGCCCTGTTTGTAATTTTCAATGTAAGTGTGACAGTGGTTAATAAGGGTCTATGAATGCCAAACTTAGTACCAATGGTTTTTATTAGAAAATGAACAGTTTAAACAAAAAGCACTTCAATAAAATCTACTTTTAAAATTTTGTGTACATTTGAGGACCACCTAATATATATATATATATATATATATATATATATATAAATAAAAGCAGTCTCGGCAAACCACGCCAGCGATTGGCACACGCTGCCATTAACCGCCTGCGGCCTGCGCATGGATGACGAGACTGTTAGAGTCGCCGTTGGCCTCCGTCTCGAGTCAACTTGTGTGAGAAACATCTTTGTCCTTGTGGCGCCCAGGTATCGGAAGACGGTTCTCACGGGCTGTCGTGTCATCTGGGTCCAGGCCGTGTCCCCTCGACATTCCATGTTGAATGACCTGATCCAGAGGGCTTTAGTCAGGCAGGGGATCCCTTCCATTAAGGAGCCGGCTGGTCTCTCTAGATCCGATGGGAAAAGGCCAGACGGCATGACCCTGATACCCTGGCAAGCCGGCCGAAACCTTGTCTGGGACGCAACGGTAGCAGACACCGTTGCTCCAACATACCTACCCACCACTTCGCTCGCTGCAGGAGCCGCCGCCGCAAGCCGCTGCTGTCAGAAAAAGTCCAAGTATCAAAATCTGGCAGCCAATTACATCTTCCTGCCCATTGCATTCGAGACGCTAGGCCCCATCAACAACGACGCTCTCTGTTTCTTTTTTCGTGAGCTGGGCCGACGTTTAGCTCAACAATCCGGAGACAAAAGGGAAGGCAGTTTCCTCTTCCAGCGCTTGTCAGTTGCAATTCAACGCTTCAGCGCAATCGCCTTCGAGGTTCTTTTTTCACGCCTCGAACCGGACGAGTTAGCACACTATTTCTATATGTCTCCGGACAATTTTTTCATAAGCCCTCGGGAATGAAGTACCGAGGGCAAAAAAAAAAAAAAAAAAAAATATATATATATATATATATAATTATATATATATATATATGCACAATTATAATTGGAAAATTCAGTTAACAGTTTAGGCATTTACTTATTATGTTTTGACATAAACAATTGGCAATTGTAATGCAATGATGAATACCTTTTCTATGGCGGATTATCCACACCAAGATGCCAACAACCAAAGTGAGAAAGACTGTGTGTATGAAATATACAGTTTCTGTGAAATAGGTCATGTTTGCAGGAGAAGTGGATGAGTCGCGATTTGTTGTTGGCAATGTCGTTATTGGGTTCTCAAGAGTTCTCGCTTGGTCATTCTTTTGAGGTTCAGCCACTGGAATTCTATTATCTAATGCATACAAGTAGCAAATAGTAGCAGTCAATCTCATATTATTATAAAGTTTGTCTGCTTTGCTTAAATGCATTAACATAATGAAACCAAAACGAAAAATCAAACCAAAACAAAAAAACAGTTCAAAAGTTCTAAAATTAATTTCTAAGTTTCCAAAAGTAGATTTTAAAAACAAGCACATACAATTGATTAGAAGTCATAATCATCATAGAAACAATTCTTATTGGCTGCAGAATACCATTTCAAAATACTGTTTTGGCTAAAAGAGTTGTCAAAACTAATAATAGAATTCAGAATTTCAGTCCCTTAAATTGTGAGTACCATATATCAACAGTATACAGCAGCGGTTCTCAACCTTTATAGTGCCGCGACCCCTTCAATTCAATTTTCCATTATGTGACGACCCCCCAACGGTAAAATTATTTTCGTTCACAATGTAAGCTGCTAAAAATAATAATGCTACGACAATCAAAATGTTCGAAATCGTTATTATTTAATTGTATCTATGTCTATCCTCGAATGACAATATTATTATAGTAAAACAACTAGTACGTCGTAACTACCACTGAGGAAATTTTGTACAATAACAAGAAAAGAGACAACCCCATATTTCTGATGGTCTCGGGCGACCCCTGGCAAATCGTCATTCGACCCCCTTGGGGGTCGCGACCCACAGGTTGAGAACCGCTGGTATACAGGAAGCATCCGAAGCATGTTACCAACCTTCCAACAATTGGTCAGGGTAAGTCGGAAGTTGTTTTTCTCTGATGCTTATATCCTCATCTTGCCCCTTGATACCATTAACTGGCATGATTTCCTTCTCATTGCTCTGCTCATAACTGATATTCTTCTCATGTTTGCAACTGACATCTCTAAGATCATTTCCATAGCAGTCAACAGAGGATTTAGCCTTAGAAGAAATCTCCGAAGAATCTGCAGCAGATGCTATGCAACATTTCTTACCCTCAGCTTGATTTAGTCTTAGGATAAGTTCTTGATTTTTGCTTTTAGATGCTGTCCAGCACCTGTTCAAGTCATCTCTCCAATCAATGTCAAGGTCATTTTTAAGGTCTACATAGTCAGAATTCTGCTGATTTAGAGACAATTGAGAGACAATTTTTGATTTGCTTTCATCTCCGATAGGCATGATTGGTTCCTTGCAAGATGATGATATTAAATATGCCAATTCTGAAAAACACAAAAGAAAATATAAGTTCACAAATGCTGGCTTCAAACCTCAATTTTTCAAAATCAGAACATGTACCTTCATGAAAAATCAGGCCATTTTAATGCATCGTAATTGTCATGTCAAAGACTATTGGAGCAGTACAGCACCCCAACACAGGCCCGTAGAAAGTGGAGGTGCAGGTGCACCCCTGGAAAAAATCAGACTGTTTTTCTTAAATTTTTTGCTTGTGAGGATTTTTAAATAGAAAAAGAGGGACTACCTTTTTTTGCTTGTCAAGGCTTTTGGAGGATAAAGTAAAGTCAGTGACGACCTTTTATTTGCTCGCCAGAGTTTTTTCAGAGACGAATTTTTTCCCCCTTGTGTCACAACTTTTACCTTGAGAAAATCTGCACCCCCTGCTGAAAATATGTTCCGAAGCGCCTGTCCCAACATCACAGAAAACATGCATTGTTCTTAACTAAAATTATTTAAAACAGTAATATTAAACAGCTCACTTTCAAGCCTTGCCACAAAATTGCATAGTGCATTATCTGTATTTTATTCCACATTAAAGTATCATGCCATTATTAGAGTTCACCTAAATCAGTGAGGCAGTGGAAATGTGGATTTTAAGGAGAATGATGAAGGTTTCTTGGATAGAGAAAATATCAAACCAAGAAATTTTGGAAAAGGCAAATTCAACAAGGAAATTGTTAAAGACTATAAAGAAAAGACAATTAGAATTCTTCGGACATTTAATGAGAAAAAAAGGCCTGAAAAACTTAGCCACAACAGGTAAAGTGATGGGGAAAAGAGCAACTTGGAGACAAAGATTGACGTTCATCGAAAACCTGCTATGCGACGTGAAAGTCAAAATATCAGAAGTAGAACTGCTACAAGCGACATACGACAGAGAGGAGTGGAAGTCCATGGTCGCCAACGTTGTAAAACAGGGCACCTAAAGAAGAAGAAGAAATCAGTGAATATGAAATCTGTTCATGCCGTATGTCAGTGCTTCCCAAACTTTTCACTTTCACGGAATGCCATAAAATTTTCCTTTAGCACCAGGGACCGGTGCCATTAAAAAAATTTTCTCCAATTTTCTCCAAGTAATTTGGAATTTTTAAAATTTTATATGACCTCAATATACATCCTAATATAAATAAAAGTTTTAATGTAATTGTGTGTGTGGTATACCCACACACTAAATACTGCTCAATAATCAATCAATCAATCAAAATTAGTTTATTATTTTCCAAATAAGTGCATAATAACATCATCACAATGATTACATGTAAAGATCATAGTAGTAATAATAACATCATAATAGTAATATTTGAAAAATGTTGACATTTAAATAATTTGGAAGCTAAAGGGAGAAGCAGGAGAAGAGAAATATTCTCTGTTCAAGGCCTGCTTTCCCGGTGAACCAGTAAGCTTATACTAACTATGGACATGTTCCAATTGACTGAGTACTATGTTTATAAATACAGAAAGCAAGTAGCAACCGAAAACAAATTTTAACATATGGTGCAAAGTGAGGGTGCAGCGTGCAAAGTGTCTTGAATACATATACATATTTAAGCTAATTTTTCGCAGAAATCAAGGTGACATATATTTTGAGATTAATGAACTTGAAATAGTTTCTTTAAATTTATGGAGGGATTTAATTTTCTTAGTTTCATTAGATAGAGAATTCCAAACTTTGGGGCCAGAGAATCTAACACATTTTTCATATATTGACGTATTTCTAGTATTAACAAAGAAGTTGTCAGTAGTACTTCGAGTATAATGCGAGTGGATATCAGAGCAGAGGTTAAAATATGTTTGAAAGTGGGCAGGAAGAAGCATATTCTTTATTTTAAACATGAAGGTAGCTACCTGAACAACCTGAATGTCGTGGATTTTTAATAGGTTTAGGTGTTTGAAAAGGGGATCAGTATGTGCGAGGAAGGGGGAATGGGAAATAATCCTTATCACCTTTTTTTGGAGGAGAAATAGATTATTTATGTTTGTGTTAGAGCAATTTCCCCAGGACAGATTGCAATAGGTCAGATATGGTAATATGAGAGATTTGTATAGCAAGACTAGGTGAAGAGAGGGAAGTGATGATTTTATTCTGGCTAAAATTCCTATATTTTTGTAATTTTTTAGAGATTTCAAGGATATGTTTGTCCCAATTTAGGTGCTGTTGTATTATTATACCGAGAAACTTAGTGTGGTCCGTCATTTAGTGATGCTAAGGTTTCCAGCTGTGATGGTATCGGGTATGTAGAATTGAGCTGATCGTTTTTGTGGAATAATATAAAATGAGTTTTACTTACATTGACAGAAAGTTTATTTTGCTGAAACCATTGGAGTACATTTGGTAATTCTCTAGATGCGACGTCTATGAGGACTTTGGGATCTTTATTTGAGATGTATAAGTTAGTATCGTCAGCATAAAGGATAAATTTATATTGATCTGATGATTCGTGAATATCATTTATATAGATTAAGAATAGGATGGGACCGAGTATGGAGCCTTGGGGTACTCCACATGAAATGTCGAGAAGACCTGAGGACTTGTTTTCAATTTGAACATACTGTTTTCTGTGAGATAGATATGAGGAGAACCAGTTTAGAGCAGTTCCACGGACGCCATAGTGGCTAAGTTTATTTATGAGTATAGAATGGTCAAGAGTATCAAATGCCTTTGAAAGATCGATGAAAATGCCGAGAGTAAATAGGTTAGTATCCATGGCTGCAGATATTTTATCAATGAGTTCAGTTACGGCAAGAGAAGTATCGTGATTGTTACGGAACCCGAACTGGTTGTGGTATAGTAGGTCATGCTTAGCTAAGAAGTTATTGAGTCTGTTGCAGACTAGTTTTTCTAAGATTTTAGAGAGGGCAGGAAGCATGGAGATTGGTCTGTAATTATTTATTAGATGCGGATCGCCATTTTTAAATATGGGAAACGACCTTAGCAATTTTCATGTCTGAGGAAAAATGCCAGCTGAGAAGGATAAGTTAAATAAGGAAGATAGTATGCTAGCCAAATCAGGAATAATTGGTTTGATAATTTTCATAGGTATATTATCTAACCCATAGCTGGACTTAGATTTAAGGTTCCTAGTAACAGTGATAATTTCTTCCGGAGTTGTCGGATTGAGAAAAAAGCTATTTGGATTAGTATGTCTGAGATAGGTTTGTGTATTTTGATCAGGCTGGGTGTGAATTTCTTTAGCTAAAGAGGGACCTATATTGGTAAAGAATTCATTGAATTTAGTAACAATGGTGTACGGGTTTGTAATGTTTTGGCCATCGTGTATAAAGTATTCAGGTAGGTTTCTATTCTGATCTTGGTTGAGCAAGTTTTTTAAAACTTTCCAGGTACATTTCATATCAAATTTAGCCTCCGTCAGTAAGTTTTGATAGTAATCTCTTTTGGCTTTTTGGAGGACAGCATTTAGGATATTTCTGTATTTTGTATATTGAAGTTTTGATTCCGATGTTTGAGATCTAGTAAATTTGATATAAAGTTTTTCTTTCTTAATACAAGCCCTAGCAATGCCAGGGGTGACCCAAGGCTTACGTGGGGTGTTCTTATTTCTACGATTAACTGGTTTTGGAGGAAAACAGATATCAAAAATTTCAGTAAATTTACGAATAAAAAGTGCGTAAGCAAGGTCAGCATTTCTTGAGGCTGGATATATTATTCGGGCCAGTCTACTAATTGGATCAGTGTTAGAAATTTGGCATTTGACGCTTTATCGTAAGACCTGTGTAGCGAAATTGAACATTTAGAGCCACATTTACGTGGTTTTGAAATTGGGAGATAAGTTTGATAATAAGGTTGTTAACGGTTAACCAGCTAACCGGTCCTAAGAACAAGGACTGGTGCAGTGAATTAAAATGAATCCCATGGCCAAATAAGTAAGTAAGTAAGTAAGTAATTAGCTATTTATATTGCGCCTAATCAATCAATGTTAGCAAGCGCATTACAATTAATGTCAATTATGTCAATTATTATAAGCACAATTAAACAGATGTGTTTTCAAATGTTTACGGAAAGCGACGGGCGACTTTATGTTCCGTGGCGCTGGTGGAAGGGCGTTCCAGGCATGGGGTCCGGCGTGCGAGAGGCTCGTTGCCCCATGACTGTCCGAAGACGAGGTTTCTGGTATTGACTGGTAGAGGCTGATCGTAGGCCTGGTCTACCAATGGCGGTTGATGTTGGCTGGAGCAGATCGGCCAGATAGGTCGGACAAAGACCATTCTGTGCACAGAACATCAGCGTGCATAGTTTGTGTTGTATCCGTGACTGGACTGGAAGCCAATGAAGTTCGCGAAGCGCCGGAGTGACGTGGTCTCGAGGTTTTAGGTCCAGCACCAGATGTGCAGCAGCATTTTGTACGCGCTGCAGGTTGGCCAGTGTAGACTTTGGGAGGCCGGCAAGAACAGAATTACAATAGTCTAGCCTGGACAGAACAAACGCAGAAACCAGTTGCGAGGCGACTTCTTTGCCAGCGATTCGACAAATCTGGCGGATACGTCGTATGTGATAGAAGCAGCTCTTGGCTAACTGTCCAACATGTTGCTTCATGGTCAATTCGTTGTCAAACAGTACTCCGAGATCTCTGAATGAATTATTTATGAATCCCCCCTCATTATTACACGTAGAATAATGAATCCCATCTCATTATTATATGTATAATGAAGAATACCTGTGTAGAATTTCTAACCCCCCCCCCCCACATGCTACTTGGATAATAAAACAGATGAAAAGCTGAGGCGGGATAATGTGATATGCGACCATGAATTTGACGAAGTCTACGTCCGTCACGTTGTCGAAGCTATCGCGAACATATGTAATGCTGTAGACGTTTCAGTAACAAAGTCTATAGCCAATGATCATGTCAAGCAGTGCAAGAAATACAAAAACGGCTTAATGTTAAGCACATCTTTAGACCAGGTGATAAAGTACTTTTGAGGAACTTGAAAAGAGCAGACAGAAAAGGAAGTAAATATACTACCGTACACCATGGCTTCGACCTCACACAATTACTTCAATATACGACAACAACACTTGCCAGCTTGATGGTCCTAAAGGTGCACAGAAGTGCAAGCAGCATATGTGTAATTTGAAGCCATTTAAGGAAAGAGAAATCGTCGTTAACGAAATAATTGAACAAAACTTGCCTATGCAGGAATCGCCTGGAGTAATTCGGATAGAAAATTTAAAACTAACAAAGACAGACAAAGCAACTATTGAGAAAGCAGAAAAGCTTGACGATAAAGTAACGTAATCAACGCAGCCCAGTCACTATTAAAGCGGAAATACTATCCAGTCAACGGGCTTGACTCTCACTACTCGTCCAATGAGATGGCTTTCACCAACGTTGAACCAAAGTGTACAAATTCACTTCGACGAGAGTCATGAGAACTGGATCACATCAGCAATCACTAGGAGCAGAGTGGAACTAGCAATCTGCTTGATCACTGGTCGACTTTCTGCATCCATTACAACTCAACTGAAACAGAGATATGCCACGTTAGCCGAGAAAAATATTCTCAGTGTTTTTGTGTTACCAACGCAACAGCAGGTGAATGGTGAATTGAGTTGACTGCGGCATCCATGTCATAGCAACTGCTATCAAATTTTTAACTGACAACAGTGATCTATTAGCTACTTTCGATCAAATGCATCTGCATCTGGTATCCTGCTCGAACAGGGAAGCCTACACCTGTTTTTGAAATCTTCAAAAAGAACGAGGGAGAAAAGTCAAAGTCACGAAAATAGAACTGCTTATATGAACATTAGTAGACATAGGTATGCCAATAATAATTTTTAAATGATTTCATTTAATACGGAATTTATACGTTTACAGATCCTTATATTACCGTTATGTTTTTGATTAACACTTTTTCTGCACTTACACAAACGTTACTCTCATTGCATGTCTAATTACTGTATTTTACTTATGAAACTTCCATCTCTTGTACCTTTGCACTATTTCATATATCTCATGAAATCATTTTATAAATTTTACTTCATATCATAACAGGGGAGTTATAATAATTTAGACGGAGCAGAGGGAGTTAATATTCTACAGTGTACATATAATAAAGAGGCAGGGGGAGTCTTTATTACAGGCATTAAAATGACCTGGGGATTCATCTTTAAAGAGATTCATTTTGATTCACTATACCGGTCCTTCTAGCCTTGACCGGTTAACCATAACTTCAATTTGAAAACACCAAAACCCTTTGATGTGGGTTGCAGAACACCCGCATAGGTGCCGGCAACATCAAAGCCCTTTGATGTAGCCACACAGGATGCCGACAGCTTTAAAGCGCTTTGAAGTCGTCGTGGAGGACGCCGGCCCCAGCGCCAGCAACATCAAAGCGCTTTGAAGTAGGCACACTAGGTTGCCCCTAACGACAACGAGGCAAGGACGTAGGCGACGAAGGTCACGAATATGAACATAGCAGGTTTTTGAAAGTTGGGAGATTTGTGATTCGAAGTTTAGAAAATAATCAAATTTGAATCTGAGATTTCTTGCAGTTGGAAGAGGGGTTATTGTGGTGTCAGGAGCCAAAACTAGCTTAGGATTGTCAATTGTTTTGAGTTGTTGGGGTAGTCCGATTAAAAGAAACTCTGTCTTAGAAGGGTTAAGAGCAAGGAGATTAGATGACATCCATGCAGAGATTGATGAGAATGCAGATTCAAGCTTAACAATAGATGCATCAAATGAAAGAGGTGAGAAGGAAAGGAATAGCTGAGTGTCTTCGGCATAGAGTTGGTGATTTAAATTGAAGGAATTAATTAAAGATGAAAGCGGTGTGGTGCAAAGGCTGAACAGTACAGGCCCAAGAACAGATCCTTGAGGTACACCAAAATCTACACTGTGCGATAGAGAAATTTGGCTAAGACAGGATACTTGAAAAGATCGGGATTTAAGGTAAGATGCAAACCAGTTGTGAGCTTTTTCAGATATGCCAAACCAGAGAGAGAGTTGCTCGAGCAGAATTTTGTGATCTATGGTATCAAATGCTGCAAAGAGATAAAGGAGCAAAGGCCAGTAACTTGTCGGAGACCAATTGCAGTTAAGAGTCTGTCATGAATGTAGGCGAGGACGGTTTCAGTTGAGTGATGTTTAGTGTATGCAGACTGATGAGCATTATATAGCGAGTTATTTGAAAGGTGTTCGGTCAGCCTGGAAAGCACAATTTTCGCAGTAAGTTTTGATAGAAGAGAAAGATTTGAGATGGGGTGATACATCTTGTCAAAACCAGTCTTTTTCAGGAGAGGAGTGACAAAAGAGTTTTTAAATGAGGATGGGCAAGTGCCTGAGGTAAGAGTGAGGTTGATGATTCTAGTTATGATAGGCGTAAGCACAGTGGCACACTGTTTGAGTAAAGAGGTAGGTATGGGATCTAGGTCGCATTGTTTGTTTGGAAAGAACAGTAGCAGTTTGGATACCTCTTCTTCAGTTGTAGGAGTGAAGCTGGATAAATTGCATGGAGGTTGTGGGGGAGGAGGATAATGAGGAGAGGTGGTTTGAGTAATAGTGAAAGACTTAAGGTCACTGCGAATCTTGGAGATTTTTCCAGAGAAGAAATTAGCAAAAGATTCAGCAAGTTCTGACAGGAAAATGGATTGAGGGAGAGGTTTTGAGTCTTTGCGATGGAAAAGACCATTTGCAGTTTTCCAGAGCTTCCGTGGATTAGTTTCGAGGAAAGAACAGTTAGAATAAACAAATAGAGGGGAAATAATGTCATGATGTCAGGCTGAGATTAACGAGTAAAGTAAAGCTGTGAAGAAAAGTCAGACGGTAAAACCGTGGGACACCACCTAAACCCCTTCCAAGACGATTTATATAAAAAATACTTATACTGTTGGAAAGGTCTCGACGAGTAGTATCCAACGTCAGAAAAATATCTTTAAAAGTTTGTTCTAAAAATTTCATTTAGACATTAGAAAATATCGTTTTTACAACGGCCAGCGTCTTTATTTTTCGTAAACCGGCAGAAGGTGCATGAATATGAATTTAAACGCAAGGCTGTCTGCCGACCGCCACTGTGTATATGGGGTTCCGTAAATGTGATGTCACGCTAACCCTAACCCTAGGTTAGGGTTAAGGTTAACCCTAAACCTAGGAGTTAGGGTTAACACCAGCCCTAACCCTAGGGTTAGCGTTAGGTTAACCGTAACCCTACGACCTCCTTTTGCTTGTCAAGGATTTTGGAGAGGAAAAAGGATACAATTATGACCCTTTTCCTTGTCAGGGTTTTTCGATGGGAAAAATACAAGGATGACCTTTTTTGCTTGGCAAGACTTTTCGGAAGACGAAAATTGTGGGGGTCGGGTCGGCGCAGTGTAACGTCATATTTTAGCAGGTCCGACGTTTTGTGATGTCGCGAGACGTAGAGGGAGGGGTCAGAAAAGTGCCAAATTCACGTGACGCAATTTATGGACGACCACTAAATGCACTATCATGCAATCTGAGCTTTGAGCAGCAGAAGCAAAGAAATTGTATCAAACTATAAACTTTACTTCATTGTACTGAAAACATTAGAAAGAAGAGAGAGGGGGATTTGATAGAAACATACAAAATAATGACTGGGAAAGTAGATGCGCCATACGATCGATTCTTTACATTGGCACACTATAGCAGCACAAGAGACCACAAATGCAAATTGTTTAAGCAGAGGGTGGGTCCAAGAATGAAAAATTATTTTAGTGCAAGGGTTGTAGACAAATGGAACAGTGTGGGGGTCGTCCATAAATGACGTAACGCGATTTTTGCACTTTTTTCACCACTCCCCCCTACGTAACGCGACATAACAAAAAGTCAGACCCCTAAAGTATGACGTAACAACGGACCGACCACCCTTTTCGTCTTCCGAAGAGTCTTGATAAGCAAAAAAGGTCATTCATCCTTTTATTTTTCCCTCTCCAAACATAATGATATGTAAAAACAGGTCATACTTGTATTTTTCCCTCTCCAATTACACTGGTCAACAAATTTTATGCAAGTTTTTGTTTCCTCTACAAATTTCGGTGAAACTAATAGATTTTGACTTGCTGAACACAAATATGTAATTAGAATTTCTGTATCACGTAAGGTTTTTAAGAAATCGACAATTTAGCATTTAGTATTGTAACGTCTTCTGCAACATAATCTTACAGAAGGATCTAGGCAATAATGACAAGACATGAGAAAATTAGAAATGTTTTGCTGTATGTAGATTTTCGTTTGTAGTCACTGTCCTGTGCTTCACGTATCAGTGACCAACAGTAGTCTCCGAGCATAGACGGACTCCACTTTCCCTGGTAGCGTTTCTCGATGCAGGCAATGTCTTTGTGAAATCTTTCACCATGTTCATCACTGACGGCGCCGAGATTGTCCGGGAAAAAGTCCAAGTGAGAATGAAGGAAGTGTATCTTCAGTTACGTGTTGCATTTCATTGCCTTGTAAGCTTGTAGCAGATTTCCAACTTGTTCAACATAGTTTGGCACCTTGTAGTTGCCCAGAAAGTTAGCAACAACATCCTTGAAGGCTGTCCAGGCAACATGCTCGGCACCCTGCAGAAGATCCTCAAAGTGACTGTCTTTGAGCATCTCTCGAATCTGTGGGCCAACAAAAACGCCTTCTTTTATTTTAGCATCAATGGTGCGTGGAAACCTCTGTCGTAAGTATGTAAAGGCATCACTTTTTTTGTTCATTGCTTTGACAAAGTCTTTCATTAACCCAAGTTTGATGTGCAAAGGTGGGAGATAAATGTTCTTCGGATCAACGAGAGGATCATGTTTAACGTTCTTCTGTCCTGGAACCAAGTCCCTGCGAGGTGGCCAGACCTTTCTCACATAATGTGAATCTCTAGCTCGGCTGTCCCACTCGCAAAGAAAGCAGCAGTACTTGGTGTATCCTAGCTGCAGACCGAGTAGAATTGCAACAACTTTCAGATCTCCACATATATTTCAGTTGTATCTCGAGTATTCTATGTGTTTCAATAGCAGCTGCAAGTTCTCATATGTTTCCTTCATGTAAGCAGCATGTCCAATGGGTACTGAAGGGTATGAATTGCCATTGTGCAGCAAAACAGCCTTTAAACTTAACAGCGAAGAGTCAACAAAAAGTCGCCATTCGGATGGATTGTGCTTACAGCCGAAAGCAGAAAGCAATCCATCAAAGTCAATGCAAAAATTAAGACTGTCGATATTTTGAAGAATCGAGTCAAGTCTTCATGCCGTTTACGAAATACTGAAATTTTTGTACCTATACAGAGCAGATTCCATCCTTGCAACCTAGATCCAAGCAATTCTGCTTGATTTTTTGACAAATCTAAGTCTCTGACCAGATCATTGAGCTCAGCCTGAGAAATCAAATGAGGATTTCTGGATGTCGATGGCTCAAACTCTGGGTCTTCCGTAGCTGAATCATCAACTATCTGCAGCATTTCATCTGTCTCTGCATGCTCGTCCTTGTCCTTCAGTGTCCAAAACTCGGGGGGTTTGGAACAGGAAGACTCTCGTCGTGTGGAACTGGTCTCATTCCCGAGGCAAGGTTAGGATACTCAATAGACTTCCTATTCTTTGAAGAAAATCCTGTAACATTCGTCATGCAGAAATAGCAATCTGTTACATGATTATTCTGCTCCCTCCATATCATTGGTATGGCGAATGGCATGGATGGACGCTTACCTGCAAGCCAAGCTCGCAGACTGGTCGCACAAGATGAACAACATATATGAGGTGCCCATACTGGTCGCCAATTTTGCATCCAAAGTATAACTCATATCCTTTCTTTATGATTGCTGTCATACTCCGCTTCTGTGATTTCAACGTAAACTTTCCACAGATGTAGCAGAACGTGTGTCACTGCTTTTGCGACATCGACGCGACATTTCAGAAACTTTAATTAAATTAGTTAATATATTCAATTCACAGCCTTTAACTAAACAGTTATATCTCATCAAATAGAAAGACTGCAGCTGCTTCCTAGTGCTGCTTGGTATTTATATAGGGCTGCGTAACCATAGCAACAATACATGCTAGGCATGTAGTCTTGAAGGCAGGTTTGAGCGCGTCTGGGCATGTCTGGACATGCCTAATTATACTAATTTTCAAAATCCATGTAGTTAAGTGAGCCAGCAGTGCATATTACATCTGTTATGGTGGTCACATAAGATTCTTGCCTAATCTGAATACCCATAACTCAGATAACTCTCGAAAACCATGATTTTAAAATTCTTATAATTTTAAAATTTAAAATCAGCTTTTTCTCAAAAAACTTACGTGATAGAAAAATTTCAAAATTATTCCTGGAATCAGCATGACAAAATCTACCTGGAACACCAGAACTTGCACAGGAAACAAAAACCTTGTTGACCAGTGTTACCCTGACAAGCAAAAAAGGTAGTCACTTAAAAAATTTTGTGTTGCGTTATGTCACATTTACGGAACCCCTCCCCTCGTCACACTTCATAACAAACGTCCGGACCCCCTCCCTTAGGTGCGTTACGTCATTTGTGGACGAGCCCTTGGACGTGGTGGATCATGGATGTGCCAGTTGAAACAGTAAACGGATTCAAAGGCTATCTCGGAAAACTAGGTTTTTCACACAGGCTTACTTAGCCTCCTAAAGTCCTAAACCACTTCAAATCACATTATTGTTATTACTTAAATCTTATTTTGGGGCTGTCCATTAATTACGTCAACAATTTTGTGGCAATTGCTGACCCAGGAGATTTTGCTTACTTATTTGTGATATTTGTGACAAAATTTATAATATTCATAGTCAGGGTGCGATTTGTAGGGGGAGGGGACTGCATCCCTTATGGGCCCCTAATGCTACATCCCCACACAACTACATCCCCCCACTGCTACATTTCCCCAACAACTACATCCCCCCACTGCTCCCCGTCACAAATCGCACCCTGTTAAAAGTTATAGTCAGATGAAATAATTATTCATAAAGTTGCCTTTGCTTTATAAATATTCACATTAAGAGCGTCATGTGGTTCGTAAATGTTCATATACGGGTATCCAGTGTTTAACAACAAAGTTATCAACAATCTGGTTGCTCAGAGCCATTGACGTCTATTAATAGACGCCAATGGCAGAAGCAGATTCTTGCTGGTGTCTCCTATGACCTTCTATCGGTTTACGAAAAATAAAGACGCGGCCCGTTGTGACGGCCGTATCTTTATAATGTCTAAATAAAATTTTTATGATAAAATTTTTAAAGATATTTTTATGTCGTTGGATACTACTCGTTGAGACCTTTCCAACGATATAAGTATTTTTAATATAGATCGTCTGGAAGGGGTTCACGTGGCGTCCCACGGTTTTACCATCAAAGACTACTAGAAGTTGAAATTATATTCTATATAGAGCCAGACCAATATATGCAAATTCTCCATGGAAAGGCATCCATGAAATAAATAAATAGCAAACGTGACCAAACGTGACCAAAAACTATCCAAAACATCATTTTAAGGCACAAAAACGATAACTTACTACGAGCAAACCTCTGCATGTCCGCCAACATCCGCGAACGGAAACGCAACCCACTACGGCCACGATGCACGTATATTCTAGCGCAGCATCGTATATTCTAGCGCCACATCTCCGCATATCTCCCTCTCCTTTTCACCTTATATACAATGCCCCTTGGATTGCTTCTTTCACAATTCTCTGCTGACTATCATTTCTACGCTGACGATAAAGTAAAGTAAAGTAAAATCTCGTGAATGTCTATAGCGCCTTGGAAAGCAGCACAACAGTAGAGTAGCTGCTTATTCTTAGGTGCTCAGTCTTTCTTAAAATAGCTATGAGGAGAGTATATTGTCAGCCAGGCAATAGTCAACATCCAAAGGGCAGTGAGGCTAGGTTGTTACAGCTATGGAGGAAATGATTTTAGAAAAAGGAAGGATTTAAGCTTAGACCTGACGACTTGAGGAGATAATGCAGGAATTATAGGAAGTGAGGATTCAGATTTTATTGTTTGAAAGTGTCCAAGTCTGCAGAGGGAAGCTGGGATCGAGTTCCAAAGTTCAGGTGAGGCGTATGAGAAGGCACACAAGAGCTGAAAGCCATAAGAAATTGATAACATTCCTCACAAATATCCAATGAAGTCTATAATTAAAGCAGCTGTCAAGCCTAGTTCTAAAGACACTTGGGTCCGTTCCCGATAAACACCAAGGCCAAGAATGCCACAAAAACCGCATAATTGTCATTATAAAAGTCAAAAGAGAATTCAATTGACGAGGATTTCCTAATTAATTAATGTGTGCTTTCATTGTGTAATCCCACATGTAAATAAAGGTTCTTCCCCGTTATCCGGACCCCAGTAGAAGGATGGTGTAGTTGGCGTTAGGGTTAGGGTTAAGGTTAGTGTTACGTTAGGGTCAGGGTTAGGGTCAAGTTCCCGACCGAAAAGCCATTACACTTCACTGGGGTCCAGAGAGCGGGAAAGTACCTAATTAAATTTCACTTAATTATGTCTGCATAAACGACAAAATTCAAAGGCGGTTATAGAGGAAGTGAAGGGGAACAGCGACAGCACAACACAGGAACCCGGATCTTAACTTTAAAACGCAAATTTCTAAGGAAATAACCATTAAAATAACGAATAAAGCCTAAAAGCTTTATATAAATCGTAAAATATCGTAAAATTTCCAGAAATAGTTGAGTTGCAAAGCAAAAAATTGAATTAAAAAAGAAGCGAAATGCATCATTATGTCCAATGGAACATTTTCAATTATTAGATAATCAGTGGACGACGATTCCGAAGCAAAATTCGCTTATTTATGTAGCGCCTAACTTACTCACAGACGGTCAAATGAGACGGCAATATCGTGCACCGCAAAACGATCGTTTTGAACTCGGAAATAAAATCGATTTTTATAAGAAAATCGTCAAAAATCTGCAGAATTCTTTTTTCTCCGAACGTATTAGCATTGGCAATGCCTGGCGCTAGCGGTAGTAGCGGCTGGCACTCAATGTTGCCAGTGAACATTTTGGAAAAAACAGATTGTGCCATTTTAAAAAAAACAAAAAAAAACAGGTTCGCAAAAAGGTCCAAAAAGATGATAAAATTCATAAAAAATAGCGACAAACCTGAAAATTTTTTGAAAAATTTCGAAATTTCGTAGTAACAACGTCTCCAGAAAGTCTTGACAAGCAAAAAAAGGTCGTCATGTCGTCTTCAAGCAAGGTAAATAGGTAAACTTTAAACTTGTTAACTTTATTCCACAAGCAAACAAAGAGTTTTCAAGTTTTCAACATGCTGAAAACTCCTAATTTTCCCACTTTCACTGCATAAATCAGGCAATTTTTGTTAATTGTCGCAGATTTAGACCTAAAGGCTTGAGGAGACAGTGAAAGAATTAAAGGAAATGAGGATTCGGATCAGTGGCGTAGCGTGGCTTTTGGGGGTCCGGCCGGGGGACATCTTTGCCATGGGGGCCCCAAAGTTTCGAGCTGACGAGCAAAAAAAACGTCATCACCTTCTTTTTCATCCTGACGAGCAAAAAAACGTTATCACCTTCTTTTTCATCCTGACGAGCAAAAAACCGTCATCACCTTCTTTTTCATCCTGACGAGCAAAAAAAGGTGGTCAACACATCATTTCTAGGGTTAGGGTTAGGGTTAAGTTAGGGTTAACCCTAACCTAACCCTAGCTAACCCTAGCTTAGACCCCTCTTCGGGGCCCCCCGCCCGGGGCCCGGGGGGCTGTCAACAAAGTGCCCTCCCCGCCCCCCTACGTTACGCCACTGATTCGGAGCTTATTGTTTGACCATGTCGTAGGCTGCGGAGGGAGGCTGGAATTGAGTTCCAAAGTTCTGGTGCGGCGTATGAGAAAGCGCGGTTGCAGATGTTGAGTGATGACTGATTTAACGGGCGTGAAAGTGTGAGATGAGATGATGATCGTGTAGGTCGGGGAGGCTGAGGCGTTAAGAGTTTACGAAGGTAAACCGGTTTTGACGAATGAAGTGAACTGTAAGTAATCGTTATTATCTTGTACTGTGTACGTTCGGATATTTTAAGCCACACGTACAGCCTTTCTTAAAATAGCTATGAGGAGAGTATATCGTCAGCCAGGCAATAGTCAACATCCAAAGGGCAGTGAGGCGTTTCCCGGAACATTCGGTACCGGAACATTCGGTACCGGAGAATTCGGCACCAAAATTTTACGCGTGGAAGATTCGGAACCGGAAGATTCGGTACCGGATAATTCGGTACCAACATACAGATAAGATGAGTAGATGACGCCTCACCCTGCTGCTGGTATTTGTCCGTTTTAACTGTCGCGCGTCATAAGCGGACACCCAGCATTCAGGCGCGCTTTTGCTCCCCCCACCGACTTAATGGATGTATCATGTAAACATAATGTTTCAGATCGCAATACGTGCAGGGAACTTGAGCTGTTTAATGCGACCTTATAGAAAAAGCCATATAATAGATATATATGCTACGGTAGTACGTTTTACATGTAACCAATAGCAGGGTTTAATCTGGGCCGTTTCTGGAGGGAAAATTTACCTTTTCCCCTGGAAATTTCAGCAGCCACTATAGCTGATTCCCCCCGGTCACCGTGTTGGTTTGTAACTTTGTATGTGTGTTTGGCTCCTCCTTTGAACGACGGCTTGTTTATACGTTATCAGTGGCGTATTTACCATTGGGCCATTTGGGCCATGGCCCCCCTTTGGTCTTGGCCTAGCCTGTCCTGACCCATCCATTCTGGCCAATCAAGTGCTGTAGTTGCCCCACGTACGTACAGAAAGTTAATTCAAGAATTTCAAGTATATGCCTCAGGTCTTATAATTAAACCATAATCTTAATTCTATATTCTATAATCTTGTCACCCCAGCGTTGGGACTTATAAGAATTATTGAATGAGTGAAATTCAAAGGGGATTTAAGGGGTTAAACAGTTGCAATGCCAGCAATTGCAACTGCTGTCCCTCCATCAGTTGTGTTGTGTATTTTATTTAAAAAAATTAGTTAACCCTCTACAAGCGCTTACATTTTCAGCCTAATATGCATACAGGCCTTAGTCACAGCCCACAGAATTCCATTTTTTCTCCAATAAAGGTGGCTTGCACATGTTGATGAAAAGACCATAATCATGCATATTTTCAAAAAAAATTAATCTGGAAAATCTTAAAATGTCGCCAGCTTCAGGGGGCAAAGCCCCCTGATCTCCCACCAGGGGCTTTGCCCCTAGACCCCACTGGGGCTACGCCCCCAGGCCCCCATTATAGGCTCGCGCTTCGCGCTCGCCATGGGTTGGCCCCCCTTACCAACTGGTTTCGCTCACCCTATCCTTAAATCTCAACCTCTGTGGAAACCGATATACATTACCGTAGAAACTTTAATTCAGAGGCGGAACTATGGATAAGGGTACAGATTTTCCTGAGGGGCGCCAAAATTGGTTTAAGGCAAGGAGTTCCGCTCGCTACGGATGACGACCTTAGGTCATCATTGACCTTTATTTGCTTGGTCAGGATGTTCGCGAAATTGAATGAAGAACGAAGGGGCGCCAAAATGGACAGAGCGGCGCCCTTTTTGGCTTCTTAGGGTTTTCGCCAAGTTGAGGGGCGCCATTAGTATGTTTTGTCCCCGGGTGCCGGACACCGTAGCTCCACTTTAATTACTGAACTCAGTGAACTGTGTTTACACGATCAATCAGTCAAATTTCGATGCCAGCCGAGCACTGATATCTCGATGACCGGCACTGCCCGGCAGCCGCTGCAGTGGTAGGACAGGGACATCTGTATATTAGCAATTATATTATAAAATATTATTTAGGAGTGCTTGGGTAGGAGATCACTGACCGCGTTAGGCTTAATAATATTATTGTTTCGCTTTGTCTAGTGACACCGCTTGAATGTGGATGAACGAAGTAAACAACTTGTCAATTTTGTCATATGTGGCTGAAATCTATAGACAGGTCCTATTATTTTTAAATTTTGTTTGTGTAGATCTTAATATTTGAGTATAAAAACGAAATTTTAGATGGTACGACAGCAGTAGTAAAATGTAGTAAGAGTGTTGACAAGCAAAAAATTGTCGAGTCAATTTTTACGCCCCTCTGGTCTGCGCCCGGGACCACCGCCCCACCCTCTACACGCTACTGGTAGAGAGTGGCTGACGCCCGGGGCCAAGTTGTCCAAAGTACGCCCACGAGCAAAAAAGGTCATCGGGTCAATTTTTACGCCCTCTGGCTTCAGATCACTGGACATCAAGCCCTCCTTTAGGGTTGATGACCTTTTTTGCTTTTCAGTCTTTTTACCTATGTAGCCAGCCAAGTTTACATTTTAAGACTAATTAACACAAACATTAATTGGCGAAAAAAATTTCCTTAAAATTAGGGGGGGGGGGCAACAGCTCCCGCTCCCAAATGACGTCCCTGCTTAGCTGTTCATTATGTTTCACGCATTTTATTCTCGGATTGCGGATTTGTGGATCAAACCCCCGCACCTTTGGGGTTACCGGAGTAAAAAAATTCTTAATAACAACGGTAAGAATCAGGCCCGCCGGAACGAATTTTCACCAGGGGGTGCAGATTTTCTCCAGATAAAAGCAGTAGCATCATTTCACACTTTTCTTTGGGCCGGGCAAGATAATTGTTTGCAAATTTTCGGCAAATTTTGTGGCCAATATTTGGCTAATTTTAGCAAATTTTTGGCGATTTTTTACACATTTTGGGCAAATGTTGGCAATTTTAGCAAATTTTGGCAATTTTTGGGCCAGTTTTAGCAAATTTTGGCAATTTTTGACGAATTTTAGCTGAAAGGGGGTGCAGAGGGGTGCAGCCAATCTTCTTTCCAGGGGTGCACTGCACCCCTACATTTTTCCAGGGGGTGCAGCTGCACCCTCTGCACCCCCACTTGCGGCGGGCCTGGTAAGAATTCAAGAACTTGAAGTAATAATGTAGTTAACTAGGACGAATACCTTTTTTTGCTTGTCAACTTTAACGAAGAAAAAGAGGAAAGAAAGGTGTGGGTGTGAGCGGACTAACTTTTTTGCTTGTCAATATTTTTTCACAGTTTTTCATGACCAAAACCAAAAACTCTCCTTTCGTAAATCCTGGCTACACCACTGTTCTGTATAGTACTGCAGAGTAGTATAGCTCTAGCCATAATTCACAATGAACTGGACCGTGGGCGCATTGATCGCGGTAACAATCTCCCGTAGCCAGAGGCGGTGCTGGGTTTTGTTGACTGGGTGCCCCCTATTGAGTGCCTGTCCCCCTGTTGGGACCCTATACTTAATGCTACATACATAACAAATGGTTGGCCTCACATGATTAGAAGTTGCCACCCCAACGGCCCCCCCCCCACTTGCTAAATCCAGGAGCCGCCACTGTCTGTAGGTGGAAATGGGGAAGCTCCTTAATTGTCACTTCTTGAAGACTTTCTTCTCATTAGTTCACTCTATACATAGCAAAGTGAAACTTCATTCTGCCATTAACTTATTCAGCTTGAGATCAAACATCTTAAGAATCTTCCCCAAGTAATCTGATTCCAGTGGCATAGCCAGGGTTTTGGAATGGGAGAGGGACAATGACATTTTTAGTGTAAAAGTATTCAAGCAAAAAACCTCATCAAGCAGTTCTTGGCATATTCACCTCCATATACATCGATTCTCTTCAATCATCCTACCTATTCCCCAACAATATCTCAACACTTTGCGCAAATCCCGTCGACCCTCATGGCTGCACTAATCCACTTAATAAGGGAAAATTCAGGGAGTGGTTTCTATCCTCTGGTACCTTTGGCAAAATGGTTGCAGCTCAGTAACCTTGGTAGCAAAATATCACAAATTTATGTGAATTGACCCCTGCAAGATGCCCGAAAGTGCTTGAAAATATCTCATCAGAACTTTGATGAGAAATTTTGGAAAAACCAAGGTGGCAACCACAACCTAAAGTGCATGGACAAATTGCTATGCATTGTACTGCTCTGATAGTGCTTAAGAAAATTTTTGGATGCTGCAATTTCATCAAGGTTAGCTATTTATGTTTACGACTACAGTAAAGCTGCCATCAGGGCCACATTAAGGCAGGGGCTGTAGCTCCCCCCGGCCCACCATGAAAAATAGGCCCACCGATTTCCCATCTTTTTTTCTTTGCTTGTGAGCACGTTTTGCAAGCAAGATAACCTTTTTTGCTTGTCTGAGATTCTCAGTATAGGCGACAGCCTTTTTTTCTCAGCCCCTCCCCCCCCCGGCCCTGGCTGCCATAAATGAAAACGACACTACTATTTGCCTGAAGTCACTTTAATCTTGCATAACATCACACAGACCAAAGAAATAAAAAGTACATTCCAGCAAATGCTGATCAATACCAGATAGGACCAAATCACACTTCACCATCACAGATGACACATTACAGACCTACGTACATTAACAGAACCATAAAGTTGGCACATGAAAATGCACTAACATGTTTAAGGTATTAAGAATGATAATTCATATTCTATTTTCAATTCCTAAGTTTGAAGGGCTTTAATTGGTAACAATTCAGATTTTTGTATCAACATTAAAATCACAATTTAACTGCAAAACAGGAATAATTGAAATAATAATATTAACAATACACAAACTACAAGACATAAATCAAATGTGAGATTTCCATTTGCTAATCAGAATTCTGCATTGCTTAATTTGTGCCCAACACAATTTTTGCACCCATGACAAATACAATTTTGAGCCCATAAAGTTGAAGCACTCTAAACAGGCAGCTACATGTCCATTATCCACTGGGACAAAACATGTTCAAATAAATTTCGGTACACTGGCATGGAGTGTACAGAGACCTTTTGGAGACCCTTTAACGTGGACACAAATATCAAAGACTACAGTAAACAGAGTATAAATCGAATGACTTAAAGCGAGTACATCGCCGATATCTCTAATAATAGCTTCACAAGTTCAAATAAGACATGGTTGAATAAGAGGGTCATGCCCTTTGCAGCAAATGACCTTCACTACAGCACCAGGCATAAACCCTTCTTCTTCTTCTTTGTTGCCAGAGCCGCCCTTGTGGCCATCTCGAACACCGCTCGCACACCATCCTTGCTCTTGGCCGAGCACTCCAGGTACGAATACGCGCTGATCTTCTCTGCCATGGCTCTTCCCTCTTCCGGTCGCACTGGCTCCTGTTTCATCTTCATGAGCTCGCGCTTGGTTGCCTCATCATTACGCAGGTCCTTTTTGTTTCCGACAAGGATAATGGGTACATTCGGACAGAAGTGCTTAACTTCAGGTGTCCATTTCTCTGGAATGTTCTCCAGGGAGTCGGGGCTGTCGATTGAGAAGCACATGAGGATAACATCCGTGTCAGGATACGACAACGGACGTAGACGGTCATAATCTTCCTGCCCTGCAGTATCCCACAAAGCCAGCTCAACCTGTCAAAATACCAAATGCATTGGGTTTCAAACTCTCTTTTGGCCATGGCATGCCAATATATATTATTGCTGTACGAAAACTTTAATCATCACAAGAAATAATTTACTATTTCATAAAGCATCAGATGTTGGCCAATAATTAAGATTTTATGGGACAATAATGTGAGACAGGTAATTAATTGGATGTCACAGGTCTGAATAAGATTAAAAAATTTATAAAGCAGTCTGAACAAGGTGTCTGTCTCTCAAAGGTATCATAGTATCATACTGATACCCATTGCATTCATCAAGAGTGCTACAAAAATGTTTGGCTGGCAATGACACAGAAGCACAGACATGACAAACAAGAAAGGGTTCTACAAAGTTAGAAACATTGTTGCGGTGTATACAGGGCAAATTTAGACGAACTTGCTTTTGACCACAGCTCACAACTCCATGTTGCCTACATGAAGGTGCCTACTAGAAAGTGGTACCTCATGCTACCAGGCTAAATATTCATATGAACACTCAGGCTCCTTGGTGAGGTTGTAATCAGGATGGGTATCTGGCCTTGAAAATTGAGCTCTGAAAGATGCATAATGTTGATCCAAAGGTAAATCTGAATGGGAACAAAACTGTCAGTTGGACCCTTAACAGCAATAAGGGGCTGTTCAATAATTATGTCAAAAAATAGGGGCAAGAGGGATTTTAAAAAGTTTTACACTTGTTCGCAGGGGGAGGGGGTCAAGATAAATCGACATCAACAATTTCATTTTTTACAATAAATTTAATAAATCAAAAAATATGAAGTTTAATTTAATAGTCTGCATTGATCCTCCATGGTACATACTCGCCTGCCCGTCAACATAATTTTATGGGTCACCAAAAGTTTGACAGTTGTTGACATGGGGACAGGGTCAACAACTGCCAAAAATTGACATAACTAATGGGCAGCCCCTAAACTGCAGTGTGCATGTTTGTGTGTGTGTGTGTGTGTGGGTTTGCATGTGCATGTGTGGTATGGAACAGAACAGAATGTCAGCATAGTTGGATTTTGGTACAATAAAGTATTATTAACAAGATCTGACCAAGACATCTGTGACATAAAAATATCAAATTACTCAAATTAAAACAGAATTAATTTATAAATATCTAGAACTAATTACCAGCTGAAAGATTACAATATTTAAGTGCTTATTCAATTCAGCATTATTTATGCACATTAGTTTGCTTAACAGAAATCAGAAATCAACTTTCACAATCTTGGTCAAATGGATAATCAATACCAAACCAAATTGCTTAAATTGTCTCTAAATCTTTTCTAGCCCTAAAACTTCTCTGCTCTACACCACACATAAACATGAGTTAGGTTCACCCATGGTTTGGGTTAGGCATTTCCATGTTTATGGTGAATTGGGTTTGGGTCCAAAAATAAGTCATGGTTTACAAATTATAATGTATTATGGTGAGTTAATTGGGTCGGGTCAAATAACCCTATATTGCTTTCGTGGGTTGGGTTGGTAATCATGAAGAGTTGGATTGGATTGGGTTTTAAAAAATGGACCAATGTCCATGTCTGCTCTACACTATCTATCATCTGCATATAACCACGACACGCTTCTACACTGGCTTAAACATCGGTTTGGCATCAATGATGGAGTAACAAAATGGCCGAGTTCCACCTCCAAGTTCACACATGGCTATAGCCCTATGCAGCATTCAGTCTGATTCTGCTTTAAAGCTATTTTGTCTTTGGTTCATTTCTCTAAATCAATCACACAGTACAAGATGGCCTCCTTTCTAGTCAAACATAATACCAGCAGCCATCTTAATGCTGATGATACATAAATTTTGACCCACATTACACTTCAAACTCTCTTGTACTGTCTGACATGCTCGAGTCAGAACAATTCACAGTAATGGAATATAAACTGCATCTGAAGCCACCTAAAACTTTTTTTTTCTACTATGGACTCCATCAGAGCTGAAAAATGCCAACTCCCTGACCTGCTTTTATTTTTACAAATAGGCCACCCAAGTCTATTTGGCAAGCATATCTATGCACACTAGGGCTGCGCCGAGTAACTCGAGTAACGCGAGTACTCGACTCCAAATTGGAGTCGAGTAATTTTTGGAGTCGAGTACTCGCATAGAATAACTAAACAAAGAATAGAATAGATAAATAAAGAATAACTAAAGAATTTCATTAAAATTTGGCCTACCGTTATTTAATTGTTACAAATAATTATTAATCAGTCTTATTTAGGTTATTCTTATTCGTTATGCCCCAGTTAGTTAAGATGTTGTCCACAGTGGGCCAACTCTAGTGAAGACCTCATATTTTTTGCCAGTACCAGTAAAATAGTTTCTGTTCTGTAACTTCTGTTATACTAAATTTGAAAACGCTTGAATATCCGAAAAATTGATATGTAACGGTATCTAATGTTCTGCTTTGGTTAAATGAGGGCCATGAGGCAAATAATAAGCATTATGTGACGTGTAACGTTTCGTTTGCAAATAATGTATTTCTGGTTTTACGCGAGTACTTGAGTACTCGCTAAGCTACTTGACCCCTAAACTACTCGGTTAGCGCAGCCCTAATGCACACTATCACATCTGCATCTTAGGCACTTTATTCCCTCTGCTAAATAGTCTCGTTTTCCTCTTACAAGTGCTTAGGTATTGAGCTACTAAGACCACCATAATTTTATTTTATCTGGAATCACTAAGTCTTGCTATCATTGGTTTCAGATGACTCACTCATAGTTCCCATCATCACGACAAAGTCAAGTAATCCTATTAAAACTGATCAATCAAAATTTATTAATCTGGTGTCAAACCTGTTTGCCATCAACTTCTATATCTGCTACATAGTTTTCAAAGACAGTTGGCACATAGACTTCGGGAAACTGGTCCTTGCTAAATACAATAAGAAGACAAGTCTTTCCACATGCTCCATCTCCAACTATAACCAGCTTCTTTCGAATCGCTGCCATTACAAGCTGCAAGACACAACAGACAAATTATACAAGCAATTATTATATAAACCAGGAAATTGCCCATAAAAAATTATGGGCAAATTTCTGATTTATTTTACATTGGTTGCCACTAGAGTATGCCTGTCGACCACCGCCCGCTCTCTGTTGCTCACGCGGTTTATAGTCATCAAGATCTGTCTCTGGCTACGGGCAGTGTGCCCCTCTCCCTTTTCAAGGAGCTGGACTCATGACTTATCATACATAAGAAATTATTATTATAGGATTAAGGGCAGGAAGTTAGCAGAGTGGTAACAACGTTGGATGATAGACTAGGAGGTTGCAGGTTCGAGACCCACTGGGACCCTAAGGTAGACTCAGCCTTACTTTCTAGAGGGTGATGATAAAATGAGGAGCAGTGGCAAAATGCTGTGAAAAGCCAAACCGGTACGCTATGCGATGCACTAGCCCTGTATCCGTGCTATTGCGCGCCTGGCTGAGGGCTACAGCAACGGAGATCAGAGCCGCCCTATGAGCTGGTAAGGCTCGAGAAGGACTTTGACTTTGATTATGAAAATTAATAATATGGTAGAATTATATAGCAGATAAACCATAATCTCTTGTGTTCCATGAATTTTCCTTTGAGAGCTGTGCAATATAAATTGCTTTGAAGTTCTGATACTGGGTGTTCAACCCTCAGACACTGTGAGACAGCATTCTGAGGTCTAAATCATTATGATCTGTTTCTTTTCCTTCTGTAAACTGTACTATTACATTGTAAATTATAGATGTCTGAAAACATTGACATGCATTAATGTGTTTCCCAAGTGGAACTGCATAAATAGCTAGTTGATCAACACTTCTTATGATTTATGGGATGTAGCCTTCAAAAGAAATGCCTCAGATCACTTTCACTCTATACATTGAGTCTATGCAGAACTAATTCTAGTTTTGAGAATTACAATTCTCCAAACACCCAGTGAATATCAGTGAGCTGTGTCTGCGTCGGAAATGATGTGAGCCATATTTTACAATCGCATCTCATCATTTCTCACAGTGAACCCTGCAAGCATTTTAAGTCTGCACCCTCATTATCAGTTGCACTGATTTCCGTATTGTGATCAAGTTGACACTGAATGAAAAGAGCACACAAGAGCTGAAAGCCATAAGAAATTGATAACATTCCTCACAAATATCCAATGAAGTCTATAATTAAAGCAGCTGTCAAGCCTAGTTCTAAAGACACTTGGGTCCATTCCCGATAAACACCATGGCCAAGAATGCCACAAAAACCGCATAATTGTCATTATAAAAGTCAACAGAGAATTCAATTGACGAGGGTTTCTTAATTAATTAATGCGTGCTTTCATTGTGTAATCCCACATGTAATTAAAGGTTCTTTTCCGTTATCCGGACCCCAGTAGAAGGATGGTGTAGTTGGCGTTAGGGTTAAGGTTAGTGTTACGTTAGGGTCAGGGTTAGGGTCAAGTTCCCGACCGAAAAGCCATTAAACTTCACTGGGGTCCAGAGAGCGGGAAAGTACCTAATTAAATTTCACTTAATTATGTCTGCATAAACGACAAAATTCAAAGGCGGTTATAGGGGAAGTGAAGGGGAACAGCGACAGCACAACACAGGAACCCGGATCTTAACTTTAAAACGCAAATTTCTAAGGAAATAACCATTAAAATAATGAATAAAACGTAAAAAGGTTTATATAAATCGTGAAAATATCGTAAAATATCCAGAAATAGTTGAGTTGAAAAGCAAAAAATTGAATTAAAAAAGAAGCGAAAATGCATCATTATGTCCAATGGAAGTCATTTTGAATTATTAGATAATCAGCGGACGACGATTTCTAAGCAAAATTCGCATATTTATGTAGCGCCTAACTTACTCACAGACGGTCAAATGAGACAGCAATATCATGCACCGCAAAACGATCGTTTTGAACTCGGAAATAAAATCGATTTTTATAAGAAAATCGTCAAAAATCTGCAGAATTCTTCTTTCTCCGAACGTATTAGCATTGGCAATGCCCGGCGCTAACGGCTGGCACTCGTAACGCGCTAAAACGCGCACCTCTAAAACCGCTAGATAGTAATGCCGCACTAGCAACCCAAGACAAACAGAAATTGGGGCCAGTAAAAATTTACGTCAAAAGTTCAACATTCACGCCATGGAGTTTGAAAAATACCGTTAACCGGCGTTAAGTCATGAAAAATGACAGTTAAATTCACCGTCTACTGTGATTTATATTAATTAGAAATAATCACGACTGTTGCATAGAATCAATTTATCTGATGTACTCAGTTTTTAATCTAGACTCCGGACTCCGGGGGGAACTGACAAGGCCGGGGGAGTCAGCTAGTAGGAGGCTGCTATTTGTTGATGTAGTAGGCTATGCCAAAATTTTCGGAAGGAGGGGATTTCAAATTTTCGGGAAGGGCAATCCTCCCAAACGGCCTAGGTTAAACCCTGGTCGTACTCACCACTAGGGGTGGGTCGATTAATCGAAATCGAAATCGTAATCGCGATTTTTGAAAAAATCGTAATCGAAATCGACACGATTATTAAATAAATCGAAATAATCGATAATCGTCGAAAAAATAATCGAAATCGCGATTATTTTTCGATTATTCCCGTAAGTGATATTATACAATATTTCCGATTCAAAGAAAGATCAATTTACCGTTGATTATAAGATTTTCATTGAAAATGGATTCAACAGCGTCTAAAGACAGATACCATCTTTCTGGGTTTGGCAGCAACTTTCGATACGGTGTGTCAGGCGGGTTTAATGTACAAACTCTCGCTCAACTTGCCACCCTGGTTCTGTCAACTTGTGGAATTACTCATCTCTGACAGACGGTTCTGAGTTCACTTGGGAGATGTCAGCTCCTGGAGACGTCGACGAAACGGTCTACCATAGGGTCCAGTTCTAGCCCCCACGTTATTCAATTTGTAGGCCTATTAAAGACCTACAAACGACTTAGGCCTACCTGATACCATCAGTAGGAAGTTTGGATACGCTGACGATATCGGTCTTGCCACCCAGGCTCGATCCTTTAAGGAGATTGAAGACCAGGGTTATTTCTAGGATTGTGAATTGGGGTGGGGTGTCGGGAAAATCTGAGGTGTGTTTATTTCTAGGATTGTAGGATTGTGAATTTGGGGTGTCGGGAAAATCTGGGAGTGTCGAAATTTGGAAGTCTCTACCGAAAAAGGCTGACAAGCAAAAAACGTTATAGAGACACGAAAAGTCTGACAAGCAAAAAAAGTCATCCGTGGATAAAGTTGTGGGGTCTATTTCTCCATTTGGGGGCAGGCCTCTTCAGAGGCTGAAGGAGGTCCAGGCCAGTTGGAATTTCGAGGCCTCTCCTAGCCTTCCCAACAATTAAAATTTTGACAAGCGAAAAAAGGTAATCACCAATTTTGAGGATCGCAGAATACCTTCCTAGCTTTCCCAAAATCCCAAAATTATCAACAAGCAAAAAGGTCATCACCAAATTTTGAGGCCCCTTCTAGTAGTAGCTATCTAGCTTTCTAGCTCTCCCAGAATTCTAGACAAGGAAACAAAGGGAGGCGCCCAAAATGATGGAGGCCCGGGCCGAATGGCCATCCTAGCCCCCCTCTGAATGGGCCTGTTTGGGGGTGTTCAGGGCTAATCACTCCTCTCCTTAGAGATCGACTCCACTGGATCCGTGTTCCACAGCGCATTGTCTACAAGCGCTGTTGGCTTACGTTTCGGGCTTTACACGATCCACTCTGTCCTGATTATCTAACTGTGCTTGTACGAAGATCGACTGTGATCGACAGGAGATCGGTTCTTATAAGTCCATCGGAGAGTGCAGTTGTTGGTCCCTCCCCCGTCCAAGACCCCTAAGTTTGAGGAAAGATCATTCGCGCGGGGGAATCCCGCCCTGTGGAACTCTCTTCCAGACAATGTGACTGGAGCAGTCTCAGCTGGACTTTTCATTAGAAATTTGAAGACACATTTATTTAATATTGGATATGAACTGTGCATGTTAAGCGCTCTTGTTGTAGGCCTTAGCCTTGCCTACTGCGCTATATAAATTGTCAATAAATAAATAAATAAATAAATATGCATTCTGTATGCATATCATTGTCAAATCACCAAATTTTAGGGGGTGTCGACCTCAAATTTGGGGTGTTGGAGGTTGTTAGGGGTGTAGAATATCCCTGTTGAAGACCAACTGAACATCGATACACAGAGGATTGCCGAATACTGTAAAATATGGCGGGAAAGCCAGTTTCTAAAGGTACTGTGAAATAATCGAAATCGAAATCGCGATTATTTAAAAAACCGTAATCGTAATCGAAATCGTAATCGTGAAAAATAATCGAAAATAATCGTAATCGTAATCGGAAAAAATAATCGTAATCGACCCAGCTCTACTCACCACTAAAATCAAGTAGCGATAATTGAGAGCTCTGTGTATGTTTTATAATAATAAAAAGTAAAGGGCATATTAAGTAAAATCCTATAACTGCGAATGATTCCGAACTTCGGAACACCTCCTGTCCTTCAAAAGTTACACTGGCTGCCGGTAGAACAGAGACTTGTAGGCCTATTTAAGACTGCATGGTGTCCTTGTTTTTAAAATACTGCAGTCTGGCCAACCTCAATATTTAAAATCTTTGTTAAACTATCCGAAACATTATTATTCAACAAGATTTGCTGATTCATTGTTAAATGTACCTAGAACAAACACTGAAATCGGTAAGATTGCTTTTTCTATTTCTGGGCCAATAATCTGGAACTATCTCTCCCTCTGGTAATTGTCAGATCTTCCAATAAACTGAGCATTTTCAGATCTAGGCTTAAAACATCTCTTCCAATTAGCATTCCCTCCATAGTCTGTCTTGCTGTTTCCCTCTGACTGATCTCTGGAATGACCTGGTCTTTTGCGGATAGATTTGAAGTGCCATCGATTGACACCATTGGGTATTAGAATGGTGCTATAGAAGTGCATAATTATTATAGTTTATAATTTATAGGTCTGATACAAATACAAATGAGCCAACAAACTACTGTCAGTAAGCCTGTGATGTTGAGCGGCATTAATTGTCTCCGAATCAACTGCATGTGATGGCTGCAGTGTATTTCAATCAGTTTACTATAGTACCTACGAGGTATGCCAATGATTCACAAAAAGTGCTTTGTATAAAGTAGCTTAGATTTAACGCACGAAGTACGGCGCTTATGCTAATAGGCTACTTAAATGGGGGGGGGGTGGATTATGTTGCATTTAGAATTAATTAGAATTCTCACACTTGAAAATGTTATTGTTAGCCTATCTAGTGCGCATACGAGTAGTGTATTACTTGATTAAGTTGGCGTAAACTTGGATGAAAAAGTAGAGGGCCCAAACCATGTGCCTCACCTTCCCTACAGTAGCCTCTTAAAAGGCGGGAGCCCAGACTGGATACTAGACTAGAGGCATAGGCCTAATAGAAGTTTGCGCCTATGCTTTTGATGACGTCGTATTTATGCAAGCGGCTGTCCTTTAATGATAGTGTGGCGAATTCAAGAAATAGCGATATAAATAATTAATAATCAATAATAGAAGACACTTAGGTCAATCAATCAATCAATCAATAAACTTCTATGGCGCCACTATCATAATGCCCAGGGCATCAGCCGATGGCGCACCAAATCCAAATAGAATTAAAGCCAGGTCAATCCGGAAGATCAGTCAGAACAGCGGGGGAGCAATCTAAGGGGGATAAGCCAAGTCAAACAGGTAAGTTTTAAGACCAGATCTAAAAGATGATAAACTTTGGTCCAATATAAGTAATATATTAAATTATTATTAATAATAATTGCCCGTATAGTGTAGAGAAGCTAAGGGATAGGTAATCAGTAGATGGCGCGAGACGTCAAGGGAAGAAAACGAAATTAAGCTAGTGAATTTAGCACATCTTTCTTAGGCCAGCTGAAATCCTTTAAATAGCGGTCCTTGCAATGGATCGAGGCCGATAGCTGAGGTCAGCGTGTGGAAAGAAAGATGCGTATAGTATCTTAATATGGATAGGGCACCCGGAGCACCTTAAGGAGAGCACACTATGTATAAAGCACCCTGGATAGAGAGCACCTTAGGTGGAAAGCACCCGGAGTTAAGGAGAGTTCCTTAAGGAAGAGCACCTGAGATAGGAAGGCACCTTAAGAAGAGAGCACCTTGAGGTAAGGGTATACTGAGAGTAGAAGCACCAAAGGTGCGGTGCGAGAGGTGCGGTGCGAGAGGTGCGATGCCCTGAGAGCAAGGCGCGGTGCGCTGAGCTATAGGAGAAGTACGGTGCGTGGAAAGGGAAGGGCATTGCAAGATAAGTGCAGTAGATAGAACGTCGAACATAGTCAAGGTGCGGTGCGCTAAGGAAACGGTTGATAGATAGAGTGCGTAGTGTATAAAAGCCTACCATTCTTCGCCAAAAAGCTTAGACGAACGGACACGTGCCTTAGATTGAGTCCTACCCTGTGTAGCAGACCGGGCAGAGCCATCTTGAGTTTCGGAGGCCTAGGGACCTCGAGCACCCGGTTCGCCACAATAACAATGAATAATTGTTTAATAAAGCTATGTGCGTCAAAAACTATGCTACAGATCAGACTATTGCTGAGTGGAAAGCCGAAGGGAAAAACGCGAGTGACTGATGGGTTGAGGTGTTTAAGCATTTCACACAGAACAATATTGACTTTGGTGAAATCCTTAAGATTGTCCAATTTGCATTAGCGTTACCAACTTACCTGACACAAATGCCCCAGTAGAACGTGTATTCAGTTTTATGAATGATTTGTGGACAGATGAAATAATAAGAATAAATAATAAATAATAATAAATAATAATAATAATGCACTTCTATAGCACCAGTTCTAATACCTAAGGGTATCAATCGATGGTACTTTAAATCCGTCCGCAAAAGACCGGGTCATTCAGTGTTTTATCCAGACCCCAAGCCTTGGGAGGCAAATTGACTTGGCTGGAGGGGAAGAGATAGGCCTACAGTTCAATGAAAAAATGTGTCACTGCTGACATTTTTGGGAGGGTGATTTTGAGGTTTGGGGGATCTCCCCTAACAGGTCTGGATAAAACACTGAGATCATTCCAGAGAAAAGCCAGCGAGAAACAGCGAGGCAGAACTATGGAGGATGCGCTAATTGAAAGAGGTGGGATTTAAGCATAGATCTGAAATACTTAATTCTTTGGTAGACCTGACAATCGAAGGGAGAAAGTTCCAAGTTTTTGGGTCAGTTTTACCACATCTAGGCACAGATAATTCCTATACATTAGGTCTACAGCACCAGGGGCGGTTCCACGTTGGGGATGACTGGGGTGCATCCCCCCACCGGCAGTGGTGCAGTCACGGGGTTGTTTGGGGTTGTTCAAACAACCCCATTACAAATATGACCAACACAATATATGTAAATCCGTTGACTTTTGGTTGAAGGAGGGGTGTAGTGGGGGTCTGCCGCGGTCCCGCTGGTGTTTAGTTGCATAGTGCCTCCAGTTAACAACTCCACTTTGCATAAGCTGGCTACGCCACTGCTCACCGGCCCACCAAACATGCGTCTTCAATGGAAGATGATCGTCTAAACGGATTAGCCTTGATGTATATCCACAAAGATATGGATTTATCCATAGACAATGTCATCGACAAATTTGCTTCCAGCAATAGAAAACTCGATTTTGCACTAGGCCTATGACTTTGTACAACCAGACTAGAATGGTTTGTATACATTGTCAATTCTGAGCATTATACTGTATTTTATAAAACAAATACACAGATTTCTTCTAAGCCGTTTACATATAATTCCTTTGACAATTGGCGGGATCTTCCTAGAAATTCGTTGCATCCCCCACCAAGAGTTTTTGGAACCAGCACTGTACAACACAGATCATTTTGACTTCCGCTCTGTTCGTAGCCTATAGGAAACGCGACAGCCAGAGACATGAATCTACGACCTTCAGGGTATTGAACCTCCTGGTTCTCTATAGATGAGCCGCCCGTTCATTTGCAAGCAGGCTGATTATATATTTTTAGGCTTAAGTGCTTTGAGACCAATCAGTGCATTAGTGGCGTTCGTTTCTGAAATGAATAATTGCCCTCGGAGATTCAGTGCACAGCTATTCATTCAATTAATCTGGGAGTGACCGGCGACTCTGATGGCGGCGAAGCATTTACAGCGAATCAGAGACAGTCAGTGGCGGATCCAGGATTTTGAATCGGGGGGGGGGGCTGTTGGATTTCAGAATTTCAGGCCAAAGCCGCCAATACTTTGCAACGCTACAGTCTTACAGCAGTACGCCTAATAGGCCTACATGAAAACTTGAAAAGCCTGGAGATGACGTGAAAGACATAATGTAACGAAGTAAAAGTACTAATATTCGCGACAGCCATTGGGAGCAGAGATTTTTTACATCCCTACTCCGACACCCCAATCTGAGACCGACACTCCCTCAACACTCCCAATTTGAGCCAGGAATGATCTTTTTTGCTCGTCAGACTCTTTCGGCAGGTGACCTCCCCCCCATAAAATACCGACACCCCTTCTCATTGGGAGTCTACCCTAACCGCAGGACGAATATTTCCAGTGAACCAAACCTAGGTAGACCTCCTAGGTAGACCTATGCGCATTTATTATGGATGCGCCTTTTGCTCCAACGTTAAAGGGGTTTCAAATAACTACCAAGATGATCTTTGTTTTTAACATCGACTACCTCTTCTGTCCCGCCGTAACACCGAGCGCGGGCACTTAAAGTAATGGCGCAAGTGCAATGTTAACTTAGCAGTGACAATCACAAAACGTGTAGTAGCAGTTTATCCACCCCGAGTCCATGGTTGACGCAGTGGCGGCTCCAGGATTCGGCAAGTGGGGTGGGGGCGTTGGGGTGGCAATTTCTAAGTATGGGGAGCCAACCATTTGTTGATAGGTATGTAGTAGTAAGCAGTGGCGTAACTAGGGGGCGGGGGCACTTTGTTGACTGCCCCCCGGGCCCCGGGCGAGGGGAGGGGCCCGAAGAGGGGTGTAAGCTAGGGTTAGGTTAGGGTTAACCATAACTTAAACTTAACCCTAACCCTAGAAATGATGGAAATGATGTGGTGAGGACCTTTTTTTTGCTCGTCAGGGTTAAAAAGGTGGAGATGATAACGTTTTTTTTGCTCTTCAGCTCGAAACTCTGGGGCCCCCATGTCAAAGATGCCCCCCGGGCCCCCAAAAGTCACGCTACGCCACTGGTAGTAAGTATAGGGTCCCAACAGGCCCAGGGGGGTCACGCGGGGCAGGTAATCAATAGCGGGCACGGCTCCCCGGGCTTCCCATGTGGAACCGCCACTTGGTTGACGATGTCAATTTTAATTTCGCATCACGCAAGTAGGGTCCTCCAGCAATGTTGCAATGTCAGAAATTTCTTCCTGTATTAAAAAACCGCTTAAATTCTGTCTAATTCTGTGAACACGTATTGACTATCGCTTACTCAGTATCGGTTATATATACGTCGTAGAGCGTCCCCTATGCGTTGATTCAATATGCTGCTTATGCGGCCGCAGAGCGGTTCATGAAGTGAATTAGCAGCGTCTTATTACAAAGCGCGGCGCGCCTGTCCGTTGGATGTTCCATCGAGACGTGACCTATCCGTGACAACGGACACTGCAGATGGAGTGATGGACCCGTTCGAATGACGGATGCGTGCCGGAGTTGACGGCGAAACACGACACAGTCTTGGCGCTTCTGTTTGTTCGGCTTTTCAGTAAAGCATACTGCGGAGACGCCAAAATACCTACTGGGATTATGATGGCCCATTGGTCTGCGCCTGTCCTGTGGTCTTAGAACAGTATAAAGGCGCTATCGTCGCCTCTAATAGCCTGACTGTAAATCATGCATGGTTATTCGATATCAAAGACACAAACGTTTTCCAATATTTCTATTCTGGACGTTTCCACGGTAACTTCTTAATTTGCGATATCCTTTTCGCAGCCAGTTAACCCACACTCAAGTGGAGTTAAAAACTTAAAAACCCCTTGGTTGCTCGACCATTTTTTAAATTACGTGTTATTATTCTGTGGGTGGAGGGGCGCCAAAGTCGGGTTTAAGCTAGCAAAAGGGGAAAAAGAAACAAAGAAAAATATACAGTAAATATAGGCCTAGTTGTATAGGCGTTGTCCGCGCGCTCACATGGCTCTATAACTAACTGAATCAAGCAAAATAATAGGTGACTACCTTTTTTGATTGTCGGGATTTTCGAAGTTGGGAATGGTCGTTCGTAGCCCCCTCCTTCGGAATATCCTGGCTACGCCACTGTTCGCAGCAGTATGTTCATTAAAAGACGTTGCATAGGAATTTGACCAGTAGACACTGGAGATGTACAGCTCAAGCAGAAAAGAATCAAGATAATTCAAAACCAAACGCCTCACCCCAAAGAGTGCATCAGTTGCTCATTCATCATTTGGTAGAGCGTCGGTCCTGATGATTTGTCAATCCGGGTTCGATCTTGGACAATTTCTTTGCCTCTATCAGGGGCGGGCGGTTTCAAGAACTTGTGGTGGGGAATGCAACGAATTTCTAGGAAGATCCCGCCAATTGTTAAAGAAATTATATGTAAGCGGTTTAGAAGAAATCTGTAGATTTGATTTGTAAAATAGTAATGTTCAGAATTGCCAATGTCTAAAAGCCTTTTTAGTCTGGTTGTACAAATTCCTAGTGCAAAATCGAGTTTTCCATTGCTGGAAGCGAATTTGTCGATGATATTGTCTATGGATATGTCCATATTTTTGTGGATATACATCATTGTAACATCAAGGCTAATCCGTTTAGACGATCAAGTTCCATTGAAGACGCATTTTTGGTGGTCCGGTGGGGGATGCGTCCCCAGTCATCCCCAACGTGGAACCGTCCCTGGCCCCTATCAAGATGAAAAACTACAATATTTTCTATAAAAGATTTTAAAAAGAATTCGTGAATGTATAAGTCATGTCCTAATTTCTCGTTCACATGTCCACCGTCGCAGGATCAACATCCATGCGGTCTGCGTACACTTCAGACTCATTACCATGCTGTTAATGCGGATATAGAATGGACCGGATAAGAAGCGAGCGGGTGGCTGCTGCTATTGAGGTCCGATGTCATATCCTTGAATTCGATTTCTTCGTTTCTTGTCACGTTTTTCGTCTTCTTTGTTTGTTCATCTGTCAAACTGCAGCTCGATGCGATTGACAGGACTCAAGATCAGTCATATCATGTACGACCGACGCTATGTTTGTCGTTACGAAGCCCCTCGATGACATTTGGACAGTGAAATCCAAGCAGAGGTCGTCGCTTGCTCTGTGGACTGTAGTCAAGTCAAAGCCCTTCCTAAACCCGGAGGGCTCTTGGAACGGAGCTGGGGGGAGGGGGCTTGCCCCGTGCATGCCCCCAATTTTAGATATTAATTGTTTTTGGTTTTCGATGCCAAGGAATTAAATTTTAAATTTACGAATCTATGAATTTCGCAGACGGAATCTAGTTTGGTCCACCGAGTCATTTTTTTCGAATAAAGTCATTTCTGATGGTGTCGTCTTCAGAGTTTGGACCACAATTTAGTCATTTCTGCAGCCAAATGAGATACAAAGAGTGACCTAACAGTGACCTATGTGGCTCAGAGCCAGGGGCCCCCGAGTCCACAGGGTCCCATTCCGCTCGGTCTCAATCTTTACCAGCGAAGTTATCAGCACATTGCTGTGCAAGATAGCGTGCTACGGAATGACCTGGATTAGTGACGTATTAGCAATACGACTCACATAGCTTAGGACCAGGCACCACCCCCCCCACCCCCGAGTAAGATTTACCCATAGACTAGCTGATCAGTGTTGCGTTACAGACTACAGTCATTAAGTATACCGATATCCACTTCACGCCGGTGGACTAATTTAGTCTAATCCTAAACTTCTATAGCGCCACTTTATAATGCACAGGAGCTTCAGCCCATATGCATATCGGAGACAGATGATATTTAATCTCCTGTAAGAGCGAACTCATCATAGAGCTGATTCTGTGTATACTTTGAGAGCTGTCGAAATTCCATGCACAGTCCAACAATGACTTCAACAACATTGATTCAGGTAGGCTATCAGCCATCGTTGGCTGCAGTTCTAGGTACTTATCCAAGAAAAGATATTAACCCCTTAGCTGGGGACCACGGATATATCCGTTCATTTTACATTGAGTTACAGTTAAATACCCAGTTAAGGGGTTAAGAAACCGTTTTCATTACAGAGACCTTCTTTCTACTCTTGCTTTACTGCTTTCGTGAGTTGGATTTTTTAAAGTTTGACTCGAGAATTTGAAGGTTGGCCAATTGACAACTCATGCATGCATGTTATGATTTAGAATCGATAGGCCTAATGCTGTATCGTACAAGAGACACGGTCAATGCAGACGTAGGCAGAAGGCGAATCCAGTCGACACAAGCAGTTGACGAATGTTTTGCTAGAGCAGTGGTTCTGAAACTGTGGTCCGCGGTCCCATAGTGGACCGCCAAGCGGTTTCAGGAGATTTTCTCAAGATATCTCACCAACAACTCAGAACACAAAACACACTGATGATGGCTTTAAGAATGCTGATTCCATTTGAATTTAAATTTGATGACTATGATTTGCAATTTTCTGATTAAATAATTGATTGACAAAACAAGTAGCCTACACTGTATATGTGTTAATTATAGTTAATTTAAAATTAAAATTTATTAAGGTCCGCGAGTCACCACAAAAATGTCTAAGAGACCATGCACCACGCAAGAAATCATAAAAATGTATGAGAATTTCTGTGTTAGAGGTCGGCTTCTGAATCCACAGCCACATTTTTCCCCCAGAGAGATCAAAATAAGGGAATCAAACATATGTACAGTATTCAAATATACTTGTGTAGTATTATCACTAGCTATTTAAGGGCATTAATATTGCAATTAGGACATAATTAATTTTATACGCCAACGAATACTTTTTAAGGCTTTTAAAAATCTTTTATAGAAAATATTGTAGCTTTTCGTCATGATAGGACAAGGACAGTGAGTGTCCAAGTATCTCTGGAACAGTGGGAAGGGAGATTAACTCCCAAATCCGTTGATTCTGCCGGCACACCATCAGAGGCGTAGCCAGGAGTTTGATTAGGGGAGCATATATATGTCACTTAATATATGTTGTGCGCGGCGGAGCAGTGGTTAGCGCACTGGTCTGCCAATTTTGAGGTCCGTGGTTCAATTTCCTTCCCCGCCGCAGAAACTTATTTTTTACTAGGTGTTTACCCGTCAAAAATGACGGGGGACATTGGCTGTTTTACCACCCGATTTTGCGCAAATGAAATAGCATTATATGACGGGGGAGATTGGCTGTTTTACCTCCCGATTTTGCGCAAATGCAATAGCATTTTGCGCAATTAGTTGTCCTTCACTCGCCGCCTTTTCCTTCAACCGAGTTAACGCCCATTCACAGGAATTTTCTGAACCTTGATAGTCAAGGAAGGTGTACTGATTTGGCAGTGTCGAACGACATGCAGTGCTTGATTCTCTTGTTTGCTGTGCTGCTTTTGCACGCCAAGCAACAGCCTGCTCCTCATTCTCACTTGATTGTCGGAAAGCTCGTGAACGCTGAACTTTTTTGTTTTGCACAGAGGGTTAGAAAGAGGAATAAAATAGCTAAATAATGGTGCAAACCTCATCTTCTTAGCTCTTATATAGCCCGAGATGTAGCAAATTCAAAAAAATTTGGAAACTTTCTCAGAATTCAAAACTTTCGCGAAATTCGCCGATAATACTTATGTTCAAACATTGGGGTCATCGGATTAGAATTGATAGATCTTTTTCAAATGTCAACCGATTTTCAAACTTTTTGGTTTATTTTGTTCCCCTGACATCCCTTTAGAACTTTGCCGCTGACCAAAGTGGGTTACCGCTGAAAATATTTTACTAGGGGGCTTTAAACATTTTACGGGGGGAGAGAGTGATATTTTAGGCCGTAAAGTGGACTCTACCCCCAAATTTTTTTGTTTTGCACGGACGGTTAGAAAGAGGAATAAACAATCTAAACAATGGTGCAAACCTCATCTTTTTAGCTCCTATACAGCCTGAGATATAGCAAATTTAAAACGTTACAGCAATCATTTCTGAAGAACGCTTTTCCAAAAATTAAATCCCCAGTACGGTGACGGCGTCTGAAAATTTAATCTCCTCTTGAGGGGTTACATTTAAAAAAATAGGTATTGAGGCTAGGAAGGAATATATATATATATATATATATATATATATATATATATATATATATATATAACGGGGGCAGGGCATTGGAAGAGGGAAGGGAGGTTTGGGAGAAGGAAAGTGTGTTGTACGGGTTTTCGGAGCAGCGTTGTATAGGTTTGGGAACGGGGTTTGGGGCCGGTGGGGTAGGGCGTAGCGGTGATGGGTTGGGGTCGGGGCGATTGGGAGAGGGATGGAGAGAGGTACGGGGTTGGGAGAGGGTGGGGAGAGAGAAGGGAACGGGGGTTTGGGGCCTGTCGGGCAGGGCGGGCAGGTATGGGTTGGGGCCTGGGCGATTGGGAGAGGGGCGGTGAGAGGGAAGGGATGGGAAGAGGGAAGGGGAACGTGGGTTTGGGGTCGGGGGGCGGGAATAGGTTGGAGCCGGGACGATTGGGAGAGAGGGTGGTGAGAGGGGAAGGCATGGGGGAGGGAAGGGGAACGGGAGTTTGGGACCGGGGCAGGAAATGGATTGGGGCCGAGGCGCTTGGGAAAGGGATGGGGAGAGGGAAAGGGTTGGGGAGAGGAAAAGGGATGGGGAGAGGGAAGGAACGGGAGTTTGGGGCCGGAATGGGTTGGGGGATTGGGAGGGGGATGAGGAGAGGGAAGGCGATGGGGAGAGGGAAGGAGGATGGGCAAGGGAAGGGAAGGGGGGGATTTGGGGTCGAGGCGGAAATGGGTTGGGGCCTGGACGATTGGGAGAGGGAGTGGTGAGGGAAGGGGACGGGGTTTGCTGCTGCAATTAAGACGCTTCGTTAAACGCTCGGTTGGTTTTAATACATTTTGATTAAACAATATTTGGTTGTCAATGACAACAGCGTCTTGCAATACCCGCCGTGTTGCCGTCGGACGGACGGACGGACGGTGCGGACATCGAGAATTATATAATAAGATAATATATATATACTAGGTGTTTACCCGTCAAAAATGACGGGAGAGATTGGCTGTTTTACCACCCAATTTTGTGCAAATGCAATCAGGGGCGGCGCTGGGTTTTGTAATTTGTTGACTGGGTGGGTCTAATGCAATCTACAGAGCCAGGACCCGCCGGCTCAGACTACCCCTCACCCCCCAATCAACATTTTTCTGCGTATTTGAACGATTTGCTTGGGTGCCCCTTCCCGAGGCTGGGTGGGTCCGCACCCGCGGACCCCCCCCCCCTAGCGCCGACCCTGAATGCAATAGGATTTTGCGCAATTAATTTCCTTAAATCGCCGCCTTTTCCTTCAACCGAGTTAACGCCCATTCGCAGGAATTTGCTGAAACTTGATAGTCAAGGTAAGTGTACTGATTTGGCAGTGTCGAACGACATGCAGTGCTTGATTCTCTTGTTTGCTGTGCTGCTTTTCACGCCGAGCAACAGCCTGCTCCTCATTCTCACTTGATTGTCGAAAAGCTCGTGAACGCTGGACTTTTTTGTTTTGCACGGACGGTTAGAAAGAGGAATAAAAAAGCTAAACAATGGTGCAAATCTCATCTTTTTAGCTCTTATATAGCCTGAGATATAGCAAATTCCAAAAAAATGGAAACTTTCTCAGAATTCAAAACTTTCACGAAATTCACCGATAATACTTATGTTCAAACATCGGGGTCATCGGGTTAGAACGGATAGATCTTTGCCAAATGTCAACCGATTTTCAAAATGTTTGGTTTATTTTGTTCCTCTGACATCCCTTTACAATTTTGCCGCTGACCAAAGTGGGGTTACCGCTGAAAATATTTTGCTAGCGGGCTTTAAAAACATTTTCGGGGGAGATGGTGATATTTTAGGCCGTAAAGTGGACTCTACCCCCATATTTTTTTTTACACGGACGGTTAGAAAGAGAAATAAACAATCTAAACAATGGTGCAAACCTCATCTTTTTAGCTCCTATATAGCCTGAGATATAGCAAATTTAAAACGTTACAGCAATCATTTCTGAAGAACGCTTTTCCAAAAATTAAATCCCCAGTACGGTGACAGCGTCTGAAAATTTAATCCACACTTGGGGTAAAATTTAAAAAATAGGGTTTGAGGTTAGGAAAGAGTAAATATATATAATAACGGGGGTAGGGCATTGGGAGAGGGAAGGGAGATTTGGGAGGAGGAAAGTGGGTTGTACGGGTTTTCGGAGCAGCGTTGTGTAGGTTTGGAAACGGGGTTTGGGGCCGGTGGGGTAGGGCGGAGCGCTGATGGGTTGGGGCCTGGGCGATTGGGAGAAGGATGGGTAGTTGGAAGGGGATAAGGAGAGGAAGGGAACGGGGTTTAGGGCCGGGGCAGGAATGGGTTGGGGCTGGAATGGGTTGGGCCTGAGGCGATTGGAAGAGGGATGGGGAGAGGGAAAAGGGATGGGGAGAGGAAGGGAAACGGGGGTTTGGGGCCTGGGCCCGGAATGGGTTGGGGCAGGGGCTGTTGGGAGAGGGATGGGGAGAGGGAAAAGGGTTGGGGAGACGGAAGGAGAACGGGGGTTGGGGGGCGATTGGGAGAGGGATGGGGGAGAGGGAAAAGGGTTGGGGAGACGGAAGGGGAACGGGGTTTGGGCGGGGAGGCGATTGGGAGGGGGATGGGGAGAGGGAAGGAGATGGGATAGGGAAGGGAAAAGGGGGTTTGGGGCCGGGGCGGGAATGGGTTGGGCCTGGGCGATTAGGAGAGGTATGGGGTGAGGGAAGGGGGGCGGGGGTTTAAGCTGCAATTAAGACGCTTCGTTAAACGCTCCGGTTTGATTAAACAATATTTGGTTGTCAATGACAACAGCGTCTTGCAATACCCGCCGTGTTGCCGTCGGACAGACAGACATCGAGAATTATATATATAGATATATGTTATGTTTAGCCTACTGTATTATATATACTGATTTTGGGGGCAGGGGCGCCCACACAAGGGGGGAAAGGAAGCAAATGCTTCCTGAAAAACCTAGGGGGGGAAGAAATTCCCCCCCTGAGTTTTGGTATCACGTTAGAGTAGTATATTAATTCAATAGGCCCCTCAATGACTGCGCAATTACTGGCTTTATTGCAGTGCAATTTTGTAACTTCATATAAGGTTACCGGTACTCAATTCAAGCTCAAGTTCATTATTATCAGGCATTCATAAAATGTTATTATTATTGTAACTTTTACGTAGTCATTCTAACGATGAAGAGTGCAAACTTCCTGTGAAATATAAATCGTTTATAACAAACTAATAGACTCACATGAAGTTTACATTCCAAATTAGACTACTGCAACTCCCTCCACTACTGCAGCCTTCCAAATTAAAGACCTCCATCAACAAATTACAATCCATTTAAAACTGTGAAACGGTGCAATTAAATACTGTTAATAATAATTAGAAATTGCTTGTTTCAGTCAGTTGCCTTAAGCAGGGCCTCCGAGAGGGGGCAGGGGGGCAACTGCACAGGGGCCCGGCGGTCTGGAGGGGGCCGGGCCGATGATGAATATCTATAATTAACAATAAAATGAGTAATAACACTAAAGAATGGTTAAGATGTTAGCTTAGCACAGGTGCCCGGCGAGCGCACAAAAGGGCCCGGACACAGTGCTACTAAAAAAGGTCGTCAACACTTCATAAACGGCTGACAAGCAAAAAAAGGTCGCCAAGAAATTAATACTCCTCAAGGGCCCGCCGCCCATTCTGCACAGGGGCCCGGAATTTCTCTCGGAGGGCCTGGCCTTAAGTCTAGTTACCCAATTTGCAGTTGTTGCAGCTTTAATGCCTCTATCATCTATGTAAAATAATGTAGGTGTGGCTGTTGGAGAAATCTAATTTTTAAAATAAATACTAAAAGTAGCATATTTATTTTATTTGCATTTGGATGTGGTCATATTGCCAATAGATAATTTGCAGGTAATTTTAAATAGTTTGACAGCGCAATTACTGCGATATCTCTCCATAGTTTCAACTTACATTTAATAGTGCTTTGTGGCTGTTGGAATTTTCAAAAAATTAAGAATTAGAAGTTACTGGTATGAGACCTATCCTGGTGCACCAAAGTATGCGATTTAATGTCCAAAATGCACTGAAACTCACCTACGAGCACCTATTGATTTCAAAAATTTTCCGGGGTTATACCCCGGACCCCAGACTTTTCCCATGAATTTGCGGGGATGGGGATTGTCAATGTTCAGTGTCGAGTCTTATACGGCTACTTTTTCGTATAATAATAATAATAATAATAATAATAATAATAATAATAATAATAATAATAATAATAATAATAATGTGGTGTAGATTAATCCCTGCCGGACCCCCGTTTAGGGGCAGGAGAGGAAAGGGAGGACAGGGAGGGGAAACCTGCTTCCAGCAGCCAGGGGATGGGCGCCCCTGTTTGGGGGTATATATATACCGATATACTCTCCACCGTCGCTACGCCCTGCATACCATGATATCAAGTTACCGTGGACATTGCACTGTATATATGGCACTGTGCGCGCGTCGCTGTGAGGCACGGCACCCCAATGCTGCCACCGACAGAAAGATTTCTCGAAGCCTTTCGGTTGTTTCCGGCATATGTTCCGAAAGCAGAGACTCGTGGAAATCAATGAAACGAAAATCGTACTTACTTACTTAAGCGATGTTGCTACAGCTAATTAACTGATAGCAACAGTGGATGGCAGACAACGAATAGTAAAAACCCCGACAGAGAATCTTCGCTTACTGTTCAAAGAGCGTCTCAATGACCAGGAACATTCAAGGATGAAATAATCATATCTAAGACGCTAGTCTTAATTGTAAGAAATAGGCTTGTTAATGGATGTTCCAGTAGTTCTAAGAAATCTTGACACAGACGCTAAGTTATAGGCTGCACCTTAATAAGACTTTCAATCGATGCGTATAATGTAGAACAGACATTCCACTTCAGAAAATAACCACCGAAGCTCCGTCGATGGCAGACAAACTGCGGCGGACGGTTGGCTGTCGGCATCTGACCGCTGACTAAATAAGTCATCGTCCATATTCCCGGTCTCAGCGAAGGATATCTTCCCTCCCGCGACGGGAGGGAGGGACGGAGGGAGGGACACCTCGTCCGGGTGTTTCGTGATGGGAATCTTCGTCCTGTTTCGCGCCATCGTCGTTCGTCTGCTGTTCGCCTGTCACGGCCTCGTTTCCGTTTATCATCTGTGCTACGTCACGAAGAACGCCACCTATTGGTACATCACGACTGCGCTCGCTGGACTGAGCGTCGAAGCGGCCGTCACCCTCTACAAGAAGAAGGGACAGGAGTGGCGACGGTAAGACCCTGTACCCAGAGGCGTGCCGAAGAGTGGGGGTGCCCAGGACCAAAGTAAATTTGGATGACCTGTCACCTCCTGGGGCGTAGCTAGGAATTTGATTAGGGGTATAAATGGAGAGATATATTGTTATATATATTATATCTTAAATATCATATATATTTATTAAATATGTTATATATTATTTATGGGGCTGTCCATTAATTACGTCAACAATTTAGGGGAGGGGGGTTGAAAAAGTTTGACAGTTGTTGACAGGGGAGGAGGTCAAGAGAAGTTGATGTCAACAATTTCATTTTTTTTACAAATGATGAAAAATAGGAAATTTCGTGGAATACTATTTATTACAACGGAAAAAACCTGACAAGCAAAACAGGTCATCACCATCACATTGTGACGCTTGATGAACAAAAGAAAGGAAAAAGGTCTCATCGTTGCAAAACTAATAACCTTCGAAACTTTTAGGGGGACCCGTCACTGGTCTTAGTGGGGAGGAGGGGTCAAAAGTTTTTGACATAATTATAGGGGGTCACTGAAAGTTGGCAGTTGTTGACAAGGGGAGGGGGTCAAAAATTGCCCAAAAATTGTTGACATAATTAATGGACAGCCCCGATGACATAATATGTTATATATGTTATATATATGTTATATATATGTTATATAATATGTTATATAATATGATATATATATATATATGTGTGTGTTATATACTGTATTACATATATACTGATTTTTGTGAGTATATATATATATATACCGATATACTCCCCGTCGCCGCGCCCCTGGCCACCTCGTCGGTGTTAGGCGTCAACGAGTAAAAAAAGTCGCCGAGACAATTTTGATGTCCTTCTCTCTTATCTGACGTGGACGCCTGGGCCAAATCGATAACTTAAGGGGGGTTCATGTTAAAAAGAGTGCGTTGACGAGGGACAAAGGTCGCCGAGTCAATTTGAATGCCCCTCCATCTTTTGGATGCCCGGGGCCTCCGCCCCACCGGTCCCCTCTGCACACTATTAGCGTAAACCTGGACGAAAAAGTGTGGGAGCCCAACAAACCCCCTATACCTTCCCCATTCCTATGGATGGTGGCCTCTTAAAAAGTGGGATATGACTCGAGCCTGCTCGGAGGCCTAATAGAGGCTTACGCGGGCACGTCTATCAACTCGGCGCCAGTTCAAGACCAACAAAGTGATTGTTAATTTGCTCTAAGTGCTGTGTTAAAACAAAATTACCGAAATAATGTCTGAATACTAATATATTCATTTGATAGTTTAATGTTGGACTGGTACTTGTCATTCCATAGGAGTCCGTTTCCCCACATAACTCGAGTAGGGATCCAATCACTTTTTGTAACCACCAATTATAATATCAATATTTTGAACTACCAGTTAAAAGAGCTTCCAGTCTCCTAACATGTGGTTTGGGCACTGCATTATTATACGTGAAAGTAGGCCTGCGCCAATGGTTAAGTGCTGCTATATTTACATGTAGCAGGAGTCGCAGAGTTGACCGGTCGCCGATTTGACCATCGCCAAGTTGACCGTCGCCGAACTGACCTGTTCCGGGTTTACGCCTATGATCCTAGTTCTATCTCCTAGTTCTTCACACAGTTGATTCTTAGCCAAGTGGTCAATAGTGCAGTGGAAATTGGACTGACCTACTGGACCTCACTCCAGGGAATTATGATTCTACTTCTGAGAGACGTTAGATTGATGTCAAGCATATTATTAAAACGGCGCTACAGAAGTTCTTTAGTTAGTTAGTCAGCCGACAAATACTGAGAAGCGAGTACTATTAGACGTTTTTTAAAACTTGTCACTACCAAAGGGATACGAAAGTTCGGAAAATTGAGTTAACAGCCTGAAAAGAACCTGAACATTTTTGACTAGCAGATGAATTTTGTCAGAAATTCCCGGATGCGCCCATTAGGAAGCGTGGCGTAACACAGTGAGTTCCGAGGGAGAAGCAGACGATTTCAGGGTTATAAGTCTATGCGACGATTTTTCTTCCTATGTCCACTTCAATTTGAAACGATATTTTGGAGATTCGAATTGACTGGAATTTGTGTCTGAAATTTGTCGACGAAATTTCCATTGCTCTCAAACGTCAACCGAGTGAAGCAACGCAAAAGTAACGACACCTCTTTTTGGCATTGTGCTTACGCGTGAAAAGGTTTCAGCAATATTTTGAAGTGCCGACCCATGGCCATCTTCAGACCAGGGCTCAGCTTCAGACCAATGTCTGGCACCACCACTGCTTACAATGCGATGGCAGATTTCATTTATAGGCGTTGACTTACAAATTTCCGCAGACAGACAGACAAACATGCAGGCAGCCAGACAGACGGACGGACAGGTGAACAAACAGACAGGTCCAATGTTATTCTGGTAGAAATTCTACCGTAGAATACAAATCATTGTCTGGATTTTAATTTTAGTCTGGTAACTTAATTTATGTCAAGTGCCATCGCAGAAGAGTATATGTGAAGGAAATGTATAAAAAGTTGCCATTTGATTGATTATATTATCTATTCAGTTGATACTAGTCAAGGGACCACTTAGAGACTATCAAAAAGGGACGATGATACCTTTCAGCCTCTATATCAGCTGCACCACAAATTAAGAGCGAAATTCAGAAATTGAAAGATTGACAGTCAGAAATTTATAGTTCAAGAACCTAAGCGTTACCAGAAATTTTTTCTTTCAGCAAAGTCTGGGTAGTGTCCCAATATTTCGATTTTGCCTTTTACTCACAAATGTCTGATTTTCTTCCAAACATTTTAATTCATCCTCTCTGTCTTTCTGCCTGTCTCTGTCTCTGTCTGTCTCTGTCTCTGTCTGTCTCTGTCTCTGTCTGTCTGTCTGTCTGTCTGTCTGTCTGTCTGTCTGTCTCTCTCTCTCTCTCTCTCTCTCTCTCTCGTTAAAATCGTTTAATTATGTCAAAATGCATCGTTCACAGCTTTGGAAAGGAACGTTCATACTAGAGGGAGACCGAACTTCGGCTTCGAATCTAACGAATCTGTCAGATTCGACCACGTTCCGTTACGACCGTAATCGCGTTCGTAAAATTCGGCATCAATACGGCTACGGCCGTAACTAAGTCTGAGTTACGGCCATAAGCCAAAACTTTCAGTGTCCTATATTTGATGAGAGTAAAAGTTATTCGTAGTTATCAAGTAATTTCTCTTGATTATGATGTATTGTATACGTATACTTTCTAGAATTCTGCTTCAAAGTTTAAACTTTGAAAGACTTAGTAACGAATAAGGAACAATAGAGCCATTGTAGCCTATGCTTTGGAAGTTCACATGGATCTTAGATTTCATTTGAGGCAATAAGGAAGGAGACGTGATGGGTCTACAGCGGATGGTTCAACGATTACGAGTAAAACAACCTTAATTCATCAACTTCGATTCCAGTGATTTGCATTAGACGGTTTTATGTATCAAAGGATGTGTAACTTTATTGCTTTGTGATAGTAACAACCAGAGATGGGCAACTAACTAAAAACATTAGTTTAACTACAACTAAATTTAAACTAGAAGTAAGTAGTTAAACTTTTAGTTGCAAACTAACTTTCTAAAATAGCTATAACTAACAGTTTTTATTCTAGCCACCTTGACATTTGGGGGATTTTGAAATGCTTGGGGGACAAGGTCTGAGTCTCCACACTTTTGGGGGCGGGGAAATTTCCATCCTCCAGCCAACATATAAAACATTTGGGGAATTTTAAAACTTTGGGGAGGGGGAAATCCCCCCCAGAGAAGGCCTAGAATAAACACTGGTTAACTAAACTAAACAATATAGTTAAACGTTTTGCAACTAATTTACAACTATTTCCCAGGTATCGGCTATGTGTTTATGAAATTATAGACGATGCTTGCAAAATGAACATGTTAGTCAATGAACCATCGAACTCATTAATCATTGTCTCTTTAGTATTTAAGTCTTAGTCTAGGCTGCAGGAACACAAGTTTGTCAAGTTTGTTCGAAGAAATGACCCAGACAGGAATAGATAAAAAACGTACTGTTATTGAGAATTCGGGACACCAACTAAAAAGTTTTAGTTAAACTATTTAGTTATTAACTACAATTTTTCAGTTAAACTAGTATTTTAACTAAACTATTTACATTTAATTAAGCAATGAAGATAACTAAAAAATTTAGTTAAACTTTTATTTAGTAACTAATTGGTTGCCCATCACTGGGAACAATTGTGATAGGATCAACAGAACCTCTCCGCTGAACTAAAAGCCATGTTGAACGATAGCATAAGATTTTAGTTGCAGTTGTCGTGAGACTTAGTAGTAGAATTGTCGCAAACAAATGCAATTTGGATTTTTAAAAAGTAAAATCGAGTCTGATGCAAGTAAGGCAAAAATCAATAAATGTGAAAATGTGTATTTGTTCGGGAGCTGAAATCGCAAACCATGAATAATTAATTTTAAAAAAAATCATCTTCAGAAGTGTCATCAGGAACTACACGAACAGTATCTAGAACAGAACTCTGAGAACGAAGATGAGAGAGAGAACAAGTTAGAGAAGAAAAGAGAAACTAACGGGAAGAGAATCATTCAACACAGCTGGGGAATTTGGAAAACAGCCAACGCCGTTTCAAAAGGAATGCACGTCAAACTGCTGAGTAGCCTACTGCTCTTCCCATGAAGTTGTGTAACGCATAGAAAATAATCGATTGTGGACATGACAAGTGAATGCGCGTCAAACTGATCTAATTCCCATATGAAGTGGTGTAACGCATAGAAAATAATCGATTATGGACATGACTATCGTTGATTGGGGCCTATGTTGCCTTTTCCCGTCGCTGAAGGCAAAGCATTCAAGCGCCTCAACTTTTCACATCCAATAGTGACACGACGTTACACCTTGAAGTCTATTCTTTCGCACGTCGCAGTTCGAATCAATGTACCAGAAGGTTTCCGAACATGTCTACTAGTGTTGCACCGAATTCCGGCTCCGGCAAAGCCGAATTCCGGTTATCTTCATAAATCCGGATCCGGTTCCGGCCAAATTCTGGACGGATTTTAGCAGGATTTTCTTTACAGTTTCACCATAGGGGTCGTCCATAAATGACGCAACGTGATTTTGGCACTTTTTGTCCTCCGCCCCTATACGTAACGCGACGTAACAAAAAGTCAGACCCCCTAAAGTATGACGTAACAACGGGCCGACTCTCCTTTTCGTCTTTCGAAAAGTCTTGACAAGCAAATAAAGGTCATTCATACTTCTATTTTTTCCTCTCCAAACATACTGACAAGCAAAAAAGGTCATCCATGTATTTTCCCCTCTGCAAATACCCTGACAAGCAAAAAAAGAAAAGGTCGTCATTTAAAAATTTTGTATTGCGTTACATCACATTTACGGAACCCTCCCTCCGGCACTCCCCCTCATTACACTTCGTAACAAATGTTCGGACCCCTCCCCCTAGGCGCGTTACGTCATTTGTGGACGAACCCTAAGTGCTAAGTGAAGTTATACGTTTTAACATGCAATTATATTAATTTACGAGTAATGAATAATTTTTCTGATTAAAGTAAGTCTTATAACAAAAACAATAATATATTAGTGGAATTAGTGCTCCGTTGAACAGTCAATTTAACCATGTACCACTATGTACACTATGGTATCAGTCAACTTTTACAGTTGAACGCCGTTTATTTGTAAATCTGGCTCCGACCTAAATCGAAATCGGGTGCAGCCCTAATGTCTACACTCTGCTTACAGTTTAAGCATGTGCGTTTTCGCATCTCCATTGTAGAACGTCGCTGAGCATTAACTTTTAGGACTGCATGCCAATAGCTTCGGCGTCGGCCGAATCTATTACAGACAGTTACGGCGTATCTTCGACTATACGACCGAATGTAGGGCTGCAGTTACAGCGCCAGTTACGGCTACGGCTACACGAAATTCAGGTTACAGACAACGTACAGACGCACATCAACAATGGTGTGCCAGATATAAAGTAAATTTTAGGTTGGATCCACTTGTAGTGCTGAAATTACGACTTGCTATTCAGCTGCACTTGTGCTGCCGAAATTTTTTCATTAGATCGACTTCGACTAATCCGTGTGTCGAATTGTTTCTGGAATTGTCAGTGATACTGTATAGTTTCTGATGACCAAATGCTCCGCGTGGCGCCATCTGCTTGCGTTCGGTCTTTCCGTCTTATTGCTTTATTGTCAGATGTTTTCCAGGAAATTCAGAAAAGCCAACGGCTCGACGCCATGGCGAGAGCTAGACAGTCAGTCATATTCAATGGCGTATCGTGGGCGACCGCCCCGGGTGCAAAATTGAGGAGAGGTGGCGCAAAGTAATAATAATTTCTAAAATAAGCGTAAAATAGGTTGACACATAGATCTATGTCATTGACAAACTAGTTAAAATACGTTAAAACTTGTAAAACATGATCGAAACTGGCAAGGGCCTTTTTTGGCTTTTCGAGACCTTTTTGGGAGAAAAGGGGAAGTTGGAAACGCAAATCAATTTTTGCCCCGGGCGCTTCCAACCCACGCTACGTCACTGGTCAGATCGAGTGGTAAAATCTTGAAGTTGCGTGCATAAAGTACAAGTTGGAACCAATCTGGCCTATGTTTAAAACTAAAATTATTTTTAACGCTTTATTGAATCGGCGAGATGCTCAAGGTAGACCCCTATCGTGAATTAACGAAAACCAATGTTCTATTACTGGAAACTGGATTTAGCCAAATCCATCAAACGGTCGAAGACGACCCAAAGGGAGTTGGTGTTTAGTCTTTACTCTTTACTGATGGTCGATATTGCGAGAAAAATGTGCTTGAAAAAGAAAATATTGCACTGTTTGATTATTTTCTTTGATTGGCATCTGACGTTGCCGAGACCAAATGTTTGAGAACAAACACCAACGAAAGAGAAAACGAGTAAAGTAAATAGAAGATGTAAAATCTTTTATAAACCATAATTAAAGACAAACATCGAAATTTAGAAAAAAGGAACGCAGCAATTCATTGAGCGACACTGAAAAGGACGACACTTTTGTGAAGACAAATGTCACTCAAATGGTTTATTAAATCTAATGTGTCACTCCAACCTCGCTGCGGTTGCTATTCGATTTTTCCTCCATAAAGTACAACCCTCCTGGTTGATTGGAGAATTGGAGATTGGAGAATTTGTCTATGTACGCTATGTGCAACGGGGGTTGACAATATGCCTTTTTGCGTACATACTATATGGATGAACCCTATGGTATTATTGTACTCGTTCTTATCATCACATCTGCAAGTTTGTTTGTTCTATCCAGAGATTTCTTTTCTTTGCCTTAAAATTTTGCTCTCGCTGATTTAGCAGCGTAGTCATTGCGGACTCCATCTGCACTCATTTTGGTATTGGGTCAACACTTGAGCGGACCATCCAAATTCTTTAATCCACCAGAAAGTCCGAAAAAGCCGATGGTACTCGAGTGCCGATGTGTTCGCTCACACCACCTGCCTAGATCCTCAACGAAGACTGAGTGCGTCCTGGGTGCGTTCTCTTATAACAAATATATCTGCCAGCGTGCAGTTTATCCGTCGGCGCTTGAGTATGATAAAACGTCGTTCTCGGCAAGCCAGTGTTTCTCCTCGGTCATCCTTGGCGACCATCGGTTCGTACAAACTGCAGAACAGCGGTTGACGAACGCCGCAACACATGGCCGGTACATAACGCAGGCAGTGGCGTAGCCAGGTTTTAGCACCAGGGGAGCGACGAGCATATTAAAAAGGTGCCACCGTTGCAGCCTAAAGCCAGGATTCATGAAAAGAGGGTCTACAGCGACAGTTCCACGTGGGGGCTGAGTGGGGATGCATTCCCCACCGGACTTTTTTCGCTTGTGAAATTTATTTCTTTGGTAAAAGTCTAGCAAAACTATAGGAAAAAGCGCGGATGACCTTTTTGCTTGTCAACCTATTTTTCGGTTAAAATGTAGTAAAATAAGGAACATTTTCTTTTGTCAACCTTTTTCAGGCAAAGTTTAGGCCTATTGATTTTTCCTTCTCTTTTCATCCGGGACATCCCCACCAACTTACTATGGACTCATTTCATCCCCCACCAATAGATCCTGGAACCGCCACTGTACAGCGACATTTTTTCCAGAGGTCAAAAGTCTTGACGAGCAAAAAGGGTCATCTAACGTCAATGTAATGGAGACGTTTTTACGATTTATAGCTTCTTGTTTCCTGTAATTTAATTTGCAATTTATTAAATTTCTGAAAAGGCACCGCTTTTTCTGATAATTGCTCAGGGGAGCGGTCGCTCCCCTGCACCTCATAGCTACGCCACTGAACGCAAAGCAGAGAGCGAGATAGATTGACTCATTCCTATCTCGCAATCGACATCAAAGCGACTGTTACCACGATTGCACTGGTAGGCTAACAGTCGCTATAGGGGCCCTAATATGAATGTCCCAGAACAAGTTCATTCCTGGGCGATTATCGTTCGGAAAATATATCTACTCTTATAGTAGAAACAGACATTTTTACGAGGCTAAGGCACCGTCCGGGAGCAGGTAAATTAGCCCTGGGTTCATCCTTACCAATGCCCTATGGCGCATATAATTACCGGTGTATCTAATTTACACTACAATAATCTTCTGTGCAATTCCTATTTCACGTAGAAAATTTGTTTGAGCGATCTGCTTTCAAATAATTGTAGCACTAGCTTACAGTGTAAATTAAATATTGGATAAATGAAATCCAAATGAAATCCAAATGAAATCCTCCTAGAATTTGTTAAAATTACAAATATTTCAGTGACTGACTCGTGAATATCTGAATGTTGCCTGTATTGGCCTCAAGGCGGCCTTCGACTCCGTGGACAGGAAGGCACTCTGGAAAGCCGTGGCAGGCTGTGGCGTTCCCAAGATCCTGCTAGATCTCATTAAGCTTCACACCGGTACCACAGGCCAGATCCGCATTGGCAAATACCTCTCTCTGAAAAATTCCACACTACGTCTGGAGTCAGGCAGAGATGTATCTTGGTCTCCGCTTTATTTTGCTGTGCTAATGACTATATCATGAACTGTGGGTTGTCGCTGGAGACATGGGCGTTCAATTGAGTAATTATATAAATTTACAGATCTCAATTACGCCGACGATGCTGCTCTTTTCGATGAAAGTCACGAGAAACTTCGAGATATCCTACTGCGGATGGAAACCGAGGCCTCCAAATTCGGCCTTCACACCTCGTCGGCTAAAACAAAGACCCAGAACCGCGGCTTTGGTCGCATCAAGATACCTATCTCCTTTGGCTCAGAAACCGTGGAACAGAATCAGATTGATTCATTCTGCCCTCTTGGCTCAAACATGCACACTATGGCTAGCTCGCGAGTGGAGTCTCTTCACCGCATAGACATTGCCTCCTCTGCCGTGAATCTACACTGTACTTGACAGAATCCGGAGGCAACAGAATCTAAGCCTTAAAACCAAAATCCGGATGTACACCTCTCTGGTTGTCCCAGTTCTTCTCTATGGCAGTGAGACCTGGGGGCTATAACCAATCGGGACTGGCAGAAAATTGAAGCATTCCACACAAAGGCCCAACGTCTGATCTTGAATGTTAGATGGTTCGACTTCGTACGCAATAACGAGATTTATTCACGATCTGAGCAAAAGACTATGCAGTATATGCATTCAACAGATCGGTCGTCGGCGTCTTGGTCTCTTCGGACACGCAGCACGACTCCCGATCGAAGTACCTGCCTCTGCCGCTCTCCGTCTGGCTGCATCCGTCCGACGAGATGGTGTCACAGATGCCCTTGATTGGCATCGACCTCGAGGAAAACCGCCGACCACCTGGCTTCATCAAATCTGTTATGACTGTGGACTAACAGCCACCGAAGCACTGCAGAGTGCTCAGGACAGAACATTATGAAGAGCAGTCGCAACTGCCAATCCGGCTATGCGTGACTGATGATGATGATGATGATGATGATGATGATGATGATGATTATGTGAATATCAAGGGAAGGAAACTTCTTACAAGACCTTAATAATGAAAGAGCAGAGGACAAAACGTCACGAAGAATGTCTGAAGAAAGACAGAATTGATTAAAATTCAATGTTATAATTAATCAATTGCAATTTCATCTTAATACAAATACAGTAAAACTGTCTAAGCATCAAAGATATAAAAACTATTAATTTAAAACAGGAAAGAGCAGAAATCTTCTTGAAAGCGAACAAAACACCAAACTCTTTCAAAATAGCGAGTCATAGTTAAAATTAGAATCGAGAATCAGGCCACGCGCAATGCGCATGCGTATGCAAATGTGGACATTAAATGGTTGAATGCGAGCAGTATTTTAGAGAATATTAAATACTAAATTATTCATGCTGTTAACAATGCTCTGCACTCGAGCCAACGTTTTAATTCAACAACAGAATTGCCTTTGATATCACTACAACGAAATTTTGCTCCTGGAAAGTCAGATTCTAACAGCTTTATTTTAAAAAACGCGCTGCTTGACGCCATGTAACCCTCATGTTCATTGGCTGCTCGCTGTCCACATTTGCATAAACCTGCGCGCGCAGCCTTGACCTAATTATTGTCGATAAGCGCTATTCAAATGTCCGGAAGTCGTTTCTCATGAGTCAGAATCACGTGATTATCCAGCCGGCATTGCTATGGCGCCTCGATGGCGGAGATTATGTAGCGCCCGACTGTCACGGTTACCCAACAAATCAAACGTAGGCAGCGCATTCGTTTACAGCAGCACACTTTTTATTCTTAGAGGCAAGTCGGCAAATCGTTTTGGACATCATGATATGAGCAATATTGCACGTCGCTGCGTCCGTCGTACTGTTCAAGTGTCAGATGTCTCTGCAGAAGCCGTCTACTTGTTAGCCTTGAATGCAAATTGCTGACGACGTCTGATGCGTGCTTTTGTCGCAGAGTTTGTCCAAGTGTCGTCTGCTATTTGCTGTGCATGGTTCCGACCATTTGGTTCCTCGAGTTGCATGAATTGGAGATCAGAATCCGAACGAAGAACGGCACTTACGTCGAAAGAGAGGCAGGCGAACCAGTCTTTGAAGCCGTCTTGGTAGGAATGACAATTAATCGATTTACGAGAAAGCCTTTAGAGGATTCATGCATTTCTCTAAAGTGTTAAAGAGATATCGATCATCATAAAAAAAATAGTAAGACGCTTTGTCAATCGTGTCACTGACACATTTCTTAAACGTTGCATTTTCACGGACCCGCTTTAGGACTATTTAATTTCAGTGACAGCCGATTGTAGTCATTATCACGACCTGTTATCATCAAATTTTAGTCGGTGTTATTGTAATCATGGTCGTCGTCATCATCATCATCATCATCACCACCATCACCGCCATCATTATCAACAACTGCTGTCAATGGCATATAAATACTTGGTTGCTAGTAGCTTGAAGATATTGCTTCTGCTTGAATGATTGATTGGTATTAACTGATTGACTGATCGCTTGATTGCCATGTATAGCTGTCGCTTCGCATTCCGGCAGTGAAGCCGGACGAATGGGTGAAGACGTTGGAGCAACTGTTGCTTCTGTTGCTCATCGTTGGTCGTTGGTTGTTGCCAAAGGGAAAACTGACGCACAACCAGTTGTCTCAGTTGCTTCTGGTGTACATCGGGACAGCCGGAGACATCGTCGAATTCTTCGAATCCTTCAAAGAGGAACAGGCAAACAAATCGCTTCTATTAAGGCTTCCTAATAATTGTGCATTAGTCAAGTCGTCCCCCATCAGGCTGGCTTTCGCCCTGTCAACTCGGCTGTGAATGCGTGCCTCCTTGGCTCACTTAGTCCGCCTAGAGGAGGGGTGGTCAAATGACGGTCCGCGGGCTAGATCCGGCCCGCCAAGGAAAAATGGTGTGAAATGGAGTGTGAAACGGCCCGCGCAGATACTGAAACGATTAATAACTTTTGTCTTAATACTTACTAAATATATTTTACTGCCGTGTTTTCAACTAACCTGATTTCTATTACTTATGAATTATATTTTTTCAAAAACTCCTGACCCTCGGGCACCAATCATCAAAATTTTACCCTTCATAAAATGATATTGAATGCCTCCTATAGTAAAGCGTCATCCCTTATTCACTGTAGATGAACCTGGGTTCCTTGGTTCGATCCCCAGGCACCCACTTGTCCATCGGCGCTGAGTCGATATTAATTTTGTCTGCATAGGATTTTACGCTGACGTTTATTATTATCAAAGCATTAGAAAATGCGTCCAGGAAAAGACTGGCAGACGCCCTCATTCAGCCAATGCCATAAAAATGAAGGCGCTAACCCTTCACTTTTCCCCTGTGCTTTGAGTTTATGAATCGATCTTTGACCTTTTCTCCAAAAATCATCAGCTGGCGGTGGAGGAATGTCGCTTTTAACGCATCGTCTTAAAATTAAGTTGCAAAATAAATTGTCTGGGGTTTCAGGCAACAGACTTCAAGCGAGAAAAGTCAAATTTATTTAGAAATATTGCATCTGATACTGCATAACCGTCAAATTCTATGCATTTTAAACTCCGAACTTCCTACAAACTAATAAGCTTGTTGGATTAATCAGAATGTAATATATGTAATATAATTGAATGCTTGTCGGAATTGTGGATTGCTGTACAGCGTCAGACGATTTCCGTTTCTCAGGTTCGCTATAATCGTCCTCTGTGTATCGTTATTTTGTCGATTTGGTCTTGGAGTCTTCTTCAGTTCGCCATCGTCATCACCGCATCGAAAGCTCGCAGAGACAAAAGCGGCCTCGTTCCCAGTCGCGTCAGCGAAAATGACCTTCACGTCACTGTCCTCCAAGGTCAGACGTCGTCGTCGTCGTCTTCTTCGAGACGTCGTAATCCCTGCTGTACGCCAGACTTCTACGGGATTCTCGTCTCGATTTCGATGCAGGACTTTCCGTATCTCATACTCCGCCTGCTGTTGATCTTCAAGTACAACTGCCTCAGCTACACAAACATTTTCTTCACCTGCAAGAACTCCCTCGTCTGCCTCCTGCTGATCTACCGTCTGGTGGTCATCCAGATAGAGAGGCTCCGGCCGCCGTCGGTTCGCTATCGCCTCCCTGACCTCGACCCTGTTCCCCGAGTTTCGGTATCGGCCAGTAGAACGAGACTGTTGAGCAAAGTACAGGCGACGAAAAGTATCAGCGACGAGTACTTCAAGTACAGGACGACCGTTGACCCCGTCGTCTGCCACGACGACGACGATGACGCCCGCGACGAGAAGAAAGTCAGCTACGTCATCAGACGTCATTTCAGTCTTAGCAAAGATGACGTCATCGGTGACGTATGCGCCGAAACGACCTTCAACGACAACGCCGTCAGCCAATCAGAGAAGAACGTTCAAACGAAAAGAATCGAATATTAGGACATCGGAACGGATTCCACTTGATCTTGTTTGAAGAATTTCTTGTTTAACGTGAATAACAACGATGCCCTTAAAACTACAGAGATGGTTGAACTAAAATAGACCTTCAGCGATGCAATATGAAAATGTATATGTGAGTGGACAACTGGACATCTTAATTACAGTGTATAGGGCATTGACCAGGTTTGAAACTTCATTTATGAAAACCTACGTGGAAAATTACAGGTCTTTATATGACATGTGCATGGAAAATTACAGGTCTGTTTTCAAAATACAGCTGTAGTCTTCGCGAGTGTATAAGTGAACGTCTGAAGTTGTGATTATCTGCATGGCGAGACTTAGGCTTCGAAAGAGACGAGACATTACGAAATTAACTGAAAGGTCGAGCATTGTCAAAAAAATTTCTCGGATAAATTTTTTAGGCCTATAGTAACAGTTTTGAGAAAGATAGCGTTTCAAGAAGCAGCTGTAACATAAGCAGGAAATGTCTATCTATCTAACTGTAGGTAAAATTTCGTCAATTTTTTACAAATCTTGGATGCCGACAATTTTTTTATATCAAGTCTTGTCAAGCTCCACTTATTAGCGGATAACCTTCTAAAAGATGAGATAATTATGAATAACTAACTCTGCAAGATGGGATCACTATGAATAATTAAGTCTACAAGATGGGATCACTATAAATAACTAACAGGGTGGGTCAAATCGAATTGCCGCTTAACTTGGTCAGTCTCAGTTTCGAAATGTGGACCCATTGACATTTCAATGTCCTTGCCATGTGCTTTGGAGCAGCGTACTGGTCTGCCTCTGGGGCCCTACCAGTGGCGTAGCGTGCACTCGTGCCGCCCATGGCTCCTGGAAAAAATGCCGCCCCAATTTGCTTTTATTATACCTGACAAGCAGAAAAAAGGTCGCGGCTGAATTTTCCGCCCCTTCTATATTTTGCCGCCCCCTTCGCCTTCGCCAAAACTCCTTAACAACCCCACAAGCAAAAGAAGAAAGGTCGCTTCCTAAATTTTCCGCCCCATCATGTGTGTGCCGCCCGTGGCTAAAGCCATAGTAGCCATTGGGACGCTACGCTTGGGCCCTACCTATTGTAGGTAATTTACTTGTAGGCAAACTCTCGGGACCGCTACATGTGTTGAAACTACACACAACAGGATGTCGCTAAACACCAGACCGTTGTCAGAGCTTTTACCCAGCTACACCCAACCACAGACGCTGACTTTGTGGCTTGCAAAGTAGGTCCTATGCATTATTACGCGCACGGAACATCTCATGCCAATTATGGAGATAAATGCCTCACAATCATACTCCAAAAGCCAGACACACGCTGTTTTTTAAAATTTTTGTTGCTGCTTTACTAAAAAAAATGCTACTCTTAATAGTCATCTTCTGTGCCGACGTGAGACTCTCACTCCACCCATCAAATGTCCGTCACTTTGACCTACGTGTGTGTGTGTGTGTGTGTGCGTGCGTGCGTGTGCCATTTTCATAAGTTCATATACCAAACAGTATTAGTTCTATCACCGATGTATGCAGTATTCATGTCAGTCATGGAATTATATTGTTGTGAATGACGACGACAACAACGACGATGATGACGACGACCATGATGATGATGATGACGAAGATGACGACAATTATGATGATGATGATGATGACGACGACGAATATGATGATGATGATGATGATGATGATGATGATGATGATGAATATGATGATGATGATGATGATGATGATGATGATGATCATGACGACGATGATGATGATGATGGTGATGATAGTTGTAGGCTATTCGTAGTGTCGGTAAAATGTCCGGCCTCAGTGAATACCTGCTTTAAAATGCAACAGATCCTGGTTCGTTTCTGGTTTTGCTGCAGCCAGCGGTCTACGCTGTGCTAAATGCTTGGAAATGGTAATGGTCTGTCTGGCCTCGCGCAATTATGAACGGTATTTATTGAAGCTATCTGTAAGTACGGTACTTGCGTATCCGTCTGCAATGTCCGTCGCAGTTCGCTTTGTCGTTATAGTAGTGCTGCGAACACTTCTTGGCCTGTGTTTGAGTTTGTAGAAGATAACACAAGCAGTCGACTGTATTGTGTGTGACCATCGATTTCCAGAAAACCTTCCCAAAGTCAATGATCAATATAAGCATTTAGTGCGAAACCAAAGAAATGTGCTAAAATTCAATATGAGCGCTTACATAAATCTTAAGTAGCATCATACAGTAGGTCAACATTTCCAATCCACCCCAGAACCGGAACAGATCGTTTCGACGCTAGCTTATTTTTGTTTGTTAATCGCTGAACCCCATGCATCTTTTTTTCTGCAAACCAACAGAAGGTTATGCATAGGGTTTAGGGTTAGGAGGTTAGGATCAGGGTTAGGGTTAGGGTTAACTAACCCTAACCCTAACCCTGACCCTAACCCTAACTCTAACCCTAAACCTAACCCTAACCCATAAAGTTGTCTTTGCTTTAGAAATATTCACATTAAGAGCGTCATGCGGTTCATAAATATTCATATAACTTTCTGTTGGTTTGCAGAAAAAAAGACGCGAACCGCATATAATATTTGGCAGAGGGATTACGTTAATTGCTTTTTTTTAGTTTCCTCAGCATATAAGCGCCGATTAAACTGCCATTTTTCTATATTTTGTTAAACATTTTTACACGCATTTTCACAAATTCAATCCAGACATCTGTTTACACCATCTGACTTCTTTAAATAATAGTTATAAGCCCACGGTTAAAAACACTACTTAGACATAGGGGGCCTAATACATGTAACTTGTTACACAATTAACGTAATCTCTCTACCAAATATCATATACGGTACAACGTTTAACAAATAAGCTGGAGTCTAATTGTACGGCGTCGAAACGACATTTGCACCGCGCCAGAACAATGTGTGAAATTTTCTGATAAGTGTTTTTCGTTATATTTATGATTTCTGTTGCAAATATTTAAAACATTTGAAGATCTGTTAAGCGCTGGAGTCAAATGATGGATGAGGAATTCTGAATTTCTGTATAGGCCTAAATAAAAGTTAAAAATTTCAGTTATTATTCTAGTTATGGTTCTCTCCTTTCCCCTCCCGCTCTCTCTGTCTCTGTCTCTGTCTGTCTCTGTCTGTCTCTGTCTGTCTCTGTCTCTGTCTCTCTGTCTCTGTCTCTCTGTCTCTGTCTCTGTCTCTGTCTCTGTCTCTCTCTCTCTCTCTCTCTCTCTCTCTCTCTCTCTCTCTGTCTCTGTCTCTCTGTCTCTGTCTCTGTCTCTGTCTCTCTCTCTCTCTCTCTCTCTCTCTCTCTCTCTCTCTCTCCTCACACACACACATACAGACACCCAAACTCACACTCTCTATGTCACCACCAATATAGTAAATACGGCTTTGGCCGAGTCATAATTATTCAATCAATTGGATTGGTGGTAAGGCGTCGGTGTGTTGTCGTTGAGTAATTCTGTCTCGCAGAAAGATCGTCCAATTTCAGTCGAAAGAGTATCTCGTTTAGTGTAGAACCGAGTGACAACAGTGACCCGAGTGACACGAGTCCTTGCCATTTAAACCGAGCGTCACGTGGACGGGCGCAGTGACGCTCACATCCTGTTTTTCCAAATAATTTCGGGCGAACTTCTAGTAATAGGCATACAGATGCTATTATTATAATTGCTACGGAAGACGTGACCGGCTGAAAATAATTAATGCGTCGATAGGTTAAACTCTTGTGTCGTTGTGTCGTGACAGTCGTATATACGAACGTTTAGTCAATAATGCAAGACTTTGACGTGAATCTCTCAATTAAAATACACTTTTTAGCAGTGGCGCCCACAGGAATTTTTCCAGGGGGAGGGTAAGACACAATGTTCACGGTTAATATAGTTTTCAAGATATTCACTTTCACAGTTCTTATGGTCAAAGTTAAGTTTCTCAATTTCACTTTACGTATCAATTTGTGGTTCTAGTGTCACAGTGTGAAAATATTGGCTAAAAGCAAAATATAGTTAGTTACAAAAATAGATCTGCATTTTCCAGGGGCAAGTGACCCTCCTGCCCCAATGTGTGGGCGCCCACGCTTTCCAGCAGGATTTCCTTTGTCAAGGAAACGATTTAGCCCTACTGTCATACAACTGGCTCGCATAAGCACATACGTTCGTTTAAGAGTCAAAACAAAATGGCCGCATCGGTCTTCCGTACATAGCTCTACTGCGGTAGCAACCTCGTCAACCAAGTTGCCTTGCCCTTTAATAATTGTACTCAGTCGCAAACAGCTGGGACGATGCAACGAAGATCAAACGAAAGAAGAAATATTACAAACTCATAACTCATAATTGCAGAAAACCAAAGGTGACCGTTTTACAAACAGATATTCTGTTAAGAAGCACGGATTAAAAAGCCATTTTGATTAGAAACCGAAGCGATGGAAAAGCTCTTCCAGTTGATTGGAGACGTCAAGCATACTAAGATCGGCGGAGCGGACAGTTACTCCGACCAGCTGAACTGTCGTTACACCGTCTTCGTGTTGTCGCTGTTCGCCCTCATCGCCTCGGCCAGAGTCTACGTCGACGAACCGATCGACTGCTTCTGTCCGTCCGAATTCAAGGCCAGCCAAGTCTCATTCGCCAAAAAGGTAACCTAAGACTTAATACTACTACTACTACGTTGCCCTTCCCACTGGCTTAGGCCTACTATAGTAATCTATTAGGCCTATATGCCTAAATTATATATGAGCATACGCATATGGTATAAACTACTACAACTACTGTTTCTGCTACTACTACTACTACTACTACTACTACTACTACTACTACTACTACTACTACTACTACTACTACTACTACTACTACTACTACTACTACTACTACTACTACTACCATTACTACCACCACCACCACCACCACCACCACCACCACCACCACTACTACTACTACTACTACTACCATTAGTCCATTACTACTACTACTACTACTACTACTACTACTACTACTACTACTACTACTACTACTACTACTACTACCACCACTACTACCACTACTACCATTACTACTACTACTACTAGCACTACTACCACTACTACCATTACTACTACTACCACCACCACCACTACTACTACTACTACTACTACCATTACTACTACTACTACCATTACTACTACTACTACTACTACTACTACTACTACTAACTAATACTGCAATTGCTAGTGCTGCTACTACTATTACTGTTACTATTAGTACTGCTACTGTGACACTCACTATCTCACTATCTAGTGCAGTGGTTTTCAAACTGGGGTCCGCAGTCCCATGGGGGACCGTCAAGCGGTTTCAGGGGGCCCGTAAGGAGAATACTTTCTCAAGATATCTCACCAACACTAAACACACTGATGGCTCTAAGAGTACAGATACCATTTGGATTTATATATGATGACTAAGATTTGCAATTTTCTGATTAAACAATTGATTGACAAAACAAGTAGCCTACAGTTATTTTAAAATTCAAATTTTATAAGGTCTGCGAGTCATCAAAAAAAATCAAAGGAACCGCCACGCAAGAAATCCTAAACAGTTTGAGAACCGCTGATCTATTGTATATATTTTGCTGTTACGTCGCTATAGGTCAAGTCAATATAAATCAAAGACACACAATGTTCTTCTTCTTTAACCTTCCACGCACCGAGGGTTGGTCACACTATGGACTATCCCTTTCCTTTGCTGCCTATTGTGAGTTGCCCTTATGGCTTGGTACGCTGTAAGTCCCGTCCAAGTTTGGCTGTCGTGGAGCCAGGCTATCCTCGGCCTTTCTTGAGCTCTTCTTTCTGGAATTGAACCCTGTACAATCTCTTTCTTGAAACAATTTCTTTGCTTCCTTACCATGTGACGAAATATGTCAATCTTCTTCTTTTGACGTTATTCAATAGGATTTTCTGATATCATTACCCATTCGTTGGTCCTCTTCGCTATCCAAGGCGCTCTAAGTTTTGTTCTTATTCCTTTAATCTCGAAAGCCTCTAATGCGAGCTTCGTCTTTTTTGCCAATGTCCAACTCTCGCAGCCATGTGATGCTATTTGTGATACAAAGGCTTTCCACAGTCGAATTTTCACTGTAAGTGATATCCCGTGATTTTTCCACATTTTGGTCAAAGAAGCATTTGCTGCACGGGCTTTTGCCAAACGTGATTTTACTACAAACCACATGCACCTGGAATCACTTGTAACTGTAATAATGGCACGAAGGTACTTGAAGGCATCGGCTTGTCTTAACGAATTTCCTTCTAGGAAAATGTTGAATTTGTTCTATCTGTTGACATGGTGTGAGTTTTGTCGCACTATGTTCAAATTAAAAACTGGAAGGAGTTTAGAACGAGAAAAAGAAGACATGTCTTATGTTTCTTAAAATAAATGCAGATACAAAATGAATAGTTTACTGTAAAGTCCCATTGCGCCTGTTGCATATCGAGTTTAGTGTTATATATATATATATATATATATATATATATATATATATATATATATATATATATACTTCATTTCGGTCCTGGGCAGAGGCGTAGCGACGGGGGTGGGGTGGGGGTATATCGGTATATATACCCCAAAATCAGTATATATAATCCAGTATATCAGTATATATAACATATATACATATATATATAACATATATAGTTATATACTGTAACATATATATATATATATATATATTATATCATGTATAATATATACATATATATAATATATATACCAGTAAATTTATACCACTAAATTTATACACTCCTCAAATCACATTTCTGACTATGCCCTTGTTCCTGGGTACCTGATCAGTGAATAACAAACGTATGGTTGCTGGCACATACTGTAACAATTATGTTTATGTCTTATGTCTTTATGTCATCTGTTGATAATGAGTGTGCGTGGTTGTGCGTTCGCGTTGTCGTGTGTAGGTCTGTTGGACGACGAATACGTTTCACATTCCGTTTGATAAGGATCTGACGTCCGACAATCGACGGAACGCTCCGGTCATCAGCTATTACCAGTGGATCGCCCTGATCTTCTGCCTCCAGGGCTTTCTCTTCTACCTGCCCCGCCCCATCTGGCGGATCCTCAACAAGAAGTCCGGGCTGGCGGTCTACACGATCACCGACGTCGCCATCGAGTGCCAGCGTCAGCGCGACGACAAATTCGACAAGAACGTCAAGTTCATGACGCTTCGGATGTCACAGTACCTGACGGGACTGAGTCGGCGAAAGGAGGCGGCCGGTGTCGTCAAGCGCTTCGGACTCAGCCTCTGCGGCAGCTACCTGACGATCGTCTACCTGTTCGTCAAGATCTGGTACGTGTTGAACGTCATCGGACAGCTGTTTCTCTTGAACGCCTTCCTCGGCACCGACTACCACCTGTACGGGTTCGACGTTCTGAGGCGGATGGCGGCCGGCGAGGAGTGGACGACGTCGACCCGTTTTCCGCGGGTCACTCTGTGCGACCTGGACGTCCGCAAGTTGGGCAACACCCATCGCTACACGATCCAGTGCGCCCTGCCGCTGAATCTCTTCTACGAGATGATGTTCATCTTCCTGTGGTTCTGGATGGTGTTCGTCATGACGGTCACCGTCGTCAGTCTCCTGCAGTGGATCGGCGTCGCCGTATTCTTCCGCTTCCATGAGAGTTACGTCAACGAGCGCCTGGTCGACCTCGACAAGATCGAGGACCGCCGCGGCGAAGCGGAGGAGGAGGGGTAGCGGATGAAATCGGACGATTCGCGCGAACTACCTGCACAGGACGGGTGCTTCATACTGCGGCTCGTCTCGAAGAACGCCGGCGACCGGATCGCAGGGGAACTGGCCGCCTCCCTCTGGGAAGAATACAGGAAGTCTCCGTCGTCGTCGTCGTCGTCGTCGGCGCCTGAGGACCAGAAGCCGTCCAACGACGCAGCGGGCATCTCATGCGCCGTCAACATGGACGATGGACCGGAGAAGAGGAACGAAAGTGTGGGAGCCTAAGGCTAATTGAGAGCAGGGGCGTAGCCAGGAATTTGATTTTTTTGTGGAGAGGGTTGGGTATAAATTTGGGGGTATATATATTGTTATATATATATTATAATATATATTGTATATATATTTTATATATGCTATATATATGTTATATACTGTATTATATACTGTATATGTACCAATTGGGAGGTATGCTGTATGATGTGTATATACCGATATATCCCCATCGCTACCTCCTGATAGAGAACTCTTACTCTGTAGCTACGTCACTGGTAGCAACAGCTGAATGAATAAATGAATGGATGAATAAATGAATGGATGAATGAATGAATGAATGAATGAATGAATGAATGGACATTGCAAAGGACCTGAGCTCGTTCTGTAGAATTGACGATTATCACATGACCAGTAGCCACAAATGCTTCTGTAATAATTAACCAAAGGCCTCCATAGGATAAATCCTACTGTGTCAGTCTACTTCTCCCACTAAGAATCACTTAGTTCCACTCGGTTCTTTTCATTGTCTAAGTTCTAAGCCGGGTGTCAACCACTTTGGTGTTGGTCCTTTGGCACAAGAGACGAAGTCTCCAGCGCTTATTAATGCTCACAGCGAATTGCTTAACACCAAAGTAACTCTTAACAGACGCTTAACGATCATTGGGCGTAACATGAGTAGGGCCTACGATTACGGTTGGTAATTTGATAATCTTTCATCATCTGGTTGGTGTTACGTCAACGCTAAATATGTCGGAATCTGAAGCTAACGATTTAAGCCTAAATAGCTAATAATTAATCGAGCGGTGTCATGGGCGTCCACAGAAATTTTTAAACGGGGAGTGGGGGGGGGTGCAAAACAAGGTCATGCGACGAAAGGCACAAAAGTACTGTGCAAGATCTATTGGACTAATTACAAATTATTTAGCGATGCAAGACGTTCATCGGATTCTTATATAAATTCATATTTTAACTTAGTACTATATAGGTTACTTTTGAAAATAATTTTACTATTTCCATAACTTCATAATTTTTCCAGGGGTGCAATTGCACCCCCTTGCACCCATCTCCTGACGCCCATATGCGGTGTGTTCGTTATGCCCTATGATACCTCTCTTTGTATCATAGAAATGTCTTCCTGTAAACTATTGCAAACTATTTATGGACAAGAGAGTTGAGTCAAATGTAATCAGAATAAATGGAGACCTGCAAGTTGCTCGTAAGTCTCGTGGATGAACCTTTGCGTATTTATTGTTAGAACCTGCATATTAGATTCGTGTACTTGTACGATTCGCCTAACTGCAGACGCTGTATACAACTGCCTATATTGAACTTATAGTAAACTGTATTGAACTGTACTGTGTCCTCTGTATACTCAATGATGGCATTTAATTGTGCAAAGTCGTGCTTGAAATCACGAAAAGTCGTCATATATGCGCAATTAAACGAGCTTTTATTGACATTACATTTTGACCGAGTGTTGGTTTTAGCACGCATAGCACCGGCGTAGCCAAGTTCCAGGATGGAACACCGTCGTTACTACAGACCAACTTAGTCAGATCCAGCCAGAAAGTTTGAGAGAGACGTGGACTCCCCGAACGGGGCCTGGGGCCAATGTTTCCCCTAAGCTGTGCGCGTGTGCGCGCGCACAGAGGTCGCAAGGCAAGCGCACAAAGGAAAAATGGAGCGCACACAATTTTTGAACATTAATTTGTTTCCATTGCTTTCATATCATACACGTACTTACTCCACAGAAGTTGACTTTCTATGTACAATTTTGCATGCAAGAAATTTCATGCCCACACGTATTACAAAAAATTAGAGGGAACATTGCCTGGGGCCCCCAGCCAACCGAAAAATTATGGCAATTTTGGATTCAAATCTTGAGATTCGAAACATATTTTGCAGACTATTTTGTCTACAATCACCCAGCATCCGCCTCCCACTAAAAAAATCTCATTGATTTTGCAAGAATTTCGCTACCAGTCTAGGCCACAATAGGAGGGTCCAGCCCCCCCTATCACCCTCGTGGGTCCTCTAATGAAGCACACAACGAAAAATAAAGACACTGTTTAGTTTTAATCGTGTAGTTTTTCTGTCAGAGTCAAACTGCAGAAAGGAAAAACGATTCTCTATTAGGTCTATTTATATTATATCAAAAATAATTTCGATCGAATTTTGGGTCAATTTGGAAAATGCCAAAAATGAATCATAAAACACGCGAAGGTTTAATGACGCATGTGGCGTCTTTTAGATTTCACAGAAACAGAGTTAGACGCCGCAACCTTTAGTCTTGCGCAACGGTCAGAGAGAGAGAGAGAGAGAGAGAGAGAGAGAGAGAGAGAGAGAGACAGAGACAGAGACAGAGACAGAGACAGAGACAGAGACAGAGACAGAGACAGAGACAGAGACAGAGACAGAGACAGAGAGACAGAGAGACAGAGAGACAGAGACAGAGACAGAGAGACAGAGAGAGAGAAAGAGAGAGAACGCCGTATAAATAAACGAAGCAATGAACATGTGAAAATGTTGTTTAGAGACGCAGTCTGTCTCTACCTGTAGGGAAATATGCTGTCGACCTCCATGCAGTGTAACAAAATCGAAGGAACAGGACTCTTGCGAAGTCTGACAAAATTCGGCAGCAATTCTAGAAAAACCGGGAAACGTCAGAAATGGCTCAAATGTCAGAGTAAGAATAAGTTTACACGACATTGTCTCCAGTGGCGGCTCCACATAGAGGCCCGGGGGTCCGTGCCCCCTATTCAGGGGCGGCGCTAGGGGATGGGTCCGCTGGTCCGAACCCACCCAACCTCGGGCAGGGGCGCCCGAGCAAATCGTGCAAATCCGCAAAGAAATTTTGATTTGGGGGGACGGGTAGTCTGAGCCGTGGTCCTGGTTGTGTAGATTGCATTAGGCCCGCCCAGCCAACAAAAGCCAGCGCTGCCCACGCCCCTATTGAATGCCTGACCCCAGTGGCCCCTGTTGAGACTCTATACTTACTACTACATACCTATCAACAAATGGTTGGCCCCATGCTTAGAAGTTGCCACCCCAACGTCCCCCCACTTGTCAAATGCTGGAGCCGCCATTGATTGTCTCTGATTGACAGACGACGTGACAAGAGCATTAACAATAATTTTTCTCTATAAAACTGACACATTACGCTGCTTAAGGAATTTATTATCTATGGTGGCAGCAAGTGGCTTAAGAGTAGCCTAAAAATATGGAAGAAAAATTAATAAATGTATTTCTTTTAAAGATTAAAAATATTTCTATGTTTGCCTCATTTTCGCCTCCAAATTCGAAGTTATTATTCAAACATCAATTTGTAAACGTAATGTAATATCATGCAATTGACAATTTATATAGGCATAACGCCCCTTTAAACAATAGATCTACTCACTACTCGGAGATGCTGATGCTAGAACCTTGAATTAGTATGCTTAGAATCGACTTGATATTTCTGAAATTTGCGAAATAGAATTAGAACATTGTTAGAATTCGCCACTCTACAAAAATTCCTCAGACACCACGCAGTTGTTTTCACTGCGATGAACATTGCATCGATAGAAGCATTAATACATTCAGAGAGGAAGCGATCATGAAGAGAAAGAAATGTAAATTTGTATTCGTTCTCTATTTATTTCAATCGTTCATCCACGCAACATTGCATAAAGAAAGACCGAAAAGCACAATGAATTAAGGCAGAGCAAAATGCCCGATATATAATCAAACTGTCTATTGCTATACAGGCCCTCCGAGAGAAATTCCGGGCCCCTGTGCAGAATGGCCGACGGGCCCTTGACAAGTGTCATAATTTTTTTTGACGACCTTTTTTTTTTGCTCGTCAGCCGTTTATTATAAATGTTTACGACCTTTTTATGTTGACGACCTTTATTTTATTTTATTTTATTTATTTTTTGCTCGTCGTCTGCCGTTTATTTAGCACTGTGTCCCGGGCCCCCTTGTGCTCGCCGGGCCCCTCTGCTGTACTGACATTTTTAACCGTTCTTTAGTGTTATTATTCATTTTATTGTTAATTATACATATTCATCATCGGCCCGGGCCCCCTCCAGACCGCCGGGCCCCTGTGCAGTTGCCCCCCCTGCCCCCCCTCTCGGAGGGCCTGTTGCTATATAGACATAGCTTAGAATTGAAAATAACACTGAATAGTCTAGAGTAATAAACTTTTTGCGCTGAAATGCAAATAATATGGGAAATTAGCGTGCATAGAGTAGACCTACTATTCTTCTGGGTATGACTTGTGGATGGAAATATGTGCGTTTGACAGAAACGTTTCTTCTTTAACTTTCGTTTTTTTCATTCCTAAACTTTTTGGGATCTTGGACTTTATATTCACAATTCTGGAAAATATGTCTAATAAAACACCATAATAATTCTGCGCTTTTTCGCCCGCAGTGCTCCAACTGAGAGGGCCATAAACTGTGTTATTGGCAAATTGTATGATCGCTCAGGGTCCAATATAGGCGTGCATTTGAAGCACTGTCTTCGTTCCCGGGAATTCAGCGATAGAAGAGTTCGAATAGCGTTTGGACAGATATAGACCAAATAAAAGACTGCCAGCTAGCTAGGGCGTATAGAGGGAAAATGTCTAATTAGATGTTCTGGTTACGCCCGCGTCTCGCTAAGACACGGACGAATCGAGACTTGGACTGCGTCGTTAATCTAAAGTCAGTGGCGTAGCCAAAGGGGGTCTGGGGGTTAGCCCCTTTGGTTGACCAAAAAAATCTTTTTATTGCGTATTATTATTCTGTGGGTGGAGGGCGCCAAAATCGGGTTTAAGGTAGCAAAAAAGAAAAGCGAAAAAGAATATAGTTGTAAATGGGTTGTCCGAACACTCATATAGGCGTAGCTATATTAAGAGTGATTTAACCAAGCTAGATAATAGATAACGACCTCCTTTTTCCCTTGTCAGGATTTTCGTAATCCCCCCCCATTCGGAAAATCCTGGCTACGCCACTCTGTCTTTGTTTCTACTCGTCCCCTCCCAGTCCCATCATCTGCCCCACCCTTTTGAACTTCGCCTCGACGCCCTCCTGAATGAGATTGAAGCACATGGACAGGAGGGCCATTCCGACGAGCATGTACAGCGAAGCCCCTACCATCCGCCAGGCGTCGTCGCTCGAGTCGAACGCCGCCGTCGCCCCGGGGACGAGGTCCCCGAACCCGATGGTCGAGATCGTCACGAAGCAGTAGTAGGCCGAGTCCATCGCGGTCCATTCGGACTCGGACTCCAGGGCGGAGAACAGGGCGGAACCGAACAACAGATACGCCGCTATCAGACCCAGGGACACCGTCAACGGTACGCCGACCTCCTCCTCCTCCTCCTCCTCCTCCTCTTCGTCGTCGTCGTCATCATCACCTTTGTCGTCGTCATCATTCTGCCTTTTCGTCATCGTCATCATAGTTTCGTTGTTTGTGTCGTCTTTGACTCGTTGAATCTCCTTATTCTTCTTCTTCTTCGTTTCGCTCTGTTTTTTTGTCTGTCCTGCTGCGTTTTGTTGTTCGTCCGCTGGGTTTCCTTCCGATTGTTGTCGTCGACCGAGCGAAGCATCTCGCAGATCCTGCATCAGCAGCTCGGATTCCTCGGCCTGCATCTTCTTCTTCTTCTCATCCTCCTCCTTCTCCACCTTCTTCTTGTCCGATGCTTTGCGGTGATGCGGAGAGCGGCGCTTGCAGCATCCGCAGCAGAGCATCTGCGAATAGACGTAGCGGAAGGCGTCGCCGAGGACGTTCGCTATGTTAGCGAGACAGAGCAACATCAACGGAATGCCAAGCATCGCATAACACATACACACCAATCGACCCCAGACCGTCTTAGGAGCCACGTTCCCGTAACCTACAAAACATACATCAGCATAATTCATCGTCATCATTGTCATCGTCATCATCATCATCATTGTCATCGTCATCATCATCATCGATATCATCATCATCGTTGTCGTCGTCATCATCATTGTCATCGTTGTTCTCGTCATCATCATCATCATCATTATCATCATTCTTATCATCATCATCATCATCATTGTCATCGTTGTTCTCGTCATCATCATCATCATCATTATCATCATCCTTATCATCATCATCATCATTGTCATCGTTGTTCTCGTCATCATCATCATCATCATCATCATTATCATCATCCTTATCATCATCATCATCATCATTATCATCGTTGTCATCGTCATCGTTGTCGTAAATTTAGAAGCTTTATTTTGTTTTTCGGTTTTTGATCTGACATCGATCGATCTGCCAGTTCAGAAAAAAATAGATTAGGCGTAAATATTTTGTTCCAACGGGAAAACTTCGCCTTGATTCTGCGTCGTCATCAGTTTAGTCTAAAAGCTAGATAAGAATTTATTTATTTATTTAAGAATTTAAAAGCTAGAAAGCAAGTTCCTCCTTATAAGAATTTCAGTCGGTTAGGCCTAACAAACAGGGTAAAGAAATTTTTCCACAATACAATATCTACAGTAGACTAGCATAAATTATTCGTGTCATGCGCGTCATTTTGCATTGGCATTTTGCAAGCAATCGGTTGCGGAGTCCTCTGTAGGGTTCTCATTTCTCACTTCTCCACTGAGTCTACTCGACTCTGAACAGGAATGTCGGGGGAGGAAAACTATTGTCCAGCTGTCAGTAGGACAATCATCTGAGTAAAGCCGTAAACAGGACCAAGGTAATCTATTTCTTTAAAACACAACACATTAACGCTGAGAACGTGACCCCTTTCTAGATTGGCTTCGAAAACGATTTGTCCAACACAGTCGACGATTTAGATTAAGAAAAGTTCAATAATTAGCCTACAATCCCTACATAAAATGACTTTCAAAGTGGGGGTGCAAAACATGGTCTTGGAAAGAAAGAAATTAAAAATATTCCAGGGTAAGGGCAAACATGGTCATGTGACGAAAGAAACAAGGAATTACACTTTTATAGCTTCACAATCTTTTCGAGGGGTGCAATTGCACCCCTTGACCCTCCGTACGCCCACATGTAGCTGCTCAGTGTTTTGAATTATTGTCAGTAGTAGTAGTAGTAGTAGTAGTAGTAGTAGTAGTAATAGTAGTAGTAGTAGTAATAGTAGTAGTAGTAATAGTAGTAGTAGTAGTAGTAGTAGTAGTAGTAGTAGTAGTAGTAGTAATAGCAGTAATAGTAGTATTGCAGTAGTAGTAATAGTAGTAGAAAAGTGGTGTGGTAGTAGTAGTAGTAGTAGTAGTAGTAGTAGTAGTTGTTGTTGTTGTTGTTGTTGCTGTTGTAGTAGTAAGAAGAAGAAGAAGAAGTAGTAGTAGTTGTTGCTTGCCGGCCAAGCATGTTGAGCGAGCAGCCAAAATGGGGGTATGTAGGTCTAAAGCAGCTTTGCTGTTTACGTTCTCCCATTTTAATTTCATGTCCAGGGACTTGTCCTTGTCAAGAACAAGACTTGAGAAGCAGTTTGATGTTTTCCGGATGTCCTGCTTACG